>CM046344.1:12591408-13204953 GCA_025403435.1 Artocarpus heterophyllus | reverse complement strand
AGAGAAGAGAAAAGATAGTATGAATCATCAGACCTGCTACGATCAAAGAGAAGCAAAGCAGGCAGGCAGCTATTTTTTCAGATGCGACCAACGATTTTGTTGTTGCTTCTCCATTAGAGAAAAGCCTCACACTTGTAGAAAATGAGCATCTCTGTAGAGCATTTCCTTTGGATCTTGATTCGTGAAACCTTAACTCTACATATTGATCACGTGAAGGATCTAGTATAAAAAATGATATGCCTCTGCTGCAAAAATCGCAACAACAGATACAGATAGAATCCTTTGCCATGACTCTTCCATAAGTTTGATTCCGTTTAATAGGTTCATTTGTTTCTCCTGTTTACAGAGGGGAAAAAAAAACTAATTTAAACGCTTAGTCTAATATTCGAGCATTTTTACTATATTAAAAATACAATAATTTAAAGATTATGTTAAAATAAAAATACAGTTTAAAAAAAATATATCATATAATAATATAAAAAATTATACAATATTAAAATAATATAGTATGAGAAAGTACATCGATAAAGTTATACAGTATAAAAATTACACCATAAAAATAATGCAGTGCAAAATTAGATTGTTTAAGGATAAGCAGTACAAAAACTAGACTGTTTAAGTTAAAGCAGTATATGAATAATACTGTTTGGAGAATATGGATGAATAAGGAATGCTACAATAATATAGAGAATGTACCGACAGTATAAGAAAAATACTATCGGTATAAATTTAGACTATATAAAGTTAGATAATATTGAAATTATATTATGTAATGGATGAAAATAAGTATGGGAGGTTGTTGGGACCTCATGAATTGTATAAAAAGGAATACCAGTAGTATAAAAACAATACTGTCAGTATAAATTTAGACTATGTGAAAAGTTTTGTGAGACCCACCAAAGGAAACACCTTGAGAGTTTTGATTGGGCCACCACATTTACTAATGTGGCCCAATCATAAATGGCCAAGTTAAGCCAAAGATGATGTCAAGTGATGATGTTGATAAGTCATCAATTTGGTAAAATTACCAAAATACCCCTTGAAATGGCCAATCAAATGTTTCCAAGACTAAGCAAAAATTTTAACCTCAAATAATGGCAAGTGATGACTCATGATGATGAGTCATCAAACTTGGTAAAAAACATGTCTTATTTATCAAGTTGTTTTCATGCATTAAGGAACCAAAGTGTTCCATTTTTGTTCTCCACAAAGAAAAAACGCCCCCTTTAGGCATTTCTCCCTCAAGAAATTTTGATGAATTCCTAGGTCTCCAAATCATGTTTAAAACAAGCTTTAATGTTTTAGTGCAAAGTTTTGCAATTTTGGAGGTAAGATTCCAAACTTTTTCTATGGGTTTTGATGATTTTCAAGCCTCCAAATCATGCTTGAAGCAAGTTCTAATGTTTTAGTGCAAAGTTTTGCAACTTTAGAGGTAAATTTCTAAACTTTTTATTTAGGGGTTTTAGTAATTTTTTTCACAGTTATAGATGGGTTTTAATGAAATTTTGTCATGGTTTATGACAAAGGAATCTAAGCAAGTTTAATTGCGCAATTGAAGGATTGGAAGCTTGGAGGAATTCTTGGTAAGAATTCTAAAATCTAATCTTTGAAATTAAGCAAAAGTTTATGTTTTAGCATGCTAAGTGTTTGATGAAATGATTTTGGTCTATGGCATGTAAATGAACATTATGGCATGGTTATTTTATGTTATATGTTGATGGTGATGATGATGGAAAGAATAAAGTAAGGGTTTTGGTGAAATTTCAAAAGGGACTAAATTACAAAGAAAAAATATATTCTTGACAGATTTGAAAATCAGCCAAAAAGTCCCCCTAAACGTTGAAATTTCAAAAAAGTTACGCATGTAGTTGTAGAACTCGTCAAAAATGTTAGGATGACATGGACAGTTTTTCAAAATTCTGCCCGGTTTAGAAGTTATGAATTTTACAAAATTTTTGACACAAAATTTCAAGAAATAAAAAGGTTATGAAATGTTTGGAATTCGACCATAGTGATTTTGTAAGTTTTATTTGTTGTGAAAAACTAAACGTTTTGATATAAAGTTGTCGTTTTTGGTTTCGGGGGTAAAAATGTAAATATTTTTGTATTTCAGACCTAAGCCGTAAAATTGTGTAAAAATTAGGTTTTCACTAGGGAACGATGATTTCCTACACTGCTGTAGGTAGTAAATAATTATAGATGCTAAGTTTTAAAGAATTTAAAGTTTAGGCAATGAAAGAATGAAAGAAAAAGAGATTAAGGGCAAAATGATCATTTTATGAAAAAAGGCCAAAACGGACCTAAAACGTTTGATATCGAAAAAATGCTCCTTAGTGGAAATTTTTTTGTAATATGTAAGTAATAAAATGTTAAAGTTACGCAATGGATTTTATAGAGTTACGAAGTTGACAAAAAATCCGTTAAGGGTAAAATCGTCATTTTTGAGAGAACGGCTAAACGGAGTCGGACACTCTAATTTAACGTAACGCTCTTAGACGAAAAATGTTCTGTAATACTTTAAGGAACGAAACCGTCACATGAGACAGGAAATTCAATAAGGGATGTTCCAGTAAAAAAAAGGTAATCCGGTAGGTTACAAAGTCAAATAAAGAAGGAGGTAACCCGATGGGTCGCCAAGCTAAGCAGAAAGAATGGTGACCCAGTGGATTACAAAATTAAGTAAAGAGAAGGGTAAACTGATAGTAAACCAAGTTATGAAAAAAAAGAAGAAGAAATGAATGTTTAATGTTTACGTTTTATTATCAATTGAGTAGAATGATAAAAATAAGTTAATTAATGAGTCGGCTATCGTTTGATCAGGTCACAAGAGGCCGACTAATGAAAGGAAAAGGAACAGAATAGAGAACGCTAGAGCATAGTTCAGGTAAGTTCAAACCTCACCTATAGCATGAAGTAAATAATTTTTAAATGTTTATATTTATATATATGTTTGCAAATGTGTTTGCAATCGTTATACAAATTTTTTTTAAAAGTATGTTTGCATCTGTTATGCAAAAAGTTTTACAGTTTAAAGTAAGATTTGCAACGTATTTGCAACTATTATGTTAAAGTATGATTGCATTTGATATGCACAAAGTTTTAAAAGATCAAATAAAAGTGTGTAATGTATTTACAAAAATTATGTTTATGTTTTGCATTTTGTTAATGCATAATATTTTACAGTTTAAGTTATAAGTTTTATGCTGCATTTGTTATGTAATAAGTTTTACTGTACAAGTTATAATTTGTAAATGTGTTTACATATAATGTGTTAGCATTTGATATGCTCACTAACGTTAAAAAGAAGGTAAAGTAAAGATAATAAAAAGAAAGTATTGTACTAGTCTTCTTGTTGTAAGGTACTAAAAGTAAAGTTAAAGTTGTGACCTCCTAGATGTGAGTTATACAAGTAAAGTTAAAGTTTGACCTCCTAGATGTGAGGTATATGACCTCGATGCTCGATGGTCTCAAGTCTTCCACAAAGAAAGCATCATGTTTATGATCTCATGACTAAAGATGTTGGTACTAACACTAAAGGTTATAAGATAAAGAAAGTCAAGGAACAAAGATAAAGGTTAAGAAAGAAAGGAATGTTTAAGTTTATAGAATGTTCATAAAATGCTCATAATTGAAGTTCATAATTTAGCATAATTGGGATCATGCATTATGAATTTGCTTGTATTCCTTATTATAAAGTATTTACGTTAAATGCTTATGAAAAACATTTTAAGAAATGTTTTATGTTAAGCGTTTATGAAAAAACATTTTTATGTTTATAAGAAAAGGTTTATAAATGACGTTTTAAGAAAAATGTTTAAGAAATGTTTAAGAAAAAACGTTTATGCAAAACATTTCAGAAATGTTTTATGAAAAACGTTTTCATAAATGTTTATGAAAAACATTTTAAGAGAAAGGTTTTTATGAGAAAAGTTTTTAAAGCATGTTTGAATGATTTGTGAGTTTATGTTTGAACTTACTGAGCGTAAGCTCATAAAAGTTCCTTCATGTTGTAGGTAGTTTTATGGGTGACTAGTTGGACTCGCTAGAAAAGCTAGGTGATGCGGATGACAGATGTGAGGATTTGGGTATGGATACCACCATAGTTTGCTCCGCCACACGAAAAAAAGATTTTTCAATATTTAATATAGTGTTTTCAAAGTTTTAAGAAAATCACAGTTTTAAGAAATGTTTTTAAAGTTTTACGATATATTTACGAAATGTTTTATTTTCTCATAAAGTTAAGTTTTAATCAATGATTCAGTAAATATTTCTTAATAAGTTTTAAGAAATGATTTTAAAGTCAAGTGTTAAGTAAGGTCTTAACTTAAATTGCAAAGAAGTCGCAACAGGTTTTATGAATGTTTTGAAGGACATCAAAGGAAAAAAAATATTTCAGTGTTTTTCTTACTAAGTGAGTAAGATTAATGTTTAAAAAATTATGTTTAAGAAAGTTAAGTGACTGTCTAAAAAGACGGGTCGTCTTACTTAACCATTTTTAAGGCATGATGGAGTTTGCCTTTGTTTTTGAGTTTATGCTCCAGAACTTACTTATTTCACAATAAGTGTGCCTCATCGTAATTTGTTCGATGTGAATCTAACGGTTGTTGTAAAATTCTCTACCGGTGGAAAATTTACCGCACTTTACCGTAGTTTCTTCTCTAGTCTTTTATATATTTTGGATTTAACATAATGTCTCGTGCAAAAGAAATAAAAGAAAGAGTGGGAAAAAAAAAAAAAAGAAAAGAATTAAAAAGGATACGAATCTAACCAAAGATACAAGTGCCAATGGACACTTCATTTTACAACTAAAACGGCAACGTTTTGGTTGAAAGTGCGTTCCTCTTTTTTTTTTTTTTTTGAACTTTTTTTTTCCTATGGTTCTCTTTCTTTTAGCTTACTACAGCAGATGTGATGTGATTGGCAACGTTTTCGTTGAGGTGAGATGATGGGCTTTTATGAGATTGGACAGAAAACGGATGAGCTAACTAAATAGATAAGTGCCAATAGACACGTCATTTTTTAACCAAAACGGCAACGTTGTGGTTGAAAGTGCCTTCCTCTTTTTTCTCTTCTTCGGTTCTCTATCTGTTAGCTACTACACCAGATGTGATATGATGAGCAACGTTTTGGTTAAGGTGGGATGATGGGCTTTTATGAGATTGGACAAGAAATGGGTGGTAGATGCTATTTTGTTTTTTTGTTTGTTTTTTTTTTACTTTTAAATTTATGCTTATTTTTAAATATATCTTATCAATTTTTTTTCTCAATTGTCCTTATTAATCCTCTATTAAATTAAATTTTCTCAAATAAGTCCCCATTTAAATGTTATTTTACTCAACTCTTGTAACTATATATTCATTTTTAGATGAAGACTCTTTTTTTTTTTTTTTTGGAGTGTTGAAGTAATATTTTTTCAAATTTGCTGTACTAAGTCATTTTCTTTTCGTCTGAGCCTTTCAATTATTATTTTTTACATACATACCTTTACTAATTTTTACAAAAAAATGCTTTCTTTTTTCTATTAAGATCTTTTTTTTTCCCTCAAATACTATGTATTTGCTAAAATAATTTTTCTCAAAAACAACCTTATTAAGTGCTTTTCTTGTTATCTTCTAAAATAACAGTGAAAAAAATTTATCAAGTTAACTACACATGTGCATTTGCACGTCCTTCCAAACTAGTAACAAAAGAGAAAAAGAAAAGAGCCAAGAAAAAAGCAAAAAAGTAAAGAAAAAAAGAGAGAGTAGGGAGAGGAGCATAAAAACTGAACAGTAGAACTCTTATCTACCCTTCAATATATCTTACGATAGGATGAGGCACGGGGTTGGTGTAGACCGACAAGTGAGGATGAATACTCATAAATGAAAGAAAATTATTTTCATTTCTACAATGTTAAAACCTCATTATTTATAAATTTATAGGTCCTGATTTAATATATGGTATTTTTTTTAGATTGGATCATTATTTTATAGTTACCACAGTTATTGATGTTATTATTGGTTATGTTTGGTGCATCTCTAAATAATCCATTGGATTAGATTCTCTTTCTTAAGAGAGTAAAGTGGAAAGTAATTAATTCTACATTTTTACTGCAACATCTAGTTTGTTTGAGGTAAAATACGCGCGTATAAAGTAATTATTTGATCATAAACGAGAGAGGCTAAATATGATATTAAAATAATCTAATCTAAATGCGTTTCTCATTCGATACCCCACAGATAATCAATAAATGAATGTTTCTTTATTAGGAACGAGGATCACATTCCTTAGATTGCTAAGTCCTTTTTTTTTTTTTTGATATTTGACATTGTTGTCTCTTGAATTTGTTGCATGTTTGTAATTTATCTCATAAATTTTTAATTTTGATAAGTTACACCTAAACTTATAAATCTATGTCAAAACACTCTCATTGATAGCAAATTTAAGTTTTTGACTAAAATTGCTGTATGATTTTTTCATTAGTCATTAATTAAGAGTACAAAAAGGTTTTGCCATACACATGTTGACGAAAATTTATATAAAAACAAAGTTATTTTAAAAGTTTATATTTTTAATGAAAACTTAATTAAGAATATTAATCACAATAATTTAGATTAAAATATATAAAAATGACCATTTATGTCAATAATATACTATTCATGTGTAAATTATATGTTAATTTCAGTCAAAAGCTAAAATTGCTATCAATAACCGATGATTTGCTACAAATTATATGTTTACGAGGCAACTAGCTAAAATTTAAAATTTAAAAGAAAAATTATAAATGTGTGACAAGTTTCTAACGTAAAAGAACTAAAAACTCTTGTTTAAGGGAAACTGCCACATTTTAACGCCTTCAAATTTTTATATTATTTATTTTTTTAATTGAATTGTTTTGTTAGCAGAGAGAGATTCTACCTTTGAGGATCTTAAAAAAATATATTTTGACCTGACTAGAATTTGGGGTTTGAATCAATGAGATGTAACATCACATGTAAGTAGAATCGAAATAACAATTGATGTGTCGAAGTACTAAAAGTAGCAAACCGCATGAGATATATATAATAGACATAATTAAACTTACGTCAATTGGGAATTTGTGCATGCAAAAAATGAACCAAACACAAAACTTAGGAACAAGTAAAAAAAATATGTTCACAAATTAAATTATGAACAGTAAATTTATGACTATAGGTACATTAAACAGTAGTTACAAGCATAGCATAATTATAAAAAACTACACCCAATTTCACCTAAAAGTAAAAGATTTGGATTCCATACTTTAAGTTTGAAAAAGTTACATTAAACCAATTACATTATGGGGTTAACCCTTTATCAATTTGGGCAATTATTTAATGTCATACTTCAAATTAAGGCCCCTAATTAATTAATTAAGTAATTATTATTTTAATGCTTATTTGAGAATAAAAGCTTTAAGATAAGCCACTCATTATTTTACAAATATAATTGAAGGGGAAAAAAGAAATACTTAAAAGTTGGACCAATAATATTTTGAGGCATTGCCAGATTTTTAAACTTGACTAATCATACAAAAATATATTGAATAGAAAGAATAAACAAATGTCTCCATAGAAACGACCTGTATAAAATGAGATGCGGATGAGGGACAATACTTAGGGATGAGACAAAATCTTATTCCCGAATCGTAGCGGAACAAGACGAGCAATGTACTCTCTAACCTTCCTCCATTACTATATACATATATATTTATATCTATATCCTTAATAATTTTTATATAAATATATAATATTAAAGTATTGCATTTAATGAGACCTTTTTCGTTACCTCTCCCCCTCCCTCATAAGGCTTAATCACCACCCTGACCCCACCTCTTGTTTGGCAGGGATTGGGTAGGGATAGAGACGGTGTAACGCTCCTAAATGGGGATTAGTAGTATTTAATAAATATTTATAAATTTTACAATATCATTTCAAATTATTAAGACAGTGCCCATGAGCCTTTAAAATAAAACAAAATGATAATATATTTAAAATTTTAGTCCACATTTTAGTATAGCACCAAATATCAAAAGTATAATCATCATCATCATTATACAGTTTCTAGTCATTTAATAATTTAACACAGCCAACACTATAGTTTAAGAGTCTTACATGATCAAACAAAATATATATAAAGCTAAAAGAAACTTCGACACATCACAGGTAGCGTTATCGTTTACTCATCATCGAATAGATTGCACTTAACTCCAGCTAAAAGGTAAAGGTAATAGGGAATGAGCATCGACATATCCAGTAGGAAAATCATAACTCACCTTTAGGCTTTATTATTCATTGTATTAACACCTGCATGGTTAGTTTATTATCCAACAATATTATTTATTTTTTAACAATCCGTTATGTTCATATTTGGTGGATACCCTATAATAAATCTTACAATGTTTCTATAACATATAATATAATTCATTATTAAATAATGTTTTCGGTATCCACAACGAAATTGAAAATCACGTCTCTTTGCTCAACTTAACGCCGAAGGGCGCACTTGACAACTCAAAACACCAACCCATAAGTTTTCAGTGAGGGAATATCGAGTCCCAATCCTCACCAAGACATTTCTTGTACGGTGTATTTTGGGACTTTTGACCTAAAAGAGAGCACTAATGCCTCTATCTATTTACCTTTTAGGGTATACGTGCCCAAGGACGTAATCGTCGCTCTCTTCACGTGTCACAATCATCTCATATCCTTACCGATATGTATAGAATCCATATTATCTAATCATGTTTCTCAAAATTGTATTAAAATATGTCAAATCACTTAACTTTGATATACACTATAGGACGAGTCTATAGTATTATGTCTTAAGTGATATTCATATAATAATATTAACAAAATAATAGATAACTTATCTTTCAAAATAGAGAACTAATTTTAATTCAATAAAACCACACAAAAGTTAAGAAATAAAATCCCTGCCTCTTTGATGAATAATCTACTGATAACTTCTAAGTCACAACACCAACTCGCCACGTAAGCTCCAATCACTTCTTTAACCTTAAGATGCATAAAGATCATAAATTTAACTTGAATATTAACTTTATAATTAGGTCAATTTATTTTATTGATGTACCTCGTAATTAATACACTCTAAATATGCATATAAATATTAATACATAATTTTAATCAAAGTTTGAGTTTTAAAAATCTAACGTCAAAACTCAATTAAAAAGAATTGCTTCATCTTAAAAATCCCCAAGCTTCCTTGGTCTATGAGTTTGTGGGAGGTCGTTTTTGTGATTTTGGGTGGAAAAATAGCAAAGTTTTGATGTTAGTTTCTTTGGTTTTTCCTCGGTTATGACTATTGTGAAAGGGAGAATACAACAGTAGAGAAAAGAAGGAAAAGAAGAAAGAAGGAGAAAGTGACGAAGAGAGAAGAAGATGAGGAATAAAAAGAAGAAGAAAGAAAATATAAATTTTTAAAAAATCATTCAACATCCCATTGAATATAAGATGTTATCTAAGTATGCAACAAAAGAAGAGGTGGAAATGAGTCTCTATTGGAGACTTTGATGCATATAATGCTAAATGGCATTTTTGTAATTAAATAAAAGTCCTAAAGGCATTTTGGTGATTTTGAAAAATGAATGTAAAAAATGTTAGAAAAATTAAAAATAGGTAGAATAAATAATATGATATAAATTTTAGTTGCAATAAAATTTTACAAAATTTAAATTGGCACATTAATAATTAAATTATACACAATTATATTCGTTAAAAATAATTGGTGTTATAGACGGGATACAATTTCCCAGCCCACCCCGCCCTATTGTCATCCTAAGGAATATGTTGACAGATACAAATAGCTTATTTTAATTGAACACTTTTAGGGTGTTTGGTAAGATGGTTAGAAGTACTAGTCAGAACCGTTTTTAGTGTAACATGTAAGAACTTTATACTGTAGCAATTTTTTTATTGTTATTGTAACATGTGAAAGATTTACATTGTTCATAACCGAGATTATAGTTAGGACCGAGCTTGCGCAGTTGATTTCATTAACATAAATTTCTAGAACAATAGAATTTTCAATTTTTAAATTTTTGATATATAATGATTTCATACTCTGATTAGCATTATAATACAAATACTTCTAAGATAGGGTATTCAATAAAATTCAATTTTTTGAATCTATTTATTCGTAATTAAATTTTATGAGTACTTTATTGAGAAATCTATAGTAATGAAGACAATACTCTATTAGCAACGTTGTCTTTTTGATTGTTGATATAACCTAATAATACCACACATGACTCTACCATAATGTATAGAGTTCAATATCCTACCCTAAGTTCCAAAAAAAATGTCTTTTAAATCGTCCTCTCTCTCTCACCATAATGTATATCACCATAATGTATAGAAGTTCAATATCCTACCCCAAGTTCCAAACAAAATGTCTTTTAAATCGTCCTCTCTCCTTCCCTCTCCTTCTCCCTCCCTCTCCCACTCTGAAAACTTGAAGGTTTTGAAAGTTGTTTGAAAGAACCTTTCCCTATCCCTCTAGGGTCGGACTCCAACGTCACCTTAGGGCCACCGCCAGGCCTCTTATTTGTGAGAGGGTGTAGCACATTAGGAGTAATTCATGGAGATAAGCTAAAGGTGTAAATAAAAGCTGCTCGAATGGTGAATCGTGGTTGGTGGAGATTCGTGCTAAAGCTATCTGCACTAAGACGCTGTGGTTAGTGGAGGCCGACCTTGGTAGGACAAATTTGTGATTATGGGTTGACGTATCGGGAAAAGGATGGTGGTGTAGGCGGATGATTGGGTGCAGTGTTAATTGCCGGTGGGAGAAGGTTTGATAATGGTGGAAGCAATTGTCCTCCTCTTTTTATTGTGTTTTCTCCTTTTTTCTTCTGCTGTTTGTTTTATATATAATAAAGGCGATGTTATTTAAGTCATCTTCTCATTGTTGGTTGTTGTTGTGTGTTTTGTTTTGCTTTGTAATAATGAACATGGTTTCTCCACCTTCTAGGTTGTTTGTGTGCCCCGCCCATTTGAGTTAGTTGCCAACATTGTGTGTTGGTGTACGACTAGATTTGTTTCAATGTCGTGTTGCTCATGTCTTGAATATCCAGGGTTGGGTTTTAGGCGATTGGGTTTAGCCATCGATAATAGTGGTTCTCTTAACGAGCTCTGGTCGTGCTTAAACTTTTTATGTAACGAGTGCGTCTTTCCCCTTTTTGGTCTCAACATTTATATTCACCCATGTTTCATTCGTCTTTTACTGATAAATCCAGTCAATTTTCAGGATCGAATTCCTTAATGATAAGTGGTCATTTGCAACTATGTTTGAGTATGTGCTTAATATGGAATAGAATGTTCCTAGAAGGAAAAAAAGAAGAAGAGGTAAACATCATGCCTAAACATCCCACGGTAAAATTGCCATCCAACATCGAAGAGAAAAGCCCCGTATGTTTATTTGTTTCCACCCTCCACCCGATGGCGTTCAGCATAGAAAGTGCCCAAATGAGGCCTAGTATTGTTTTGCACCAAACATTATAAATAGGCAATTGAGCGTCACCAACTACTTCCACGACGAGACCAATTGTCACATTCACACACAACAGAAAGCCATGACTAAAGACAAGCTTCCCTGTGGTCTGACCATCTGAGATTTGGAGTCTCGGCTAATCGGCAGATAAACGACGTCGTCCGTGTCATCGTTTCTGCTTCCTTTCCGATAGTTGATATATAAAAACAAAGTACAAGAATCACCGATTTCCCACGCAAAAAATAATATTAATTAAAGGGTGAACAAGTGTGAGAGAGAAGAGGAGGGTAAGTAATAAAAATGGAGGAGAGAGAGTGGAGCGAGTACGAGCGGCGAGTGGTGGAGACGGTGAAATGGTGCGAAGAGCGGAACGAGAGCCCTCTGGTTTGGGCGATGGAGGTCGGCAAACTGGCCAGCCGTGTCCCAAGCCCCGAGCTAGGTCAGGTCTTGGTCTCTCATCTCTGTTTCCTCAACAATCGCCCTTCTCTCTGGAAGTTTCTCGAACAATCCCTCTCCTCCGGCCTCCTCTTTCCTCTCCAAGTCCTCTCTCTCCTTTCCGCCAGGTTATCTTTCTCTCTCTCTCTCTCTCTCTCCTCTCTTCTTCCTTCTCTGTCTACATTTCATGAGCAATCCGCAAAGTGAATTTGTTTTGGTCTTAATTTGGCTTCAACAGAGTAATTCCTCATCGACGCTCTCAACCAGAGGCCTTTAATCTTTATCTAGAGCTTCTAAGCAGATATGGTCTTTCTTTTGCTCCACTGCCACCGCATGCCTCAATAGACAAGTTAGTGTCTTTCAGTTTCTTTCTTTCTTTTTTTAGAATGATTTTCTTGGATTTCTCTTTTTATTTGTTTGTCTAGGCATTCATTTCTCCAAGTTTAATTGCGTTATATATGGTGATTAGGGGGTTTTGGGGCGCATTTAGTATGCGGTATTAGAATTCAGTGTTTGTTTTAGGATCATTTTGTGTTTGGTTGTGTTGATATATTGTATAATCAATAGAAAATTAAAATTAATAAAATATGTGATGTTCCATTTAGACCCTACTCCATAATTTTTATGCTATTGCATTTCTATGCTTGCACTTCTTTTGTTTGGAATTATCATATCATATAACTAGAAAAATTGGTATTTTGTGCTTTTGTTTAACCTGAAGCTGAATGAGTGATTGCTAAAAATAACTGTATTGCAAGTACAACTCGCAATCATTCAACTGGAAGAAAGATTATTGGCGTACTGCTTTTCTTATGACAGGATAATAAAATCTGTTGATCTTTCCCTTCGGCTCTCTCAAACTTATGATGTTCCTACCTTGGAGCTTGGGCATGCATACGTGTTGTTCTTTTTCAGTGTTGTCATAGGTTTGATTGATAGCATATTAGATGATTGGGGATTACAGAAGTCGTCTTTGGATGTATCTAGTTTAGCATTTGGCGATGATATGGACATAGATTCCAGAGAAAGCCATAATTTGGGAAGAAAAGGACATCGTGGGGAGATGAGAAGCGTGAATACTTTAAAGGCCTTAGAGGTGCTGGGAAAACTAATAGAAAGCAGAAAAGCTGTGCTTCTACTTCGTCTTGTTCGCTTCAATATGTAAGCCCGCTATTCCTCATATCTTAGGCATAATTTCTGCCTCTTTGACCACTTTATGATTTTCTTTTGATAACTGGCATTCAATTTTTCATAGCTTTCACTAACTTTATGGCTTGCAATGGTGTGACAGCAACGCCACTGCGCCTCTGTCCACTTTAACTTTTCATGCCCCTGGAATAAAAAAGGTTGTGAAGAAAAGTAAAATATGCAAATTTAGGGAGCTAACAAATATCATAGATCATTAATGTATGCAAAGGTTGAAACATGATGAATTTTTGTAGTATTGTACAATCTTCACATTCACCATAAAAAAGAAATCTTCTAACCCATGTTTCCATGGTCCAGATATTAACCTAAAATTATTTGCCTTTGTTATTTAGAAGGAAATAAACCTAGCATATAACTCGAATTTGGTTGGTAATTATGATGAAGTGCTTGTGAGACTGTGAAATGATGCCCATGCTTTTGAGTTATGGTATGCAGAAAAAGTATTTTGGATATCCATCAGTGCATTAATTTGCATATAGTTTCCCCTATACTTTCTTTTTCTAGGCCAGAAATGTTCAACGGGCTCCTGCATAGGCTAGAGCTTCTTAAAGCCCATAGGCTGGCATCCTTGGATTTGAAGCCTGCAATGCAACTGTTGGAAATACTTTCTGCCAACATCCTAAGAATTGTTGGTTGTGAAATCCAGTTAGACAAGCGCCAGCTTATTGGGACGCTTGTTGCTGATGGATCACGTAAACCAGTTTCTCTCAGCAATTTTGAATCGAGTCATTCTAGTTGCTGGGTTGCTTTAGATATTTTCATGGAAAATGCAATTGATGGAAAGCAACTTCCAATAAAATCAGCTATTAATGTGCTTGCAGGTAAAATTTTAAAGAGTACTAAATTTCTTTCTTTCTAACTTCTATTTATAATTGTGTAATTGCTTGTTTAAACGAGGGAGATATGGCCAGCAACTACGACGGTTTTTATTTTTATGTTGATCTGATTTCAATGACCTAACTGCAGAAGTAACTGCAACACTCCAAATACTAAACCAGGCTACATGGCAAGAAACCTTCCTGGCTCTCTGGCTTTCAGCCCTTCAGCTTGTTCAACGAGTTGAGATTACTCTACCTTAGCTATCTTTTCTTAGTAGGAGAAAAAAAAAAAAAGTCCATTGAGCTGATAATTACTTTCTGCTCCATTCATTTTAGGAACGTGATCCTCTTGAAGGCCCAGTTCCCCACCTTGAGGCACGTCTTTGTGTCCTTTTGTCTATTGTCCCTTTGGCCATTTCTAAGCTTTTGGAGGATGAGAACCAATTGTATTCGTTTTCTCATCCGGCAACTAGCGTGTCTGGATATGAAACTGATTATGGTCATGGTATGAATGGGAAAACTCGTTTTCCAAGGAAACATGGATTAATTTCCTCCCTCCAGGTTCTAGGACAGTTTCCTGCTCTCTTATGCCCTCCTCCATCAGTTGTTGGTGCAGCTAATGTTGCAGTTACAAAAGCTGCTCGATTTGTACATAATTCCAGAAACGAAAAGGATTCTGTAGATTATGGAAGTCATGGCCAGGGCTTTATAAATTCAGGTCTGTCTCAGACTATATTTTTCAGTTTCGATCTTACATAGTGACTAAATATTACAGGGTTTATCAGTGTCATTTTGCAACTTATTCATATGCTTTTCAGGTGGAAACATGAGACACCTTATCGTGGAAGCTTGCATTGCAAGAAATTTTATAGACACATCAGCGTACTATTGGCCTGGTTATGTGCCTGCATCAGCAGTCTCATCATCAGATACAACACAAGTTCAAAAGTCTCCTTGGTTAACATTTATGGAAGGAGCGCCCTTGAGTGGAACCTTAATTAATTCCCTTGTTACAACTCCTGCTTCAAGGTATAGATGAAAAGTACGCGTACTTCTAAAAACAAGCAATTTTCTGGTCGTTGATTTTTTTTCTTGTTCTCATTTTCAAGTTTAGCGGAGATAGAAAAGTTGTATCATATTGCACTACATGGATCAGAGGAGGAGAAGTCGGCTGCAGCGAAGATTCTATGTGGTGCATCTTTGAGAAGTGGATGGAACATTCAGGTACAATAAGGATGCGTTGATGTATAAAGTTCCTCAATGCAAGTTTTTGTTCTCATTAATTATTTTGAAGAGAGGTGCCTCTTATATGTGCTTGTCTGTTTCAGAATCACTTCACTTTAATTTTACAGACACTTTTATTGTAAAAGTATAAAAAAATTTACATTAGAGTCCTTATGATGTTTGTGGCCACAGTATAGGAAAGGAAACTCTTTTTATTTTTTATTTTTTATTTTTATATATTACATTCAATATAGAAGTTCTTCTGCAGCTGACCAAGAACAATGAGGGTGCTATTTGACGTTTGTAGAAGATGTTGAAATGGAACTAAAAACTTGTTTTGTTATGTCAAAATCCATTAAAAATAAAAGAGGGTGATAGAACCTCATCCAATGAAGGCTGAAATTTGACTATGAGGAAAATAAATTTGAGTAAATAACATTGATTAGGATTCGTATTTGATTTGCTTTTCCTTATTTTGATTTTGGAAAGTTGTCAGCTTTTGTACGTTTGATTTGTTACATTCAGTTTCCCGTTCTGGTTTTGTAAATAGCGTATAAATTGGCTACAATGATACAGATAATCCAGACGATGATTGATTATTATTGAATTAGAATTCCTCCCTCTTGATTTCCTTTTCTTTATCTTCCTCTCTCTCTCTTTCTCTCTCTCTCACTCCCTCTCTAATTCTACATCAATTGGTATAGAGACTAGTACCAAACAAATACCCGAAAAGAAGCCCGATTTTATCTTTAGTCTTCAATTTTAAATATTTGGATTCAAAAAGGTTCTGAAAAAAATAAATGAAAATCATCAAAAATAAGAAAACCCTAGCATCTCCAACTTCCACTGTTGCTTGCTTCAATTGCTGTGTCGACCACCCCGTGACTTCTTCTACATCAACCTGTTGACCGTTCCCCTGAAGTTTTGCCTGCTGCCGTTTAAAGTACACGACTTTCCAACCCAGTTTCATCAGATTTGTCTACAAAATCACTCTTGGAGATCAAGGCATTGTCGCTATCAATCTAATGGACCATCCTGATTGTGATGATCTTGGTTGTAATATTGTTGCTTCATGATTTCTTCGAGTTTTAACTCACTGGAGTCAAGTTCTCCAACTAGGGAAGAACAATGAGGAATAAACGTTGACTATGAGGAAGGTGAATATAGAAAATATATGTAAATAAATTTGATCGACAAGGATTGGTTTCTAATTGAATTTTCTTAATTTTGATTTTGGAAAGTCGTATGATTTTATGTATTTAATTTGTTACATTTAGTTTTTTGTTTTGGTTTTGTAATTAGCCTACAAATTGGCTACAATGTTACAGACAATGCAAACTACGATGAATGAATTATCTCCATCTCTGTCCGTGTTTTCTCTCTTGATTCTATTCTTACTCTCTACTCTCTCTTAATTTCTCTATCTTCCTCTTCTCTCCTATTTTCTTTTTTCCGATTCCTGTAATGATCATTGTAGGTATATTAAGAGTTTTAAGACTGGTGTGATGAGCATTCTAACATTACCCAATACTTCCTCCCTGGCGTGCTTCCACCCTTAAAGGACTTGAATTTTGGCAGCTTCTAACGTATCGTGCACCTGTTTCTTGATGCTGAAAGAAATCTCTTGGAATATATTTGTGCTGGAATTTGTGACCAGTTATAGTTTTTACCTGAATAAAAACTTTGAAAGAGGATTTCATCTATAGCCTTTCCCCTTGAGATATATATAGTTAGATTCTTAAAATTACCTGCTTTTGCCAGGAACGTGTGGTGCGTGTAGTGGTCAAGCTTCTTTCTCCTCCTGTGCCTCCCAATTATAATGGAGAAAGAAGTCACCTGGTTGATTACATGTCGATGCTGAGTGCAATCCTTTTTGGAGCTTCCTCTGTTGATGTTGTTCACATATTTTCTTTGCATGGTGTGGTAAGCAAAATTGTTCTCTTATTTGTATAAATTATTTTGTTATATGGTTGATTTAGGTTTAAACGCCTCTCTTAGTGTTACATTCATCGAGTTACATGCCTTGTGTAAGAGGCTGCCATTATACATATTTATCTCTCATTGTTTGGTAATCCATCCCTAATCGTTTGATAAAATACTGATTTGTTTAATTGTGATGTATTGAGTGACGTTATCTAATAGTTCTCGTGAAATAAGGATATACATAGACATCAATAGACGTTGAGCTATAATTTGATGACACATAACACGCCAATAGTTCAACATAATCCTGACATGATTAGCATATTGAAGCTCAGCAGTTGGTGCTTTTTCTCATTTTCTCTAGTTTATTAAGTCATTATTCTAGGCTTTTTTGTCTTGTTTTTGTTTTTATTTTATTTTAATTTTTTTATTTTAATGGCTGGAAGTGTCAATTTTAGTTGTAGCTTATTTATTTCCTATTCTTTCTGAGTGCCGTGCACACACGGCTATGCAGAGATGTTGGGATATTGTTGAGGTTTAAGAAGAACCCTTTCACCCCTAAAATTGTCCTTTTTGCCACTTCTACCCTTGTTTTTCCCCTGGCAATTTAGCCTTCAAGACTTTAGAAGTTGCAGACATTGACTCTAGTGTTGGAGGACCATTTTGTGAAAATGAAGGAATTTTCCTTGGAGCATCAGTTGAACTTTTTAAGCAATTTAACCTTAATCCATGTCAACTTTCACAATATATAGTGTTTTTTTTTCTTTTTTTCTATCCTTCAATGGTATTAAAGATAATTGAAAGAGATGGAAGCTTAATTGTCAACCTTTTTAACTCGAAAGGAAAGCTGGAATAAGGGATTTTTTGCTTTTATACATTTTTTGCTAACCATGCTCGTACTTTTGCCTTTTGAAATGGGAAAGTAGAATGATGATAATTTAAAACGAAACGAGTAGTTATAATATTTATTAGTCTTTTAGCCACTGTGGCTCTGCCACTAGCCTATTAGTTCTGATTCTTCCTCAAGGCCTTTTATACATTGGTTGTTTTGATTGAGTATTAGAAATTGAAACTTGGGCTCTTGGCAACCCTGGTGGTTTCAAATTTTTTCTATACCTACAGGTCCCCGAGATTGCTGCTGCTTTGATGCCACTTTGTGAGGTCTTTGGTTCGCTTGAACCTACTTTAAGCACTAAGTTAAGCAAGGGTGACGATCCCTCCACTTATATGGTTTTTTCTTTAGCATTTCTCTTTCTTCTTCGTCTATGGAAGTTCTATAGACCTCCTCTTGAGCAATGCATTACAGAGACCACCAGAGCGGTTGGAGGTGAGCTTAGTCTGGAGTATCTTCTGTTATTGCATAATAGCCACTCTGCATTTTATCAGCATGAAGCAAACAGCAATCCAGGTCAGATTGAAAATGTCTCTGATAATGGTACATATGTTCATTCGTTCCCGAAATTACGCTCCTGGTATTGGCAAAACAAATGTTGTGTAGCTTTAACGCTTTCTGGCCTCTCTAGTGAAAGCCGTGTTCATGAGGTCGCAGATAAGATCTTGAACATGATATATTTGAAAATGACTAAAAGTGGATCTACCTTGGGAAACTCTTCAATATCATCCGGCAGTGGCTCCTCTTCAAGTTTTGGAGAAGATGCCTCTCAGAGACCCATTCAGCTTCCGGCATGGGAGGTGTTAGAAGCTATTCCTTTTGTTCTTGAGGCAATTTTAAATGCTTGTGCCCATGGAAGACTTTCCTCTCGGGATTTGACAACAGGTTAGCTGATGATGCTTTTCTTGCTGGTCAAATTTTTTGTCCCCCGTTTGGTTTCTTTCCTCGCTAACAATATTTACCCCATTGTATTATGCTCTTTTTTTCTTTTTTTTTGATATGCCTTGTTATGAGGTCTTGAATGGTTTCAGGCTTGAGAGATCTCGTTGAATTTCTGCCCGCATCTCTTGCAGCTATTGTTAGTTACTTTGCTGCAGAAATCACCCGTGGTATATGGAAATCAGTCTCAATGAATGGAATTGATTGGCCAAATCCAGCACCGATGCTTCTATCTGTTCAGTCTGAAATAAAAGAAATACTTGCTGCTGTTGGCGTCGGTATTCCAAGCTTTTCCTCTGGTAGATGTTTCCTATTCTTTTCTCATCTGTCGTATGTAACCTCATACTGTCTCTAAATTTTATTGGATTTCAAGTTTAATTGCTTCAAAGCTACAAACACATAATATAATTAGTGGTAATAAAGTGAAAAATTCATGTATGAAATTTACAAATGGTAAACTCTGTATGATGTTGGGAAGTAACTAAAGGTTTGATAGCATAGCTTTTGTGTGTGTGTGTGTGTGTGTGTGTGTGATACAACTCTCAACTCTGTATGATACTGGGAAGTGCCCAAGGGGTTTAATAGTGGAGTTGTTTCTTATAGCATGTATAAGTGGTTGTATTTTCCTTTGACACTGTTTTGAGGTTTGTCTTTTAGATTTTTGTCTATGGCTCTTATGAGTCGTAAGTCCTCAAAATTACTCGAGGCATTGTTATCCTTTTCCCAAGTTTTGAAATTTCTCTTATTTCTTATAGAAAGAAAAAAAAAAATAAAACAAGACAAGCACTTACTTTTTAAGAAAATAACTTCAAAATATAACAAAAAAGTAAAGAAAAGAAAAGAAACAAAGGTAAGTACTGAAACGTTTCAACTTCCAGTTCAAACATTTAATGTGAGAGAATTTGTCTGAATCCAGTTGAAACATTTAATGTGAGAGAATTTGTCTCAAGATGTCTACTGCAAATGAAAATGTTACATTCAAAGAGGTCAAAGAATTTGTGTTCTTTATTGTAACTAATTTGAAAGGAAAATTGCTGCCTAACCGGAGAAATGTAGAAAAGAGTAAAGCTACTCTCAGCAAGCATAGAAAAGAGCAACTTGATGTTTGAATTTTCCAACTTTATAGGCATGCATCTTCATTCCACTCTTGGCTTGGGAGTAATTTACATGTATGATTATTCAATAAAAGATGCTATACAATAATCCCAATTCAATATTATAATCCCTTTTTTTTTATGGATTGCATGATGATTCTCTTTTTCTTTTTTCGTTTGAGCATAAGAAATTTCAAGTACAATGCTCATTAAGAACATGGTATAGTTTGTGCTTATACTTTAGTTTGCTGTCTTTTGATTTTGCCTGGTTGATTTTGTACCTCAAAACTACAGGATTGCCTATTTTTTTGGTGCTTATGCGTAGGAGCGCGACAGTCCTACAACATGCCAAATATGACATTGTAGTTTCAAGTTACTAAATAAGCATTAGCATTAACATTTGCTCCAGATTCTAAGCCTTTTTATGAGATAGACAACACTTAATCTGTTGATTTTTCTGAACTGTGTCTAACCCAATGTAGTTATTATTAGTGTTATTAACTATTTGTATCATTGTTGTTGGTTGTTGCTGTTCTTACCGGTGCCGTTGTTGTCATTAAGATTCTATGTGGTATTTTGAAGACTGCTATTCCATCTCTTTTTTATTATTGTTGTTGTTTTTTTCAATTGCTAAGCTCCCTTTTAACAACTTGCAGAGGTTTCACAAATAATGCTTCCGCTGCCTATGGCTGCTCTTGTGAGTTTAACTATTACTTTTAAGCTTGACAAGAGCCTAGAGTACATCCATGCTGTTGCCGGACCAGCCTTAGAGAGTTGTGCCTCAAGTGGCCCTTGGCCTGCTATGCCTATTATTGGCAGTCTTTGGGCCCAAAAGGTGCGGCGCTGGCATGACTTCATTATTGTTTCATGCGCTCGCTCTGTGTTCAGACACAACAAAGAATATGTTGCCCAACTCCTTAGAAGTTGCTTTACCACATTTCTTGGATCACTCCATGTTTTAACCCCCTCATTGTCCGGTGAAAGTGGCGTGAGTGGTCTGCTGGGATCTACTATATCAGACCGTAGTGTTCGTCCTTTTCTAGCACCTGGATTTTTTTACCTTCGCTCTTGTCAGTCAATGCAGAATGTACTATACATCAATGAGGTGATTGTAGGACTTGTTGCAGAGTATGCTCGGAACTCAGCTCTGAGATGGGCAAGTATGGAATCTCCTCGGTTGAAGTCTAGTCAAGCATCACTTTGCCTAGCCACTGCAAGGGCAAGGGAGGTGGCTACACTTGGAGCTAGTCTCTTATGTGTTGCAGGCGGGTTTCGGATGGTGCAGGAACTGTACATGGAGTCTATTCCAACCTGGCTACTCTCGACGAAGGAAATGAAACAAGAAAATGTGAGTGCCATATCCCGTGTGGTGGAAGGATATGCTATGGCATATCTATTCATAATTTCAGGCTCTATTATGTGGAGTGTACATGACAAATTGCCAAAGTGGGTATTAACTAAAAGAGTACGCATCGTTGGGGTCCACATGGACTTTCTGGCTGGGGTATTGGAAGGAAAAATAGCACTGGCCTGTCATCCAGCCACTTGGAAAGCTTACGTCTCTTGTTTGGTTGGCTTAATGGTGAATTTTGCTCCAGCATGGATTCAAGAAGTGAAGCTAAAGACGTTGAGGACGTTGGCGAGCGGATTGAGAGGGTGGCATGAATGCGAGTTGGCTCTCTCTCTTCTTGAAAGAGGTGGGGTTGAGGCCATAGGCTCTGCTGCCGAATTAGTAAATGTAATTAGCTGAATTCTAATCTAGAATGTAGACTTTGGTTATTGCTGTTATTAGAGTCATCTTTTTTATTTCCCCGTTTCTTTGTAACGTAATATCATATTTACCTGGTAAATCCTCTTTTTGACCACTCCATTAAACCGACAAATTCCAAGTGTCCCAAGAAATAATACCGCCACTATAAAATACAAAAAAGTAAGCTTTCGAAACACATATGCGTATACAGGACTTCAAATTTTTTTCCCCTCTTTCCATCAGAAGATTCTATGGTAGTGGTTTCGTCCTTTTCTAGAGTGGTGGTTTGAGCCAAAGCTTCCCTGCATATCGAACTTCCATGCATTGCAGCCATTGACTTTCATTTTCAGCCATAGCTTTCAGCGGAATGGATGGAACCGCCAGCCACGATAATCTTTTGAATCCATGTCTTCATTATAAGCGGCTTGACTAGGTAGCTCCATATTTTGATTTAACAACCCTGTTTGTGTTTTTGACTTTTATAAAAGGTAGGTCTGTTTGTAATTTATTACAAAACATTAGTGGTAGTAAAGGTCATGTTGGACCGATTAAACAAAGAGGAAGAAGGAGAAGGTGATCGGATAGAGTCAAGTGAGAAGAATTAGAGAGAAGAAGCCATTAGAGTTGCTGCTTATTTTGCTTCTTTATAACCCTTTTGACGGGGAAAAAAGAAGGGCAGGAAATTCCATTACGATTTGAAGAGAGCTATTAATTTTTTTCATTTGACAAAAAAATTTTGAGAGCTCGTCGAAAGGAAAAAAAAAATTAAGAGTAGCTATTTAATTTGTCAATTAGACAAAAATGTTTTCAACGTTTATCAGCCCCCACTAGCGGCCTGTTACTTCCTTGGTTGCTTAAAATCACACATTTTCTTCTACCTAATCGGAGTTCTTCTTGAACTATGTACAACAAGATATCCTTTTAGACGCAAAGAAAAATGGATTGGGATTAAATATACTTTTGAAATTGCATTGACACATAACAAAACAACAGAACATAAATTTTTTTTTGTCTATGAACATATTCGATCAATCATAATTTTCAGCACTTTTTTTCCTTTTTATATGATGCGAGGCGGTCATTTGTTCATTCATTATCTGCAAAACCAATTCTAACCAAGTACATAAGCGTTATGATTGAATGAATTTAAAGTAACTATTCCTTAAAGTAAGGCAATGAAAGGGATTAAAAAGAACAAAAAATCATGCTAATGATGAAGCTATACATAAATCCTTCACAAAATTAAGTATTTTATAACATTAAGGGTTGTTTGGTGCCTAGGATCCGAGATGATTGGATTAAATTAAATTTTAATACCTTATTTGATGAAAAATTTTTAAGTATTGGATTGGATAATTTAGTATCTAGTCCATGCTTGGATTCGGTTGGAACAGGATGATGCTATTCCTTACCAAACCATGGGATTAAAAACATTTGTACATTACGAAAAATTTCAAGAACTTATATGCAAAAAAATTTATAAAATTTGGCGTCTAACTATAATATTTCAAAATTTGAACAGTCAAAATGTAATTTTGATCTAATTTAAACATTTTTATTGATTATACTTTTACGCCTTAAATTTTTTAAAAAATTACAATCTGACCTCAATTTTTGAAATTTTGCAAAAGGCCCTATCCTATAACACAATACCAAACATAGGATTAGATTAACTAAAATTTAATCATATGTTTTTTTTTTTTTTTTTATATATACATTCTAATCCAATCTTCTAAGTCAATCTTATCCAATGTCTTATCCTACACATCAAACAAGCCCAAAGAGTATAAAGAATACATATTTCCTAAGTAAAGCATGGATGCAAGGGTGGATGGATACCCACGAGATCTAATCATTTGAAAAAAAAAATGCCTTTTTAAAAACTTATAGCTTGTTAAAATAGAAGTACAATTGAGAAATAATTGAAACTCATAAGCATAATTATATAGTTAACCCATCGTGATAATAATAGTAACACAACAACAACAACAATTCTCTATTGCAACTTATACCAATGCATAGTCTATTATTTTGATAGTTAAGCACAAAGTCGTATGATGAACAAAACCAAAGCCAAAAAAAGAAATTGTAGAACACACAGTTGCACTTCTAAATACTGCTAGCTAATTTGTGTGTGGCAAAAAAAAGTATTTGTCACGCATTATAATTTCCGTAATTCCACATTTAGAAATTCAGTCTCGATTGTTCCTGCAAAATAGAATTAAAAACCATATAAATTGAATTGAATTGATTTTGTGCAAAAATCGAAAGAAGATAAGCCATTCTAAAACCATTGTACCTGACATATTTAAGAAGCATGTTTTTAATTGTTTGCAAGTCCTTCAGGGCATCTTCAATCTTCATCCTTTTTATTGGTAATTCCTCCGAACACTTCAAACCAACCGCAAATATAGAAATTAAACACTCATGTACTTTGCCTTTTTTTGTTTGCATAGTTAAGTCGCTACTTGATGCCTCCTCTTTTCCTTCTATCAGGAGATTTTGATCAGCTATCTCCATTGATTTATTTGGCAAAGCCATTTTGACAAATTGATGAAGGTTTTCCGCTTCAAGATTCTCATCCGTGGGCCGTTTTCCGGTGAAGATTTCTAACAAAAGGATTCCAAAGCTATAGACATCTCCTTGAATTGATGCCATGCTTCCCAAGCCATATTCTTCAATAACACACAAGTTGAATACAAAAATTGGAGTTAGTATTTTGATACAATGTACATGCGCTGTATATGATACGTACATTAACACATTGTGCCTGTTAAAAAGGTACTAATACAAATATATATATATATATATGTATTAGTATCAAGGGGACCGTAACCACATGCTTTTATACAAACAGTTAGTTCTAGAAAAAAGGTAAGATTACCTGGAGCTGTATAGCCAATTGTTCCTCTGATTCCAGCAGAGCTTGTCTCATTTTGGGATACCGGAACATCGTCCTCTGCAATAATTCTTGACAAACCAAAATCACCCACGTGGGCAGTCATGTCTTGATCAAGAAGAATGTTGCTTGGCTTTAGGTCACAGTGTATTATTGGTAGTCCATTGCAGTTGTGAAGATAATCCAATGCTGATGCCACATCAATGACTATATTCAGCCGTTGAATCAAAGTTAAACTTTTCCTCTGGTTTTCCCCCATTCGTGGACACGAATGCAACCAATCTTCCAAACTTCCATTTGTCATCAATTCATAGACAAGGGCTTTGAAATCATTACCTTGAAAGTCAACACTTGAGCAGGCAGTAATGATTTTCACAAGATTTCGGTGTCTAATATTCTTTAGAGTTTCACATTCAGCCATAAAACTCCTGGAAGCTCCTCTTCTTTCAAGGTTGAAGATCTTCACTGCTATGGGAAGTTGATGCAGTTCAAGAATCCCTTTATACACTGAGCTGAAGCCACCGACACCAATCAGGTTTCCTAGACAGAACCCATTGGTTGCTTTCAAAAGATCCCCATAGGAAACATTGAGGAATGGAATGCCCCTCCACAAAGATTCCAAAGATTGTTCCTTTTTTTTCTTCCTCAAGCAACAAATGATAAGAAAAAATGATACCAAACATACTCCAAGAAGGCCACAGACAATGGAGATTATTAGCTTCCCAGTGAAGGACAAGCTTTGTTTCCTTGGAGATATCTTAGAGCACACAGCTAAGTGTAATTCAACCATACCCCCACAGAGTTTATCATTACCGACAAGTGAAATATTTGCACTAGCATTACTGAAAACACCTCCACTTGGTACTTCACCTTCAAGATCATTGAAAGAAAGATCTAACTTTGACAAAAAGACAAATTTGCCAAAGTCTTTTGGGATATGTCCAGAAAAGTTATTGTGTGAAAGATCCAATTCTTCAATACCTTTTAAGGAATTCAATGATTCAATAGTTCCTTCAAACATATTGTGATCTAGAGAAAGCCATCTTAAGCTTGTACACTCACCAAGGCTACTGGGAATATTATTGGTCAGCTCATTGTGAGAAACATTTAACTCAACAATATTTTTCAGATTACCTACTTCTGATGGTAAAGGCCCAGTGAGGCGATTTCCAGAGAGCAGTAGAGACACTGATAAAGAAGACAACCCAATTACTCTCGGAGGAATTGTGCCGTTCAAGAAATTATCATGAAGGTGTAATAATTGCAAGTTTTTGCATTTTTCAAGAGTTGAAGGAATCTTTCCTTGTAGATTGTTCTCTTCTAATCCAAGTTCAATCAGCAACGTGAGATTTCCAAAGGAGGAAGGAATTTTCCCAGATAACTCATTACCGCCCAAATATAATTTTCCCAAGTTATGAAGTTTACCAATAGTTGTAGGAATGGTCCCAGTAAACTGATTGCCAGATAAATCCAAAACTGTTAGGTTTATAAGATTTCTAATACTAGGTAAAATGTTTCCCGAAAGTCGATTATTTGCAAGAGTAAGGACTTTTAGTTGACTTGTGAGGTTTCCTATGGTGTTGGGTAAATTCCCTCCCAAGTTAGTCTTTTGAATCTGAAGTATTAGCAAATTGCTATAATTGGTAAAAGAGGTGAAAAAGTCCATGTCATTCTCTTTACCATACCCAAAATTAGAATCGCCTATAAGTACGTGCTCAAGTTTTTTTAAGTTTCCAAAAATAGCAGGAATCTGTCCAGAGAAGTTATTATTATTGATTTCAAAGCAAACAAGGTTTGAAGCATTTGAAAAAGAAGCTGGAATGGTTCCGCTAAGTTGGTTTCCCCGTACAGAAAACAATTTGATATTTGGCAAGGTATGGCCAATGTTATGAGGAAAGCTACCTTGAAGTTGATTCCTAGAGACATAAAAATTAATAAGGCGTGAAAAGTTATAAATAGATTGAGGGATTCTACCTGACAGAAAATTTAGACCAAGTCCCAGGCCAACTAAGTTCTTCAATTGACCAATTGATGCTGGAATATTTCCCTCCAACTTGTTGTCATCAACAGCAAGTACTAAAAGGGATGAGACATTCCCTAGATGAGGTGGAATACTTCCCTGCAAATTGTTTCTAAAGAGAATTAGTCGCACCAACTTTGGCAGAAAGCTTATCTCGAAAGGAATGTTGCCAATGAATTTGTTGTTTCTCAGATCAAGGATTCTCAACTTAGAGCAGTTTGATAAACTAGTTGGTATCACTCCTTCAAAAGAGTTGTTTGCCAAAACCAACTCTTGCAACCTAAACAAGTGACCGATCTCCTTTGGTAGTCCTCCATGAAAACTGTTGTTGGAGAGATCAACTCTTCGAAGAAAACTTAGGTTCCTAACTGAGGGAGACACGGAACCTTTCAAACTCAATGACCCTAAATTCAAGTGGGTGACTCTTTGGTGCCTGTGACCGCAAGAAACACCATGCCATTGACAAAAATGGAGAGAGTCATTCCATGAGCTTGTGATCCTAAGAGGATCCTCAATAATTTGAGCCTTGATAGCAAGCAACGCAAGCTTGTCCGTGTCATTTCCATGAACAATAGAGGAAGTAGCACTCCCAACTATCATGATAGCCAAAGTGATCAGGACTTTAATGCAAAAGATCAGAAGAGAAAGGAAAGGGGAAGATTGAAATATTGCCCTCATCTTGATCACAGGTTTTTTGACGTCTACAAAGAGCTTGTGCACAAAGCAAAAGCAATATGGCTTGCGAACAAAATGAACCAAATTGACTGCCAACTATAAGCAAGTCTTCCCTAAGTCAAAAGTCTTCCTAAATTAGGTTGAGGTTAAGTCTTTCCAACATTGACTGAAATAATAATTGATGTACCGTTGTTCATTCTGTAAAGTTTTCCTCACGTTAGAAAAAGGACCACAACTGAAAAGTTGAAAAATGGTGTGAATGTTTTCTGTACAGAAAGTCTTCATTAATATATGAATGAGCTAGTCATACAAGTGCCATAAATTTTGGTTACTGAATGAACTATAGTGTTGTATTAAAAATAACCTTTTGTGTACTAGATTAATAGTGTGTTCTTTCTTCCCTTATTGAAACTTGCATATGTGTTGTTTCTTTGAGTGTTTTAATCAAGTCTACTAATGGTTTCGATCTAAGGTTGGGACTAAGTCACTAAATACGTTGTGGTATCTCAGATCTTGCTGATTATGTTGTCCTAATTTGGAATACAGTTTATCATTTTCAAAATAATAATAATAATAATAATAATAATAAAACTTGGTTACATCCCATAATCCTATACGCCCAGCAAGTGCCTTTGGACAAAATCCTATACTCCTATGCTATATTTCAATTTTGACAGCTGTGAAGCATTATTTTGAATTAACAAATGGGTATGTTACCAAAACCGCTAAAGTAAATAATCCACCCGTTCATATTTTACTCTTCAAAATAAAAAAAAAAGGAAAAAAATTATTTTTCAAATGAAAAAATCATTTTATTTTATCATATATTGTTTAAAAATGAAAATGTGAAAATGTTGCTTGACAATATAGTCAAATTTGTAACGAGTTAAAATTTATTTGACACAATATTTCACATATTATAAAAGATGAATTTATGTAAATATATAGTTATTTTAGATAATAAAAAATATATATAAGGCATATTTTTAAAAAGTTGAACAGTTAAGTTTTCGTCGATAAATGTCACATACTCAAACGAAATTTTCAATAGGACACTACAACCGGTAATAGGCGATTTATTTCGGCTAATTTTATTATTTGATACCTTTTCTCACGAATTTTGTTATTTTCCACTTTAGCCCTTGTTTTATTCATGTTCTAGCAAATATATCCTCAACTTGTTTCTAAGTAAAAATAATGATAAATATATATCATGAGGAACAATAAAGTGTCAAATGATTGTAGAATAAATCATATACAAAAAGAAAATTAATCTTCTTCTAGGAAAAAATTTACGTAATCCATGATATGATTACCGTCAAACAATAGCACATAAGAATACTAATTTTCACATAATCCAACAGCCATAATTTATTTTCCATTGTTCAAGGGACAAAAAGGCAAGTCATTTAAAAGACTCTTTATAAGTTTGCCGTCTTTACCGGCTGAACAAAGTAAACGGTCCACGAAACGTCGTTATTAAGGATTTTGGGCCACAGGTGCAAGCTTCAATTCAAGAGCAAGATGATCAAAACATAGGGAAATTATAGTAAATAGGCCGAAACTTTGAAACTGCGAGGGTAATTACAAACTATTAGTAACAAACGCGATGTGATATGAATAGAAAGAACCGAATTAAATGCCATCAAGCAAGTCTTTCCTAGTAACTAGCATAAGAAAATAAAGATTAATTACAAAAATTCCTCTGAACTATAGCCCTTGTAACATTTTGGTCATGCATTTCAAAACATAACATTTGTTCCCTGTGAAGTATACGCCGTTAACAAAAATGATTATTCTGTTAGAATTTTAAAGGAAAATTGACAAATAATTTTAAAATTAAAGGTATTTTGGTATCTATTTATAAAAATAACCACAAAAAACCATAATGAAAATATCCTTTATTAATGATAAAAGACAAAAAAATCAATGAAAACCATAATACCATTTGGATATCTCTCTTTTTAACACTCAAGAAAAGTCGGTGGAGTTGTCGCTCATGTGACTCCTAAATATTATTTTAATAAGCCAACCAAGAGCATGAGGGAAATAATGCTACAACAACAACAGTGGTTTCTAACTCAACCAAGAATTTGGGAAATAAAAAATGAAGATATGAAGAGAAAGCTACAAGAGCTGCAATAGGTAGAAGGTCCACAAGATAGTACTAAAAAAGCATCTTCAGATGTCCCTCCTCAATTTCGAATGCAAGAATACCACAAGCAGCGGCGGCGTATGAGCGAGCTTGACATTCCACCAGAACAATTATTTGTAAGATTAAAGTCTTAGTTTTTAAATTTAATTTCTTCATTTATAACAATATAACTATGTCTTTTTTTTTTATTATTATTATGTAGGGTAACAAATGGAAGCTCGTAGTAGATGCTGTAAATAATATAGTTGTAAAGGGTGTAGTATATGAGACAAATGATAGGAATACAACTGTTCACAGAGCCCCTTTAAGATAATTAAATTACTGTGCTTTTGTGACGGTTTCATATAATGATCATTCTCGCCTTCCTATTCCTGTACGTGATCCCGAAATGCTTCAGGTTGGTAATCGTGTTGGGACATTTGTAGCATGGCCAAAAGTCCTCGTCGTATGTAACGATGTACAACAACCAGAGATTAGTCTTTTTTTATTCTAGTCATCCTATAATGTTTGTTTTGATTAGTAACTTTTTGGTTTTGGATGTTTGCTACTATAGGTTTTGCTATCAAAAATTTAATATACATATATATATATATATATATATATATATATATATATATCCGCAAAATCAAAACTTTTGAAAAATCGTTCTGAAGTGTAAACAAGGGAGCAAGTAGTGTCACCTTCTTCTTTAGTGCAACTTGTTATCACATAGATACACGTACTAATGTAAGATATGAGCCGTCGTCCTCTATAAGATTTGTTTGGAATAAGGTTAAGGAATGAAAATTTGCACAAACCTTGTTTGTTGAAATAGAGGAAGGAATTTTTTGATACTTCAGATCCTCTTGAGGTATATCTTTTGAGAGATAACATAATTGAATTTTATTCATTCAAAGAAATGGGAGTAAATACGACTTGAGTTTACTTAAAATTTGAATCAATTTAATTAAATATTATTAGTCAACACATTTTCTAATACTCCTAAAAATATAAATATGATAAATTATGTTTAATTTGGTTAATTGGTGTGCTAATATTTAATTAATTTTCATTAGCATCTATTTTAGATTTGCATTGCATAATTTTAATTTAAAAATATTAAAAAAATATTTTTGGTCATATAGCTTAAAGAATATTGATCCACTTATTTACAGTCATGTCACTACATTCATTCTAAATTTACTGAATACCCAGCTGAAATCCCCCACCTTCACGTGCATATCCTGCAGGCATTTCTCAAGATGCAATGAAAACTACAACTTCCTAGGCCTGAGACAAAACAAAACTCGCATGACTACTTTGCCCCGTACCATAAACCCGTACGGTTTGCCCACTTTCTTAAAATATGTCATATTCTTCTTAAACTTCACACGACTTCCTTTATGTGGTATTTCCTCTAATTTTTATCAAAATAATGAAAGACCTAATTCCCTAAGTTTAAACAAAACCAAGGGCACATGACCCATTCTACCCATACCCTACATGTTCTCTTTTCCCAACATATATTAGAACTCAACAAACAAGCTCTCTTCTAGTCCCATATCATCTCTAGCAAGAATTTAAAGATCTAACAAGCAAGAGCCATAATTCTCCATGAGATTTTGAGATTGATACCTCAAGTCCAAAAGCTGATTTTTCTTTCCTCTTCCTCCAATCCGAATTTATTTAGCTATGAGATTGTGTTTTATTTTTCTCATTTAAAAACCTAGACATATAGTTTAGGTTAACATGCATATTTTATCTTGAGAAATTAATATGCGTGTTGGACAATTTTGTGCATATGGTGTTGACTGTTAAAAACTATGATCTAGATTGGTTATAGGTAATTTGGGAATGTTTACTCTATGTATGCATGTTCAAAACCGTATATGCATGTGTTCAAATGTTGATGAACAAAAGTAATAAATTTGATGATTTTTTTTTTGTGTTTTAGACTATGGAAAATAAGCAAAAAATGTTTAACTATGTTTCAAGATATTTGATCAAGTGTTTGAAACATTTTACTGCATTAAAAATCAATTTGAATAAAGAAAGTCTGATTTTAAAAGCAAATAGTAATTTTCGGTCTGCGACAGTACCCCTGTGTGAACAGTACCGTGCTGTGAACAATATTATTGTGAACAGTACTAGTCAAGGAATTTGCTGCCTAAGTCATTATCGGTACCGTTGAAGCCCTTTAGGCCTCCCGACATGCCAGTTTGATTTCTTGCTATTTTGTGACATATAAACATTTCCAAACTCATCTTGATGTATTTTGAAAATCTTAAAACTCAATTACACTTGCATAATCATTTTACACAAAGGCACATTAATAGGCAATTTATACATAATATGGGATTGTAGTTTGATTTTATTCCTACTTGGTTATCAGCTGACTTTATTAGAAACTTCTTAAGGTTGAGACAACGTTAGGAGCTTACTTTATTATGGATTAGACTTGTGAGAATTAGAGACTATCCGTAAGTAATATTGCCAAAGAAGTAGGATTCTAATCCCTTTCTTAGTAGTCATGATTTCAAATTAAATTGTTTTCTTTTAGCCAATATTGTTATCTAGAGATGAGCATGTTTCTTACAAGATTGTTTGTAAATATGTTTTTGCCTATTGCAATAAGTTTGCGAAATGTATATAATATATAAATATGAGTAGTTTCATATTTTGACAAATGAATTTGTGAAATTATGATTTAGACTTGGAATAAGTAAGCAACTCAATAATTTGACCCTTGATAGCGAGCAACGCAAACTTGTCCGTGTCATTTCCATGAACAATAGAGGAAGTAGCACTTCCAACTATCATGATAGCCAAAGTGATCAGGACCTTAATGCAAAAGATTAGAAGAGAAAGGAAAGGGGAAGATTGGAGTATTGCCCTCATCTTGATCACAGGTTTCTTGACGTGCACATAACAAAAGCAATATGATTTGCGAACAAAATGAACCAAATTGACTGCCAACTATAAGCAAGTCTTCCCTGAAGTCAACAAGTCTTCCTAAATTAGGTTGAAGTTAGGTCTTTCCAACATTGACTGAAATAATAATTGAGGTACCGTAGTCCATTCGGTAAAGTTTTCCTCACGTTAGAAAAAGGACCACAACTGAAAAGTTGAAAAATGGTGTGAACGTTTTCTGTACAGAAAGTCTTCATTAATATATGAATAAGGTAGTCTTACAAGTGCCATAAAGTTTGGTTACTGAATGAACTATAGTGTTGTATTAAAAATAGCCTTTTGTGTGCTAGATTAGTAGTGTGTTCTTTCTTCTTTTGTTGGAACTTGGTAGTAGTGTGTTCTTTTTTTCTTTGTTGGAACTTGACATATGCGTTACTTTTTTTAGCGTTTCAATTGAACCTACTGGTAGTTTCAACCTAAAATCTGGGTTAAGTCACGAAAACAAGGGGTCTTTCGTGTCTTAGTGATTATGCTGTTCTAATTTAGAGTGCAATTTATAATTTTCAAAATAATAATAATAATAATAATAAAACTTGGTTACATCCTATAACCCTATACTCCTAGCAAGAGCCTTTGGACAAAACATGATTACATGGATATTTTGAATTAACAAATGGGTGAGTTACTAAAACCGCTAAAGTAAATAATCCACCCGTTCATATTTTACTCCTAAAAATAAAAAAAGTAATAATAATAATTTTATTTTTCAAATGAAAAAAATCATTGTATTTTATCATATATTGTTTAAAAATGAAAATGTGAAATGTTGTTTGAAAATATACTCAAATTTGTAAAGAGTTTAAAATTTATTTGACACAATCTTTCACACATTATAAGAGAGGAATTTCTGTAAATATATAGTTTTTTCAGAAAATAAAAAAATATAAGGCATTTTTTAGAAAGTTGAACCGTTAAGTTTTCGTCGACACATGTTATATGCTCCAACGAAATTTTCATCAGGACACTACAAACTGTAATAGGCGATTTATTTAGGCTAATTTTATTATTTTATACCTTTTCTCACGAATTTTTATATTTTACACTTTATCCCTTGTTTTATTCATGTTCTAACAAACATATCCTCAACTTGTTTCCAAGTAAAAATAATGATAAATATATCCCACGAGGAACAATAAAGTGTTAGATGATTGTAGAATAAATTATACACAAAAAGAAAATTAATCTTCTTCTAGGAAAAAAAATTTCACGAATCCATGATATGATTACCATCAAACAATAGCACATAAGAATACTAATTTTGACATAATCCAAAACCCATAATTTTATTTCCATTGTTCATGGGACAAAGAGACAAGTCATCTAAAAGACTCTTTACAAGTTTGCTGCCTTTACTGGCCGAACAAGGTAAATGGTCCACGAAATGTCGTTATTAAGGCTTTTGGGCCGCAGGTGCAAGCTTCAATTCAAGTGCAAGATGATCAAAACACAGGGAAATTATAGTAAATAGGCCGAAACTTTGAAGATGTGAGCGTAATTACAAAGTATTTGTAACAAACGCAATGTAATATGAATAGAAAGAACCGAATTAAATGCCATCAAGCAAGTCTTCCCTAGTAACTTGCAAAAGAAAATGAAGATTAATTATAAAAATTCCTCCAATTATAACCCTTGTAACACTTTGTTCCTACATTTTAAAACATAATATTCATTCCTCTAAATTATGCTTCGTTAACAAAAATGGTGATTCTCTCAGAATTTTAATGAAAAATTAACAAATGATTTTAAAATTAAAGGTATTGTGGTATCTATTTGTAAAAATAACCACAAAAAATAAAACTATAATGAAACTATCTTTTATTGATGATAAAAGACAAAAAAAATCAATAAAAACCATAATATCATTTGGATGTTTCTCTTTTTAACACTCAGGAAAAATCCATAAAGTTGACGCTTATGTGACTCTTAAATATTATTTTAGTAACTCAACCAAGTGCATGAGAGAAATAGTGCTATAACAACAACAGTGGTTTCTAACTCAACAAAGAATTTGGGAAATAGAAAAAGAAGATATGAAGAGAAAGCTACAAGAGCTGCAATGGCTACAAGGTGCACAAGGGATTTTCTATGACAACGCTTTCATTTGAATATTTAAATACTATATCTAATTCTTTTTTTAAGATAAAAATTATTTTAGCTACAAAATTATCATTTTGTAACTAAAAGTATTAATGACAAAATGTTGATTTGTAGCCAAAAGACTACTTTTTAGTTACAAACTTGTTGAAATAGCTACAAAATTAAAAGTCATTAGTGACAAAATAATTTGTAGCTAAAAGTATCATCTTTAGTTATAAAAGTATTTTTGTAACTAAAAGAATATCATTTAGCTACAAATTACTTTCAGTGATGACGATGTAGCTACGACCTAGCTGCAAAGCAAAATTTTGTAGTTAATTATTTTAGCTCAAAATTTTGCTATAAAATGATTTGTAGCTAATTTCAGGTTTTTTTTTTTTTTTTTGTAGTGTCTTTATATTATAAAGAAAGACAACCATTAAATAGTCGAAGACATACTTAAGATGTGTTGCCACATAGTTCTTCGAATTTAGTTTTGTATTATTTTCTTGAAATCAATTAGTAAACAAAATAATATAACATTTGCATTTGTAATATTTAAATAAAATCTTACCATTAGAAAGTAGGAAAAGCCTTTAATTGTGTCTTTCTTCTCATTCAAGGAGGAGCCAATAACAGCAAATGCCGCAGCACCCCTTGCATGATTATTTATAGTGTCTAAATCGACACACAGAAGTTACATTGCAAAAACCTGAGTAGAAGAGTTGTTTGCTGCAATGACTCTCCCCACAATATATAACCATAATATATGGGTGTGATGTCTTAATATTTGCTCTTGCAAATTTCCTAATCTGCTTCCCCTTGTGAGGGCCCGGAGACTGCTTCTCCATCAATGGGAAGCCAGTGATATAGTACGCGTCTTGAAGGTCATGCATAGCCTTATATAATATACAAATATATAAGTTATATACTCAAAAATAACTAAAATTTAAACAAAGACCTCTTAACTAAAATTTAAACAAAGCCCTCTTAAAAAAAGTTGAATATACATAATCTTACACATTATAAGGTATTAGCCCCTAATAAAAAATTTACCTCCATCACTGTTGAAGGCCAAAATGAATTCTGGTTTGGCCAAGTACAAAGTAACACTTTATTGAGTCAATTCCTTGGTTGCCTAACTTCTTTACACATTATGACAACCATAATTTCCTTCAGGAGAAGAAGGCAGTAGGTTGTGTTGTCTCACATCATTTGCAAATGTTCATAGGTAGTGGTTATAAGTAATTATACTATCTGCTAATGACATAAGGGCTTTTGAGGTGAAGCCCAAGAGCAAAACTGTGAGGGCTTAGGCCCAACGCGACAAACTCGAGCATCGACATTCCATTTCCAAATCTTGTTAAAATAGAGAATATCTCTTCAATAATTCTTGAAGAAAATTTGTGGTTAGGGACCATTTGGATTTTTATGTAATATTTATAAACACTTATTATTAGGGTGTACGTTACTGCAAATCTAAAAAAAGACCTTTTTTCTTAAACATTATAACCAATAACCTTTGGTTGACATCCCTTAGAAAATACGTGTATATTGAACTACTTAAATTTATAACATGTATAAGTGGTTGCATTTTCCTTTGACACTGTTTTGAAATTTGTCTTAGATTTTTGTCTATGGCTCTTACGAAAAGAAACAAAGGTAAGAACTAAAATGTTTGAACTTCCAATTCAAACATTTATAGGGTGTTTGGCATGATGGTTAAAACCATTGGTTAAAACTGTTTTTACTATAGCATGTGAGAACTTTATACTGTAGCAACTTTTTTTTTAACTGTAGTATGTGAGAGTTTTACACTGTTCATAAGTGAAAAGTTTGTTAAGACTACCCTTGCGAAACAGTAATGTGAGAGAATTTGACTGAAGATGTCTACTCCTGCAAATGAAAATGTTACATTCAAAGAGGTCAAAGAATTTGTGTTCTTTATACTCAATAGTTTGAAAGGAAAATTGCTGCCTAACTGAAGAAATGCAGAAAAGAGTAAAGCTACTCTCAGCAAACGGTAGAAAAGAGCAACTTGATGTTTGAATTTTCCAACTTTATAGGCATGCATCTTCATTCCACTCTTGGCTTGGGAGCAATTTACATGTATCATTATTCAATAAAAGATGTTATACAACAATCCGAATTCAATATTCAAATCCCTTTTGTTTTTATGGATTACATTTTGATGCTCCTTTTTTTTTCATTCGAGCATAAGAAATTGCAAGTACAATGCTTATTAAGAACATGCTATAGTTTGTGCTTATACTTTAGTTTGCTGTCTTTTGATTTTGCCTGGTTGATTTTGTACCTCAAGACTACAGAATTGCCAATTTTTTTGGTGCTTATGCGTAGGAGTGCGACAGTCCTACAACATGCCAAATATGACATTGTAGTTTCAAGTTACTAAATAAGCATTAGCATTAACATTTGCTCCAGATTCTAAACCTTTTTATGAGATAGACAACACTTAATCTGTAGATTTTGCTGAACTGTGTCTAACCCAATGTAGTTATTATTAGTGTTATTAACTATTTGTATCATTGTTGTTGGTTGTTGCTGTTCTTACTGTTGTCGTCGTTGTCATTAAGATTCAATGTGGTATTTTGAAGACTGCTATTCCATCTCTTTTTTATTATTGTTGTTATTTTTTTCAATTGCTAAGCTCCCTTTTAACAACTTGCAGAGGTTTCACAAATAATGCTTCCGCTGCCTATGGCTGCTCTTGTGAGTTTAACTATTACTTTTAAGCTTGACAAGAGCCTAGAGTACATCCATGCTGTTGCCGGACCAGCCTTAGAGAGTTGTGCCTCAAGTGGCCCTTGGCCTGCTATGCCTATTATTAGCAGTCTTTGGGCCCAAAAGGTGCGGCGCTGGCATGACTTCATTATTGTTTCATGCGCTCGCTCTGTGTTCAGACACAACAAAGAATATGTTGCCCAACTCCTTAGAAGTTGCTTTACCACATTTCTTGGATCACTCCATGTTTTAACCCCCTCATTGTCCGGTGAAAGTGGCGTGAGTGGTCTGCTGGGATCTACTATATCAGACCGTAGTGTTCGTCCTTTTCTAGCACCTGGATTTTTTTACCTTCGCTCTTGTCAGTCAATGCAGAATGTACTATACATCAATGAGGTGATTGTAGGACTTGTTGCAGAGTATGCTCGGAACTCAGCTCTGAGATGGGCAAGTATGGAATCTCCTCGGTTGAAGTCTAGTCAAGCATCACTTTGCCTAGCCACTGCAAGGGCAAGGGAGGTGGCTACACTTGGAGCTAGTCTCTTATGTGTTGCAGGCGGGTTTCGGATGGTGCAGGAACTGTACATGGAGTCTATTCCAACCTGGCTACTCTCGACGAAGGAAATGAAACAAGAAAATGTGAGTGCCATATCCCGTGTAGTGGAAGGATATGCTATGGCATATCTATTCATAATTTCAGGCTCTATTATGTGGAGTGTACATGACAAATTGCCAAAGTGGGTATTAACTAAAAGAGTACGCATCGTTGGGGTCCACATGGACTTTCTGGCTGGGGTATTGGAAGGAAAAATAGCACTGGCCTGTCATCCAGCCACTTGGAAAGCTTACGTCTCTTGTTTGGTTGGCTTAATGGTGAATTTTGCTCCAGCATGGATTCAAGAAGTGAAGCTAAAGACGTTGAGGACGTTGGCGAGCGGATTGAGAGGGTGGCATGAATGCGAGTTGGCTCTCTCTCTTCTTGAAAGAGGTGGGGTTGAGGCCATAGGCTCTGCTGCCGAATTAGTAAATGTAATTAGCTGAATTCTAACCTAGAATGTAGACTTTGGTTATTGCTGTTATTAGAGTCATCTTTTTTATTTCCCCGTTTCTTTGTAACGTAATATCGTATTTACCTGGTAAACCCTCTTTTTGACCACTCCATCAGACCGACAAATTCCAAGTGTCTCAAGAAATAATACCGCCACCATAAAATACAAAAAAGTAAGCTTTCGAAACACATATGCGTATACAGGACTTCAAATTTTTTTCCCCTCTTTCCATCAGAAGATTATATGGTAGTGGTTTCGTCCTTTTCTAGAGTGGTGATTTGAGCCAAAGCTTCCCTGCATATCGAACTTCCATGCATTGCAGCCATTGACTTTCATTTTCAGCCATAGCTTTCAGCGGAATGGATGGAACCGCCAGCCACGATAATCTTTTGAATCCATGTCTTCATTATAAGCGGCTTGACTAGGTAGCTCCATATTTTGATTTAACAACCCTGTTTGTGTTTTTGACTTTTATAAAAGGCAGGTCTGTTTGTAATTTATTACAAAACATTAGTGGTAGTAAAGGTCATGTTGGACCGATTAAACAAAGAGGGAGAGGGAGAAGGTGATAGGATAGAGTCAAGTGAGAAGAAGCCATTAGAGTTGGTGCTTATTTTGCTTCTTTATAACCCTTTTGACGGAAAAAAAAAAAGGGGGGCTGGAAATTCCATTACGATTTGAAGAGAGCTATTAATTTTTTTCATTTGACAAAAAAATTTTGAGAGCTCGTCAAAAGGAAAAAAAAAATTAAGAGTAGCTATTTAATTTGTCATTTAGACAAAAATGTTTTCAACGTTTATCAGCCCCCACTAGCGGCCTGTTACTTCCTTGGTTGCTTAAAATCACGCATTTTCTTGTACCTAATCGGAGTTCTTCTTGAACTATGTACAACAAGATATCCTTTTAGACGCAAAGAAAAATGGATTGGGATTAAATATACTTTTGAAATTGCATTGACACATAACGAAACTACAGAACATAAAATTTTTTTGTCTATGAACATATTCGATCAATCATAATTTTCAGCACTTGTTTTCTTTTTTATATGATGCGAGGCGGTCATTTGTTCATTCATTATCTGCAAAGCCAATTCTAACCAAGTACATAAGCGTTATGATTGAATGAATTTAAAGTAACTATTCCTTAAAGTAAGGCAATGAAAGGGATTAAAAAGAACAAAAAATCCTGCTAATGACGAAGCGATACAAAAATGCTTCACAAAAGTTACTACTTTATTAAGGGCTTCACAAAATTTACTACCTTATTAAGGGCTGTTTGGTGTATAGGATTAGAGAAGATTGAATTAGATTAAAATTTAATACCTTATTTGGTGAAAAATTTTAAAGTATTGGATTGGATAATCTTTTATCCAGTCCATGCTTGAATTCGGTTGGAACGCGATAAGGCTATTCCTTGCCAAAGCATGGGATTAAACACATTTGTGCACTATGAAAAATTTCAAGGACCTATATACAAAAAATTTATAAAATTTGGATTCAAACTATAATATTTTAAAAAATGAAGGGTCAAAAAATGTATTCTTTTGACAAAGAAAACAAATGTCCTATGTAAGTAAAGCATGGATGGATGGATACCCACAAGATCTAATCCTTGCCTTGTCAAAACCTTGCAAAGAATAAACTAAGTTTTGGGGAAAAAAATCCAACAAAGGAAAAAGAGTCCATGATTTTGAGCCGAGGCTTCCCATATTGAACTTCTATACATGCAGCCATTGACTTTCAACTGCTGTGGTGAGGAGCGAATTATCAGCTAAGGACTTTGTCATTGTCAGGTCAATTCCCATTTTAGCAAGCTCCTCGACGGTGAATAATTCATTAGCAAATTTAAAGTCCAAGTTTTGATAAACATCTAGCGGTGTGTTTTGATTCTCAAGACAAACACTTGCGACCTCTAAACTTCTTGTTGAAGAAAATCAAAGTAGATAGTTTTTGGTAAAGAATTCCCTCCAACCCCTACAAATTTGAAACGAAATAAAATTGAACAACATGAAGGACTTTGAATCCCTCACTCAATTCATTCCCTTCTCTAGTCTCTCCTACCCAACAACCGTTAGTTCTTAAAATCTAACAATTAATACTTCCACCCTATTCCATCCTTCCACTTTTCCCTTGTATAATGCCCAAATGTGCGGTCGTTTTTTTTTTAGCTAATACCTGTCAAGGACGTATGACTACAGGACGGAGAAGGAGAAGCGGGAGGAACTAGCTTGGGGTTGGTTCGAATTATGGTCCAACGAAATGTATACTAACTACTGAACCATATATGTGTACAACAATTTAATTTTAAATGTATTGATGCTTGAGTACATTGTTGATGTGAAAAAAAAGGGTCATTTCCTAGTTTTATAAACCTTTCGTCCATGTACTCAAAGCAAGCTTTAAAAGGATTATAAAATTCAAGAACGACAAAAAAGTGGAAAACGACAAGTAAAAAGAGCCAAGAACAACAAATTCAACCAACAATGAAAAAAATTGCAAAGGCAAGCAAACTCAAAGGGGATAATAAAAGTTAATAGTAAAATCAGTTTTTTTTTTAATTGAAAAAATATCTTTGTAGTTTGTTAAAATAGAAATACGATTGAGAAATAATTAAAACTCGTAAGCATAATTATGTGTTTAACACATCATAATAATAATAGTAACACAATAACAGAACAGTAATAACAACAACAATTCTTGTAGCAGCTTATACCATTGCACTATAACAGCAAAAGTATGTGCCCGCTAGTCTATTATTTTGATAGTTAAGCACAAACTCTTATGAAGAACAAAACCAAAGCCAAAACAGAATTTATACAACACAGAGTTGCACTTCTAAATACTGCTAGCTAATTTGTGTGTGGCAAAAAAAAGTGTTCGTCAGGCATTCCCTCATTCCACGTTTAGAAAATTTGGTCTCGATTGTTCCTGCAAAATGAAATTAAAAGCCATATAAATTGAGTTGAAGTGATTTTGCGCAAAAACTGAAAGAAGATAAGCTATTCTAAAATCATTGTACCTGACATCTTTAAGAAGCATGTTTTTAATTGCTTGCAAGTCCTTGAGGGCATCATCAATCTTCATCCTTTTTATTGGTAATTCCTCTGAACACTTCAAACCAATCGCAAATATGGAAATTAAACCCTCATGTACTTTGCCTTTTCTTGTTTGCATAGTTAAGTCGCTTCTTGATGCTTCCTCTTTTCCTTCTATCAGAAGACTTTGATCAGCTATCTCCATTGATTTATTTGGTAAAGCCATTTTGACAAACTGATGAAGGTTTTGCGCTTCAAGATTCTCATCCGTGGGCCGTTTTCCCGTGAAGATTTCTAACAAAAGGATTCCAAAGCTATAGACATCTCCTTCGATTGATACCATGCTTCCCAAGCCATATTCTTCAATAACACACAAGTTGAATGCAAAAATTGGAGTTAGTATTTTGATACATATACTCATTCTTATACATACATATGTGCTATATATGACACGTACATAAACACTTATTGTGCCTGTTAAAGAGGATACTAATACATACATACATACATATATATATATAGAAACAATTAGTTCTAGAAAAAGTAAGATTACCTGGAGCTGTGTATCCAATTGTTCCTGTCATTCCAGCAGAGCTTGTCTCATTCTGGGATACCTGAACATCGTCCTCTGCGATAATTCTTGACAAACCAAAATCACCCACGTGGGCAGTCATGTCTTGATCAAGAAGAATGTTGCTTGGCTTTAGGTCACAATGTATTATTGGCAGTTCGTTGTGGTTATGAAGATAATCTAATGCTGATGCCACATCAATGACTATATTTAGCCGTTGAATCAAAGTTAAACTTTTCCTCTGGTTTTCCCCCATTCGTGGACACGAATGCAACCAATCTTCCAAACTTCCATTTGTCATCAATTCATAGACGAGGGCTTTGAAATCATTACCTTGAAAGTCAATACTTGAGCAAGCAGTAATGATTTTTACGAGATTTCGGTGTCTAATATTCTTTAGAGTTTCACATTCAGCCATAAAACTCTTGGAAGCTCCTCTTCTTTCAAGGTTGAAGATCTTCACTGCTATGGGCAGTTGATGCAGTTCAAGAATCCCTTTATACACTGAGCTGAAGCCACCAACACCAATCAGGTTTTCTGGACAGAACCCATTGGTAGCTTTCAAAAGCTCCCCATAAGAAATATTGAGGAATGGAATACCCCTCCACAAAGATTCCGAAGATTGTTGCTTTTTTTTCTTCCTAAAGCAATTGATGATCATAAACAATGATATCAAACATACTCCGAGAAGGCCGCAGACAATGGAGATAATTAGCTTCCTAGTGAAGGACAAGTTTTGTTTCCTTGGAGATTTCTTAGAGCACTTTGGTAAGTATAATTCAACCATACCCCCACAGAGTTTATCATTACCAACAAGTGAAATATTTGCACTAGCATTACTGAAAACACCTCCACTTGGTACTTCACCTTCAAGATCATTAAAAGAAAGATCTAACCTTGACAAAAAGACAAATTTACCAAAGTCTTTTGGGATATGTCCAGAAAAGTTATTGTGTGAAAGATCCAATTCTTCAATACCTTTTAAGGAATTCAATGATTCAATAGTTCCTTCAAACATATTGTGATCTAGAGAAAGCCATCTTAAGCTTGTACACTCACCAAGGTTACTGGGAATATTATTGGTCAGCTCATTGTGAGAAACACTTATTTCAACAATATTTTTCAAATTACCTACTTCTAATGGTAAAGGCCCAGTGAGGCGATTTCTAGAGAGTAGTAGAGCCATTGATAAAGAAGACAGCCCAATTACTCTCGGAGGAATTGTGCCGTTCAAGAAATTATCCTCGAGGCGCAATAATTGCAAGTTTTTGCAATTTTCAAGACTTGATGGAATCTTTCCTTGTAGATTGTTCTCTTCTAATCTAAGCACATTCAGCAACGTGAGATTTCCAAAGGAGGATGGGATTTCCCCAGATAACTCATTACCGCCCAAATATAATCTTCCCAAGTTATGAAGTTTACCAATAGTTGTAGGAATGGTCCCAGTAAGACTATTTCGATCTAAAACCAAAACTGTTAGGTTTATAAGATTTTCAATACTAGGTGAAATGTTTCCCGAAAGTCGATTATGTTCAAAAATAAGGGCTTTTAGTTGAGATGAGAGGTTTCCTACAGTGTTGGGCAAATTCCCTCCCAAGTTGGTTCTTTGAATTTGAAGTATTAGCAAATTGCTACAATTGGTAAAAGAGGTGAAAAAGTCCATGTCATTCTCTTTACCAAACCCAAAATTAGAGTCGCCCATAACTACCCACTTAAGTTTTTTTAAGTTTCCAAAAATAGCAGGAATCTGTCCAAAGAAGTTATTGATATTGATTTCAAAGTCAAGAAGGTTTGAAGCATTTGAAAAAGAAGCTGGAATGGTTCCGCTAAGTTGGTTTCCCCATACAGAAAATGTTTTGATATTTGGTAAGGTAAGGCCAATGTCATGAGGAAAGCTGCCTTGAAGTTGATTCCCAGAGACATAAAAATCAGTAAGGCGTGAAAAGTTATAAATAGATTGGGGGATTCTACCTGACAGAAAATTTAGACCAAGTCCCAGGCCAACTAAGTTCTTCAATTGACCAATTGATGCTGGAATATTTCCCTCCAACTTGTTGTCCCCAACAGCAAGTACTAAAAGGGATGAGACATTCCCTAGATGAGGTGGAATACTTCCCTCTAAATTGTTTCTAAAGAGAATTAGTCGCACCAACTTTGGCAGAAAGCTTATCTCAAAAGGAATGTTGCCAATAAATTTGTTGTCTCCCAGATGAAGGATTCTCAACTTAGAGCAGTTTGATAAACTAGTTGGTATCACTCCTTCAAAAGAGTTGTTTATCAAAACCAACTCTTGCAACCTAAACAAGTGACCAATCTCCTTTGGTAGTCCTCCATGAAAACTGTTGTTTGAGAGATCAACTCTCCGGAGAAAACTTAGGTTCCCAACTGAGGGAGACACGGAACCTTTCATACTCAATGACCCTAAATTCAACTGCGTGACTCTTTGGTGCCTGTGGCCGCAAGAAACACCATGCCATTGACAAAAATGGAGAGAGTCATTCCATGAGCTTGTGATCCTAAGAGGATCCTCAGTAATTTGAGCCTTGATAGCAAGCAACGCAAGCTTGTCCGTGTCATTTCCATGAACAATAGAGGAAGTAGCACTCCCAACTATCATGATAGCCAAAGTGATCAGGACCTTAATGCAAAAGATCAGAAGTGAAAGGAAAGGGGAAGATTGGAATAATGCCCTCATCTTGATCACAGGTTTCTTGACGGCTACAAAGAGCTTGTGCACATAACAAAAGCAATATGATTTGCGAACACAATGAACCAAATTGACTGCCAACTATAAGCAAGTCTTCCCTCAAGTCGACAAGTCTTCCTAAATTAGGTTGAAGTTATTGACTGAAATAATAATTGAGGTACCGTAGTTCATTCAGCGAAGTTTTCCACACGTTAGAACAAGGACCACAACTGAAAAGTTGAAAAATGGTGTGAACGTTTTCTGTACAGAAAGTCTTCATTAATACATGCATGAGCCAGTCTTACAAGTGCCATAAATTTTGGTTACTGAATGAACTACGATGTTGTATTAAAAATAGCCTTTTGTGTGCTAGATTAATAGTGTGTTCTTTCTTTCCTTATTGGAACTTGGCATTTGCATTATTTCTTTGAGTGTTTCAATCAAGCCTATTAGTGGTTTCAATCTAAGGTTGGGGTTAAGTCGCTAAATACATTGTGGTCTCTCAGGTCTTGGTGATTATATTGTCCTAATTTGGAATGCAATTTATCATTTAAAAAAATAATAATAATAATAATAAAACTTGGTTACATCCCATAATCCTATACTCCTTGTAAGTGCCTTTGGACAAAATCCTATACTCCTATACTATATTTCAATTTAGACAGGTGTGAAGCATTATTTTGAATTAACAAGTGGGTATGTTACTAAAACCACTAAAGTAAATAATCCACCCGTTAATATTTTACTCTTAAAAATAAAAAGGAAAAAATTTTATTTTTCAAATGAAAAAATCATTTTATTTTATCATATATTGTTTAAAAATGAAAATGTGAAATGTTGTTTGACAATATAGTCAAATTTGTAACGAGTTTAAAATTTATTTGACACAATATTTCACATATTATAATAGGTGAATTTTTGAAAATATAGAGTTATTTCAGAAAGTTGAACAGTTAAGTTTTCGTCGGTAAATGTCACATACCCCAACGAAATTTTCATTAGGACACTACAACCGGTAATAGGCAATTTATTTCGGCTAATTTTATTATTTAATTCCTTTTCTCACGAATTTTGTTATTTTCCACTTTAGCCCTCGTTTTATTCATGTTCTAACAGATATATCCTCAACTTGTCTCTAAGTAAAAATAAAGATAAATATATCTCATGAGGAACAATAAAGTGTTAAATGGTTGTAGAATAAATTATATACAAAAAGAAAATTAATCTTCTTCTAGGAAAAAAATTCACGTAATCCATGATATGATTACCGTCAAACAATAGCACATAAGAATACTAATTTCACATAATCCAACAGCCATAATTTTATTTCCACTGTTCACGGGACAAAAAGACAAATCATTTAAAAGACTCTTTATAAGTTTGCCGTCTTTACTGGCTGAACAAAGTAAACGGTCCACGAAACGTCGTTATTAAGGATTTTGGGCCACAGGTGCAAGCTTCAATTCAAGAGCAAGATGATCAAAACATAGGGACATTATAGTAAATAGGCCGAAACTTTGAAACTGCGAGGGTAATTACAAACTATTAGTAACAAACGCGATGTGATATGAATAGAAAGAACCGAATTAAATGCCATCAAGCAAGTCTTTCCTAGTAACTAGCATAAGAAAATAAAGATTAATTACAAAAATTCCTCTGAACTATAGCCCTTGTAACATTTTGGTCATGCATTTCAAAACATAACATTTGTTCCCTGTGAAGTATACGCCGTTAACAAAAATGATTATTCTGTTAGAATTTTAAAGAAAAATTGACAAATAATTTTAAAATTAAAGGTATTTTGGTATCTATTTATAAAAATAACCACAAAAAACCATAATGAAAATATCCTTTATTAATGATAAAAGACAAAAAAATCAATGAAAACCATAATACCATTTGGATATCTCTCTTTTTAACACTCAAGAAAAGTCGGTGGAGTTGTCGCTCATGTGACTCCTAAATATTATTTTAATAAGCCAACCAAGAGCATGAGGGAAATAATGCTACAACAACAACAGTGGTTTCTAACTCAACCAAGAATTTGGGAAATAAAAAATGAAGATATGAAGAGAAAGCTACAAGAGCTGCAATAGGTAGAAGGTCCACAAGATAGTACTAAAAAAGCATCTTCAGACGTCCCTCCTCAATTTCGAATGCAAGAATACCACAAGCAGCGGCGGCGTATGAGCGAGCTTGACATTCCACCAGAACAATTATTTGTAAGATTAAAATTTTAGTTTTTAAATTTAATTTCTTAATTTATAAAAATATGACTATGTCTTTTTTTTATTATTATTATGTAGGGTAAAAAATGTAGGCTTGCAGTAGATGCTGTAAATAATATAGTTGTAAAGAGTGTAGTATGCGAGACAAACGCTAAGAATACAACCGGTCACAGAGTACCTTTAAGATAATTGAATTACAGTGCTTTTGTGATGATTTCATGTAATGATTATTCTCGCCTTCCTATTCTTGTACGTGATCCGAAATGCTTCATATTGGTAATCGTGTTAGGATATTTGTAGCATGGCCAAAAGTCCTCGGTCGTATGTAACGATGCACAACAACCAAAGATTAGTCTTTTTTTTTTTTATTTTAGTTATCCTACAATGTTTGTTTTGATTAGTAACTTTTTGGTTACCCACAAAATCAAAACTTTTTAAATATCGTCCTGAAGTGCAAACAACGGAGCAAGTAGTGTCACCTTCTTCTTCAGAGCAACTTGTTATCACATAAACACACGTACTAGTGCAAGATATGAGCCGTCGTCCTCTATAAGATTTGCTTGGAATGAGGTCAAGGAATGAAAATTTGCACAAACCTTGTTTGTTGAAATAGAGGAAGGAAATTTTGATACTTCTGTCCGTCTTGAGTTATATCTTTTGAGAGATAACACAATTGAATTTTGTTCATTCAAAGAAATAGGAGTAAACACAACTTAAGTTTACTTCAAATTTGAATCAATTTAATTAAATATTATTAGTCAACACATTTTGTATTACTCCTAACAATATAAATATGATTAATTGCGCTTAATTTGGTTAATTGGTGTGGTAATATTTAATTAATTTTCATTAGCATCTATTTTAAATTTGCATTGCATAATTTAAATTTAAAAATATTAAAAAAATATTTTTGGTCGTATAGCTTAAAGAATATTGATCCACTTATTTACCATCATGTCACTACATTCCTTCTAAATTTACTGAATACCCAGCTGAAATCCCCCACCTTCACGTGCATATCCTGCAGGCATTTCTCAAGATGCAATGAAAACTACAACTTCCTAGGCCTGAGACAAAACAAAACTCACATGACTACTTTGCCCCGTACCATAAACCCGTATGGTTTGCCCACTTTCTTAAAATATACCATATTCTTCTTAAACTTCACGCGACTTCCATTTCGTCTAATTTTTATCAAAATAATGAAAGACCTAATTCCCTAAGTTTAAACAAAACCAAGGGCACATGACCCATTCTACCCATACCCCACATGTTCTCTTTTCCCAACATATATCAGAACTCAACAAACAAGCTCTCTTCTGGTCCCATGTCATCTCTAGCAAGAATTTAAAGATCTAACCAGCAAGAGCCATAATTCTCCATGAGATTTTGAGATTGATACCTCAAGTCCAAAAGCTGATTTTTCTTTCATCTTCCTCTAATCCGAATTTATTTAGCTATGAGATTGCGTTTTGTTTTTCTCATTTAAAAACCTAGACATATAGTTTAGATTAACATGCATATTTTATGTTGAGAAATTACTATGCGTGTTGGACAATTTTGTGAGTATGGTGTTGACTGTTAAAAACTATGATCTAGATTGGTTATAGGTAATTTGGGAATGTTTACTCTATATATGCATGTTCAAAACCGTATATGCATGTGTTCAAATGTTTATGAACAAAAGTCATGAGTTTGATGATTTTATTGTGTTTTAGACTATGGAAAATTAGCAAAAAATGTTTAACTATGTTTCAAGATATTTGATCAAGTGTTTGAAACATTTTACTGCATTAAAAATCAATTTGAATAAAGAAAGTTTGATTTTAAAAGCAAATAGTAATTTTCGGTATGCTACAGTACCCCCATGTGAAAAATACCATGCTGTGGACAATATTATTGTGAACAGTACTAGTCAAGGAATTTGCTGCCTAAGTCATTATCGGTACCGTTTAAGCCCTTTAGGCCTCCCGACATGCTAGTTCGATTTCTTGCTATTTTGTGACATATAAACATTTCCAAACTCATCTTGATGTATTTTAAAAATCGTAAAACTCAATTACACTTGCATAATCATTTTACACAAAGGCACATTAATAGGCAATTTATACATAATATGGGATTGTAGTTTGATTTTATTCCTACTTGGTTATCAGCTGACTCTATTAGAAACTTCTTAAGGTTGAGACAACGTTAGAAGCTTACTTTATTATGGATTAGACTTGTGAGAATTAGAGACTATCTGTAAGTAATATTGCCAAAGAAGTAGGATTCTAATCCCTTTCTTGGTAGTCATGATTTCAAATTAAATTGTTTTCTTTTACCCAATATTGTTATCTAGAGATGAGCATGTTTCTTACAAGATTGTTTGTAAATATGTTTTTGCCTATTGCAATAAGTTTGTGAAATATATATAATATATAAATATGAGTAGTTTCATATTTTGACAAATGAATTTGTGAAATTATGATTTAGACTTGGAATAAGAAAGCAACTCAATAATTTGAGCCTTGATAGCGAGCAACGCAAACTTGTCCGTGTCATTTCCATGAACAATAGAGGAAGTAGCACTCCCAACTATCATGATAGCCAAAGTGATCAGGACCTTGATGCAAAAGATTAGAAGAGAAAGGAAAGGGGAAGATTGGAATATTGCCCTCATCTTGATCACAGGTTTCTTGAGGTGCACATAACAAAAGCAATATGATTTGCGAACAAAATGAACCAAATTGACTGCCAACTATAAGCAAGTCTTCCCTCAAGTGAACAAGTCTTCCTAAATTAGGTTGAAGTTAGGTCTTTCCAACATTGACTGAAATAATAATTGAGGTACCGTAGTCCATTCGGTAAAGTTTTCCTCACGTTAGAAAAAGGACCACAACTGAAAAGTTGAAAAATGGTGTGAACGTTTTCTGTACAGAAAGTCTTCATTAATATATGAATAAGGTAGTCTTACAAGTGCCATAAAGTTTGGTTACTGAATGAACTATAGTGTTGTATTAAAAATAGCCTTTTGTGTGCTAGATTAGTAGTGTGTTCTTTTTTCCTTTGTTGGAACTTGGTAGTAGTGTGTTCTTTTTTCCTTTGTTGAAACTTGGCATACGTGTTACTTTTTTTGGCATTTCAATCGAACTTACTGATAGTTTCAACCTAAGATCTGGGTTAAGTCACTAAAACAAGGGATCTTTCATGTCTTGGTGATTATGTTGTTCTAATTTAGAGTGCAATTTATAATTTTCAAAATAATAATAATAATAATAATAAAACTTGGTTACATCCTACAACCCTATACTCCTAGCAAATGCCTTTGGACAAAACATGATTACATGGATATTTTGAATTAACAAATGGGTGAGTTACTAAAACCGCTAAAGTAAATAATCCACCCGTTCATATTTTACTCCTAAAAATAAAAAAAAATAATAATAATTTTATTTTTCAAATGAAAAAAAATCATTTTATTTTATCATATATTGTTTAAAAATGAAAATGTGAAATGTTGTTTGAAAATATACTCAAATTTGTAACGAGTTTAAAATTTATTTGACACAATCTTTCACACATTATAAGAGATGAATTTCTGTAAATATATAGTTATTTCAGAAAATAAAAAAATATAAGGCATTTTTTAGAAAGTTGAACCGTTAAGTTTTCGTCGACACATGTTATATACTCCAACGAAATTTTAATCAGGACACTACAACCTGTAATAGGTGATTTATTTCGGCTAATTTTATTATTTTATACCTTTTCTCACGAATTTTTATATTTTCCACTTTATCCCTTGTTTTATTCATGTTCTAACAAACATATCCTCAACTTGTTTCCAAGTAAAAATAATGGTAAATATATCCCACGAGGAACAATAAAGTGTTAGATGATTGTAGAATAAATTATACACAAAAAGAAAATTAATCTTCTTCTAGGAAAAAAAATTTCACGAATCCATGATATGATTACCATCAAACAATAGCACATAAGAATACTAATTTTGACATAATCCAAAACCCATAATTTTATTTCCATTGTTCATGGGACAAAGAGACAAGTCATCTAAAAGACTCTTTACAAGTTTGCTGCCTTTACTGGCCGAACAAGGTAAATGGTCCACGAAATGTCGTTATTAAGGCTTTTGGGCCGCAGGTGCAAGCTTCAATTCAAGAGCAAGATTATCAAAACACAGGGAAATTATAGTAAAAAGGCCGAAACTTGGAAGATGTGAGCGTAATTACAAAGTATTTGTAACAAACGCAATGTAATATGAATAGAAAGAACCGAATTAAATGCCATCAAGCAAGTCTTCCCTAGTAACTTGCAAAAGAAAATGAAGATAAATTACAAAAATTCCCCCAACTATAACCCTTGTAACACTTTGTTCCTGCATTTTAAAACATAATATCCATTTTTCTGAATTATGCTTCATTAACAAAAATGGTGATTCTCTTAGAATTTTAATAAAAAATTTACAGATAATTTTAAAATTAAGGGTATTGTGGTATCTATTTATAAAAATAACCACAAAAAATAAAACTATAATGAAACTATCGTTTATTGATGATGAAAGACAAAAAAAAATCAATAAAAACCATAATATCATTTGGATCTTTCTCTTTTTTACACCCAGGAAAAATCATTTGACTCAACAAAGTGCATGAGGGAAATAATGCTATAAAAACAACAGTGGTTTCTAACTCAACAAAGAATTTGGAAAATAGAAAAAGAAGATATGAAGAGAAAGCTACAAGAGCTGCAATGGCTACAATGTGCACAAGGGATTTTCTATGACAACGCTTTCATTTGAATATTTAAATACTACATCTAATTCTTTTTTTAAGATAAAAATTATTTTAGCTACAAAATTATCATTTTGTAACTAAAAGTATTAATGACAAAATGTTGATTTTGTAGCCAAAAGACTACTTTTTAGTTACAAACTTGTCGAAATAGCTACAAAATTAAAAGTCATTAGTGACAAAATAATTTGTAGCTAAAAGTATCATTTTTAGTTATAAAAGTATTTTTGAAGCTAAAAGAATATCATTTAGCTACAAATTACTTTTAGTGATGACGATGTAGCTAGGACCTAGCTACAAAGCAAAATTTTGTAGCTAATTATTTTAGCTGCAAAATTTTGACATTTTACTATAAAAATGATTTGTAGCTAATTTCAAGTTTTTTTTTTTTTTTTTGTAGTGTCTTTATAATATAAAGAAGACAACCATTAAATAGTCGAAGACATACTTAAGATGTGTTGCCACATAGTTCTTCGAATTTAGTTTTGTATTATTTTCTTGAAATCAATTAGTAAACAAAATAATATAACATTTGCATTTGTAATATTTAAATAAAATCTTACCATTAGAAAGTAGAAAAAGCCTTTGATTGTGTCTTTCTTCTCATTCAGGGAGGAGCCAATAACAGCATATGCCGCAGCACCCCTTGCATGATTATTTATAGTGTCTAAACCGACACACAGAAGTTACATTGCAAAAACCTGAGTAGAAGAGTTGTTTGCTGCAATGACTTTCCCCACAATATAACAAAATATATGGGTGTGATGTCTTAATATTTGCTATTGCAAATCTCCTAATCTGCTTCCCCCTGTGAGGGCCCGGAGACTGCTTCTCCATCAATGGGAAGCCAGTGATATAGTACACGTCATGCATAGCCTTATATAATATACAAATATATAAGTTATATACTCAAAAATAACTAAAATTTAAACAAAGACCTCTTAACTAAAATTTAAACAAAGCCCTCTTAAAAAAGTTGAATATACATAATCTTACACATTATAAGGCATTAGCCCCTACTAAAAAATCTTACCTCCATCACTGTTGAAGGCCAAAATGAATTCTGGTTTGGCCAAGTACAAAGTAACACTTTATTGAGTCAATTCCTTGGTTGACTAACTTCCTTACACGTTATGACAACCATATTTTTCTTGAGGAGAAGAAGGCAGTAGGTTGTGCCGTCCCACATCGCCTGCAAATGGTCATAGGTAGTGGTTATAAGTAATAGCACTACCTACTAATGGCATAAGGCCTTTTGAGGTGAAGCCCAAGAGCAAAACTGTGAGGGCTTAGGCCCAACGCGACAAAGTCGAGCATCGACATTCCATTTCCAAATGTTGTTAAAATAGAGAATATCTCTTCAATAATTCTTGAAGAAAATTTGTGGGAAAAAAAAAAAGAGATATTGAAGGGATTATTGAAGAGATATTCTCTATTTCATGTAAATTACATCATTTATTATTATTGAAGGGATTATTATTGAAGAGATATTGTATAACATCTTTTATTGAATAATGATACATGTAAATTACACATTCCATTTCAAGGACCTATATGCAAAAAATTTAAAAAATTTAAAGTCAAACTATAATATTTTAAAAAATGAAGGGTCAAAAAATGCGTTCTTTTGACAAAGAAAACATATGTCTTAAGTAAAGCATGAATGAATGGATACCCACAAGTCTAATCCTTGCCTTGTCAAAACCTTGGAAAGAAAAAACTTAAGAGATATTCTCTATTTCATGTAAATTACATCATTTATTATTATTGAAGGGATTATTATTGAAGAGATATTGTATAACATCTTTTATTGAATAATGATACATGTAAATTACACATTCCATTTCAAGGACCTATATGCAAAAAATTTAAAAAATTTAAAGTCAAACTATAATATTTTAAAAAATGAAGGGTCAAAAAATGCGTTCTTTTGACAAAGAAAACATATGTCTTAAGTAAAGCATGAATGAATGGATACCCACAAGTCTAATCCTTGCCTTGTCAAAACCTTGGAAAGAAAAAACTCTAAGTTTTAGGGGAAAAAATCCAACAAAGGAAAAAGAGTCCATGATTTTGAGCCAAAGCTTCCCATATTGAACTTCAATACATGACGGCCATTGACTTTCAACTGCTGTGGAAAGGAGCGAAGCATCAGCTAAGGACTTTGTCATAGTCACGTCAATTCCCATTTTAGCAAGATCATCGACAGTGAATAATTCATTAGCAAATTGGAAGTCCAAGTTTTGATAAGCATCTAGCTGGGTGTTTTGATTCTCAAGACTAACACTTGCGACCTCTAAGCAGGAACTTCTTGTTGAAGAAAATCAAGGTAGATAGTTTTCGGTAAAGCATTCCCTCCAATCCCTACAAATTTGGAACGAATAAAATTGACCAACATGAGGAACTTTGAATCCTTCACTCCATTCATTCCCTTCTCTGGTCTCTCCTACCCAACAACCATAGTTCTTAAAATCTATCAATTAATACTTCCACCCTATTCCATCCTTCCACTTTTCCCTTGTATAATGCCCAAATGTGCGGTCAATTTTTATTTTAGCTAATACCTATCAAGGACGTATGACTACAGGACGGAGAAGGAGAAGCAGGAGGAACTAGCTTGGGGTTGGTTAGAATTATCGTCCAAAGAAATGTATATTAATTACTGAACCATATATGTTTACAACAATTTAATTTTAAAAGTATTGATGCTTGAGTACATTGTTGATGTGAAAAAAAAAAAGGTCATTTCCTAGTTTTATAAGCCTTTCGTCCATGTACTCAAAGCCGGCTTAAAAAGGATTATAAAATTCAAGAACGATGAAAAAGTGGAAAACGACAAGTAAAAAGAGCCGAGACCAACAAATTCAACCAACAATGAAAAAAATTGCAAAGGCAAGCAAACTCAAAGGGGATAATAAAAGTTAACAGTGAATCAGTTTTTTTTTTTAATTGAAAAAATATCTTCGTAGTTTGTTAAAATAGAAACACGGTTGAGAAATAATTAAAACTCGTAAGCATAATTGTGTAGTTAACACATCGTAATAATAATAGTAACAGAATAACACAACAGTAACAACAACAATTCTCTGTTGCAGCTTATACCAATGCACTATAACTGCAAAAGTATATACCTGCTAGTCTATTATTTTGATAGTCAAGCACAAAGTCTTATGAACAAAACCAAAGCCAAAACAGAAATTTTACAACACACAGTTGCACTTCTAAATACCGCTAGCTAATTTGTGTGTGGCAAAAGAAAGTGTTTGTTAGGTCAAGCATTCCCTCATTCCACGTTTAGAAAATTTGGTCTCCATTTTTCCTACAAAATGAAATTAAAAACCATATAAATTGAGTTGAAGTGATTTTGTGCAAAAACTGAAAGAAGATAAGCTATTCTAAAATCATTGTACCTGACATCTTTAAGAAGCATGCTTTTAATTGCTTGCAAGTCCTTGAGGGCATCATCAATTTTCATCCTTTTTATTGGTAATTCCTCTGAACACTTCAAACCAATCACAAATATGGAAATTAAACACTCATGTACTTTGCCTTTTCTTGTTTGCATAGTTAAGTCGCTGCTTGATGCTTCCTCTTTTCCTTCTATCAGGAGACTTTGATCACCTATCTCCATTGATTTATTTGGCAAAGCCATTTTGACAAATTGATGAAGGTTTTGTGCTTCAAGATTCTCATCCGTGGGCCGTTTTCCAGTGAAGATTTCTAACAAAAGGATTCCAAAACTGTAGACATCTCCTTGGATTGATACCATGCTTCCCAAGCCATATTCTTCAATAACACACAAGTTGAATACAAAAGTTGGAGTTAGTATTTTGATACATATACTCATTCTTATACATACATATGTGCAGTATATGATATGTACATAAACACATATTGTGCCTGTTAAAAAGGATGTTAATACATACATACATATATATATAAGTCTGAAAGAGACCGTAACCACATACTTTTATAGAAACAATTAGTTCTAGAAAAATGGAAAGATTACCTGGAGCTGTATAGCCAATTGTTCCTCTCATTCCAACAGAGCTTGTCTCATTCTGGGATACCTGAACATTGTCCTCTGCAATAATTCTTGACAAACCAAAATCACCCACGTGGGCAGTCATGTGTTGATCAAGAAGAATGTTGCTTGGCTTTAGGTCACAATGTATTATTGGCAGTCCATTGCGGTTATGAAGATAATCCAATGCTGATGCCACATCAATGACTATATTCAACCGTTGAATCAAAGTTAAACTTTTCCTCTGGTTTTCCCCCATCTGTGGATATGAATGCAACCAATCTTCCAAACTTCCATTTGTGATCAATTCATAGACAAGGGCTTTGAAATCATTACCTTGAAAGTCAACACTTGAGCAAGCAGTAATGATTTTCACAAGATTTCGGTGTCTAATATTCTTTAAAGCTTCACATTCAGCCATAAAACTCTTCGAAGCTCCTCTTCTTTCAAGGTTGAAGATCTTCACTGCTATGGGCAGTTGATGCAGTTCAAGAATCCCTTTATACACTGAGCTGAAGCCACCGACACCAATCAGGTTTTCTGGACAGAACCCATTGGTTGCTTTCAAAAGCTCCCCATAAGAAATATTGAGGAATGGAATACCCCTCCACAAAGATTCCGAAGATTGTTGCTTTTTTTTCTTCCTAAAGCAACTAATGATCAGAAAAAAGGATATCAAACATACTCCGAGAAGGCCGCAAACAATGGAGATTGTTAGCTTCCCAGAGAAGGACAAGTTTTGCTTCCTTGGAGATTTCTTTGAGCACATTGCTAAGTGTAATTCAACCATACCCCCACAGAGTTTATCATTACCAACAAGTGAAAGATTTGCACTAGCATTACTGAAAACACCTCCACTTGGTACTTCACCTTCAAGATCATTAAAAGAAAGATCTAACTTTGACAAAAAGACAAATTTTCCAAAGTCTTTAGGGATATGTCCAGAAAAGTTATTGTGTGAAATATCCAATTCCTCAATACCTTTTAAAGAATTCAATGATTCAATAGTTCCTTCAAACATATTGTGATCTAGAGAAAGCCATCTTAAGCTTGTACACTCACCAAGGCTACTGGGAATATTATTGGTCAGCTCATTGTGAGAAACTTTTAAATCAACAATATTTTTCAGATTACCTATTTCTGATGGTAAAGGCCCAGTGAGGCGATTTCTAGAGAGTAGTAGAGACCATAAAAAAGAAGACAACCCAATTACTCTCGGAGGAATTTTGTCGCTCAAGAAATTATCATAGAGGTGTAATAATTGCAAGTTTTTGCATTTTTCAAGAGTTGAAGGAATCTTTCCTTGTAGATTGTTCTCTTCTAATCCAAGTTCAATCAGCAACGTGAGATTTCCAAAGGAGGAAGGAATTTTCCCAGATAACTCATTACCGCCCAAATATAATTTTCCCAAGTTATGAAGTTTACCAATAGTTGTAGGAATTGTCCCAATAAGCTGATTGCCAGATAAATCCAAAAATGTTAGGCTTATAAGATTTCCAATACTAGGTAAAATATTTCCTGAAAGTCGATTATTTGCAAGAGTAAGGGGTTCTAGTTGGCCTGAGAGGTTTCCTATAGTGTTGGGCAAATTTCCTCCTAAGTTAGTGTCTGCAATCTGAAGTACTTGCAAATTGCTGCAATTGGTAAAAGAGGTGAAAAAGTCCATGTCATTCTCTTTGCCATACCCAAAATTAGAATCGCCTATAAGTACCCGGTTAAGTTTTTTTAAGTTTCTAAAAATAGCAGGAATTCGTCCAAAGAAGTTATTGATATTGATTTCAAAGTCAACAAGGTTTGAAGCATTTGAAAAAGAAGCTGGAATGGTTCCGCTAAGTTGGTTTCCCCATACAGAAAATGTTTTGATATTTGGTAAGGTAAGGCCAATGTCATGAGGAAAGCTACCTTGAAGTTGATTCCCAAAGACGTACAAAATAACAAGGCGTGAAAGGTTATAAATAGATTGAGGGATCCTACCTGACAGAAAATTTGCACCAAGTCCAAGGCCAATTAAGTTCTTCAATTGACCAATTGATGCTGGAATATTTCCCTCCAACTTGTTGTACTCAACAGCAAGTACTAAAAGGGATGAGACATTCCCTAGATGAGGTGGAATACTTCCCTGCAAATTGTTTCCAAAGAGAAATAGTCGCACCAACTTTGGCAGAAAGCTTATCTCGAAAGGAATGTTGCCAATGAATTTGTTGTTTCCCAGATCAAGGATTCTCAACTTAGAGCAGTTTGATAAACTAGTTGGTATCACTCCTTCAAAAGAGTTGTTTGCCAAAACTAACTCTTGCAACCTAAACAAGTGACCGATCTCCTTTGGTAGTCCTCCATGAAAACTGTTGTTTGAGAGATCAACTCTTCGGAGAAAACTTAGGTTCCCAACTGAGGGAGACACGGAACCTTTCAAACTCAATGACCCTAAATTCAACTGGGTGACTCTTTGGTGCCTGTGACCGCAAGAAACACCATGCCACTGACAAAAAGGGAGAGAGTCATTCCATGAGCTTGTGATCATGAGAGGATCCTCAATAATTTGGGCCTTGATAGCAAGCAACGCAAGCTTGTCCGTGTCATTTCCATGAACACTAGAGGAAGTAGCACTCCCAACTGCAATGAAAGTCAAAGTGATCAGGACCTTAATGCAAAAGATCAGTACAAAGTAACACTTTATTGAGTCAATTCCTTGGTTGACTAACTTCCTTACACGTTATGACAACCATATTTTTCTTGAGGAGAAGAAGGCAGTAGGTTGTGCCGTCCCACATCGCCTGCAAATGGTCATAGGTAGTGGTTATAAGTAATAGCACTACCTACTAATGGCATAAGGCCTTTTGAGGTGAAGCCCAAGAGCAAAACTGTGAGGGCTTAGGCCCAACGCGACAAAGTCGAGCATCGACATTCCATTTCCAAATGTTGTTAAAATAGAGAATATCTCTTCAATAATTCTTGAAGAAAATTTGTGGGAAAAAAAAAAAGAGATATTGAAGGGATTATTGAAGAGATATTCTCTATTTCATGTAAATTACATCATTTATTATTATTGAAGGGATTATTATTGAAGAGATATTGTATAACATCTTTTATTGAATAATGATACATGTAAATTACACATTCCATTTCAAGGACCTATATGCAAAAAATTTAAAAAATTTAAAGTCAAACTATAATATTTTAAAAAATGAAGGGTCAAAAAATGCGTTCTTTTGACAAAGAAAACATATGTCTTAAGTAAAGCATGAATGAATGGATACCCACAAGTCTAATCCTTGCCTTGTCAAAACCTTGGAAAGAAAAAACTTAAGAGATATTCTCTATTTCATGTAAATTACATCATTTATTATTATTGAAGGGATTATTATTGAAGAGATATTATATAACATCTTTTATTGAATAATGATACATGTAAATTACACATTCCATTTCAAGGACCTATATGCAAAAAATTTATAAAATTTAAAGTCAAACTATAATATTTTAAAAAATGAAGGGTCAAAAAATGCGTTCTTTTGACAAAGAAAACATATGTCCTAAGTAAAGCATGGATGGATGGATACCCACAAGATCTAATCCTTGCCTTGTCAAAACCTTGCAAAGAAAAACTCTAAGTTTTAGGGAAAAAAATCCAACAAAGGAAAAAGAGTCCATGATTTTGAGCCAAAGCTTCCCATATTGAACTTCAATACATGACGGCCATTGACTTTCAACTGCTGTGGAAAGGAGCGAAGCATCAGCTAAGGACTTTGTCATAGTCACGTCAATTCCCATTTTAGCAAGATCATCGACAGTGAATAATTCATTAGCAAATTGGAAGTCCAAGTTTTGATAAGCATCTAGCTGGGTGTTTTGATTCTCAAGACAAACACTTGCGACCTCTAAGCAGGAACTTCTTGTTGAAGAAAATCAAGGTAGATAGTTTTCGGTAAAGCATTCCCTCCAATCCCTACAAATTTGGAACGAATAAAATTGACCAACATGAGGGACTTTGAATCCCTCACTCCATTCATTCCCTTCTCTGGTCTCTCCTACCCAACAACCATAGTTCTTAAAATCTATCAATTAATACTTCCACCCTTTTTTATCCTTCCACTTTTCCCTTGTATAATGCCCAAATGTGCGGTCAATTTTTTATTTTAGCTAATACCTATCAAGGACGTATGACTACAGGACGGAGAAGGAGAAGCAGGAGGAACTAGCTTGGGGTTGGTTAGAATTATCGTCCAAAGAAATGTATATTAATTACTGAACCATATATGTTTACAACAATTTAATTTTAAAAGTATTGATGCTTGAGTACATTGTTGATGTGAAAAAAAAAAAGGTCATTTCCTAGTTTTATAAGCCTTTCGTCCATGTACTCAAAGCCGGCTTAAAAAGGATTATAAAATTCAAGAACGATGAAAAAGTGGAAAACGACAAGTAAAAAGAGCCGAGACCAACAAATTCAACCAACAATGAAAAAAATTGCAAAGGCAAGCAAACTCAAAGGGGATAATAAAAGTTAACAGTGAATCAGTTTTTTTTTTTAATTGAAAAAATATCTTCGTAGTTTGTTAAAATAGAAACACGGTTGAGAAATAATTAAAACTCGTAAGCATAATTGTGTAGTTAACACATCGTAATAATAATAGTAACAGAATAACACAACAGTAACAACAACAATTCTCTGTTGCAGCTTATACCAATGCACTATAACTGCAAAAGTATATACCTGCTAGTCTATTATTTTGATAGTCAAGCACAAAGTCTTATGAACAAAACCAAAGCCAAAACAGAAATTTTACAACACACAGTTGCACTTCTAAATACCGCTAGCTAATTTGTGTGTGGCAAAAGAAAGTGTTTGTTAGGTCAAGCATTCCCTCATTCCACGTTTAGAAAATTTGGTCTCCATTTTTCCTACAAAATGAAATTAAAAACCATATAAATTGAGTTGAAGTGATTTTGTGCAAAAACTGAAAGAAGATAAGCTATTCTAAAATCATTGTACCTGACATCTTTAAGAAGCATGTTTTTAATTGCTTGCAAGTCCTTAAGGGCATCATCAATTTTCATCCTTTTTATTGGTAATTCCTCTGAACACTTCAAACCAATCACAAATATGGAAATTAAACACTCATGTACTTTGCCTTTTCTTGTTTGCATAGTTAAGTCGCTGCTTGATGCTTCCTCTTTTCCTTCTATCAGGAGACTTTGATCACCTATCTCCATTGATTTATTTGGCAAAGCCATTTTGACAAATTGATGAAGGTTTTGTGCTTCAAGATTCTCATCCGTGGGCCGTTTTCCAGTGAAGATTTCTAACAAAAGGATTCCAAAACTGTAGACATCTCCTTGGATTGATACCATGCTTCCCAAGCCATATTCTTCAATAACACACAAGTTGAATACAAAAGTTGGAGTTAGTATTTTGATACATATACTCATTCTTATACATACATATGTGCAGTATATGATATGTACATAAACACATATTGTGCCTGTTAAAAAGGATGTTAATACATACATACATATATATATAAGTCTGAAAGAGACCGTAACCACATACTTTTATAGAAACAATTAGTTCTAGAAAAATGGTAAGATTACCTGGAGCTGTATAGCCAATTGTTCCTCTCATTCCAACAGAGCTTGTCTCATTCTGGGATACCTGAACATTGTCCTCTGCAATAATTCTTGACAAACCAAAATCACCCACGTGGGCAGTCATGTCTTGATCAAGAAGAATGTTGCTTGGCTTTAGGTCACAATGTATTATTGGCAGTCCATTGCGGTTATGAAGATAATCCAATGCTGATGCCACATCAATGACTATATTCAACCGTTGAATCAAAGTTAAACTTTTCCTCTGGTTTTCCCCCATCTGTGGATATGAATGCAACCAATCTTCCAAACTTCCATTTGTGATCAATTCATAGACAAGGGCTTTGAAATCATTACCTTGAAAGTCAACACTTGAGCAAGCAGTAATGATTTTCACAAGATTTCGGTGTCTAATATTCTTTAAAGCTTCACATTCAGCCATAAAACTCTTCGAAGCTCCTCTTCTTTCAAGGTTGAAGATCTTCACTGCTATGGGCAGTTGATGCAGTTCAAGAATCCCTTTATACACTGAGCTGAAGCCACCGACACCAATCAGGTTTTCTGGACAGAACCCATTGGTTGCTTTCAAAAGCTCCCCATAAGAAATATTGAGGAATGGAATACCCCTCCACAAAGATTCCTAAGATTGTTGCTTTTTTTTCTTCCTAAAGCAACTAATGATCAGAAAAAAGGATATCAAACATACTCCGAGAAGGCCGCAAACAATGGAGATTGTTAGCTTCCCAGAGAAGGACAAGTTTTGCTTCCTTGGAGATTTCTTTGAGCACATTGCTAAGTGTAATTCAACCATACCCCCACAGAGTTTATCATTACCAACAAGTGAAAGATTTGCACTAGCATTACTGAAAACACCTCCACTTGGTACTTCACCTTCAAGATCATTAAAAGAAAGATCTAACTTTGACAAAAAGACAAATTTTCCAAAGTCTTTAGGGATATGTCCAGAAAAGTTATTGTGTGAAATATCCAATTCCTCAATACCTTTTAAAGAATTCAATGATTCAATAGTTCCTTCAAACATATTGTGATCTAGAGAAAGCCATCTTAAGCTTGTACACTCACCAAGGCTACTGGGAATACTATTGGTCAGCTCATTGTGAGAAACTTTTAAATCAACAATATTTTTCAGATTACCTATTTCTGATGGTAAAGGCCCAGTGAGGCGATTTCTAGAGAGTAGTAGAGACCATAAAAAAGAAGACAACCCAATTACTCTCGGAGGAATTTTGTCGCTCAAGAAATTATCATGGAGGTGTAATAATTGCAAGTTTTTGCATTTTTCAAGAGTTGAAGGAATCTTTCCTTGTAGATTGTTCTCTTCTAATCCAAGTTCAATCAGCAACGTGAGATTTCCAAAGGAGGAAGGAATTTTCCCAGATAACTCATTACCGCCCAAATATAATTTTCCCAAGTTATGAAGTTTACCAATAGTTGTAGGAATTGTCCCAATAAGCTGATTGCCAGATAAATCCAAAAATGTTAGGCTTATAAGATTTCCAATAATAGGTAAAATATTTCCTGAAAGTCGATTATTTGCAAGAGTAAGGGGTTCTAGTTGGCCTGAGAGGTTTCCTATAGTGTTGGGCAAATTTCCTCCTAAGTTAGTGTCTGCAATCTGAAGTACTTGCAAATTGCTGCAATTGGTAAAAGAGGTGAAAAAGTCCATGTCATTCTCTTTGCCATACCCAAAATTAGAATCGCCTATAAGTACCCGCTTAAGTTTTTTTAAGTTTCTAAAAATAGCAGGAATTCGTCCAAAGAAGTTATTGATATTGATTTCAAAGTCAACAAGGCTTGAAGCATTTGAAAAAGAAGCTGGAATGGTTCCGCTAAGTTGGTTTCCCCATACAGAAAATGTTTCGATATTTGGTAAGGTAAGGCCAATGTCATGAGGAAAGCTACCTTGAAGTTGATTCCCAAAGACGTACAAAATAACAAGGCGTGAAAGGTTATAAATAGATTGAGGGATCCTACCTGACAGAAAATTTGCACCAAGTCCAAGGCCAATTAAGTTCTTCAATTGACCAATTGATGCTGGAATATTTCCCTCCAACTTGTTGTACTCAACAGCAAGTACTAAAAGGGATGAGACATTCCCTAGATAAGGTGGAATACTTCCCTGCAAATTGTTTCTAAAGAGAAATAGTCGCACCAACTTTGGCAGAAAGCTTATCTCGAAAGGAATGTTGCCAATGAATTTGTTGTTTCCCAGATCAAGGATTCTCAACTTAGAGCAGTTTGATAAACTAGTTGGTATCACTCCTTCAAAAGAGTTGTTTGCCAAAACTAACTCTTGCAACCTAAACAAGTGACCGATCTCCTTTGGTAGTCCTCCATGAAAACTGTTGTTTGAGAGATCAACTCTTCGGAGAAAACTTAGGTTCCCAACTGAGGGAGACACGGAACCTTTCAAACTCAATGACCCTAAATTCAACTGGGTGACTCTTTGGTGCCTGTGACCGCAAGAAACACCATGCCACTGACAAAAAGGGAGAGAGTCATTCCATGAGCTTGTGATCATGAGAGGATCCTCAATAATTTGGGCCTTGATAGCAAGCAACGCAAGCTTGTCCGTGTCATTTCCATGAACACTAGAGGAAGTAGCACTCCCAACTGCAATGAAAGTCAAAGTGATCAGGACCTTAATGCAAAAGATCAGAAGAGAAAGGAAAGCGGAAGATTGGAATATTGCACTCATCTTGATCATAGGTTTTTTGACGTCTGCAAGAGCTTGTGCACATAACAAAAGCAATATGATTTGCCAACAAAATGAACCAAATTGACCGCCAACTACAAGCAAGTCTTCCCTCAAGTCAACAAGTCTTCTTAAATTAAGTTGAAGTTACGTCTCTCCAACATTGACAGTAACAATAATTGAGGTACTGTAGTCATTCAGTAAAGTTTTCCTCACGTTAGAAAAAGGACCACAACTGAAAAGTTGAAAAATGGTGTGAACGTTTTCTGTACAGAAAGTCTTTTTTAATATATGAATGAGCTAATCTTACAAATGCCATAAATTTTGGTTACTGAATGAACTACAATGTTTTATTAAAAATATGCTTTTGTTTGCTAGATTAATATTGTGTTCTTTCTTCCCTTATTGGAACGTGGCATACGCGTTATTTCTTTGAATGTTTCAATCAAACCTACTAATGGTTTGGATCTAAGGTCGGGGTTAAGTTGCTAAATACATTGTAATTTTTTGTGTCTTGGTGATTATGTTGTCCTAATTTAGAAAGCAATTTATCATTTTTAAAATAATAATAATAAAACCTGGTTACATCCTATAATCCTATACTCTTAGCAAGCGCCTTTGGACAAAATCCTATACTCCTACACCATATTTCAATTTCGACAGCTGTGAAGCATGATTACATCGATATTTTGAATTAACAAATGGGTATGTTACTAAAACCTCTGAAGTAAATAATCCACCTGTTCATATTTTACTCTTAAAAATAAAAAGATAAAGAAAAAGAAAAATAATTTTTATTTTTCAAATCAAAAATATCAGTTTATTTTATCATATATTGTTTAAAAATGAAAATGTGAAATGTTGTTTGAAAATATAGTCAAATTTGAAACGAGTTTAAGATTTATTTGACACAATATTTCACAAATTATAAGAGATGAATTTCTGTAAATATATAGTTATTTCAGAAAAAAAAATATAAGGCATATTTTTAAAACGTTGAACAGTTAAGTTTTCGTCGATAAATGTTATGTACTCCAACGAAATTTTCATTAGGACACTACAACTGGTAATAGCCGAATTATTTCGGCTAATTTTATTTCCATTGTTCATGGAACAAAGAGACAAGTCACTTAAAAGACTCTTTATAAGTTTGCTGTCTTTAGCGGCCGAACAAAGTAAATGGTCCACGAAATGTCGTTATTAAGGATTTTGGGCCAAGGTCCAAGCTTCATTTCAAAGCTAGATGATCAAATCCAAAAATACATAGGGAAATTATAGTACATAGGCCGAAACTTTGAAGATGTGAGGGTAATTACTTACTATTTGTAACAATGTAATATGAATAGAAAGAACCGAGTTAAATGCCATCAAGCAAGTCTTCCCTAGTAACTTGCAAAAGAAAATAAAGGTTAACTATAAAAATTCCCCGGAATTATAGTTCTTATAACACTTTGTTTTTATATTTTAAAACGTAACATCTGTTTTTTGAAGTATGCGTGTTAACAAAAATGGTCATTTTATTAAAATTTTAATAGAAAATTGATAAATAATTTTAAAATTCAAGGTATTTTGGTATCTATTTATAGAAATAACCACAAAAAATAAAACTATAATGAAATATTGTTTATTGGTGATAAAATACAAAAAAATAAATAAAAACCATAATATAATTTGGATCTCTCTCTTTTCTACACTAGGGAAAAGTCCGCAGAGTTCACGCTTACGTGACTCCAAAATATATTTTAATAAGTCAACCAAGTGGATGAGGGTAATAATGTATAACAACAACAGTGGTTTCTAACTCAACAAAGAATTTGGGAAATAGAAAAAGAAGATACGAGGAGAAAGCTACAAAAGCTGCAATGGGCACAAGGGATTTTCTATGGCAATGCTTCATTTGAATATTTAAATACTATATCTAATTCTTTTTTTAAGATAAAAATAATTTTAGCTACAAAATGATAGTAACTAAAAGTATTAGTGACAAAATGTTGATTTTGTAGCCAAAAGACTACTTTTAGTTACAAACTTGTCGAAACAGCTACAAAATTAGAAGTCTTTAGTGACAAAATGATTTATAGCTAAAAATATCATTTTTAGTTATAAAAGAATTTTTGTAGGTAAAATATATCGTTTAGCTACAAATTACTTTTAGTGACGACAATAAAGCTACAACCTGGCTAGAAGGCAAAATTTTTTAGCTAATTGTTTTAGCTGCAAAATGCTGACATTTTGCAATAAAAATGATTTATAGCAATTTCAAGTTTTTTTTTTAGTGTCTTTATATTATAAAGAAAGACAACCATTAAATAGTCGAAGACATACTTGAGATGTGTTGCCACATAGTTCTTCGAATTTAGTGTTGTATTATTTTCTTAAAATCAATTAGCAAACAAAGTACTATAACATTTGCATATGTAATATTTAAATAAAATCTTACCATTAGAAAGAAGGAAAAGCCTTTAATTGTGTCTTTCTTCTCATTCAAGGAGGAGAATTACAGCAAATGCCGCAGCACCCCTTGCATAGTTATTTATAGTGTCTAAATCGACATTGCAAAAACCTGGGTAGAAGAGCTGTTTGCTGCAATGACTTTCCCCACAATATACAACAATAATATATGGGTGTGAAGTAATATTTGCTCCTGCAAGTTTCCTAATCTGCTTCCCCCTGTGAGGGCCCGGAGACTGCTTCTCCATCAATGGGAAGCCAGTGATATAGTACACTTCTTGAAGGTCATGCATAGCCTTATATAATATACAAATATATAAAAGTTATGTACTCGAAAATAACTAAAATTGAAACAAAGCCCCCCAAAAAGTTGAATATACATAATCTTACACATTATAAGGTATTAGCCTCTAATAAAAAATCCTGCCTCTATCACTTTTGAAGGCCAAAATAAATTCTGGTTTGGCCAAGTACAAAGTAACACTTTATTGAGTCATAGCAGTCTAGAAAGGCTGAGAGTAAATTCCATGGTTGACTAATTTCCGTAGACATTATGACAATCATAATTCCCTTGAGCCGAAGAGAGTGGTAGAATGTGGAATCCCACGTCGCCTAAGAATAGTCATAAGTAGTGTTTTATAAGAATGATACCACCTTTCAACGGCATAAGGCTTTTTAGGGTAAAATTCAAGAGTAAAACCATAAAGATTTAGGCCCAAAACGGCCTGATGGTTCTCCCAATGGCATAGAACGAAACCATTTATGGATAATATTTTGACTTCATCTTTTTAACTTCAATTTTTAGAAAATTACTTTATATCATATACATGTATATCACTTATACATGTTTTTACCCTTTTTTCCTTACACTAATATTTGCAATTGGTGCACGCAGGTTTTTTTTTTTTTTTTTTTTTGGGTTTTACGCGACGGCAAGATAGAATGACAATCTTTCTTTTTCATTGATTGATGCAATCTTTTAAACTCCAATTATTAAAAAGAAGAGCAACTTCATATCGGTTGATATTAAAAAAAAAAAGTTTGGGATTTCTAATTCTAAAAGGAGCATCACCATAACAATGTTTTGCTATCAGGAAAAAATGGGATATGATATTACCTATTCTCTTTTGGTTTTAGTTATTATATAGGGTGTTTGAGGGCGTTGGTTTAAATCAATAATTTAAACTAATTTTGGCTAAAAACATAAGGGCAAGTTAGAGCTTTTTGGCTAAAAATATTAAAGCATGTGAGAACTTTACATTATAGCAATCAAAAATTTTAGTTGAAACTAAAAATGCATACACCGAATATTATGACTATAACCTGTTTTCAATCTCTCCTTTTTTTTTAGGGTTACCTGTTTCCAATCTTAGATGATGAAAGCATCAACAAACTTTGGTAATCCAAGCGTATAAACGGATGAAATGGAGAGAATACCACTAGAATATGGGACAATAACACCTGAGGATTAATATATGCACAACTTTATGAGATAGTGACATGAATTATATATATATATATATATATATGTATGTATGTATCTACAGCTGTTGAAAGACACGGTTTTAAATACAATAAATCTGCCATGTAGCACTCATCATGGGTTTATCCTTTTGCATTTTCATTATATTTTTCTTCCCTAAATCTTTTTTTTTTTTTTACCTACTTATTCTTGATGTGGGGCTTTTCCTTTCCAAGGTTTGAGTATTTGAAATGAGCAAAGTAAACTTGCATCAACGATCATAAGTGCACCTGCGTTGTTGAACTCTCCACAGTAGTTGGGGGCTGAGAATATGGTCACAAGTTGCCTGTCGGCAAAGAATTGATATCCATCTTCAACTACCTACCATCCATGGAAAAGAAAGAGACACAATTGTTTTAGCCATGTAAAAAGTACTAGCAGGGAGTAAAAAGCACTAGGAACTTATGGTTTCTCATACCAAGTTGTAATTTTTTTTTTTTTTTTCATTTAGGGAAAAATAAAAACTTAAACATAAGTCACTTGCCAAAAGATGGTGATAACAGAACATATGACAAAAAGCAACACATTCCAACTAGCTAGCTTGACGCCCACTAGAACAGACATATCCTGCTGAGACTTATGTTATGATGTGGCATTACGTGATTGGATAAGAAAAGATTATGGTGCTAACAATACTATAATTATTGTCTAGTATTTTTATATATGGCTACCTAAACTCATATTTCACTGGTTGAAAATTAAAAAAAAAAAAAAAAAAAAAAAAAGCTGCGCTTGCATCCTATATTTTCATGTACATTGTAGTGCCATTCATGGACAAGTTTAACAGAGTGAACGATTTCAAACTGGAAAAGAGAGGAAAGAAGGAAAGAGAGAAGACCTGGTGAGCTCGGCATACAAGATCAAGTTCATGTTTCTTCAAGAACTCAGCAACCTCGTCTGTCCCAAAGGTGAAGGAAACTCCCCTATCATTTTCACCCCACCCCTTATTATCCCTGTCAGGATCAGCCCAAAGAAGGTCACACAATAGTCCCTGGTCCGGCACATCAATAGGCCTTTCAATGGCTCTAACCTGATCCAAACTCTCAAGCTCTGGGGAAAGCCCTCCATGCATGCAAAAGATCTTGTCGTCAATCACTGCAGCCACCGGCAAGCAGTTGAAGCAATCCGCGTAGATCTTCCACAACCAGACACTGAACCGGCGCTTGCATTCATCATAGAATCCGTAGATTCTATTGATGGAAGCGCACTCGTGGTTTCCGCGTAGGAGGAAGTTGTTGTCAGGGTACTTGATCTTGTAAGCAAGGAGAAGGCATATGGTCTCTATACTTTGCTTCCCTCTATCCACATAATCTCCAAGGAATAAGTAGTTGGCATCCGGTGGGAAACCGCCGTACTCAAATAGCCGCAAGAGGTCCGGGAATTGACCGTGTATGTCACCTGCGACCAAGCAGCCATTTTTAACATCTTCTTGGTTAGAATGTGAATGTGTGTTCTGAATACTTATACACGTAACATGTTATCTGTGACCACAGGTAGAACAGAAAGAGGACTATTCTAAGCTCTCATCAACAATCCCTAACAATTTATGCATATCAAAAACACAATCTCACTATTTCAGAGAACCAAGTGCGAACACAACAATCCAAGTATTTAGAATTGGTTAGATTAATAGTCTGTTTGAGAACATAGTTCAAACCAAAAAATTAAACCAAAGTTGGTTTGAAATTCAAATTTTGTGAAAAAAAACTGTAACAAAGTTTGTTTGAACCATAGTTTTATAGTTTGAACTATGTTCCCAAAGACCTATAATTCAATTAATCAGGTCAAAGATCCATCCATCTTGATGATAAACTAGGGATGGCAAAAGGCTTAGAGCATTTCTAAGTGAAAAATGCAAAGTATCATTTGTTTTTTGTTCTGTGACTTTCTTTCCAACCAATCATAACACTGCTATTTCACTTTTGAGAGGAAAAAAAAATCTTTTCTATTTGAATCGAATGTATATCCATCCCCTGCAATGTTGGTCTCACAATTTGGCATATAAGCGTATGATTGGCTAACAAAACTAGTGTTGATCGATTATGATCACAAACCTTATTATTTAACTCTAAATGTTTTGTGGTTTCATCTATTTACCAATCCACCTCCTGAGATGCCTATTAACATCATCATCAAACGCATAGAAATTAAGAAAACTTGGATACCCAAACTTCATTTACACCAAATAAGGAAAAATAGAGAAACAAGTCTTTTTCAGGAATAGTTGACAAGATGATCATCCAAAATCTGCCCAAATGATCAAAGGCCTAAAGGCATTTTTGAGCTTTTTTTTTTTCATCAAGCAAGAATTCTATATAATGATGAAGTTTTATTGTTCAATAATGAAAAAATTAAATCAGGAATAAACAAATATCAAAAAATTAACAAAACAGGAATATAAAGGGGAAAAAAAGTTTATAAAGAAGAGTACCACAAATGTTGATGGGAGCTTCTAACTCAAGAAGCATAGGCTGGCCAAGGATAACCTCTTTGGCTTGGTTGCAAAGTTGCCGGATTTCGGACTCGATCAGGTGAATCCTTTTGCCTTTGTTCTTCCTTCCTTCCAACAACTTCTCTATGAACCCATCCAATCCTTCCATTCCCCAATCCCACCCCGACAATATATATTTCTATAAATTTGTTTCGCCAAAATTTTTATTTTTTATTTTTTACTTTTTCTTTTCCCTGTTTTGATCAAAGTGAACTTTATTTGTATGTTTGATCAAAAGAATCCCAGAATCCCAAAAGAAGGAAAAAAAAAAAAAGACACAGAACAAGGAGAAATTTTGCAAGGCAATGGATATGATACAATATTAGGATTTTTTTATTTTTTTTTTTTTGACTCTTTTGTCAAAATCTTCCATTTTGTTGCTATGGTGTCGTTTGTTGGGGGAAAGGAAATAGTGATTTATAATTGATTTTTTTTCGATAAACCGTTCCTTAGAATTATTTTTATAAAAATATATAACTATTTTTTATTATAATTATTTTTTTATTATTTTTATTATATATAAAAATTTTATACTATTTATAACTAAATTTATGGTAAATTTTCTCATCAGTAAATATCTAGATCAATAATAACTCAATAATTACTTGATTTCTTTTGGTTTTTTGGCTCATTTTTCATTTGATGGTTGTGATAATAATGCTCAATATTTTGCCAGCCAATATGAGAGGGGATCAGTCAATCACCACCCCTCTCTTCGCCCGACTTGCACGGCCTGTTCCACGAAAATAGTTTTGCTCTTTTTTTCCTTCTTTCTTTTTTCCCTCCATTTTTTGTTCATAATTCTTGTTATCCGATGGTATAGCTAGCTATAAAATGGAATTTGAAAGTGAAGACGAATTTTGATGTCCAAACAATGTGGAAAAAGAAAATAATAGAAAAGGGTATCTTACTATGGAAATAGAAAGTGGTTTTCAGTGCTGACTTAGTCCATACGAGCACACACAATCTCAATTGTTGTGAATAACATTTGTCATTCTAATTATCAAAAAAATAAATATTTGTCATTCTAACTGATGTGATAAATTAGTTGTTATCTCCTTATCAGAAGATTGATGAACACATAAAAATACATATTTTTTAAAGTTAAAATCATTTGTTTTGTATTATTATTTGTCATTAAATTTCTTACTTAATAGCATTTTCGTATTTAATAGGTCTAGTTTTTTTGTGTGTAAATATGATTAAAATTTACTTTTAATAATTTTTTTATGTTTAATAATATTTTTACTAATTTTTATAATCATTTTTGCATATAAAATATTAGTTTAATTTGAAATTAATCAAAACTACAAAAATAATGAATGATAATTTTATTTTGAGTCATAATGTGTTTGATAATGTGTTTTAAGTTTGTAAATATATTCTATAATATTTTTACTAATTTTTAAAAATATTTTCAAGTCTTAATTATCATGTTTGTGTTAAATCAAAAGAAACTGAAATTCTAAAAGTTTGTAGTTATTTTTGTGTGTTAAAATATAAAATAAATATTCTTAATATTATTGTAAATATTATGTTTGCAAAAATAACTAATTTTATTTAAATTTTCTATCTTCGAATTCAAAACCTGACGAAAAAATAGAGCAAAACGACATCGGGCAAAAAAAAAACAACAAATGCTTCAAAAACAAATAAAAATTCAATTTATAAAAGAATAGACAACAAATTAAATTTTCTTAATATTATTGTAAATATTATATTTATAAAAATAATTAATTTTATTTAAATTTTTTATCTTTGAATTCAAAATCTGCGAGAAAAAAATAGGGCAAAATGACACCAGGCAAAAAAGACAACAAAAACAAATAAAAGTTCAATTTATAAAAGATGGACACGTGGCAGCGAACAGCTTTGGATTGAGCCGTTAGAAGGTTCAGAGCCGTCGGATTGAAGCCGCGCGTTAGGCACATACAAGCCGTCAGATAGTCGGTTTCACGCGTGTCAGTGGAATCGCGGGTTTGTCAGATTACGTGTGGCTGTATTTAGAACTCCTTTCTCAACCATTAGATTGGCTTACGCAGACTGATCTAACATTTATAGATTTGGCCCCATTTGGGCCACCAGGTCCCATCTTTGCTCCTGGAGCTATAGCTGTTGGATTAAGAAATGAGCTCCTAGGATTGCGTTTTATCAGTAGCTCAAGCCGTCGCGTCTCAGGGAATCCGAGGCTGATTCCCCACCTCCTGAAGGCCAGGTAGCGTGGACAAAAAGATGGAAAAAAGTGGCAACTTCAGCTAGAAATGTCAACGGAAAAATAGTAAAAAATTATAAAAAAAAAAATTAATAAATAGTAACTTTTAAGAGCTCTATAAATACTAGGGGTCTCTCTTCCGGTTCAGTAACCCCTATGCAGTGTAAAAATACTAATTATATAAATAGTTTTAGTTTTTTATAATGTTTTTAGTCTAAGTTCTTGCAAAGTATTTCGCAATTATAGTGTAAAAATTATGTTCAATAATATTTTTTAGTATTTTATTAAATTTTTTTTTTTAATTTTTTTAGTTAAGGTGAGAGGAGAAAACTTTAGCAAAATTAATTTAAATATTTATAGTTTTTTTAGTTTTCTAAGCAGCTATAATACCAAAATATTTTCTAGAAGACTTAGGATTTTTATATTTTATTCGCTAGAACTCTGCTAAAATTATAGTTTTGATTTTTCTTGACGATATAGACTGGCACTGATAATACTTGGAAGGACCTTGATCAGTTGTAGATAAAGAATGGCTCAATAAATGCTTAACTTATTATTTTGGTTGATATTTTAATTAATACTAAAATTCTGTTCGCTTATTAAGTTAAGTTTTTGCTACATTATAAATATGAAATGGTACATTAAATGCTTGGTTATGCTTGATTTATTGTCGACATAGGATGGCGTAATATATTCTTAAACCAATTAATAAATAATCAGAAAAACTAAAATTTGTTTAAGTTGATTGCTAGAACGGAACCTTTGAATCTTTGTTCTGTTATAATTATTGTCTTACCCCTTTTAATTTGTTGTCATTTGGTTAAAGTTATTTTTAAATTAATTGCACTTGTTGTTGAAGTTCCATTTTAATTTAAACTGCATTTCTTGTTATTGAAGTCCCAAAATAACAAAATTCTAAAAATAAAAAAAAAATGCTTTAAAAAATGTGTTAAATACTATGAATATATTTTGTAAATATTAAATATTCAACCTCATATTTTCAGCTTTTAAATAAATAAAAAATATATAATAAATATATTAGAACAAAACAAAATCCTTCCATGTAGGTTTGACCTCGGATTAACCGATATATTTATTACTTAAGACATATCGGATTGTATATTTTTAGACCGAATTCAAGATGATAGCTATTCAAACTATATTGACTTGATAAAGTGGTTAAACATCTTTTTTAAGGATTACTAAAATCGACGACAATTTAGTATAGGAAGTCAATTACCAATGAATAAAATAAAAGGCAACTTACTAGGTCAATTACACTAGAAATTAGTAGAAAAATTAATAGTATATATGATTTACTAGTCCTAACTAATATTGCTATAGTTTTCTTTCAATTCAAACAAGTGATTCAAATGCCCTCGGTTACTAACATTAATCAAGGTAACAAATGTAATCTTTAGGATGATGATTTAAGGACCATTCCATGAGTTGATTCTGTCAATTACGTATCAAAAGTTTATGGCACCTTTAGGCACATTGTTTCCTTAACTTTGTAATAAATTTATATGTCCTACAAACCTTTAATAATTGTCCCATTTTTTAAATGGAATTCAATAGGCAGACGTAAGTTTTGCTATAAAAGAGAGATTTCGGAGAACCCAATGGTTGCCTATTATTGAATTTCGTTTAACAAAAAATTATAAATGTAAACTGTAAAGTTTTTGTTACATTGCAAACAATTACAAAGTTAAGATAGTAATATCCCCAAAACAATCAATTTAAGTCCCTTTGTGGACCATCATATTATTATTTGACTTTTTATTTTGGTGCCTAAGCGTTCACAAAGAACCTTATTATTGAGTACACAGTTTTTGTTTTTTTTTTTTTTGAAGACTTGCATGTTTCCACTTAATTTATGCGTAAAAAAGTTCATTGCAAAATATGGCATGAAGACCCTCCTCAAATAAAAAAATTAAAAAAAAAATGGACATGAAGACAAGGTAAAATGTAAGATAGTGGCGGTCGCGTTTTATTCCAACTTATACGAGCACACAGTTCTTTGCGCCTTTTTATTTTCCAGTAAAATATACAAATAAAACCCTAATCTATCCTTTTTTAATTTCATTTAGCCCCAGTAAAAAATAGAATTAATTACAAAAATTTCCTCTAAATTATAGCTTTTAAAACGCTTTACCCTTAAAACTTCAAAACGTAACATTTGTTCCTTTTGAAATATAAATTATTAACAAAAATGGTCCTTTTGTTGAAATTTTAATAAAAAATTGACAAATAATTATGAATTAAGGGTATTTTGATAATTTTGATTATCAAAAATAACCATAAAAATTAAAACTATAATAAAAATAGTTTTTATTAACGATTAAAAAAAAAAATCAAAACTATTATATCATTAAAACTCTTCTTTTTTGATGTACCAAAATTTTCTTCAAAATTTTATTTTTGAAATTTCAAATGTTATATAATTAGTGAAATAAAAAAGAATATCACATAAATATATTCAATATAATTTGCGTTTGAAACAGTATCTCTTTTACTCATGCTTCGCTAATTTGCGTTATTTTGTATTTATTTTACAACAATATATATACATCCTCAGGTGTCGTAAGAAATTTTTTTTTTTTTTCCAATCCGAATTTTGTAGATTTGATAAATGTGTAACAATGTCATACCTCACATTTTTTGGATCCAAAAACAGAAGGAAAAGGCAAAAGTAGCCTTACAAAGATTTGATAAACATGCGTCAATGTCTTTTGTTTAGTTCAAATCCAATAGTCTTTAATTTTATACCTACCAAAAATAGCATCCCCACAAAATTGAAAAGGTATTTTATAGTTTTCAAAGATGAAAAATTAAGAAAAAGCAAGGCATGTATATAAATGCTAAATTGATGAATCCTCTAAAACTTTCTTTTTTTCCCGCCTTTTTACATCACAAAAGATTACTTGTTGACATCATCATCACTCAAAAATTATTCTCCAGAGATAACTTGCCAAACTAAAAGGAAAACAGATATCTATAACACAATACAAATTGCAGACATCATAGTGTAGTAATTCGAATTTCAAATCACCAAGATGATGACAAGGGACTTCAGCAAACCATGAATTTAGGAACAAAGTCGCCCCAATTTCACACCATAAAGCAAGTTCTTGGCAACAACTACCATATTATCCAAGACAAATATGCCTCAGAACTGAGACTTGTCAAGGCTATCAAAGTAAGGATGCTCTAACGCTGCTTTGGCTGAGATTCTCTCCACTGGATCGTATTTCAACATTTTCTGCATTGTCCAAAACAGAAACATAAATTAGCCAGGGCAGATTTCTATGTAAAAGAAAAAAATTTAAACTACAGCACAGATTAGACCCCCAACTCAAATTCAGAGATTAGGAACCACTCTACTAATTAAACAAGTCATTGTCGCATTGAAGCCGTGATAGATTTCAAATTAAATATTTGAATTCAAGATTAAAAATAAAAGGCAGTGAATTCAGGCATTGTTTACATTACTGAAAAATAGGATGAAATTTCTTATCAAAGCACGAACAACTTCTGAAATGAAATGAACAAATATCATGTAGCAATCAAGCCTTGATTTCTTCAGGTATGTACAGCATCCAACATTCTAAACAATATCATGTGTTGTGTTGTAATAGGGGTAAACTGTAAATTCTATAAAATAAAAATCTGGAAACCGAGAGATGTGGAATAACTATGCATTATGGACAGAAGAAAATAATAAGACACTAAAATGGTAAGAGCTATAACTTCAAGAGGCAATTTCAGTATCATGTAGGCACTCACTAATATATACTGTCCATGAGAAGTCCACTAATAATTGAGAACAGAACAACGCTTTAAGACTTTTAAAATGAATATCTAGTCCGTCAAATTTTGCTTTGTTAAGATAGAACCAACCTTAACTTTTGATGTTGTGTCTGCTCACTAAATCATTTGTGGAGTTAACAAGAAAATTAACACTAGCCAATGCACTACTGAGTTAATTTCTTGTTGTCGCTCAAAAATTTCACGATTTAGTCTCATGGACAAGCAATATTACCGATAGAAGGTCAACTCCATCTGCTTCCAGAGAAGGAACAGCACGTGCCAAGTCCTGAGGCTCCCATTGGGGATACACATGCCAATCCCTCAGAGTACTCACTCCCGGCCACTGCTTCTCAGAGGGTGTTCCTAGCAGCCTGCATAGACAATCAAACGCAAAGGAAGATGCATGATTAATGCTTAAAAGTAAATCCCAAGAAGATGATGATGATAATAATAAACCCTGAAAACACAAGGATCTATAATATGTTCCTTCAAAAGGAAGTGATCAAATAGATGGCAAACAATAAACAAAAACAGAGTAGGCTTTGGCAACACTCTTGTTTCCTGTTTTTTTGCCCATAACGATTAAAAAGTAAAAAAAAAAAAAAAAAAAAGGCATATTTTCTGACACAAATATTGTGTGTTTTGGTTTTAGATGGACAAAAAACAGAAAACACAAATCTAATTAAACAATAGACCGTAGTAGAATACCTGAAAATGTGAAGCAATTGTTGGAATTCAGAATCTCCAGGAAACAAAGCCTGCCTTCGTACCATCTCAGCTTCAGACAAAAAATAAAAATAAAAAATAAAAAATTTTCAGTTCAGATTCAAACGAACGTCAAAAGAACAGAGCAAAAATTCAAACAATCTACATCATCGCATACCGAAAATGCAACCAACGGACCACATGTCAACGCCGGTGGAGTAATGCGTGGATCCAAGTAAGACCTCCGGAGCCCTGTACCAAAGAGTAACAATCTCGTGCGTGTAGCTCTTGAGAGGCACAGTGAAGGCACGGCCGAGGCCGAGATCGGCAATCTTGAGAATCCCCCTCTCCTTATCAAGAAGCAGATTCTGCGGCTTGAGATCACGGTGCAGAACGCCATGGGAGTGGCAGTGCGCGACGCCCTTGCAGAGCTGGTAGAGGAAATTGCGGATCAGATTGGGAGAAAGCGGCCTCGGATTGGGGCCTTTGCGGTGTGAATCGATGAATTTCTTGAGATCGGTGTCGAGATACTCGAAGACGAGGTAGAGGACGGGCTTGGGGGGCTTGGAGGCGTCCTTGTGGCTGTCGGCGTGCTCGACGCATAGGAGGCGGACGACGTAGAGAGACTGGGAAAGCATCTGAAGGAGAGAGACCTCGCGGAGAGCGGTCGGAGGAACGCCTTCCTCGTCCATCTCGAGCCTCGTTTTCTTCAGAGCAACCAACTGACCCGTCGACTTGTCCTTGGCCTTGTACACCTTTCCGTACGTCCCTTCGCCGACCTTCTCCAGCTTCTCGTACTTCTCCATTTTTGTTTGTTTCTTGTTTGGTTCTGAGTTTGATGGGAGTTTGAAGGTTCGATTTTCGTCTTCAGAGGAGCGGAAACCCTAGAATTTGAATGTAAATAGGGGCACAGCGAAGAGCGGACTTTTTTCTTTTTCTTTTTTGTTTTGTTTTTTAATGACCGTTGAGGTGTGGAGTGTCTGTGACGCATTCGAAATTTGAATTTTATAGGAAGAGAGGGAGGGATTTTGTGTTAGCGTCGGTGTTTGTTTGAAGTTGAGGCCATTGGGAGATAGACATCTGTCCTAGACCCAAAGGCAACGAGAAGAAAACTAACGTCCCAGTCATTGCCTTTTCCTTCCTTTTTTTTTTTTGAGATTTTTTTCTCTTTTAAAAGGGAAAATTCCATTAAAACTTAAACCAAAGTTAGAAAGACAATACAAATGATAAAAAAAACCCCAATATATGAGATAAAATCCTCTAATAAGATCGAATCCCTCGAATAAATTATGATGACACTTAATAGGAGAAACTTATGCTTGAGGCACGATAACAAGAAAGTACTTCAACATACTAAAATTGAGCACATGTAAAGCTCTTTTTAAACAAAACCCCTATAATTAATAGATTCTTCCAATCGATTGAAGGGGAAACCCAGTAGTACCAAGGCCACCGCCTACACCGTCTAGAGACAACTCTAACATATAAAAACACCCGCCCAAACTCAGATTTGGGAAATATAAAACATGTCTTGGAAGGAAGGAGACTACCTCTATTATTACAAACCGGCAACAAAAACATAAAATTCCTACATGGCAATAACAATGCCTTTATTTGCTAAACACACATCAATAAAACCCAAAGGACAGTAACAAAACTTTCAAAATCAACGCAACCACCTCTAGGAAAGGGTGAGACCACTGTTATGTCGCCAGCAGGTTCCTCCTTCCACCATCACCCTCCACCCCCGAAAGACCCCCTACATCGCACCAGCTCCAACGCCCCACCAAGAGCAAGGCCTCCATAGCACTCATGGGCTCGAATCTTACATGAGGCACTCATTGGTTCGATTGAAGGGAAAACCCAATAGTATTAAGGCCATCGCCTACACCATCTAGAGACAACTTTGACATATAAAAACACCCGCCTAGACTCAAATCTGGGAAATATAAAACAGGTCTTAGAGGTGGGAAAACCACCTCTATTATTACAAACCAGCAGCAAAAACATAAAATTCGTACAAGGCAATAACAACCCCTTTATTTGCTAAACACACAAAATAAACACACATCAGTAAACCCAAAGGACAATGACAAAACTTTCAGAATCAAAGCAACCACCTCTAGGAATGGGTGAGACCACTGTTATGTCACCAGTAGGTTCCTCCTTCCACCATCATCCTCCGCCCCCAAGAGACCCCTACATCACACCAGCTCTAACGCCCCACTAAGAGCAGGGCCTCCACTGCACTCCTTGGCTCGAATCTTTCCTAAGGGACGTCCCCCCCCCCAACCCCCCCCAACCCACACAACAACAACAACAACTGTTGGATCTACCCCTTAACCACCCGTGACCTCCACGAAGCTTGCTGACTCTTTTTCAGCCTGAGGAGGAAGAAGATGCCCTTCCATCAGTGTCATTCGTGGATCTTTGGCCAAGACCAACCCACCCCCCCACCCACCCCCCCCCCAACCTAGAAACAAACGTCGGATCTACCCCCCAAACCCTAGTTAGGCACATCAACCCAAAAGCCCAAACTGTTGCATCCTTAGGTTTCCCTTCCAAAGGGTCAAAAGTGCAGGGAGACACCCATGGGTAGTCTCGAACTCGGGCCTTGCTTTCTTTGGGAAATAAACGTTGCAACAACCTAAAGAAAATGAAATCCTAGCAGAGCCTCATAAGAAGAAATTCTTTTTTTTTTCAAAATATTCACATGGCCTTTTTGCTTAAAAGAAAAACAAATGCCACTTAAGCAAGTGACTCGGGTTCGAGTCCTTGTAAATACAATTGTCGGTGTTGGAAGACTCTTGCCACCTTTGGGTCTCTCCACAGGTGACTCCGGATTAGTAGAGCTAAACCACCTAAATGTTGAGAGGCCCTTAGAGGTTCATGCCATTTGTGATGGACCTGAATACCGGGGGATTTCACCCAAAAAAAAAAACAAATGCCACTTCCTTTCAAAAAAAGAGTTTATTGCTCTCTCAATTTTTGGTAGTGTGGCAAATTGGTCTTTAAGCAGTAAGTGGGGGCATGTGCTCCCCACTTGTTTTTTAAAATTTAGTTTTTCACCTTTTTTTTGGAACTTAAAATTTTAGTTATGTCCTAATTTTGAAACAAAATTACAATCGTGTCCCCATGAAATAATTGAAATATGGTGTTGTGCCTCTACGAAAGTATTAAAATATGTTGTTATGCCCCCACAAAATAGTTGAAATTCATTGTTGCACCTACATTTAAGAAGAAAAATTATAATTACACCCCCTCAATTATTAAATATATAGTTATATATCTTTATTTAATAAATACTATATCTAATTTCTATATAATGCCCCCACTGAGAAAAAGCTCTGGCTCTGCCACTAGCTTTAAAACAGTAATTTTAGTAATTAACTTTTTAAATTTTAAAAAAAGTACTATAAGATTATCTAGTTTATGATGGATGGTTGTTACAAGACTCGAATTTGAGTCATTTGATGGGATTTTTAAAAGGAAAAATAAATCTATACCAAAAAAAAACCAGAAAAACAAAAACAAAAACCACGGTTGCGTCACATGACAACGATGGAGCTCTCTTCCAAGGGATCTCATATTGGTGCGATCTAAACCTTGCTGAGGAAGTGCTTTTTCTTGCACCAGTAGTCGTGGTTGAAGTAGATGTTGTGCAGGTAGCTGCGTTTTTTTGTCGACTAGCCATACTGAGTTTGATCTTGTGAGAGGGTTTCTCTATTAGGGAGGAGAGTTATTTCTTTGTCGAGCGTGGATTAGATAGAAGTTCTTCACGACTTCGTTTGGGTATCAATGTTGTCTTAATAGATTTCGAGATAATGAGATCATTGGGTTAACTCTTTTGGTTTTCCTTGCTCTTTTCATTTTGCCTCATTTTTGCAAACTTTTTTTTACAAAAATTAGGGTAAATTGTTTAAAAGGTCCCAAACCTTTTTAAAAAATGCGATTTGATCTCTAATATTTTTGTATTGAACCGATCTCAACCTTTCATTTTAGTTGTTAAGGAACCAATTTAACAAACTTCCATTAAAAAGAGGGTCACGTGAGGTGCACATAACCTCTTTAGGAAGAGTGTTTTAGTAAAATACTTAATATTCCTTTTACGAAATTAAAAATTAAATCATATTTCTTTAAAAAAATTAAAATTAAAATGTAAAAAATAAAAAAAATAAAAAAAAACAATAAAACCAAAAAAAACTTTTCAAAAGAAAAACAAAAGAACATGAGGTCGACGTCTAGGTAAAGTAAATACCTCCAACCTCTGCCCTCCCTTGGAGGTCAACTTCTTTAGAATAAAAAGGGGACAAAACTTAACCCAACCGGAACCTTCATCAATGAAGGGCGACTTCTCAAGATCTGTTGTCGCTAAGGAGGGCAGGATGCCGGAGGAGAGAGAGATTTGGGAGGGGGCTTACGAAGGTCGCCACTGTCAAGGACGGATGGGCAAGCCATCGCAAGCCTATTGTGCAAGCTAGTTGAGACTCAATAATCGTCCCTGAGCTCCATCACCTCAAATCTTTGTCAAGAGCCAAGCTGCATAGCCCTTGTAGAGTTTAGAGAGATTAGGGGAGAGAAAGTGGGGGCAATGGAGCTGAGCTCTAGTCGACTAGTGGGCCTGCAAAATAGTGGGCTCACACTAGGGATAAAGAATAGGGAGACGGCGACGAAGCTAGGCTCACGTAGGGGATGCCACGACGGCAGTGTGGCAACCATCATACCGGTGAGATACCCTTCCATTTCAGATCTAAGACATATCAGGGCGGTTTGGTATTGTTTTTAAAATAAGTGAAAATATTTTTGTTTTAAAAAATAAAAATTTTTTAAGAATTATACTGAAAGTATTTTTAAAATTTTTTTCTTAAAAAACGTGTAAAATATTTTCAAAAATTTTAAGAACAAAAACAAACAGAGCCATAATCTTTTTTTTCCCTGTCAGCAGAGCACACGAGGAGGGAAAATGGAAGAAGAAGAAGAAAAAGAGGATTTAAGGAAAAGAAATGAATGATTTTTTATTTTTTGTGAAATATTTTCAATGATATATGTTTTGCTTAGTAATTTAATGTTGTTGGATTAAGGTTTGAGGTAGGATTGATTTATGTTTTGTTTAGGTTTCTTTTTTTGCTTAGCTTTTTTTTATACGTTTCAGGTTTTAAGAAGTTGAAGCTCTAGGGTTTGTTTGAATGAAGATCTAAGTTTATAGTTATTTGTTTTCGTATGCGTTGTTTGTTTTATTTGTTTAAATTTTTAAATAAGTTTTTTTAATGTTTATTAATTTGAAGAATAATTTCATAATTTCAATTAAAAATGAGGTTTAACAATTTTTAATGGTCAAAATATTTGACTGTTAAAATGATCCATCAACAACTAAAATAAAAGATTAAAGTTGGTTCTAAAAATAGTGTTAGGACTCAATCTCATCTTTTTATAAAAGTTGGGGACCAACAATTTACCTTAAAAATTATTACCTCTATATGCGAAGTTGTTATAGTCGTTGGCCTGGATTACAGTGACGAGAATTATCTATGACTTCCTGCAACTCTAAAGAAAAAAGACCTGTACAGAATCATTCAACTCCTCTTATCAACATTTTTTGTTCCTAATCAATTATCAACTTAACAATGATTATATGGTTAACAAATATTTATATCTACTAAACGCATCACCAAAATAATTTATTAAATAAAACTCAGGCGCACCAAAATAGAAAACCTTCCCTAACAAAAACGAGAGAGCGCATATAGATTTGCAGTTGTATGACAAAAATCATTTCAGATAACGGCAAAAATTAAGGAGAAAGTAACAAAAATGACATATAAGTATACCATTCTTCTGTCTATCTCCACGGATAACTACCAGAAAGTGAAACTATAGAAGCAATTAGAAGTTTCTTTAACTTATTAAAACAGGTTGTATTCCATAGTCGACAGCCTCTCTAATGCATGGCCTTAAATTAAGTCAAAATTTAGATGAATATTAAAACTCAATTTTTTTCGTCCCTTGTTGCCTCAGTTATCAACAACTTCGATAAGAGTTGTCTCATAGTCGCTAGGGGCCTCGAATCCATGCAGATTCATCACGGTCGCAGCAACATTGGCAAGCCCGCCTTGCGGAACATCATTGCGGAACCTAACACCAGGTGCCAGTCCAGGGCCTCCAATTGCAATAGGCACCTAAAGAAAGAATCAGGAACAATCGTTAGAACATGACACAATTTATATGAATACATTATACAGTATCTGGCTAAGATCATGGACTATTGCAATTTTCCAGGCAGATCATGTGAGAAAATTGCAAGATTTCGAATTCAAGAAATTCAATATATGTTACATAAAAACTACATCGGCTTTCATTGACTTTTGCTTCTCTGCCTTCAATGCTAAAAGGAGGTCAGAATAAACTTACTGGCTGAAGAGTGTGAGAAGTGAGAATTTGAATGTTGCCGTTCTTGTCAAGAAGAGGTTTCCCAGACTTAGCTCTCTTCACCATATCCTCAGCATTTCCATGATCTGCAGTAACCACATAGATTCCACCCACTTGCTCTATGGCATCAAGAATTATCTGCAATCAACAATAGTGTCACCCTAATTAATTGCAGAAGAAACTGAGACTATAATTTAAAAAAGATGCCTTCACCTTAATATCAAATTGGATCACAAGAATTAACAGCTTTTACAGTGGAAGGGAAAAAACAGAAAAAAAAAGCTAGTGTTTAATTCCCATCCCAACCCCAAAAGACAAAAAGTGCCTTTTGCAAAGGTTACTAGATAGCACATGCCTCAAGGTGTCAAAGGCGTGTTTCTCGGAGGTGGTGGTGTCCGCAACTATAGAAGATGATTTTGTAAGGAAGTTTTTTTGCGTGTGTTTTTCTTAACTTCAAATATACATATTCGTGGGAATAGCTGCAACAACAAATATCTTCTCGAACAACATTACCACTTATTTACAACTTAAGTAGAAGACTCGGAATGCGTCAATGCTTGGATATATAATGTCTCAAGGAAGAAAATAGATTTTTAATTCCCTGCCGTAGATTTCCATGGCACCTAACTCCTAAGCTAGGTTTTCCTCACTAACCATAGGGAATTTTCACATAAGACCAATAAGCTTATCCTTAGTAAGATGCTTCAGAAAGTATATCAGAGGCAATAGAACTTTTTACCCTAGTTTAGAATGGCCTCACAATCTTGTGTCAAATAAGATAACAGATTCTCATTCAAACTTAATCGTAATAGTAGAGAATTAAATCACTTTACCTTGACAGCTTCATCGGCAGCCTTGCAAGCCACTACTGTAGCCTCAATGTCACCTGTATGTCCCACCATGTCACCATTTGGCAAGTTGACCCGAACCTAGAGAAACATGCAAAAAATATATATAAATAAATAAAGGAAGATCGAATGAACACTTTGTTGAGTCCAATACTATATGCCTCAATTTATCACATGGCAAGATATAAAATACCTGCTGGAATTTCCCGCTAAGTATAGCATCCCTTGCCTTTTCAGCAATCTCCACGGCCTTCATCTTAGGTTTAACATTGAATGTGATTCCACTATCACTTGGAATTTCCACATATTCTTCCATTTTGGGGTTAAAATATCCAGAACGGTTTCCATTCCAGAAGAATGTCACATGACCAAATTTAACAGTCTCACTGTTAAGAGCAGAGAATAAACATAACAATGTCAGTCACACAAATAGAAAGCCCTTGAATTCTAGATAAACGTTCAAAGGAATGAAATCAACTTCGGAATCAAACCCCTGTTAGGTTGATATCACACCAAAAAGATGAGTTGCTACCAAGCAAAATTCTAAATATGCATGTGCTAAGCATATGCATCCGTATGAATGCATCATCTATAGCTAGTTCCAAATAGGTCACAATAACGGCATTAGTAAAGAACCACAAACATTTCTCAACCGATAGTATAATCAAGGCTTAGAATTTGATTAATCTGGATTAAAAATGTGAAAGAATACATATAATATATTGAGCTTTAACTTGCAAGTGAACCAAAATGCACCCTCACAAGAAAAATTTGATTTGTGATTACACCATCCCTACTATGCATATGAAGTAGAAAAAATTAATAACTCGGCAAAGTTTCTAACCTGCAAGCGAATGTGTGAACACCATTGTGCACTAGATATTCACCAGATGTCCTCTCTATTTCTGGAGGAGAGACAAGGTAGTGGTTTGGAAGCTTCAGCTCACCATCGTACTGGAGCATTCCGGCGTAACGGATTTTAGGGAATTTAACTCGGTCGAACTTATCAAAATCTTCATATTCAAGTGCCTTAGCAGGCATAACCATCCGATCTGCTCGGAAGTTGAATGTTACAACAGCATCACCATCCACTATTGGTCCTACAGGCTTACCATTCTCATCAACAATAACAAAGGGAGGGAGGTATTGGTCATTGCTGTTCGTTTCCTCCCTAAGTTTCTTGACAGCTTCGACGGCGCTTCTGAATTTGTAAGGGGCTTCACCAAGAACTTGGGCATCCCATCCTCTTTTCACAACATCCCAGTCATTCTGCAAGATATTAGATAAGCCATTTCGATGATCAATTACTTCATCAAGGAATCACTAGTATCAATGGAAAATCACATGCGACCAGCAAGAAACTGGAGTTTAGAAGGTAAAAATTTCCAAACACAAGAAAACTTATACATTTGTCACATCATTAAATGGAGGCTAAAATATTCTATCCCTAATCGGGCTGTGGGACGCTTATGCCTTCATTTAGCCCAAGTCTGCATTGGCATTCAGTAACTAATTGATCCAAAAACTCACTAAAGGCTGGAAAACGACAATGGATAATGTCTTCAGGCTTAAGCTACATGCAGCTAACATACACAAGAAACTGCAAATTAAAATGATAGAAGAAAACTATTATGTGAATATACAGGCACATGGATTAAATTCTTTGACCAGTTATACCAGCAATGAGTCTACTAAGTCTACCTATTACTTGTCAGGCGACAATGTACTCTCTTTCATTCAATAAATGGTACTCCAATTTATTTGCAGACGTGAAAAAACTACAAGAACAAGGCAGTGTGATTCCCAAATAGGTTCAGTGATAAATGAAGACGACTCACATCACCATAAAGAAATAAATGGCCATGTATATGTTTAAATTCTAAATCATGTTTGCAAAAATAAGCTGATAACAGTATATAGAAATGGAAATATGAATCCCTGAAGCACAATCCACGGTAAAGCAATAGATGCCGTTATTACAGCTTTTACAAAGATCCTAAAAGCCATGCCATTACATACCTCATAACGATCCATTGTCACATACATGCGACCACCACCAGATGCAATCTGTGCATCAATACCCTTTTCACGTAATTGTGCAAGATCTTTTTCAAGTGTTTCCACAAATCCCACACTTGTGCCATCCAAAACATCGCGGCCATCAGTAAGTATATGGACACGAATTCTTTTAGCACCATTCTCACCAGCTCCTTTAAGCAACAACTACATCAAAAGACAGTAATAAATACAAAAGAGACGGGAAAGTATCTTGACAGGGGAATAACTGTATAAAATGACACTAAGTAATCCACTAACAAAGATACCTGCAACTGGTCAAGCCTTGAATGAACTCCACCGTCACTCAATAGTCCAATAAGATGCAAAGTGCCGTTTTCAAAAGATTCCTTGATGTACGTAAACCCTTCTCCCTCATAAATTTTCCCAGAGGCAAGAGCCAGGTCAACAAGCTTCGCTCTAAGTTTGGAAAAATGACATGTTAAATCAGCATATGCAATTGCAAACCGTTGTATGCCACAAAACCCAACTTTACAAGGGAGAAACAAATACAGTCAATACACGATTGAAAAAAATGAAAAAAAAAAAAAAATAAATTAAAAAGACAGGCTAATTGTCAACTAATTTATTGATAGTAATCCAAGCGTCACGTAGGTGCTTGCACCATATCAAGCATCCTTCCACAACCATTATCATGGAATCATGGCAAATGTAGTTCAGTAATAGAAGCCCACAGAAACTCACCCCTGCGCGTAAATGCGTCCGGCACCGAGAGCGTTGTGACCAACTTCACTGTTGCCCATATCATCTTCCGTTGGAAGCCCCACAGCAGTACCATGAGCTCTCACCAACCTCCATTTCTCAGGAGCACCCTATCACAATCGACAGAAACAAATAAATATAGGTTTAGATCCTTTTCCTTCCAATTCGCGCTATAACACAAGATAAACACTCTACCACTAATGTCTAAAAAATGGCCCCCACAATGAACTCCCAGCATTTAAATTTTTATTCTCCTCTTTTTTAGACTATCACAAGGCATTAATACTCCATAGACCATTCCACGCATTTGATGGAAACTACATACATAGAACTTGCAATTCCACAAATATCCAGTTCATGAAATACGAATTAATGGGTGATATAGAGCTTATAACAATCTTTTTTCAGACCATGTCTTCTCCTCTGATTAAAAGAACATATATTTTGGGCATAAAAATTTTGTTTATCATCTCATAAAAAACGAGTATAAAACAATCAAATCATCAAGAAGAAATTAAAGCTTAAACACAGGACGAACAAGAACAATGTTTGTAAGGAAAAAAAAAAACAATATAAATGGATCTCAATCAATAGATCTCGGTCAGAATTAGATTCTACCAAACAATGATAAGATAATAAAATAAAACAAAATGATATAAATAAAGAGTAGAATGCAAAGTACCGTCTTGAGGGAATCCATGGTGGGAGTCTGGGCGACATAAATGCAGTTGTACCGATCGGGATTGGCTTCTCCCCATCCGTCCAAAACCACCACCGCCACCGTCTTTCCCTTCGGCAGCTTCGGGTGATCCGCCAACTTCCATGAAAATTCCGAGCTCCCCATTTCCTCTACTTCTCTAAAATCCCAAACACAATTTTTTTTTAATGATGATATTCAACGATGAAAGAAACAAATCAAAGAGATGATCGATACCAAACAACAAAAATAACGTACTTAGCGACGAAAGAGACAAATCTGAAACTTTTTATTTTTGGAAGAAATCGAAAGAAGGAAAAAGCGAAGAACCAAGATTAGTCGAGAGCTTTTGGGCGACCAACTACCCGCCAATGTGTGTGTATATATAGATGGAACCAAGGCTGCTTCCCACAGATTAGTGATTAGCCGAGATAACACGCCGTTGTTTTGATCTCGTTGGGGTACGCTTCGGCGTTAGCGTTTGTTTTTTTGTTGGCCCCAGCTGATTTGGTGTTGGCGATTCTATGATAGTGTAGTGAGCTTCTCAATCTGTAACGTAAATTATTGGTTGGCAATCGAGAATCCTGGAAGGACGGTTGAGCCGTCCTGACGTTGAAATCTGGAACTTCCAAAGCATGGTTCATGAGGCAAGCATAAGCATGCCGATGCACGAGAATATTCTTTTTTTTCTTTAAAAAAACTGTTTAAATATTAGTTTTTTTATGAAATAAATATTAATAGTTAAGAGAGAAAAATTTATACCACAGAAACTCAATATTCAAAAAAAAAAAAAAATCAAAAGTTATAAATATAGTTTTCTATGTTTGTGTGGTTCAAATAAAGCACACGAATATTCGTGGAATCCTTTCGCGACCTTCTTATCCTCTTACCTACCTTGAAAATTAGGCAAGTAATCTTTTATAAAGTCTAATTATTAACTTGCACTAGTTTTTTGCATAAACTAGACTCGAAATAATTTTACAATAATAGTATATTTCACTACTAAGTCTTTGAATTGATCTCCAAACCTATCATTCCCCTGACGGCCAAAAAAAAAGGGTGCGTCATTTTCCAAAATAAAGAAACTATTATTCCTCTTCTTTAATTAACCTAAAATCTACCCTAAAATTAAATAAGAACCTAATCTATGTATGGGCTAGTTTAGGATTGTTGTGTTGTGTTGCTGTAACACCCTAAAAATTAATTAAGTGATATTAATGTGTAAAATGATAGATTAGTGTGTCATAATAAATGTTTAAAACTTAATTTGGTTAATTGTAGGATCTTTAAATTAATGTTATTTTTTATTATTTTGATGATTTTTAATTACTTTTAATTATTTTTAATTGTTATTTTAAATTTAGAAGCAAAACAATTTATCAAAAGCCAAACATATTTTGTTTTACAAAACCATAGGCGACATACGGTTTCCACACAGTAAAACTGCTCATTTTTCTCTCTATTTATACCCCTCTCTCTCTTTCTCTCCCTCACTCTTGTTCTCTCCCTCTTCTCTCACTCTCTTTCTCTCATCTCTCTGCCTCTTTTCTTAAATTTTTGAATCAAAAATCAAGCTAAGCTTCGGTTTTTAGTGGATTGAAGGCTCATGAACATGATTTAACAACCATAAACTCGATTTGATGATTGAATGAAGGTTAGTTTTCAAAATTTCAAAAACTTTTTCAATTTTTTAATTTTTTTTATATTTTGAAATCTAAGTTCATTTAAGCTTGGAAAACCTTTAATCTAAGTTAAAGGAACATAAAATGACTAGAATTTAAGCTTGGTTTGATCAAAAACGGATGTAAATCAAGATTTTTTATTTTTCCTCTATTTTCCTATTTTTGAATTTTCTATGCAAAACTTGTTTAGAGTTTAAAAGTATTTTATAATGTTTTTCCATCATCTATAAATGTTTTCTACGCTTGAGAATTGAGAGAATAGGTTGAAATTAAGGATTAGAGCTCGAGAAACTGAGGCTCGGGTTCTAAAAAATTTCAGAATTTTTCAGCTCGGCAGGCCGAACTTTGTATTCGGTAGGCCAGATTCATGAGTTTGGCAAGCCGGATTCATACGACTGGCAGACCGAACCTAGAAAAGTTTAGCCAACCGGACCTGGTTTATCGGCAGGCCGAACCAGGGAGACCGGCAAGCCGACTGGACATAGTGAAAATTTATCATTTTTCACCCGTTTTTACTGTTTTAAACCCCGATAGAGAATTTAAATCTTATAGTATGATTTTGCGAACTAAATGGCGACACCATGAGATAGGTTAAAAATGTAAAATATCCTAAGTTAGAAATTGATGAGCTTAGCTTATGTTTAAGGTTGTTCGAGGTTCTGCAGAGCCAACATGTAGAGGACTGGGACTGCGGTATGGGACACTTGCACGAGTATCAATGTAGGATTCTACCCCTTCCTTGAAAGCCAGGTTTTCAATGATTTTGGCCTTAAAGAATTTTATTTTAAAATGTTTTCAATAAATGACATAATGTTTTTAAATGTCTTCAAAAAGGGGCTTCAGTTACACAAGGATTTTCTTTAGAATGAATTTCAAGGAACGGTTTAGATAAACTTCTTAACAATTTTCATTATTCATCAAGAATTGTATGATTATAATGAATCGAATAATAAATGTAATTGAGAATACTCGTTAACATGGGATTTAAATAATAATAAATACACATAAGGGCATGATGCCATAATCAGAGATCGGGTCGTGTAGCGTGCGACCTTGGAGACAGGTCGCGAAATCCAGCTGGGCCACTACGGTGGTAATAAATATGGTTTGCCAAGAAAAGATAAAAGATACTCTCTGGACGGACTGTTTTGATAAGACTTGTTTAAATAAATCTACTTATTTATTTATTTAACTCTGTTTTTCTAATCATTTCTTTGAAAGGTAAATATCATATTTAAATTGTTGATCTGTTTTAAACCTAGTTCTATTAAGCCTTTCGCTCACTTTTTACTTGTTTTCAAACCTTTTTCCCCTCTAGATAGAATCCAGCTTAGGAACGACAGAGAGTCCACTGCCTGAACTCTCGAGCAATAGAGGATCTTGAATAGGTTAGTAGCTGTAGTAGATTAAGGTATGTATTGTTTAAATTTTATTTTTTTATGTGGACTGTGACTGTAATAATTTATTGTCAATACTATGTGTGTACACACGTTGTGGGCCCAGTGAGACCCAACACGTACCCTCTTTGCCTTCTTCATTATTTTATTTCTTTTTATTTCCGTCTTGTCTATTTTTACTATTCTTAATAATTGATCAAAAGTTTTAAATTGTATCGCATTTTAATAATACTACTTAATTCCTTAAGTTTGAAAATTTTAACAAAAAACTTAATTAAATTAATCTAATCAATCATCATGTCACCACCCGTACTCCGGGGCGTGACAGTTGCTGATGTTGTTGTATTGTGTTGTGTTGTATTGTAGACCAAAATTACGAAAGCATTTGGTAAATTTTTTTCAAGACTGTTGTAAATACAAAAAGCAAAATTTTAGGTGTTTGGAAAACTAGATATAAAATTATTGTGTTGATATATAATGACGAAAATAGTTAATATTTAATATTTTATTAGATCTGTTTTTTATGTTGGACCAAACTTAGTTAAAGTCTAATTAATTAAATTACCGATAACATAAATTGAAAAATAGGCAGACAATTTTTATGTGGTTTGGATTAAAAAAAGTACAATATAACGACGAAAAAGACATAATTTAGCATTTTATTATTAGATTTGTTTCCTATGTTGTACCAAATTTAATTGAAGTTCAATTAATTAAATTATCGAAAGCATAAATTGAAGATAAAGCAAACAATTTTTCCATGGTTTGGAAAAAATCCTTCTATGGAAAAATTCCTACGTCCATGGGACAATGTCCTGCTATTGAACAATCCAATAATTATAAATATCACAACACCAATCGAACTTTCAAAAAATAAAGACTCCCTTTTTTATTTTGTTGTCACTGTATAGAATCAACCTGTTGGACTTGTTCAATGACGTCACAACCCAAAAACAAGGGGTTGTGATAAAGTAAAAATAAACTGAGATTAAACAATAGAATCAGCCAAAACAACATTGGCTTATAAATAACATTATAAATGAAAATTACTGCTAAAGATGTCAAATGGGCTAGCCTAGCCCTGCCCAACCCCTTTAATTTAGGCTCAAGCGTACCTCGTGTCATGTCTAGGCCTGCCCATTTATTTATTGTGTCGTACTAAGCCTGACCCAGTTAATTTTTGTAGCGTTAAGTCTAGCCCATGGCCTATTTATTAAAAGGCCGTGCTCGTGCCCATATCGACATTTGTGCTTTTGTTGTACTTTTAGCTCTTAATGTGTGTTTTTCCTACTAATGTTAAATTTACAACAAAAAAAGAAAAGAAAAGAGAGAGTAGTTTGCATTAAATGTTTAGCTTTCTCGTACAAACACAATATATGTGTTTGTTTTTGACTTTCTAACACTTTTATTAATTGCGTCATGTTTTTTGTCTAGGCTAATCATATCGTATCTTAAATATATTGGCCTAAACACGACCAATAAACATAAATTGTCCAAACTATGTCACTCCTAGTAAGAGACATGTGAATTAGACACGTCTCTAAATAAATTTTTGATAACAATGCCAAATATTCATTTAGCCATTGATTAGCATCTTAAGGATAGAAAGATGAAGTCATAGATTTCCTTTTAAAGTGCAATTAGTTAAAAAAAAAAAAAGAACCTTCTAAATGTTTTAAGAGCACATTTATTAAATTAAAGGAATATAATGAGAAAAAGAATTTTTTTTTAATGAAATTAGAGAAAGATGATGAGGCTGAAAAAAAAAAGTGACAAAGTAAGAAAAAAAATTATTAATTTTTGTTCTAATGTTTGATTATCTATTAGATAGTGAAATGTGAAACAATCCAATATTAGTGTTTTTTAAATATAATAATATCTTATTAATGTAATTATTAAATTATCTTTCTACATAATAGAAGTGGTCTCCTCATTCTTCAAAATTGGCTATGTCTTTGGTCCCCAATGTGCTTTGCAATGCTTTTATTTTAGCTGTGTAATAACAGATGTGGTCTTCCCACTTTGAGGGTTGATTGTATGTTTAGTCCACTAGATTTACTTTTATAAGGTGTTGTTGGTGGCTTTTGTGTTATAGAATCTCTTGGTTTTTGTCAATTAGAAGTTTCCATCAATTATAAAGACGTCGTTAAAAAAGGCATATATGTGTATCATATTTGGTGTGCTTATTGAATTTTTCATTATCAGTACTTAATGGACGTTCTTCCTCCTTAAGCGTTCATTCAAAATAACTAATAGATTTGGTGGTCATTCACATCAACGTCGGATTTTCATGACTCTTTGATTTTATAAGAATTTTCTTTTTCAAAAAGAAAGTATTAATACCCTTTTATATAACGAAATTAAAATCATTGGTTTATAACATTTAAATTTTAGGTATGATAGCATGAGAAAGTACCAAGGTCACTCTTAGCTTTACGTTTACTATCTATTAATATTTAAAATCAATCATCATTTTTTTAAATATAACTTCTAATAGTTGTCCAAATTAAAAGTCTTGTATTACTCAGATTCACAAAGATCGTGTTCATTCTTTGTATCTTGGACAACAACTATATGTAAATGCATTCATGACAGAAACAAAAAATCAACCAAAAAATCTAGAAATTATATATAAGAAGCACTACCAACAAGCTTTGAAAGAAGGAAAAAGTAAGTTTAAAAAAAAAAAAAAAGGAAAGAAAGTAAAGTACTTATCAGTGATGTGATATGTGTATAGTTATACTTGTTTTAGATCAAATCTTAGGTATGTTTTTCATTGATTGATTTGCTAAACAACATACTAGTTTTTCTACTTCATCACCAAGACAAGTTGTCAATTTTTAAATGCCATCAGTTGAACGAATTACCAAGGTAAATGAGAAATTTAATTACATAACCAGCCAAGGATCACAATCAAATTACTCCTTAAATTTATGAGATTGAGATTACAAAATTTTGACAATCGTGACTTCTTTAAAGTTCTTCCAAAATATCAAATTAGGAGTGATCTTGAAAAACAACATAAGTAGTTTTTTCATGTTCTTTCTTTCTAAAATATTTATAGCCTCCAATGCCTCACACTTCATTTTGGTTGATTTGTTGATGAAGTGTGAGGCATTAAAGGCTAGTCGAGTGGCTTATGTCTATTCCATTTGACCGGATTGTCGGAACTAAAAATGAAAATTTTTCTGTTTTTTGAGTGGTAACGAATTTTGAACAGCTTTAAATATTTGAATTATTTCCTTTTTAGTTGATAATTCCTTGTTTCAAGTTTATGATTTTTTATTTAAATTTAGGATTATTTTTAGTTTTTAAATTTAAAATATGTAAGTTTTCTTTTTTCTTTTTAATTTTTGGAATAATTTTTTTCTATTTTTATTTATAACTTCCCATTACTGTTCGGGATAATTTAGGCTATAAATATGTTTGTCCCATCATATGTAACAAGGTGGAATTTTTATTAATGAAATTAGAGTGCCACTCTTTTTATTTTTCTATTTTTCTCGATGTTCTTTAGAATCAACGAGTGATTGATGCCTATTCACTTGGTATTCCGAGTGAAGCAATAGGTTTATAGAAGTCTTATCTTCTAGTATTTTGATTGAATAAATGGATTTAATCGGTATTCATTAAGAATCAATGGATTCCAAAAATTTATCCTTTATATTCTTTTTCTTATGCTTCTACTACATTAGTTGGCATCAAAGCTAAATGTTCCTTTACCAATTTTTCCCCATGCTGCCTCCTCGTAGCCTCGACGCTCATGCCATCAAAAAAATTCTGTGTGTTTGCTAACACATGGTTAAATAACTTGCTGCCATAGGGGATAGATTCAATGCTCTTGCCTTGTAGAATGCAAACAATCATGTTGAAGGTGAAGAGGAAAATTTTGAAGGCGATGATGCAAACAAAGATTTTAATTCTTGTACACTTTTTTACAAAAATTGTAATGACGGAGATATCTTTTGTTGAAAATGAAGACACTAGTGACGAGTTTGTTTATAGTCCAATTTATGACAAAAGTGATAGAGAAGATGGCGATCAAATAATTAATTTTGGTCCTCTCCTTGACGATAGTAATAGAGGATAGGAGGATCAAGATGATTATTTTAGTTCACTATTTGACGATATCGATGGTGAAGAAGAAGAAGATTTAGTTTTGAATTCTATCATTGTTAATAAAAACAGAACTTTTCTTTTTCTATGTCTACTTTCGAACATTCCCTTCCATGTGGTTATTCCTAAACCAATCATGTTTAAATTTGACATGATAGACTTTATTTTATCTAGTCTAAAAAAGGAGTGTGTCCATGAGTTTGATAAATTTTGTGCTCCCAAAGGTAATTCATTCTGAATTCGAGAAGTCGATTCTTCTTTATTCTTACCAGTTGAAGTTACTTCATATTCGAGGACAAATCTTTCCAACCCAAAGGGAATGATGCAGTGTGAGGCATTGAAGGCTAGTCAACCGACTTGCGTCTATTTTGGTCGATCGGATTGTCGGAACTAAAAACAAACCTATTTTTTGATTGGTTTTGAATTTTAAACAACTTTAAATATCTGAGCTATTTCTTGTTTAGTTGCTAATTCTATTTAGTTTAGGATCTTTTATTTTAAATTTAGGATTATTTTCAGTTTTTAAATTTTAAATAAGTTACTTTCTTTTTATTGTTAATTTTTCCTATTTTTATTTGTAATTTTCCATTACTATTTGGGACAATTTAGGCTATAAATATGTTAGTCACATCATGTAACAAGGTGGAATTTTTATTACTAAAATTAGAGTGTTACTCTTCTTATTTTCTATTTGCTCAATATTCTTTAAAATCAACAAGGTATTGATATCTATTTTTCTGGAATTCTAAGTTAATCAACAGGTTTATAGAAGTTCTATCTTCCGGTATTTTGATTGATTCGACAAATTTAACTGGTATTCATAAAGAATCAACGGAATCTAAGAGTTTACCTTTTTATTTTTCGGTTTTATTATGCTTCCATTATATCAGTTGTACAGCTTAGTTTGGCACAGCTGTATTAAATAATTTTTAAAAGACAAAAATAACATTAGCAGATGTACCAAGTTGAATGATTAAAGACAAACACGCCCCTGCTTCAAGTTCAAACGACAAATACATCCTTAGTTGAAGTATAAAATGAACAAGAGGTTTTCCCCTTGAGGAGACGCGCCTAAGGCATGTCGCCTTTTTACGTTATTCTTTTTTTTTTAAAAAAAAAGAAGATTTCATTTGAAGTTATTATCTATGATTTAATATTTAATATTAATAATTTTTCCCTCATTTTATAGTTTTCAAGCATGCATATTTTGTAATGAGAATATTTAATTATAGTAAATATATTTGATATATGTATATCTTTCTTGTTTTGATTATTTGTTTTGATATAACAAGTTTTTTTTATGTATTTTTTATTGTTGTATATTTTTCATAGCCATCTTTTTTTTTAATTTTTTATGAGAGAAAAGTGCCAACATTACTATAATATTTTATGAGGAAGATAAATTGTAAACTTTAAAACATATACATACTTAAGTAAGTGTTGTTACTCTTAATTATTTACTTATATATGAATAAATAAAAAAAATATGAATAAGTTTGAACTTTTGAAATTCTTTTTATAAATAAGGTAAATTAAAGAAACAAAATACTCAATTACATTTAAAGACAAGGAAAAAAAAAAGCAAGCAATAAAATATTTGAAGAGCAAAATTATCCCTTAACGGTTGAAATATAGACTTATAGGGTGTTTGGAAGAGTGGTAAGAACCGGTGGTGGGAACCACTTTTACTGTAGTATGTGAGAGTTTTATACTGTAGCATATTTTTTTTATTGTTACTGTAGCATATGAGAGCTTTACACTGTTCATAACTGAGATTGTGGTGGAAACTAAGTGGTTCCCACCACTGCCAAACACCCCCTTAAATGATATCAAATAGCCCTTGTTGTGGACCATGGAAACCCAGGGAAAGTAGGTGCCCTAATATTGGGTCATTTAGAATATAAGAAGTTCAAACCAATCACAGGCGGATGGACCATTTTTTATCATCTTATCCCCCAATGTCAAAACCACCTTGCTGGGCTGATATCTCCCACAGGAGGAAAGTATAAATATTGGTTGAGCGGCAAACTTGTGACCTAAACCCAAACTCCAATTATTATTACATTAGAAAAAGCTTAAACAATTAATTTCTTTTTTTTAAAAGGTTAAACAATTAATTTCTTGAACATTAATAAGAAGAACAATTCACGTGGGAGATGTACATGGATCAATACCCTACATTCGGCCCATGTTTTTAGAACATTAAACACATAACTAAATTTCTGGAACATTCTTCAAAGAAAGGAATTTTGTAGAAAATCTCGAGGGAAACGCCAACTCAATGAGTTTGACTCGTTCGTCGTTAATCGTTATAAGACCGCCGCCTTAAGCTATTGTGCATTATATAATATTACATATAGCAAGAATCCACGCATCGGTTTTTATTTATTTTTTCTTTTTTTAAGGGAAAAGAAAAACAGTAATTATATTATGAAAATTAACTAAGCAAGCAACTCGAATAATGTATTATAAGCAATTTGGTTGCTTACCTAAATTAAGAAGCCAATTCACCCGAAGAAGGGTTAATATGACATTTGACAACATCACATTTTAAGGTCTTGTCCCTATTTCTGAGCAAACGTTCAGCAGATAAATTCTGCACAACACTTGACAATGGTGTTCTAATATCTACTAATAAATATAGATTACACGTTTAAAAATCTAGTTCAAACCAATGGTTTGAACCGAAAATGATATTGTAACACGTCAAATTATGTGAGAAAAAACACTGCAATAATAAAATTAGTTTGAACCAAAATTTTTTTGTTTAAACCAGGTCTTTACACAAGCACAAAATAGTTTCTAATGTAAAGAACCATCTTAAATCTGTCTTTATTTACGATGTAGAGCCCAATAGAATCGGTTATTGTTGTCTATTATTCTGACATCATGAGCGTTTAGATGTCTTACAATTTGAGCGCTCCTGCAAGCTTCATTTTATCGTCATGAAACCTAGTGGATATTTTTTCCTCTCTTTCAAATTATTGTTTGGAGCATCATAATTTGTCTGCACTTGAAAAAGAAATAGAATATGTTCTCCATAGATGATGTGGACTAGCATTTGGGAACATATATGGACTATACTTTCCTTGAGTAAAAAAAAACACTAAAAAACATACAAAAGATGAAAAATCATCGAATTAGGTGAGGACAAAGACTAAATTTGGTGTAATTGGGAGGATTTTGAAATGTCGTTGTTACCAAACACTACCAACCTTTCTCGTTTTATTTTTTTCCTCTCGATCTTTAAGAACCAATGGGTATTGTTATTATTAACTGTTTGATATAAATCTAATAGTTAGAAAGAAGTAAATAGCTGATAAAAAAACATTCTAACAATCAATGAAATTGAGTACTTATCACTTACATCACCAATTGTTCTTCCAACATACCCTTATTGAAAATGTAACCACTGTAAATGTAATTATTGAAAACTACACAAGCTCTTGAATTAAGCAACTTTCCTAAAAAAGGACATAAATCTTTTCTTCATCTATCATTTTGATTGATTAATTGGTAGAAGAAATTGATCAAAAGAGGAAAAAAAAAGTTCCTCCATTTTCGCATAGCGGATGTGTTCTTCTCCTATCAAACGTGAATACAAAATTAATAATAATTCTCATATACTTCTAATTTTGTCAATAACTTGGAGGGCAAAAATAATTCCAAAATCCCTTGAAAAAAAAATTATACCAAAATACATTTCTTATGGAAAAATCTCAAAAATAAATCAGACATGATTAAGAGGAAGAGAAAATAATTTTTGAGAGCCACAAATTTCATTCGTCCAAATCAAGATTGATAAATATATTGATCGAGGAAATCCACGATATTAATTACATCGATTTTAATTTTATTTTCCATTTTGGTATATGTACAACTGCACTCATTGGGCTTGATTTTTTTTTCACAAATTAAAAAACAAAGTAAAAAAAAAAAAAACCAAGCCTTCAGCTAAGGTCGTTATGTGCTTTCCCCATTTCCCCAGTCGCCATCACGTACGGCATACCAATGAAGACGAACATAAGTAGATCACAAATCGGGATATCAAACTGATAATTGATTTTCATCATCTAGTTTTGGATTTCTATGCGAAGATAATTAATATTCTCTGCGTTAATTAACAATAATTATCGCCTAGAAGATGATCCGAACATCTGGTCTAGGACGATGACTAGTGCCATGGCCAGGGCCGTGTCGAATTGAGGCTCAACCAGCAGGCGGAAGACGTCGCCTCCCAACGCCACTCCGCAGACCGCTGCCTCCTTCCGCCTGATCTCCGCCACCCTCCGCCTCTTCTGGTCGAACACCGCGCAGCTCCGCTGGGAGTACGATCCCTCTATCTCGTACAATATCGACGAGTTCTTGGCGCCTGAGCTCACGTGCGCAAGGCACCGCGCGTTGAGGAGGTTCACGTGCTTCCTCACGCTGAATCGGGGGTTCACCGCTGTTTCTCCGTCGAAAACCAGCCAGTTGTCTCCCAGACTCAACCTCTGTCATTCGACATCTCGTCAGTAATCATATCAGAATCATATAGTATACAAATATAAATAAAAAATTCTAATAATTTTTTTACGTGATTTTGATTGGAATTAACGTTTTGAAACATACACCGTCGATAAATAACTAATATTATAATTACCTTGCGGCGGATGGTGAGGAGTGGCCTGCCGGAGGCGTCCATGAGGACAATCTCGCCCTTATTCCCGGCGATGTAATTATCGACGCGAAAGACGAGATTGCCCTTGCAGTCATAGACCGTGAAGCCATTGCAGTTGAAAAGCAAGGACTTTGTCCACACCGTTAAGACAACGGCGGCGTCTCCTAATTCGGAGCCACTGGAAGACTTGAGCTTCTCGGCAGCGGCGGCGGCTGCGGCATTGGCGGAGGCAAAGCTCGGGTATATCTTTGTCATTTCCCAAAAGATGAAAGAAAAAAAATCTTACAATTACGTGAAGAAACTACTAAACCCTGCGTTTTTAGCCCGCCTCACTACGACTAACGTGAGGGTGTGGTTTCTAGAGAGAGAAGAAATTATGAGAGAGAAGTTGGAGAGCTATAGCTAGGCAAGTTGTTTGAATAATGCAGGTGGGAAACTTCCATTTATATAGGAAGACCAGGACACAAAGGTGACACTAGAGACTCAAGACTAGAGAGAATAGGTGTGGTCCCGGAGATTCTCAGGAAACCAACAATAAACGCGTTGAACCTTTAAGGGCCCGACCAATACAAAACTGACGATTTTTTTTTTTTTATTTTTTCTTTTTTGATTAACATATATTAAAAAAATTCAATAAAATCAAAAGTCTTCGCACGAGCGCGCGACCTTTAGCCTCGGATGATAATGTCAAAAGCAGCACCATTAATGGGCTGATGGAAATAACAAAGATAAAACTTTGAAGGTTCAAAAGTGGGAACTTTAATAACGTATGAAAAAATTTGTGTTTTTTAATTGGCAAAATATAACTTTAAACCGTTAGATTTTTGTTAAATTTGTTAAATTATCGTGTGTGTGTGTGTGTATACATACTCATGTAATCAGAGAATTTAGAGTAATATGCCATTTAAATATTTCTTTTTGTCATACATAATACAAAATTGTACAAAATTTTCTAATAAAAATTAATAAGGTGTTTGATAAAATTAATTAGAGTCAATTTTTAGTTAAAGAATAATATAAAATTTTTATATATTATATTAAAAAATAAAAATTTATTATAATATAAAATACTTATACGTTATAATATTCTGAATTAAAAAGTAAATTCTCACCAAACCAAACACGAATGCGTGAAACGACTGCGATTGGCCAATGGGTGGTGCTCTTGTGGGGGCGATGTAAACGATGGCCGCGAATTTAGGAGGAAAAAATTTTTGAAATAAAAAATGAATAAAAGAGGACCATAGGCTGGTTTGGCCCTATCTCTTCACTCCTACGGCAACATAAAAATTATTACAATTTTATTATTATTATATGCAGGGTGTTGTGTTGTGGTTGCGAACAAATGTTGTGGTGGAGAGTGTGGGCACCTGTCCTCCATTAGTCTTGGATATTTTTCCATTGGTCCCTACTGATTTATCCTTTCTTTAATAGGTTTAGAAATTCTATAATGATGTAACCTCTCATGCTAATCATAATTATACTTAAAATAATTACACTTCCAATCGATTGCCTTTGGGCGGTTTGTGCGACTCCTTCCAAATTTCCAATCCCCATCTCAGCCCAAGAGCTAATTTTTTATATTAGTGCCAGGCTTCTGAGTATAATCTTTTCTTTAATTAATTATGAAGTAATTTTTTAGTGGGAACCGAAAAATACTTATGTTAGTGGTATCTGTGATTTGGCAATCTGATTTGTAAAAAACAAAGATTTTGATCAGATCTATTAGTTTTAAAACGTACACAACTTACAGAAATTCCGCCGATGAGGTTCCTTAATAAAAGAACTTTGAATTTATGTAATTGGATAGTTATGCTAAATAAATAATTTAATGAATCACAGAGCTTACGGACCAAATTTGTCCAAACTCATGACAATGCCATGCGGCTAAATTGTGTTTATATAGCTTCATATCTGTATGTACATTTTCCATTGTTACGTTCACCTTTTTTTTCCCCTTGTTTCTGTCTCTTTTCGTTTCTAAGGGTCAGATAACCTTTAAGCCCTCGATCCGTTCATTCTCTCCTTTTTTTTTTCAAGAATACTATCCGTTCATTCTTTATATACATATATATATATATAGATATTTTTGCACTGAATTATATATAGATCATAGGTTTAGCTTACTTAATTTGTTTGTACTAGTTTTCTTTAACATGTAATATTCTTCTTTGTTTGACATGATAAAGACTCTGTCACTCAATAATCAACAAGGGAATGATATTCTTAATAGTATATAATTTACAATTTCTTGAAATATAATATATCTTTGTTTGTAAAGTATATACGTATGGCTACCTAGTCCGCCAACGTGTTATGACCTCCAAAACTTTAGTCAAGTCTTTGGAGGGGAAAAAAAGGTTATCACGACTATCCTCTTAATGTTACGATATTAACTAAAGTCTACTAATTAAATTAAGCGTTCGTTTCAATCTATAAGATCACTAATAATATTTTATTACCAAAAAAAGATCACTAATAATATTACGGGGAAAATGTTAATTAAAATTTGGGAAAAAAGAGAGAAACATATATTTAGGTAAGGCACGAGTTTTTGGTACTTCCGTTGTGCATTTACTTAATCACGGTATTTTGTTAATCTAACTTTCTAGTGCGTGCTTATTCAATAATGATGCTGCCTATCGAATATTTATACATGAAAAAAATATATATTTTGATTGATTGATAAATCGTTTGACAAACCGGTTTGAATTGAAAAAATAAATATTATAGCATTTAAGATCTTTATATTATAGGTGTTTTTATTTTACATTATAATTGCGAAAACTCTAAACTGTAGATGGTTTGAACTAAGTTTGTGTCGTAAATAACTTAGTCAAAAGATAACATGGCACGTTAACATTGGTACCCTTTATTTTTTATTTTTTTTGCTTATTCAAATTTCAGCTTAGGATTTTAATTGTCATGTAAGAAATATATAATGGGACAACTATAGATGCTGATGAGGTAACAATACTCAGCTTTGTCTAATTATGATATATATATATATATATATAGATATATATATATATATATATTATGTATACACACGCATATATACACGCGCGCACAATGCTATGTACACTTCTACATCACAAATAAGTAACAACTTATAACATGTGAGCAAGAGTCATATCTGTGATCGCTTATATGCCTATGCGTGATTTTAACTAGACAAGTAGATATGAATTAATACACTGAAATTACTTTCCAAGCAGGTAGCATATTTCCATGTTGATAATGAAATATTGAACTGTTGCACAAAACTTGTCAAAACAAGTTATGGTTAAGTAGAAATTGCGTGGGATGGAGAGTGCATTTCACTCCTAATATAGTCCTTGTTTGACATTAGTTAGTTCGAACCAACTTTTCAGTTAGGAACAGTATAAGGCTCTCACATGCTACAATAAAAGTAAAAAAATTACTATAGTATAAAACTCTCACATGCTATATTGTTTACAGTTCTAACCATCATGCCAAATAGTTTTAAGGGTGTGTATATATGTGTGTGTGGGGTATATATAACATGTGGTGTATGTATGTATGCATGTGTGTGTATATGTATGTAAAATCGTATAATGGTTATATTCGTAAGACTGCAGCTTATTAGAATCTATACTCGTTCCCTTACCTTCTTATATGTGAACCCTAAATTCTCAAAAGAAAAACAAGAAAAAGAGGATTTGGATTCCAAATTCAAATGCCGGATACAAAAAGCTGGAAAGGAGGCTAAAAACAACCACATACAGTAAAGCGTGTGGGTATCATATTTTGGAGAAGAAATTATGTGTCGCAAATTTTATGGCCAATGTTTGAGTGGCTTCTGTTGAACAAAAAAGTGGCATTGGATGGAGACCCCCCAAAAGATTCAAGTTGGGTTTTTTTTTTCCTTTTTTTTTTTTTTCAATTTTCCCACCCAGGGTTGGGGATGAATGTCTAATGTCTTAGTGGTGGGGCCCAAAACCATAAGATGTTATTGTTTTATTATTTTTCTGTTAATTTTCTGTTTTTGGGGGAAAGCATAAGATATTATTTATTAGACATGACCAGCCCATTGATCATGTATTATTACTTATTTGGATGTAATTGTGACACGTTCCTGTGGACTTTTCTTTTCTCCCATTTATTCCCAGAATTAATTCCTACATAAACAACGAATGTAAAATTAAAAAAAAAAAAAGGTTTTCTAAAGAAAAGAAGAACCAATAAAAGAAAGACAGTTACACAAATTGAGAAAGGAAGATGGTGGCCAACGACTTTATAAAAGGCTGATAGTGACGTCCACACATGAGAGGATAAGTGCAACAATAAAGTTATATAATTGGCAGTGCAAATGGCGAACTATAGAGACTTTTCAAGTTCCGATTCTATTTTTGTTCCATCATTTTCAATCTTCACCTGACAATATTTATGAATTATTTTTAAGTTTTTTGTTTGTAGCTAGAATTATTATCATGTCCTGAAAAGTTATTCGATTCTCATAAAGGCCCAAACTGGTTTACAATTGTACGGTAGGATGTTGTCAAGTTGACAGACTAAAAAACATACCAAAACAAAAGAATCATTGACTTTGTCCATGGTTGTTTTTAAGGTAATGTACTCTCGCATAACATATAGCAGGATACTTATTTGATGTAACATGATTATTATAAGAAAGCATAAATTATGTTTTATGTTAAGTAAATTATATTATGTCTTGGTTGATGGTCGTAGATTGACATGTCAAACTTTAAGTTCGACAGACTATTTAGGGGGTAAAACTTTGACGACTCCAACAGCTAGTCGAACTTTCAAGTTCTGCAAATGTTCTGCAAACCAAAAGATCATAACCAACTATTTTTTTACTTTTATATATTACATGTGAGTATGGTTTTTTCTTCTCCTGAATTATTCGTTGTTCTTTTAATTTTTGTGCAAGTCATATGGTGGGTCCAGGTGTCATTGGAACTTCTACATGTTCCAGCCAAATGCAAAGAGCAGAAAAAAAGCATTCCTTTTTCCTTTATCCTTTTCCTTTCTATCTAAACACTGGTTTCAATACATAGTAACGTAACTGTATGTTCGTGATTGTACGAACTACATTAATAGCTGTTTAAACGAATTTGATGAAAGCTGAAAAAAAGAAAGAAGTTATTAAAAGCTACATGATTGGTGTATAAGTTTAGAAAAATTCATATTTAAAATTGCCTGTTGCCTTTCAATCACAAGAAATTACAATAAGGCTTCGTTTAATGACATAATTAGAATTAAAAATTAAAACTAATATATTTAATATATAAAAGCTTTATATTATAGCTTATTTTTATTTTATACTGTAGCATATGAGATCTTTATACTATAATAGTTAAAATGATATTGTCAAATAAAACCAAAATGTACTGACCTGCTAGTCCACTATCCACTTTAATTTGCGTTTTCTCACTGTCAGCTACCGATAAATTTATAAGGCGTTCGCCTAAGAGTGGTTCATACTACAAACTTAATTATAAACAGTGTAAAATTCTCATATACTACAGTAAAAAAAATTACTTAATATAAAGCTCTTATATATTATAATAAAAATAGTTCTTACTATTATCCAAACACCCCGTTAGCAGGCGAGGTCGGTTGGTGTGATGGGCCTTCACCTCAAAAACATGAGTGCGTTTTTTACTCAAAGGAGTGGTGCAATTTATGGCGTTTCTTTGGGGGGACCCAAAAGGCCCCAAAACCCATGAGCTAGACTTTAGAAACATGGCCGAAACCGCCTATTCACCCGCTCTATTTTTAAATAGAGCTCTTTTATTCCCCCAAAAAAGTAGTATATATTGGAACATCGACTTGTTAGAAGTAATATTCTTCCAATTTGCCCTTTATCTATCTTTATTGAGAATGCATCACCATGTAATAAGGTGTTTAAGAGCCTGTTTAATAGTATGTTTTGAACTAAAAACACAGTGTCAATTTAAATTTTATGAAAGAAAAATACTATATTAAAATTAATTTGAGCCAAAACTTTTTTATTCTAATCTATTTTTCCAAACAGGCTTTAAGTTTGTAACATTATGTTCATCAATAATAATCAAATAAACTTATTATTTTATATCAACTTTTTTAAATTTTACCCTCTATCTTGGAAGATTAAATCTATAGTTTCACATTGGAATTTTTAGTTTCAACCATCTGAAAAAAATTGGATCATATATGTGTGTCTTAAGTTTCTAAAGTGCCCTTTTAACCAATGTTCGAAATATGATTCAATATTTTTATTAGTTGCCGTAGTTTTCTTTTTTAATTCAAGATTGGGTTGGTATTCTGCGTACCCAACTATATCGAAAAGAATGCACTCGATGGATGCTCTGGTATTGCAAAGGAAGGGTGCTTTTAGAGATGAAAAGCCACGCATAGGGAGATACGGTATGTGATCCATGGATTTCCGATTAGGAAAGTATCCAAGCTCCGCGACTAATCTGCGCTCTTTGGACTATTAAAACTTAGTAAACTAACATTTGAGTAGCTAAAGAAAGGGAAATCAATCGACACCCTCTGAGTAGCGGCCAGCGATAGCAGATTTGAGGTTTTAAAAAAAAAAAAAAAAAAAAAGCTTCGCTCCTCAATAAAGTGTACCCTTTTATTTTTTGCCAGGTTTCATTCAATTTGTTAGGGTCATCTTATGGTCATAATCGTAGACACACGTCTTGTCTTAAACCGTAATGAAACACAATCTAAAAGCTCTTTCACATTTAAGGCCCGTTTGTTTCGATAATCGAATCACGGTTTGAATTATTTTGCTACAATATTTTCTCTCACAAAAATTTAAGAGTTCGTTTGGTTTGAGTATTTGAATGAAGATTTAAATTTTTATGAAAGAAAATACTGTAATAAAATGATTCAAACTGTGATTTAAACCACGAAACAAACGCACCATAAATCTTCATTCAAATACTATATTCAAATACTCAAACCAAACGGACCCTTATTCTTTCGCGTTTGTTCTTTGGTATTAATGGGAAGGCCAATGCCTTTGGCCTCACACAAAGACAACTGTTCCTTGGCAAGTTTTGGTGCGAGAAAATCTCACCTTACACATACGATGTGCAACGGCAGTCTCAATAATTTTTTTCAAGGGGACATGGTGAAACTCAAAAATTTAAGCTAAAATACAACACATTTATATTCCCTTGAACTTTGTTACTTTTTTTTTTTTCCTTCTTTAATTATTTTATCTTTATTAGTTTTCTTCAAACGAACCAAGCTTGAAATAGAGTTTCAAAATTTAGAGTCCCAAAAGCTAAAAGTTTATAATTAATTTTTGGTTTATTTGAAGTTTTAAGTTTAAAATTATGAGTTAGTTAAAAAGTTAAAATTTCCTTTTAAAAAGTTAAAATTTAAGATATAATTGATTTTGTTCAAAAAAAAAAAAAACTCTATTGACATTGCAAAGTTTTAAATTTAAAATATGAGTATGCTTAAAAAGTTAAAACATGGGTTATAATAGAAAAAAAATCTACTGACATTATATTCTTTGAAATATGGGTATACTTATTAGAAAGTTAGGGCCCGTTTGTTTCGATACTCGAATTACGGTTCGAATCATTTTATTATAAGATTTTTTCTCACAAAAATTTAAATCTTTATTTAAATATTCTATTGAAATACTTGAACCAAACGGACCTTTAGAGTACTTCAGGTATAACTGATTTTTTTTTTTTAATTTTCTTTATTATTCTTTACAAGGGAGCTCACTTCATTAGAGCCAACCTTGCACCAGACACGTGTGAGTGAGCTTGCCTTGATTTTGGCAACGTATGTTAGGTCAATCTCCCATCTAAAGGCAATATTGTCTTTTTGTAGTCTAGTTTTTTGTAACTTTCAAAAGGTGTAATATTGGAATTAATAATTCGTACGAACGTGCAAATGTAAACTGAAGAGAAAATGATCATATGTTTTTAGGGTTTTTTTTAATTATATGAACGTCACATGTTGTCATAAAAATAATGCACGATTTAATAAATAATGTTATCTATCTCGAGTTTTTGCTTTTGTTTTTGTTTTTTGTTTTGGTAAATATGAGACGCGTTGTAACTGTATGAGATATTTATAACAATTTTAATATCTATGAGGCTGTAAGCAAGGATTGAAAAATCGACATTTTTATCGATACGAAAATTTATGTATTTCAAAATTATTGATATGGAAATAGGGGTGTCACATTTTTTTCCACAAAATATTCAAAAATTTCCATCAAAATATTTGTAGATATCAATATTTTAATAGAAATATTGATTTTTGTAAAAAATATAACGTTAAATGACAAAATATCAAAAAAATTTACCAGAATTTCTATAGAAATATCGGTAAAGTATCGACAAAATATCCATGCTATATACTTGTTTTTTAAATTTATTTTTGAAATATAAAATTCATGTCTTTTTTTATTTTCTTTCATAAATGTACTTTTCGATGTTATAAAATTTATGTTTTTTATTTACTTTTTACATGCAATTCTTGATCTTTTAAATCATGTTGTACTTTATACAATGGGATGACCAAATTTGTGGGATAATAAAACTAAAGAATGACGGGAAAAGTCAAACACTCAGTATGGTTGATCATTTCTTAGCAATTATATTAACTCACAATTCACTATACATTGAGAGATAGTAAGTAGGGATATATATATATATATATATATATATGCATGGCATGTTTAAAATTATATAAGAAACTATTTAAATTTTTGTCTTGATATCAATATGATTTAAACCAAGAAGGTATTGTAAATAACTTTGAACCTCTTGCATATATAAAGTACTTATGTTAGGTTGACTTTTAACTATTTTACTCAATTTGAAATTGTATATTTATAATTTATCATATTATGATTAATTTTTACAATTCATAGTTATGACATACTTAATATTTTGATTAAGAGTTTCATATAAATTATATTATTAATAATTTAAGAGTTTTTTAAAAAGTTTTATTTAAAAACAAAGTGTTTTAAGTTAATTTTTTTATATTTTGTCAATTTTCACCTATATTAATATATTCGTAAAATTTATATACCAATACTTGGATATTGATATTGAATTTGGGCTCATGCTTCATGCTTCAGAGTTCACACGGGGCTCTGAAGTTTTTAGTACTTTCGACTACTTCTAGTAGTGGAGAAACTGGACACTCAATTATCAACGTCCATGGTTGGCCGCCTTCTGGTACACGTGGTGTATCTATGTCGTTGATCGACATTGGGATATGTGCTCAAGGACTTGGATTCTGATTGTTATAGACGGATGATTAATTATCACTTTAGATGTTTGGATTCTAATGCTACGTAGATTCAAATTGTGTTGATTTTAAATATTTTAAAATAAATTATGTGATTTAAATTGTTATCTAAATTGATGTTTAGATGTATAGTTAAAATGTTAATCTGAATAAAAACTAAAATTAGAATTTATGTTTGGATAAAAAGTGAAATTTTTTTTTTATTTTTTTATAAATTTAATAAAATCTTAATGTTCACCATATTAAAAAATATGCAACATGAATCTTGACTTATTTTTTTCTTCATTATGAATACAATAAAAGAAAAATCGTCTCAATCAAAAATCAAATGAAGAAGTTATGATATATATTTTTTAAGAATAAAAGTAAAAATCTAAAAAAAAAATAATGTTATAATGTAACGTTTAGATTCAAATCTTACAAGTTTAAGGGGGCAAAACTTGAATTTTATACTCAACTTAATTAATATTTAAATTAAAATTTAAATATTGATATCACTAAATATATATTTAAGTTCAATCTAAAAATTTAAGTCTAAAAAAATCATAACAATGCATAAAATGAACGGACCCTCAAGTTATTCAAAAAATTACAAGGAGAAAAAGGATCCGAAAATTACCAAAGAAACCCAAGAAACCTTGTCCGCGTGGCTTCCTACATTCCTAATCATTATTATTAACTTTTAGATATTTAGAATGTGAAGGATATGTGATTATTTAACAAATCTTCCAGAATTGATGGAAAATATCTGGTCAATTCTTGTAAAAAAAAAAAAAGCTCATACCATCATAGAAATACCAAAAGCGTAAAAATTAAAAAAAAACAATTATAGTGAAATATTTATTTTAAAAAATGTTATTTACCTCAAAGCGTTTTTTAAAAATTAACAGTGGAAAAGCAGTTGTATCCTTCCGTCAGCGCTCTCTCTCTTGCTTCTTGTATCTTCTTTCTCTCTGTCCTGCACTTTTCCCTCTTATCTCACCCAACTTTCTCTCTTCTCCTGATCCGACCATTTTTTCTCTCTCTCGTGTTCTTTCTAATAAAAAAGAGGGTGTTTGACAGGTAATTTTTACCATTTAATTTTTATTATAAATTTAATTATAAACAATATAAAATTTATATGCTACAATAATAATAAAAAATATTATAATATAATAAAAATTATTCCAACCTTTTCTAAACATCCTAAACATTTTTGGAGACAGCAAAGCAAAGCCACATCGTTCAATTTCTTTCTCCCTTTTTTTGCCTGTTGTAGATGGGTTTCTTTTCAACCCCACCCCCGCGCCGCCTCCCCCCCCCCACCCCTTCCCCCTTTTTTTTTTTTAATTTTATAAGACAGAAAAATAATGTTTTTAAAATATATAAAAATAATTTTATTTTAAAAATAATTTTTTAAAAAAAATTATATTAGAGATATTTTTAAAAATTTTACCTAAAAAATATATAAAAATATGCCTAAAAACACTCAAAATAATACCAAAGGCCCGATCACCTCTCTTTTTCCACGATATAAAACTAGATGGAGAACCGGAAGGATTTGTGAGTCCAACCCCGAAGAATGGTTGTAACGAAATTCCTTCGGCAAAAAATTGAAAGTTTCGATGTTTGATCAAATGGGTATTTTTATTTATATCAAGATTGTCTTTTTCTTTTTCCAATCTTGGCTTCGTGCTTGTCTTGATATGTATGAAGAAACCCAACAGATATTTCTTTATATATATATATATATAAACAAAAACAAAAACAAAAACAAAAACAAATTGAAGTTTTTGATTTTTATTCAAATGAATACTTTGATTTTTATGAAGATCATCTTCTTTTTCCTTTTTCAATATTTGTTTCGTGCAGTAACCAAATTTCTCATAAGAAGAGAAACATCAAGTGTGAGGAGAGAAAAAGAGAGAGTTACAGAGCCACAACCGACAAAAAAAGAAGAGAGAGACAGAGAGAGATGATTCTTGAAGGACAAAATGTTAACGGGGAACTCTTACATGATGTTTAAAAAGATGGTAAGACTTATTTTTATTAAGGGTGAACAATAGGTGGGTTTGTGATTTTTAGGTGGGTGTAGGGTGGTTTTTTTAAGTGACGGGTTAGCTATTAACCAACCCATAAATCGCCCATGGAGTGGCGGGCGGTTTCGGTTTAGGGGGACGGTGCGGGCGGTGCGGGCGGGTTGGGCGGGTTGGGTCTACACTAATGTACAATATGATTTTTTGAGCTCTTTTTTATTAAAAAAAAATGAAAAAAATTTGTAGAAAATATAAGACGATAATGTATGAAGCATTCTCAACAACAACCAAGTTTGACGCCTAAAGACAATAACCATATTCACAGCAAATTAAGAAACATAATCATTCATTGCAACAAGAAACATCAACTATATATGAAGTGATGAACAAAGTCAAGAATTCTTGTTCTTCCATAAAACCTGTTCATTGGGTTCGAAAATAACAGGATACTACAGATGAAATGATGAACAAAGTCAAATGTTCTTTTTCTTTTTAAAGAATGAGGAGTGGGAGAGGTTTAGATTAAGATTTTTTTTTTTAAGAATTAGGCGGGCGGGTTCGGGTTGAACCCGCCCCCTAAAATTTAAAACCGTGCCCGCCCGCCAACATATGTAGGCGGGCGGGTTGAACCCGCCAATGAGCGGGTTCATAGTCTTTTTTTTGGGCAGGAGGCCGGCGGTTGCGGGGCGGTTTTTGTACACCCCTAATTTTTATTATAGCAGGTGAGAGTTTTATATTGTAGCATCTTTTTTATTATTATTGTAGCATGTGAGAGCTTTATACTGTTTATAATTAAGATTGTGGTGAAAATTAAGTGGTTCTCACCGCTGCCAAGCACCTTTTAGTTTGCCAACCTTTTAACGACTTGACGTGTCAATTTTTTATTGGATAGACAGAGTAACAGACAGAATTATTAGACAGAAGATCCGGGTTCATCGACTTGTGCTATTTCATAACCAAGATTCACAATTATACATAAAAAAACGAATCCAGAATTTCAAAAAGCACAAGGAACGTTTTGATAATTGTTGTTTCAGTGTCAAATGTGCAGTACAATTAATTAGCAATGGACTTTTATAATTAAGACAGAAACAAAATCCTACAATTGGTTCATAAATCTACCCGGTCCTGCTGATGGCAAAGGAACTTGTCCGACCATCATTTCTTTCCAGATATTTTATCACATTTTCTAATTATAAAGGTGGCCACGCGTTTGAAAATTGATCCAGAACTTAAATTTTTAGGGAGGTAAATTACATTCCGAATAAAAAAAGTACATATATTACTACAGATTCAAATGACTTCACAATTAAAAAAAACTTAATCCCGACTATAGATCAATTCCTCCTGTAAATTTTAATACAACGCAAAAGGGAAGCAAATATATATTAAGTTTTAATAATAGAAAACCAATAAGGCACTTATTATTGTAAAATTTTGAATAAACGACACTTATTTGACAATACTTTGTCAAAAAATGTCGTGTTAAGAGTGCAAAAAATATGGAACGGATAAGAAAGACTTGCTAGATTCCACGACAATTTCAAAAACTATCATTGTATATTACAACATGATGACGATTTTAGATAACTGTCGTAGAATCTAGACGTTTCATGATAGCTTTTGTGGTTTTTTTTTTCTTTTTCTTTTTTTAAGCACATTATACGACAATGTCTCAAAGAAGTTATCCTAGAAAACTTACTAAAGACCCCTCCTTATTAGTTGCAGAATGCAAAACAGAACCTCCAGAAACAGCTTAGACCTCTGAAAATTAACTCTCCAATGCCGTCCCACGTCTCCATTCCTCGCTTCATCATTGTTTGTAAATGATTTTATTACATATTTATGGTTTTTGAGATTATTGCTTGCATTATTTATTAGGTTTTTAGTTTGTTTGTTTAAATGGATTTATGGGTTTGTGGATATGATTGTAATTGAAATTCATGGGTTTATAGATTTGAGCATATTTATAGTTTTATGAGTATGATAAAAGATTATTACTAAAGAGTGACAGAGAGTTTTGAAGACCCTATGTGTATGATGAGGTGTTACAACAATGAATGAGGAGAATGTCGCACCGATAGTTGATCAAGATAATAGCTTCAAGGCTAATTGTACGGTTCACTAAAAACAAGCTAATGTATCACCTTATGATGGTGAGCCCAATGAATTTCAAGAATGCAAACTTTTTTCTCGATGAACTAATTAATAGTGGGTGTATGCTTGTTGCGAGTAGAAAGGTGTGGATGGAGACTAATGTGATCCATGGGACACCGTTTGGGGAGAAAAATGTTCGAGTATTAATAGAAAGGCGTAAAATGAAAATAACATCATTACTTTTTCTGACGAGCGAGGCAACAATGGTTGAAGCTATAGAAGGATTCATTATGGGGCCAAAATGCTTAATTGAAGTTATCACGACGCTAAGGCAAGTCAAGCTCCTTAACTGCCGTTCTGACAAAGACGTTGAGATTAAGGGTGGCAATTTGGGTTCTCGGGTTGAATTCGGGTCAGGTTAAGCCCTTATATAAATAGCCAACACGCCAACATGAACCCGACCCGTGACCTGATGGGTTAAAAAAACCCCAACTCGGACATGATCTGATGTGTAGACGGGTTGACCCGACCTGACCCGTGCAACCTGCCAATATGCTACTTTGTACATATTCGTGTTGACACGACATACTGACCAGTTAAATCCGATAGACCTGCAACATGATAGGCCCAACAATAAGCCTATAAAATAAACAATAACCCAACAAAATAAAACCATCAAAAAAGTTAACAAAACTTTGTATAAGTTTAACAAAAACAAATATGCTAGAAATTAGAATCATGTTAAGTTAGATATACAACAAATGTTAGACTAATTTGACACATTAAAATTAATTTCAGGTTATATGGGTTACATTAAAATCACACGAGTTCAATTTGGATTACACGAGTTGATTAACAATTTTCAGGTTAATTTTCAGGTCAACCTTATTTTGATACATTTTTAGCGGGTTATTTCGGGTTGATTTCGTGTTGATTCGGGTTGACCTGAACCCAACCCGTTTTTTGTGCGGGTCAGACGGGTTCGACTTAATTCCAACCCGAGGCCTATTTTCCCAACCCTAATCTGCATTTTTCGTGTCGGGTTTGTGTCGTGACCTAATTTGTCGGCCCTAATTGAGATACAACAACCTCCCATCATTGACAAAGAGTGTCATAGCCTAAGATACAACAACCTCCCACCATGGAGTAACAAGTCGTTCAAAATATGCTATTATGTATATTTGATTTCGATGAGATTCCTACTGCATTGAGGCCGTTGGCTTTTATGCAAAAATTTCATGCAGGACGGTACATTGATAGAATGCCCACTACCGACGAGCATCAGTGGCAATGATATGCTTATTTATGTTAGCTATGAAGATATTTTCCATTTCATCTCCTTTTATGAAATTGGTATAAATGTTATAATGTATACTTTAGGTAATAGATCTATTGTTAAACCTTAATTTTTTTTTAGTGTAAAGTAGGTTTATAATGGTAATAATAAGTTTGACATTTTTTGCAGTTATTTGGTAGAATGTTGTCGACTTAATGGCCTTAGTGTACAATTCAGCTTTCTCCCTAGCTTTTACCTTAGTACTTACCATGCTTGAAGACCGAGGAGCTAAAGATTGTACATACGTTGGCTTTTCATCTATTTGCATAACACACGAAGAGGGATGGTATAATTCGTGCTACACAATATTGGGCATTATTAGATGTTGGGAGTTATTGACCCATTGAACAACCCTGTAGTTTCGTTTGATCTTTTTGGACATAGACTACGCATCTATTTTAAAGAAGTAATTACTACAGAAGTATAATTTCTCATTTTTTAGCATGATTTTAAAATTATTATGCTTAATTCATTTCCTTAATTATTTTGCATTTTGACATTCATTAAAGCCCTTAATCAATGGAAGATGAAAGTGGTCGAACAAGTTGTAACAATACAACCTAGAGGCTAAATCATTTTCAAGAATTTCAAGCGTCCTAGACAAAGTGTAATATTAAATGCGACTGTTTTATTTTTTGTTACATGCAGGCCATGATTTCTATTGGTAGTCGAATAAACTTGGTCACGCAAAAGGAATATTATGTAAATGATGATATAGAAATAATTAGATTATAATGGTTAGATGTGGAACAACCTTTTTTGTAAATGTGTCCTGACTATAATGTATTTCCAATATTTGGTAATATTTTTTAGGCCTTAGAATGGATAGTCATGGTCTTAGCTATTTATGTGAAAATCAAAATTTAAAAATATTTTTATGAAAAAATAGTATATTCTACGATGGCTTTCACAATCATCCGTTGTGGTAATTCTAATTTTCATAACCATTTTCTTAAAAAACCGTCATGTAAAGTTCCAACCCCACTTCAGGGGTATCCCCTTTAAGTTTCCATGAAGTTCATAAATAGTCGTGACTTTAATCATTTCCATGACATTACGAAAACCGTAATGGATTCCTTTAAGTTACCACCATAGAGGATTCCATGCCTTTTTTTTAATCGTCGTATAATGTTACCACAATGGCTTTAAACTGTCGTGGAATCTCTTATTTTTAGTAGTTGCACCAATAATTGAGCATACAAATGGAATGCTCCAATCAATCAAGAATAAAAGGTCCAATCTACAAAAAGCCACTAACCAATTCCGCAAAGAAACAACTCTTGCATATAAGATACACAATAAAAGCTAGAAGTGAGGAGACCACCTCCGTTATCACAAAACTAAAGTTGCAACAAAACACAAAAGACAACACTAAAGAAAATGAACGTTGCAAAAAGGATATATAGCCACAGCCAACTACGGGGACTTGTTAGCAATAAGTTAGCCACCACGAGAAGAAAGACAGAGCAACCAGATCTAAGTAAGGGTGTCATAAAGAAAGTAAAATTGTCAACCCTGAAGCCACACGTGTGAGTCTCCAAAATGGTCTTTGCATCATTAGGATCGAGACCCCCACACTATTAGCCTACCGGAAACCACTTGTGTCTTGCACCATTACAGTTTCTCAATCTTCACTCTCCAACTCAAAACACCCCACTCACACTACCCCTTTCTAGATCCACATTGAAAGGATGTCTAGACCCCAAAATACCATGTCACTAGCTGTTCGTCGCACCTAATGAAGATGACCCAACTACTGTGTGCCCCTATTACCATATTAGGAACTAGATCTTTGCCAGAGCCAACATGACACCAAACTCATCAACCGTAGAGAAACAATCCCTAAGACCAAGGCCACTATTGCAAAGGCTAGGAGTCCAACGGCCTGCCAATGGCAATGTCAAACTCCAACTTTTAAAAGGAGGCAAAGAGATGAAACCCTAACACATAATATTGGTTAATATTCAGAGAAAAAATATTCAACCATAATATGATCAACGACATTATTCATAGCATTTTCAAATAGACATGAAACCTTGGAGGTGAAAAAACATAATTCTATTAGTGAAATTAAATTTTAAAAGCAAAAAAACTAAGAGGAGGTTGAGATGAACATCTTCTTGTTTGAGTTAATTTCCATTGCCACTCAAGGACTGAAATTCTTGAAATTATCATGTAAATTCTTGTTAGATCTTAAAAGTTGCAATTCGACATAATTTCAAGTATAAAGTGTTGGACGTGTATGCTCTAAGGAGTAAAAATGTAATATGTTTTTGGAGACATTTTTATCAATAAAAAATTTATTTATTATTTATATACCAAATCTTGTTCTCTTTACATTCATATTTGTTGAATGTATGTTAAGCAAACAATAGTATGAGACTGTCGGTCTAAACCTTTAAGAATTTGGCATATGATGGACAAATTATGCGGAAGACACAATTCTTAAGGTGACGGTCTAAACCATAAGATCCGCAATCGAGGGAATAATGTTGGCGTTTTATTCATGTAAAGATTGTTATGTTGTCCATATCCCTATTGAGAGATGGTTTATCTTGACCATCGGAGGTGGATTCCGTGAATAGAAACATTTGCACAATGTCATAGGTGACGATGTGTTGGATCGGGACATAAAATAAATTGATTTGGATTAATAATTTTGTCTCGAAAAATCGATTCACTTTAGACAATCATTTATATTGTATCTTAATCCTGAGATGAATAGTAGGCCCGTTGTCTTGACTTGTGTCTTTTGATGTACCAAAGGGTAACACCCACCTTTTAATAGTGGTACGCATGCCGGTACGTTGAAGGCATGACTCTTGATAGCGTAGACCTATTATTCATAGATATAGAATCCATAGCTCCTCTTTAGGAGTATTGATATCCTCTTATATGCGTTATACTGTAATTGAAAAACTAGAGCGCTCAACCATTTGGATATATAGGTGTAACCGAAGGGTATACTATCATTGGATGGTAAGTTTTCCAATGGTGAGATAATGAAACGTAAGATAAAAATAATCAAGAAGGTAAGACAGAACTTGTCCTTAAGCCGATTATAGATAATCCTATGGGAATACAATACACTATGATATGTCATGGAGACTTAGCTATACGGGCTTCGTAATTCTATATAGTTCGAGAGTGTAGCGCTAAGCTTTAAGTGGAGTAGCGTTGGAGTTGATAATTATAAAATGTATATATGGGATATTGGGTTCATAATTATCGGGAGCTTAAACTATATAGGTCCATTTGGTCCCTTTTGCTAGCTCATAAAATCCTGTAACGATACGGCATGCTTTTCAATAATTGGTGACTTATGTCAGATTTATTAGATTGGTTAAAATTTGAAAGAATCAAATAATTCATGTCTGTTTATCGGTTGAATTAATTTTATGCACAAAATTAATTCAAGATAAACTTGTTGAATTATTGGGATCGGATAATTCTTGTCTGTTTATCAATTGATTTAATTTTGAATAAATTAAATCAAGATAAACTTGTAGAATTATTAGATATTCATTTATTTCCTAGAGATTATCTAGATAAAGTTGTTTTAATTAGATAACTTTTCTATTGGGTAATTTGAATTAAAACTGAGACTTTATCCTATAGGATCTCGAGTGGAAAAATAAAGGATTTGCTGAGATTTTTTTTTGGCAGTTAGGCATGCTGATCCTCAAGTTCGGCCTACCGATGGGACAAGTTCAGCCTGCTTATTAGACAGATAGGCCTGCCTATGTGTGAAAAAAAGATCACACGTTTTCACGCAGATTTCATCAGATATTGATCTGAATTTGATTCTGATTCAAATTTTTGAGACCTTATCTGATAAGGACTGATACTAGACCCAACCTCTCTAAATAGGGAGTGAGTCTCATAAGTTATTTAGATCAATTGAGAGATTAAGAGTGATACTTTGCTGATAATAATCTGAAACTCCCTGAGAGCTATTGTTCACAAATCACGAATACTAGCTTTGAGTTCTCTCAATTGGTTGGAAGGAGAGTCACCTGGAGGAAGAGTTGTACGCGTGAGCCTACAATCACTTCGATCTTGGATAGAGAATAGCAAAGAAGGCCAGTTGATTGAGGTCCTTCTAGAACGTTACTTCTCTTCACTGATTGCAGGAGCTTTTCGGCACACAAAGGTTAGTAAGATCCGATTAATTTATGCATATAACATGTCGAACTTGTGTTTTAGAAAATACTCTGATAAAATTTTTTTAAAATTCTACTATGTACTATTTTTCTAACATAAAGTTGTTGCAAGTAATAAAACTTGATAAATCCATAATCGAACCCACAGAAAAAGATATTGATAAGGTCTAGTATATTTGTTAAATTAATTATTTATTATTTTTAAAACTGAAAAATATGAGGACTAAAGTTAATTATTTACAAGATATTCATAATATTCACACATTTTTATTGCATTTTTTATTTTCACATTTTTGTGAATTTTGGAATTTTAATAATAAGAAATGCGGCTTAATTAGAAACGACACTTTAACAATAAGTGCAATTAACTCAAAATGACTTCAATAAAGATAACAACACTGGTAACAACTAACTAAAAGAGACAAAGCAATAATTATAACAATGTTGAGGTTTAAAGGTTTCGTTCTGGCAATTAAGGTAAACATATTTTAGTTTTTCTAATTATTTATTAAATAATTTAAGAATTTATTATACCATCCTATGTCGACAATAAATCAAGCATTACTAGGTATTTACTGTGTTATTTCATGTCCATAATGTAACAAAAACTTAACTTAATAAATGAGAATAATTTCAGCATTACTAAACTAGATAAATAAACAAAATAATAAGTTAGCATTTATCAAGCTATTATCTGTTTACAGCTAATTAAGATCCTCCCAATCTATATCATCAGAAAATGAAAACTAGAACTTTGTTAGAGTTCTAGCTAAGAAAATACTAAAATCCTAATTTTTCTAAGAAAATAATTTTGGCATTATAATGCTTAGAAAACTAAGAAAAATAAAAAATATTTAAAGTAATTTTGCCAGAATTTTCCTCTTTCTCCTCAACTAAAAAAAAAATTAAAAAGACATATTTAGAATGAAAATACTCGAAATATTATTAAGCATGATTTTTACAATATAAATAGGGAATTTTTTTACAAAAACATAAACTAAAAAAACTAAAATTTAAAAACCAAAACTTAAAACTATCTAAAACTTAAGCAGTATTTTTTAACTGAAAGAGAATGAAGAACCAAGGCTAAAGGCCTCAGTATTTATTGGCAAAAACTTTGCCACTATTTAATTTTTTAATTATTATTTTTACTATTTATTTATTGACAAATTTAGATATGATTTACCAAGTTGCATTTTTATATATATATTTTTATTCACATTTTCGCTTTAGATGGAACTTGAGGTTTTTAACTATTTTTTCTTCCTTTATTTTCTTCTGTTTTAGCTTTCCTCATATTCTGAGAATTCGAAGAAGATCCAGTTTGATGCGATGGCTATATGCATGGAAACGAGCGTGTTTTAGGCCATTCATTACACTAAAATTAACTAATCCAAGGGCTAAAAATTGTGAGACAACGAGGGACCAAAGTAGAGCTGATCCAAAACGTTGGGTTGGTCTTGGTAAACGAATCAAATGGCTACAAAAACGAGCACCCATAGGATGAATCGCAAGCAATTCGAAGCAGCCTCAGACATCTCCACGTGTCGGGACCCACATCTAGCTGCTACGGCTATAAAGCTAACATGCAGACACTGATCGGAGCATTTTGGCGGCTGAGTGGATGGTTAAGGATGCGCCACGTTTACTTGCTTTCGAAATTTGAATTTATATGTATTTTTGAAGCATTTGTTATTTGATTTTGCCCGTATTGGTGTCGTTTTGCTCTATTTTTCTTCTAGAATCCAAATCCAAGGATAGAAAATTAAAACAAAATGAATTATTTTACAAACTTATTATTTACAAAAATATTAAAAAATTTTATTAAAACACACTAAAAATAATTATAAATTTCTAAAATTTATGGGCCATTTTGGTTTGACAAAAATATAATCTTTAAGACTTAGAAATATTTTTAAAAATTACTAAAAATATAATAGAACATATTTACAAACTTAAAACACATCAAGACTAAAAATAAAGTCACACAAGATTCATTTTATGGTTTAATTTAATTTCAAGCTAATTAATTTTTAAACATAAAGAAATGATTCTAAAAATTACGTTACTATTATGAAACATAAAAACATATTAAAAACTCATAATTAAACATATTTTTACACTAAGATACCAAAGACTATTTAATAAACAAATGCTTTACTTAAGGAGTTTAACGAGAAATATGAATGCGTAAATAATGATATTTAACCTTAAAAAATGTGCATTTTCACAGTCTTATCAATTCTTAACTACTAGTGACACTGATGACTCATCCAAATTTTTGTACCAATTTAGCTTTAATGTGAGAAGGAGAGAGAGAGGGGTTTGAGAGAGAAAGAAGGCTTTTTATGCATTTTCATCCATAAGTTAACTTAGTCATTAATAAGTAAGCAAAATATAATATTGGCTAGCATTCAGGAAAAAAAGATTTAACCATAATATAACTACATACTACATTTTAAAATGAACATCAAATCCTTGAAGGTGAAAAAACATAATTCTATTAGGAAAACAAAATTTTAAATGCATAAAAGTGAAAGGAGGTTGAGATGTATATCTTTTCATTCGAGTGAATTTCCATCCCCACTTAAGGACCAAAATTCTTGAAAATGTAATTTAAAATTCTTAAATACGAGGGACATTTACGACTGATCTAAGTTTTTGTGCCAATTTTGAGTTGCCATTATTTTATTGATGGGTGTTTAAAAGACTTGTTACAAAAATTAATAATAAGAGATTTCATTTATCTATGAAAAGATTACAACTTAAAATTTGTATTAAAGTTGAGAATAGAGTTGGTGTTTCTAGTATTACTCGTTGCAAAAAATATAATATTTGCATTAGAAGCAACATAGATAAATAAATTATATGTTACAACTCGCCCCTATATTACTTGCTTCGATCAGCAAAAGGCCGCAACAGGAAAAGAACATGCACACTTGTACATATTCTTACATAAAGTGGTATTATAGATTCTAATAACTAATTAATCTATTACTTAAGATGTAGAAAATTTAAACTTCTAGGTAATTTTGGAAGGAAGTATGGAAGAAGCTAAGGATGGATTAAGTAGGAGGGAGTGGAAGGATTAAAGAAAGCAAAGATAGTAGTTTTTCTTAAAGTTGTTTAGCATTATATTGAAGGAAGGATAATAGTTGTCCTTAATCTTCTTTGGTATTAGGAAAGGAAAGGAAGAAAGAGTATAATTTTTTATTTAAAATTACAATATTATCCTTTCTACAAATGAATTATTCATATTTATCAAAAAAATAAATTTTAAAGAATTAATATCTAAATTTCACTACATTTGTCTGTGCTTTTTCAACATTTATATATACATACGATGCATATTATATATGTATTTTCAAATATGGTTACATACTGATTATGTGCAGTATTGTTTGTCGAAAATCCGCTAGTGCACGAAATCGTAAAACAAGTAATATAATAATAAATAAGAGTATCGTCCCATGAGGATTATGTTTAACTTTTGTTAATTATTGAAATTGTATGTACTCTAAAATTATTTGAATAATCGATAGAAAATAAAAGTAAAAACTAAAACTAATTCAACAAAACTTAAATAAACTAAATGAGATGAAGGAAATAAAATAAACTAAAACACTCTAGCGATTCAATTTCACCTAATCATGTCACTAAGCATCCATTAATCGCCTTAATTATATTGTCTCGTTGAATAAAAGCCGAAATCTCCTAAACTCTCTGAACGCCCCTCCTGTTAGTCATTAGGAAATATCTTATATTAGTTAATAAACTATATTCTTATGTCTGCTAATTAATTAAAATTCACAAGGCTCAAGGATTTCCTTAATGGCTACATAATCATAGTGGGTATATTCATATCCTGCAAAGGACTATTGTAGATATTGGATTTACAATTAAATACAAACATATTAGGATTAAATTCGTTATTGGGATTTTAAAGTTTTAGGTTTTTAAACCGCCGTTATTAAGTCATAGCAGACTTGTAAAAAAGGATTAGTGTTATAATACGAAAATCCTATAAAAATAAAGATACCTAATGCCGAATTTAGAGGGGTTGACTCTTTAATTAGAGCTATGTCTATTGTTTTTTACTACATGATGAAATAAGTACAAGATTCAAGATTGTGTATGCTTAAAAGGAAATAAATCTAGAAGTATTTCTGCAAAGTGTCTGTGAGGATGTGAGAATTCAGATCCTTTAACTAAACGCTTCTTCCTCTATTTATAGAGGGCTTGAGAGTGATCATAGCTTCAATATGAGGGAGAGAGTAGATCTTGTTAACCTTGTAGTAGTAGGACATGTGTCAGTCTCTAATAGGACATAAATATCAGGCCATAACTCTATGTTCCTCGTCGTGGCTTAGTGGATATCTCCTTGTAACTGCCAAACCTATAATGTCGGTCCCAATGAACCAATACTTCGCAGAATTGTAGAGGTGGACAATACCTGAATCCATCCCAAGCAAATCAAGTAGAAACTCCAGTTGAGTCAAAGATATCGAACTGATTGATGTTGTTAGTCGAACATTCAATGGGCTGACGATCCTAATAGTAACAGTTTGGCCTAAATCAACTACTTCTATTGGGCTCGATTCATTCTGATCGTAGCTCGGACCTCTTAGGCTGGACATTTGCTTAATGATTTAGGCCTAACCAAATGATACCCTAATAACTATGTTACTTTATGATTGGCCTAGTGCGTAAATCCCCCTCTCGATAGCAATTCACGATTTTCTAATCGACTAATTGGCAATCATTTAACTAGAAGCATTAAGAGCACATAGAATAATTATCAAATACTATTTAGACAAATACAATTAATTTGAGTAAATTGAAAATCAAAGAAACATAAATAAGCTAAATTGAAATCCCTAAAAATAACAAAAATCAAAGAAAAATAAAAAATAAAATTAAGCAACACCAATCATCAAGCATCTTTAGAATATACAAAGATTTAGAAAACAAAAATGTGAAAGAAATCATCAAAGTGGAGGTATCACAAACTTGAATCTTCCCTCTTCCCCATTCTTCTTCTTCTTCTTCTTCCTATTTGTAGCTCCAATAACTCAAAAGAAAAATAAAAACAAATCTAAAACAAAAAATAAAAATGAATCCTAAAGCTAAAATAAAACTAAACTAAGGGTATGTTTGTTTCGAGTATTATTTCGATTTAATGGACTCAAATTTAGATTGAGTATTAAGAATCGTTTGGATACATGTTTGTTTGCCCCAAAATCTAAATCTTTTGAGTATCAAGAATCCAAGTTCTTAGAGTTCTCATCCCCCCTAAACTTTTGATGGTCGAGTATCTTTGCTACAGTAAAAAACTAAAATTTTCTCTCTTATGCTTAAGAAAAAAAATGATAACTTCTTCATTTGATATCCAATTGAGATGATTTTTTTCATTGTGTTCCTACTGAAAATAGAAATAAATCAAGATCCATATTGCATATTTTTTAAGATCATTAACATTAAGATTTTATTAGATTTGTTAATAAATCAAAAACTATTTTCACTACCTCTCCAAACACAAATTTTAATTTTATTTCATACTCAAATTAAAACCTAAATGCACATCCAAATACCAATTCTGATAATAATTCAAATCACTAGCTTAAATCTTAATTAAAATCATACTAACTTAAATCAAATCTATTTACCAAACAGACCCTAAGTATTTTTTTCCCTTTCTGTTCATCTCTTTTGTTCTCTTGGAATCAGCTATTTCCCAAAAAAAAAAAGGAGCTTTGAAAAACTCGGGCACTGATTGCTCAAAAATGTGGAGGCCCAGCTAATTAGATTCATTCCCACTAAGGGAGATGAAAAGGAAAGTGAATTAGGGTGTTGGAGTTAGAGGTGGCAATAATCGTGTTCATGTCATGTTCGTGTCGGCACGTTTATAGCACGAAATGTTTAGCCCGAACACCAAAACGACACGATTAATAAACGTGCCAGAAATGCAAAAATGAACACGACACGTCTATGGCACACGTAACACGACATGACACGATTAACACGATTATTAAACGTGCCGTGAAGGATTGACACGATAACAACATGCATATGACACGTTTATGACCCAATTAACTAAAAATTATTAAAAATTAAAAAATTAAAAAAATTTAAGAAAAGCCAATAAAGAAAATTAACAAAAACACAATATCTAATTAATACTAACCCACTATAAATATTTTAAATATTTTTATTTTTAAGTTTAAATGTGTTATAAATGGGCGGGTCATGTCGTGCCTTGTTAACATGTATACGGCCCGTTTAATTAAACGTGTTAAGGCGTGTTTAGCGTGTTAGCATGAATTCAGCCCGTTTATTTTTGTGTTATTTGTGCCAACCATTTATGGCATAATTAATAAACGTGCGGTCCAAACCAGTTTATCTCGTGTCGTTTTTGTATCGTGTTATCGTGCCGTATCCGAAATTGTCGACCCTAGTTGGAGTGCATCGACACGTGGCAAACATAGAATGGGCCTGGGTAAAATTGGCCACGTGGTGCGATGGAAGTGGGCATCAGAGGGGGGCTCACAGGAATGGTGTGGGGCGCAGCATTAGACCGTCAATGTCTGGGACACTTCGCTGACACGGCTGGGATGACGCCGTTGTGGCTTGAAGGAAATGTGTGCATTGGGAAGTGGACAACACGCACGCTCTGGTAAAAATAAAGACTTGATCGACGATTAAAAACGCACCTTTTCAAGTACTGATGGAGCTCGCATGTGGTTCTTCATCTAGACGAGTTATAATTTGAATTCCATATCTCTTTTTTGACCCCATATTAATTTTAAATTGCCAAAATGCACTTTCACCTACATAAAAGAGGAAAATAAAATTTATAGAGGAGAAAATAGTAGTAGTAGTATTAAGAATAAAAATAATAATAAAATTTAATTTAAAAAATAAAATCAAATAAAAACAAATAAATTAAATTAACAAAAATAAAATAAAAAAATATAAGAATAAGCAAATTTAATAAAAATAAATGAAAATATCAAGAACATAGAAAAAATATGTATATTAAAGGACACAAACAACTTTAGTTTTATAAAGTTCTCTAGTATATATACAACATTAAAATATTTGACTTTATTTAGTTAAATATATAGAAATTAATTTTATAAATATGTAATCTACTAAAAAAAAGTTACATAAATGCGTAGGAGACCAAAAAGCTTGTTAAAATATGAATTTGTAAAAGGATAATATTTGGACTTTTGTTGCAAAACAAAAAGAAAAAATGCTAGCGGGAAAAATAGGAATTTTAGAAGCTTTTTTAGCCCAAAACTAAATCTGTCCAACATAAGGCGGAGTGGTTTTTTGGGTCCAAAGGGATTCCGATTACCTAGTATCTTCTCTCTCTCACTCTTTTCTATCCAACCAAATAATCATATTTGTAATGCATAAAAATTTGGAAATTAAGTCTATAACCATATTTGTAATTTGGAAAAATTTAGAAATTGTCTTAAACATAACATAATTCAATTAACATAAACACTAGATCGATCTACTAATGTGCAATATATAAAACAATACCTCTCTATTAATACACAATACATGTTATGATCCCACTTGATAAACTTAACATAAGTCTTACTTTTAAATCTAAAAAGTAAAAACGAAAAAACCTAGATAATATATACCTATAGCATCTTTACCCTTGTGCTCTTGCTCGTGCTCGTGCTCGTGCTCGTGCTCCTACTCCTCACCCCTCCTCTTTTTTTCCTTCTTTCTAGTTGTCATCACCATTTTAGAAGGCAGAATCTCCCACCACCACTTCCTTTTTTCTCCTTGTTGTGGAATCGAACAACACTTACCAATGAAAGTTGACCATTTTCATCTCTAGGATATGGTCAACTCCTTTTGAGTTGTGAGTAAAAAAATATGAACTATTATTTATTTTAAGGTTTGTCCTAATTTAAAATTAAGGGAGGATTGAGGGTTTTTTTTGAAGAAAAGAACCTAGATTGTGTTTCTTAACTTTAAAATTTTCATATAGAAATATTAGTTTTGGGACTAATTTCATAAATGTGATTGAACTTTCTATCATGTTTCAAAATGTCCCTTGAATTTTGAAATAGATTCATTTCGTATCTTGAATTATATATCCTGGTTCAAAATACCCCTACATTTACAAAACTAATAAAATGATGATGTGGCATTATTTATGATTTTATAAATACCATTCAGATTATTGATTTTAAATTAGCTTGTCCCATAAATTATTACTTTTGTGCCAACTTGTCCTCAGTTTTTAAAACATTGGGGGAGGGACAAGTTAACAAAAAACTAAAAGTTCAAGGTCATTTATGTGACACTCGAGTATTTTTTGTGCATTAAAAATGCAATAACTTAAGGATTATGTTAAGCAAAAATATATGTCACAAGGATTATTGTTTAATCTAATTTTTTTGATAAAGTTCATAAAAGCAAAAAATAGAATTTGTAAGGGTAAAAATCATGCCATAATTTTAAATAAAGAAGTAATGATTTGAAATAAGCTGCAAAGCTTAATTGTTGTAAAATATGTTGCAACAAATGTTAAGACAATAATACAGTTTAAGAAAAATACTGTATAATAATATGAAGAATTATACAGTATTAGAATAATACAGTTTAATAAAATATACTGATAAAGTTATATAGTATAAAAATTACACTGTAAAAATAATATAGTGTAGGAATTAGGCTGTTTATAGATAAGCAATATAGAAATTGGACTATTTAAAGTTAAAGCCATATAGGAATAATACTGTTTGGAGGACATGAATGAGTAAGGAATGCTGTGTAAGTTTGTAACGGTATAGAGAATATACAAGCAGTATAAGAAAAGTACTGTCAGTATAAATTTAGATTGTATAAAATTAAGCAGTATTGGAATTACATTATATAGTAGATATAAATAAGTATGGGAGGTTATGGGACCTCATGAATTGTATATGAAGGAATATCAATAGTATAAGAAAAATACTGTCAGTATAAATTTGAACTGTGTAAAAAGTCTTTGTGGGACCTACTATGGATACCAAAATGAATGAAAATTTGACACCAAACCCCTTGGGTGGCCCAATTATACATTGCCAAGTTAAGCCACCATTTTATCACAAATGATGTTAGTGATGACTCATGATGGTGAGTCATGAAATTTAGGAAAAAGATGAAGTTGTATTTATCATATGTTTTATGAAATAAGAACCAAAAAATGCTCCATATTCCTCCCAATGGAAACTGTCCCCTCCCATAAAATTCTCTCAAGAATTTCTTAATGCTTAAGCCTCCAAATCATGTAGGAAAGCAAGAACAAGTGAAGGAGATGAAAATTGAGGAGTTTTCAAGGTAAAAAAAACTTAGCTTTTCCTATTGAGCTTTAGGGTTTTCTTGATAATTTGGAGGGGATTTAATGGGGTTTTGTCATGGTTTTTGTAGAGAGGGCATAACAAAGTTTTGAGCTTGGTAAAGGAGGATCAAAAAGCTTGATAAAGTTTAGGTAAATTTCTGAACTTTATGCTTGAAAGTTTATGTTATTATCATGCATACCAAGTGTTTGAAGTATGTTTTGAGCTATGGCATGTAAAATGGACATTATGTCATGATTGTTTTATGTTTTATATTGATGGTAATGATGATCAAAAGAAAGAAGGTAAGAGTTTTATGTTCAAAAGTAGAAAATTGTGAAATTTTGTATTTAATACAAAGTTTTAACTAGTTTCAAAGGAATGGGGTTTTGAGGGCCTTAGAGGCCAAATTATGTTCTAAGTAAGGTCTGGAATTTGCAAGCATAGTGAGGGAAACAACTTTTGTGAACAAAGTTTAGTGAAATTTCAAAAGGACTAAATTGCAAAGTTTTATTAAAATTCTACAGATTTAAAAATTGGCGAAAAAGTCTACCTTAAAGTTGGAATTTGAGGAAAGTTAAAACATGAAAGTTGTTGAACTCATCGAAACCATTAAGACATTGTAGTCAGTTTGTCAAAATTCTACTCGGTGAAGGAGTTATGAATTTTATGGAATTTTGGGCACAAAATTTCATGAAATGAAAAACGTTATGAAAAGTTTTGAATTCAATCAAGGTACGATTGCAAGTTTTATTCCTTGTGAAAAATTGGATGATTTGGTACAAAATGATTGTCTTTGGTTTTGGGGGCAAAAACGTAAAGATTTTTTGTATTAGGCCAAAACTATAAAATTGTGTGAAACTGGGTTTTCATGAAGGAGCGTTGGGTCCTGCATTTTTGTGGGTGGTAAGTACCATAGGGTTTATGTTTTTAAAGATTAAGAGTCTAATCAAGTAAATAATGAAAGAAAAAGTGAAGGACAAAATGGTCGTTTTATGAAAACGGCCAAAACAAACCTGAAATGCCCGATGTTGAAAAATGCCCCTTAGTGGGAATTTTTCCATTACATTTAAGAAATGAGAGGAAAAATGAAGCAAAAAGTTCAATAAGTTATGAAATTGACCAAAACATTAACGGTAAAATTGTCATTTTTGAGGAAACGGCTAAAATGGAGTTGAACACTTTGAATTAGCAAAATATTCTTAGATGGAAAATGTTCTGTAATATATTAAGTAACAAAACTGTTACATGAGATGAGAAATTTAATAAGGGATATTCAAGTAAAAGAAAGGTAACCTGATAAAGGTAATCCGATGGGTTACGGAGTTAAGTAAAGGGAAAGGTAACCCTGATGGGTTACAAAATGAATTAAAAGAAAGTAAATGATAGTATACAAATTAAGTAAAAAGGAATGAATAATTAATGATTAAGTTTTGTTATCAATCGAGTAGATTGATAATATAAAAGTTTAACTAATAAGTCGGGTGTCAATTGATCAAGACACAAAAGCCGACTAATAAAAGAAAAATGAATAAGATGGGAACACTGGAGCTAAGACCAGGTATGCTTCAAACGTCACCTACTGCATGGAGTAAATGATTTTCAAATACTTATATATATGTTTGCAAATGTATTTGCAATTATTATGCAAGTTGATTTTAAAGTCTATTTGCATTTGTTATGCAAAAGGTTTTAAAGTTCAAAACAAGATTTGTAATGAATTTGTAACTACTATGGTTAAAGCATATTTGCATTTGATGTGCATAATGTTTTTAAAAGCTCAAGATATGATTTTCAATATATTTAAAGTATGATTGCATATGTTATACAATATGATTTAAAGTTTAAGTTATGATATGCAACATGTTTGCATTTGCCATGTTAGATGTTTAAATGCTAAGTTATAGCACTATAATGTGCAAGCATTTGTTATGCTCACCAAGTTAAAAAGAAGGTAAAGTAAAGATGATAAGTAAATGTCATACCAGTCTCCTTATTGTGAGGTACTCAAAGTAAAGTTAAAGTTATGACCTCGGTATTCGATGGTCTCAGGTCTTCCACAGGGAAGCATCATGTTTATGATTTTATGATTCATGATGTTGGTACGTACACTTTGAGCCCATAGTTCAAGAAAGTTAAGAATGATAATAATAAAAAGCTCATAAATGAATGATCATAATTGAGCATAAATAGAATCATACATTTTGAATTTGCTTGCATTTCTTGTTATGAAATATTTGTATTTATGAAAAACATTTTGAGAAATGTTTTATATTAAATATTTATGAAAAATAGTTTCATGTTTACAAGAAAAGGTTTGTGATGAACGTTTATGAAAAACGTTTAAGGAATGTTTTATGAAAAAGGTTTATGTAGAACGTTTTATGAGAAAAGTTTTAATGAGAAAAACTTATAAAGCGTGTTAAAATGATTTGTGCGTTTATGTTTAAACTTACTGAGCAAAAGCTTATTAAAAGTTCCTTCATATTGTAGGTAGTCCTTTGAGTGACTAATAGGACTTGTTTGAAAAGCTCGGTACTGCGGAGGACAGATGCAAATATTTAAGTATGGATACTACTACAATATGTTGCCACTGTTTAAAGAAAACATTTTCCCACTATTTGATATAGTGTTTTCAAAGTTTTAAGAAAATTAAAGTTTTAAGAAATGTTTTCAAAGTTTTAAGATATATTTTATGAAATATTTTATCTGATTATAAGGTTAATTTTTAAGCTATGATTCAGTTAATGTTTCTTATTAAGTTTTAAGAAACAATTTGAAATAGTTTTAAAGTCAAGTGTTAAGCAATGTCTCAACTTAAATTGCGACAGCAGTCGCAACAGTTTTTAAGAGAGTGTTTGGAAGGGTGGTGGGAGCCATTGATTAGAACCACTTTTACTGTAGCATGTGAGAGCTTTACACTGTAGCATTTTTTTTTAATTGTTACTGTAACATGTGAGAGCTTCACACTGTTCATAATTGAGTTTGTGGTGGGGACCACGGTTCCCACCACTTAGCCAAACAGCCACTAAGTATGTTAAAAAGGAAAATGAAAAAAAATTATTCAATATTTTTCTTACTAAGTGAATAAGATTAATATTTAGGAAAGTTAAGCGACTGCGTAGTCCCCACCACTTAGCCAAACAGCCACTAAGTATGTTAAAAAGGAAAATGAAAAAAAAATTATTCAATATTTTTCTTACTAAGTGAATAAGATTAATATTTAGGAAATGATGTTTAAGAAAGTTAAGCGACTGCCCGAAAAAGTAGGGTGCCACAATTTATGAAATAACATTAGTTCTCTTTGTATTTTGAACCACTTCACATACTTCAAAGGAAAAATTGAATTGTTTTCAAAATTCAAGAGCTGTTGAAACATGGTACAAATTTCAAGGGGTATTTATTAAATTAATCCCTAATTTTATATATTTAATTATTACATATGTGGGGGTATATGTGTATATATAGGGTTAATTACATAAATATATATTTAATTTTAATTATAGCTTAGTTTGTCATTCTGTTTTTAGAAAATATAAAAACTTCATTTGAATTTTAAATACATGTTTCAATTTCATCATTCGTATACTTTATGAATAGAAATAATTGGGTGAAACAACCTAATTACACTTAAACAAAGTTTATAACAATATTTTTAAATTTAAAAAACATAAAGAAAGCCTAAATTGGCACATCAACTGTCAAGAAATGATCTTAAGTTTCATGTTTCTAAATCTTAAAGTATTTTTTCAAAATTTCTTCTAAAGAAAAAATGCTTGCCAGACATATTGGCCTAATTAAAGGTTTTTTTTTTTCCTTATTTTGGTTAGTCCACAAAGTTTGAGAAGGATGAATTGAAACAAGTTTTACAAATTCAAAGAATACCTACATTTTCTACAAACAAAAGAATAAATTGAGAAATAATAAAAGCTTAAAAGTTATAGTTTTGTAACTAACCTATACATATATTTAATATTGTGTATTAACAATACGTATCAAATGCATCGTACTAATTTCAACTTAAATAAGATGAGTAGAAAAATCATTTGAATTCAATTTAGGTCTTTGGATTTTCAATTTTTGTTGGTTTGATTGGGTTGAATTAGTTAGATCGATAGATAACTTTATCTGTTTAGCTTATAGATTTGAACAAAAATTTAAGAGGGATTTTCACAAATGCCATATTTTAAGACTTACTTTTTGTAAATGCCACATATGTTTATTTATGTCATACCTTAATATGTAATATAAATGATAGTCTAATATAACTTTTTTATGTATGGCATGAATAAACACAACTTTTTAAAGTGTGGCATAATATGTAATTTTCTTATAATTTAATTTTTTTAAAGAAAAACATTGTAAAAAAAAGATTTAATTTGTGGTTTAAACCTGCAAAAAAAAGGGTGGTCTAGATCTTTTGCTCACTCACACGACACAGCATTTAAGCACACATATAAAGACGATCTAATAAGGCCCTGTTTAGAATGGCTTAAAATATAAGCTTTTGGCTAATTAGATTCCAAAGTTACTTTTGGACGTGTTTGAGGAGACAAGTTGATTGAGCTTTTGAGCTCTTTAGAACAAGCCACCTGCTTGTTGTTTATGGAAAAAGAGCTAATGGAAAACTTTTTAATTTAGTCTTTACCATTTTGTTGTGAATAATAAAATAATAATTATATAGATATCCTTATATTGCATATCTTTTTTTAATAATAAGAGATTTTTATTTATTTAACCAAACATCTTTAAAAACTCTTTTGAAATCATTTTTTTTTCAATATACTATCTAAATACTGATTAGAAATCTATAACTTATGCTAAAAAATACAAGCATAAATTGCACCAAGCAGACCTTAATCGCATCAAGCCACCAAGCAAAAATTTTTCAACCAACAAGACATGGCACAAGTAAATAGTAAGCAATGACAGGCACACTACTAAAGTCTACTGTTCAAATTTCAACTTGAAGATTAAGAGTCCGTTTGGTTTATGTGTTCTTTAGACTCAATAGACTCAAATTTAAATTTGAGTATCAAAAATCTTTTAGACACATGTTTGTTTCCTCTAAAATCTAAATCAAATGAGTATCAAAAATTTAAGTTTTCAAAGTTCTGACCCCTCCTTAAACTCTTGATACTCAGTTATCTTTACTATAATAAAAACTGAAATTCTCTCTTATATATTTGAGGAAAAAAATCATAACTTCTTTATTTGATATCTAATTAAGATGATTCTTTTTTATTATGTTGTTAGTGAAAACAAGAATAAATTATGATCTATATTGCATATTTTTTAGGATCACTAACTTTAAGATTTTATTAGATTTGTTAATAAATTAAAAACTACGTTCATTACCTCTCAAAGCATAAATTCTAATTTTATTTCATATTTAGATTAAAACTTAAATGCACTTCTAAATGTTAATTCAGATAATAATTCAAATCATATAACTTAAATTAAATTATAGATTCAAATTTATTAATCAAACGGACCCTAAAAATAAATAACAAATCCGTCTATTGATGAAAAAATTTACAATAAACTATATATACAATTTAAACAGTAACGTCAAAATAAGTCAAACGATCCTCTTAAAACGAATCTTCTAATATATATTTCAACGTAAGAATAATAAAGAGTGACAAATGACAAGCTAGCAACCGATAGCAATGTTTCTTAATTTGTATGAGATGAAATAAATAAAGGAAAGGAAAATTGAAGACGATTCGGAGGAAATATCCAGCTGGAGACAGCTAAGTGGGAGTGGCGTGGACCCACTCGATGGCAACAACGGCAAATGCGGAAAGAGATGAACCAAAACCAAGCCTGAATTCTTACTACAGAAGTTATCGACTTTTTCAGGTTTTCTCTTAAAGTGTTATTTTCTTTCGATTTCTAATTACTAGGGTGTTTTGGCTCCTATAACTGGTTTAGCTCAACAATTTTAATTTAAAAACTATAATATATAAAAGTTATATACTATAACTTTTTATTATAAGATATAAAAATTTTATATTTTTTACAGTTATAATAGATAGTTATAACCGTTATTTTAAATAGACCATTAGTTAGAACATGGTTCTAATCAACAAAAATGTAAAGCTTTTAACGGTAAAAAGTAAAAAATTATTGTAATATAAAGCGATATGTTATTGTATTTTAAGAGGTGTTTGACAGTTGTAGTCCAAATCACTTTTTCAGTTATGAGTAATGTAAAGCTTTCATATGCTACAATAACAATAAAAAAATTGCTATAATATAAAACTCTCACATGCTATAGTAAAAACAATTCTAACCACCCTACCAAATATCTTATAAAATTGATTCTAATCACATTTTCGATACGATTCATGTTTTTTTTTCGTTTGTTTTGAATTTTTTTTTTTGATGAAATTGTTTGTTTTGAATTTACAATTCAAGTTTATATTTTCTAGTTTTAACATTATATACCAGAAAAGACGCCAAAAAAAGGTTTCCAAAGTGGGAAAATCTTGTGTGACGATTTTGAGAAGAGGATAATTTTTTCCCATTTCAATTTCATAACCTAAAAGAGAAAAAAAATTGAAAAAAAAAAAACCAAAGTAAACTTTCATCTCATGCTTATTGTTTTTCTTCGCCCTGGCACCTTCAAACTTTATTAAAAAAAAAATCAACAACACAATTAAATTAATATTGTTTTTGACAACTTGAGTTAGAACTAAAATTTTTAGTTGTTACAGTATAAAATTTTCACATACTATAATGTCAAAATAAATTATAATATATAATTTTTTCACATGTTATAATATTTTTAATCAAAATTGACTCTAAATATTGGTTTTAACCAATACTCTCAAACACCTAATAAATTACATTTTTTTGAAATGCAAAACTTTAATTACATTAAACACTACAAAATTTGCAGTATCTCAAAATTTAAAGTATTTATTAACAAGATCAAATTCAAAGAAAGTGAATGATGATTAATTCTCATTATAATTACAGTCTTTAAGGGTACAGTTAACAACAGATAGGAAAATATATTTTACTAAAAGTTTAATATCTCAAGATCAAAGCATTCATTAACAAGATCAAATTTCAAAGTAACAGTGACAATCACTCGGCATTTCTAATTTATATACAGTATATATATAGTCTATGGGAGAACAGTAAAGAGAGAAATAGAAATATATATATATATATATATATATATATATATAAGAGGAGAGAGAGAGAGTAGAGAGAGAAAAAAAGGCCACAGAAGAATGAAACTGTGCGCCATATCATCATCATTACTAAGCCCAACGAACAACACTCCCACCCACACAACAACTTCCTCTTCAACCGCATCAACCGTCGCCTCTTTTCACTTCTTCTTCATCATCTTTTTCTTCACTTCTGAAATTACACAATTCAAAAGATTCTCTTCATATTCTCAGTCTTACTTTTTAAACAGTCACTGTTGAACTCCGAATTTGCAAGGAACGAAGTAGGAGAGAAGTTGAAGACAAAGACGAAGAAGACGAAGATGGGAAATTGTGGCACTAGAGAAGAATCTGCAGTTGTTACCAATGCCCAAGGTTCGATTCTCTGCCTAAAACTCCATTTTCTAGATCTGTTCTCGCCTGCATTATTACCTTTATTATCATTAATGGCGTCTTCTTCTTCTTCGTATTCTGTTTTTATCTCTAGTTCTAATTTGGGGATTTCTTCAACAATTTGGATTCTGAGAATTGAAAGCTGGAATGCAACTCTTTCACTTTGAACATGCATGAATTTCGCTTAGAAATTTGAAATTGACATTGAAATTAAAGTTGGGAATCTGAGTTAGGGTTTCTAATTTTTAACTTTTTGGGAAAAGTTCAACAGCAGAATCTGATATCGTCAATGCCTGTGAAAAACGGGGAAAAGAAGCAGAACCACAATCGGTCAGTATCAGATCTGAGCGATCCCTCGACGCCGCGGAACTTCGAGGACTTGAGGAAGAACGCCATGCTGTACACCCATGTCATCGCATTTACACTCTACGAGCTCGAGACCATAACCAAGAGCTTTCGCTCCGATTATATTCTCGGTGAAGGAGGCTTTGGAACTGTGTATAAAGGTTACATTGACGAGAATGTCAGGGTCGGACTTAAGTCTCTCCCTGTGGCCGTCAAAGTTCTCAACAAGGAGGGTCTTCAGGGTCATCGAGAATGGCTTGTGAGCTTCAATTTTTTTATTTTTTATTTTTGGGTTTTGCCTTGTTTGGGTATTTTAAGGTTTTTGATTTTGACTTGTTGGGCTGATGATGATTAATTTTTGTCACTTTTCAGACTGAGGTTAACTTTCTTGGGCAGCTGAGGCATCCTAATCTGGTAAAGTTGATTGGATACTGTTGCGAGGACGAGCACAGGTTACTTGTATATGAATTCATGTTCCGTGGAAGCCTTGAGAATCACCTTTTCCGAAGTATGAATATCTATTTCTTCATGATTGAAAAAAAAGAAGAGTATTTTTTTTTCTTTTTGTTTCTACAACTCTTTATCAACGACCATCTTTTTTTTTTTTTAAATTCGTTTTTCCTTTTGTAGATGTTTTCCAAACCAATATGGGTGACAGTTGAAAGTGTATTAACCAATTACTCCATCTTCAAATATTCCAATCAACAAAAAACTCAACCCTTCTGATTCTTTTGTTGATGCGAAGCCAACTGCATCTGGTAGTATAGATATTAGATTGTTAGCCCGTTTGGAAACATATTTCAAACTGACAAGTTAAACCTTAATGTTGTAGCAATTCAAATTTTGTGAGAGAAAACATATAACAAAACCAGTTTGAACTAGGTTCCCAAGCAAGCTAAAATTCATTTCTCATTTTGCAGTGCTTTTGTGTATGGCTCTATAGTCACGTGTATTGCCCGTGAACTAATATTTTACAGGGTTAGGTTTCTAGCTTTATTATGACATTGGTACTTTTTTTTACATGATTAATTTTTTTACAAAATCTTTTTTTTTGAAACAATTTTTATCATGAGAAATTCTAGTTATTTTTATGCTAATTTAGTCTTCTTTATTTCATGTTAACATGAAATTTGGTCAGTTTAATACAAATTTTTGTCGGAACGATGTTTTTTAAGTTGTTTAAATCTCTGGCATTTACAAGATTTATCATGGAAAATATTACTGCCCTAAATTTGTTTCCAAAGATATTTTGCTTTGTTTGAAACACTGTTTTTTAACTCAGTTTTGAGTGATATGTACACATAATTGTATTGCCCTGAATTTTATTTTCTATGCATCTTGATACAGAGGCATCTGTTCCATTATCTTGGGCTACAAGAATGGCGATTGCTCTGGGAGCTGCTAAAGGACTTGCTTTTCTTCACAATGCAGAAAGGCCAGTTATATATCGGGACTTTAAAACATCTAATATATTGTTGGACTCTGTAAGTGGTGTCTTGGACCTGATAATTATACAAGTTATTTTCATACCGTTTATGATACTGTTTATTCTCCTTAGTGGGATAATTGCCTGTTTATGCAACTCATGATGGCCTACACATTTGCAGGATTATACAGCCAAGCTCTCTGATTTTGGTCTTGCTAAAGCTGGACCACAAGGTGATGAGACTCATGTCTCAACCCGAGTGATGGGTACCTATGGTTATGCAGCTCCAGAATACGTAATGACTGGTATGCTTTCCCTATATGTTCAAATCTTCATGGAACGAGGTTGTACTTTTAAATACAGATTTTCTGCGTGGCAATACATTTTGAATTGTCTTTTCAAGGGTGATTTTTTATGTCACCATTTGATATAGTCTGACTAACAATTAGGTATTGCATAAGACGGTGGTTTAGTTATTGCCATTTCTAAAGTACCTGTGCCATTCAGATACTCCCCTCCACAGATATAACCAATTATCTTCTTTTCTTTCGCAAAGGACATCGGACTTTGCTGGTTGATGCATTCTCTTGGTTTTTCACACAAGGTTCTCAAAGGGTAGACCTTCAGCGTTGTTATATGAAGAATGGGAGCATGTGAATTTTTAACCATATCATACGCGACCACCATCCAGATGATCAACTAAATGATAAAGCAATGAATTCATTACATGTTCTCCTAATTTGCCTAGGAAGTATAAGAAAAACACACTTTAGGGTATTTTGACAAGGTCCAATATTACAAGAAGGAGATAGATCTTTATGCAACTGCATCAACAATTTGTTTCCCTTAAACTCTCTTGTAAATATGTATGGAGGCAATATTTGCCAGTCATACCCTAGTTTGCACAGAAAGTCTGTACCTTGCTACTAATTGTGATCTATGGGCAAGGGCGCCAAATCCTTTTGACTGCCTTTTATTGCTTCCATATCATAGGCGCATCAAATCTTTTTACACCCGTGGAAGTTTATGTAATCCTTTCCTTAACGAGGTTTATGTGAAATGGACAGGCCACTTGACTGCCAGGAGCGATGTTTACAGCTTTGGGGTAGTTCTTTTGGAGCTTTTAACAGGAAGGAGATCAGTTGACAAGACTAGACCGAGCAAAGAGCAGAACTTGGTAGATTGGGCCAGACCTAAACTAAATGACAAGAGAAAGTTGCTTCAAATAATTGACCCCAAGTTGGAGAACCAATACTCAGTAAGGGCAGCACAGAAGGCATGCAGCTTGGCATACTATTGTCTGAGCCAAAACCCCAAAGCGAGGCCATTAATGAGTGATGTAGTTGAAACACTGGAACCTTTGCAAAGTGGTAATGACGCAACAGAAGTCTCATCATCATTGTCAATAGGCAGTGCCGGTCCTTTTGCCAGGGGTGGAATCCATGATTATCGGATGCGACAGAGGTTTACCAATAATGTCGGTCCTGGCTCTGGTTGTCGATCTCCTAACCCAAATTGTTCCCCTGGAGCTCCCGCAACGTGCAGAGTTAGATGAGTCATGTCAACCCGTATGTATACTTGTTTGGTGTGCTTTTTCCCCCACCCCTTTTTATGAAATGGAGAAATTCGCTTGTTACATAACTGCACTGGCCTTCTGATCTCATGTACATGATTTCATGGTGATCCCAAACCTGTGTTGATTGTTTTTTTCTTTCCTTGGTTCCTGTATTTATATTCTGGTCATGCTTGTGTACCAAATGGGAATTGCCATATGAAAAAGCTATCTTACTCTTGTAGCACGTAGTTACGGATATGCAGTTGGATGAAAAAAAAAAAAAAAAAGAGAATAATTTCAATTTAGTACTTTGTGTTATATCAAAATATGAGTTGGGTACCCTATGTTTAGAATATTTTATGTCAATACCTCGACCTTGTAGAAAATCTTTTTTTAATTACCTCAGAGGCTTTTTTGGGACACAAAAAGACTAAAAAGAACATATATTTAGTACCTAAAAAATCATCTTTAGGTACTAAAAAAAGATTTTTAAAAGTTGAGATATCAATATAAAATATTTCAAAATATCGGGTATCAAACTCATATTTGATATAGCACAGTATTAATCTGAAATTTTTCCCAAAAAAACCTGGTTTATATGACCATTTTCTTTGTAATCTATTTTCATTTGACCATTGCTACATCTCGTGTTTATTTCATTGTTCGTCGCGTTCGTTTCACATTCTTTTTGACAAAACTAAACTCGTATAGTTTAATTGGTAAAGTTTCCCATAATTTCAATGATTTTGGATCAGATTATGTGGGGAAGTCAATCTATAACTATGATTGAGAAAATAATAGGCATACTTTTTTTTTTTTTTCAGATCAAAAGCCTGAAACAAAGATGCAATTCCGAATACTTTACTATTCTTTTCATTTATTTATTTACTCATTTTTTATTCTTTGCTGTTATAAACAGATGGTTCTAGATTAAGATTGACATTTGAATCAGTTTCCTCAATTTTAGCGTTTTTTGGCGGCAGCAGCAGATAAAAAAGGATTTGTGGACCAATTTTTTAACGACTCTGAAATCATTTGTAAGTGAACAAATTGTGTAGATAACTGCTTACAAGAACAACTTATCGAACAAATTATGTGTAGCTAAATATTCGCAAGTACAACAAATTTATTTTTTTTTTTGGCGAATGCAAATACAACAATTTAACATACATATCTTTGACAATTGTTACAACTGTTGTGTCGGCGTGGCAAGTAAAATTTCCAAAGCCCACTTCAAAAAATAAAAAATAAAATAAATTTCCAATGCCTTTGAAAGTCCATCCTGCAAAAAACTGAACTAAAAACCGATGCCTATAAATAAATAGTATTCGTTTACCGCCAACAAGAAACAAAAAACAAACAAACAAACAAACAAAAGTCTTCCCTTTTTATTTTTTTTCTTCCTTTCTTTTTGGTTGGAGGGGCGAATCCTATACCAGCTGACCCGGTCGGACATTGTTCGGATAACTATCTTTAACACCCAGAACCCAGATTCCAACCTTGTCTTTATATATATACAGAACAGAAGAAAAGTTTTATCCAATATTTACCGTCCCACATCGTCCTTGTTAACAAATCTCTTCTGAGCTCCTTTCCACAACTCAAATTTTTTTTTTTTTTCATTCACACCCCTAATTGACCCCCCATACCTCTCTTTCTTTTTCTCTCTCTCCTAACTAGGCTTCGAGACATGGACAAGTTTACAATCAACAAGTCCACAAAATCATCTCTCTTATTACTTCTCTTTATCACCCAATTGACCTTAATTCTAGGTATGCCAAAAATTGAACGTTAAATAATGATTGTATAGATGATCATGTTCATAATAAATACTCTATCTAATATTCATTTGTATACATGCGTTTCTTATATATAATCAACTAATTAACCAACATGCCATGCAGGATCCCATGCAGACGAGTTTACTCCGGCGGAAGGAGAATTCCTGCCGGTGGGTCCAACGGAGTACCAAGTGATGGATTTAGGCGTAGGCGAGGGGCGGCGAAAGCTTGGGCAGCCATACGAGACTTGTAAGCCGTGCCAGTGCTGTGCCAAGGGCAGAAACTGCGCCTCCATGCCTTGCTGCTACCACATCGACTGCCAGCTCCCCAACAAGTCGTACGGAACCTGCGCTTTCAGACCCAAAGTCTGCAACTGCAACTCCTGCGCCAAAGCTAATTAATCATTTCAAATCGAAATGTAATAATAACAATAATTAAGGGATGATTTATTAATTATTTTATTTGATTATAAAATAAACTAAATATAAGGTTTTATAACTTACCAAAAATGGAAATTTTAAACGTCGATTTGATTTCAAATCTGGTGTGTGAGATATATCTTATACTAAACTACAAATATTGACAACCATGGCTTGTCAGAGATCACCTGTTTACAAATTTTATTCGACTTCTTATTAGGAGGACGAGGAAAAAAAATATCTTACGAACGTGACATAGGGAAAAAAATGTGATGTACCTAGCTAGCACGTGGAAACTGGCAGTTATATTAGACTTTGCAGAAAATTAAGTATAATTATCATATATTCTTTTTATCTTTGATTGATTGATCTATTGTATTACTTGGTTCATGAATTAATAATACAGTAGTGAAGTGAATATATATGTAACTTCAGTGGAGTACTTAAAGTAATACTCTTACTCTTTTTCATAAACTATTCTTTGTTATCATGCATATTGTTGATTAACTATTACATAGTTTCTTTTTTTCTTTTTCTTTTTTTTCTTTTTGGTTCTAGATTATTAATACAAAGTGAAAAATTGTAACTCTCTTAATCACGTACATTACAAGTTAGTCATTTCAAGTAGCACTAGTTTCCATTCTTCCACGAATTAGCTCTTTCATTTAAGTCAATAATTGAGAACGAATATTGATCAACATAGTAAACGCTGCTTTAATTTGGATCATTTTTTTCAAGGGATTAATTTGGATCCTTTAAGGACGAAGAAACGTGATAAGACATCTTTAAACGTTTGCTCATGAATTGAGCATTTGGGATTTTGAATGAGTGCGTAAGTTTAAACTGAAGTTCATTAATCAGTACAAAAGAGATTAGATATAGGTTTTGGGATATTTAGGTTATGCATGTGTGAGCAAGTTAAAATAGGGATATATTTGTCCTCGGCTGCCGTCCATGCACGTACTATTTGTCCATTTAGTGAAGTTAGGTCTCTTTCAACGTCCAACAAAGTTGAATTAGGCGGAATCTTATGGATGGACTTCTGTGACCACTTCAGGCTAGATTAAGTGGCTGAGTGTATGAGTGTATGCATGCGTCCCCAACGTTTAAATCCGGATGATTTTAGTTCTTCTTAGTGTGGTTGCTATATACCCCTCACCATAAAAAAAAAAAAAAAAAATGGATGGACACTTTTGTGACACTTTAATTTGTCAGTGATTCTAAAGTGGTTTCTAAGTTTCACTACTAAAAATTGTGGGATACACGATGCTCGTTTAACGATGTTTTATTAAAAAAAAAACGTAATGTTAAAGGGGAAAAAACCACGACAGTATACAAAAAACATGAAAACCATTCTGGAAACTAGAGTTACCACAACAGTTTCAATATATAACTTACACAATAGTTTTTACTTAAAATCGTCATGTAAGCTTTTACCTTACATGATGGTTTAACTATATTCTATTATGCTTTTTACCAAAAACCATCGTAACATGTGCCATTTTTAACTCCTCTAGATTTTAACGATATTTTATTGAAAACTGTCATGTTAAAGGGGAAAAAACTACGACAATATGTGGAAAACATGGAAACTATGACGATCCGTCTTTTCGGACAGTTACTTAACTTTCTTTAACATCGTTCTTAGACATTAATCTTACTTACTTAGTAAGAAAAATACTGAATTAATTTTTTTTGCTTTTTAACACCCTTTAAAACATTCTTAAAAACTGTTGCTACTTTTGTTGCATTTCAAGTTGAGACCTCGCTCAACACTTACCTTTAAAACCATTTCAAATCGTTTCTTAAAACTTAATAAGAAACATTTATTAAATCATAGCTTAAAACTTCACTTTATAATTATATAAAACAGTTCGTCAACTATATCTTAAAACTTTGAAAACATTTCTTAATACTTTAACTTTATCAAAACTTGGACTTTTTTGAACTTTGAAAACATTGTATCGAATAGTGGGAAAACATTTTCTTTGTACAACGGAAACTTACTGTGGTGGTATCTATACCTAAATCTTCACATTTGTCCTCCGCAACGCCCAACTCTTTTAATGGGTCTTACTGATCGCCCATAAAACTACCTATAGCATGAAGCAACTTTTAATGAGCTTTCGCTCAATAAGTTCAAACATATTCTCACAAATCATTTGAAACATGTTGTAAAAACTTTTCTCATGAAAACCTTTCTCTTAAAACATTTTTCATAAATGTTTTTCATTAAACATTTCTGAACCGTTTTCATAAACGTTCTTCATAAACTTTTTCTTAAAAACATAAAAATATTTTTCATAAAATTTTAACATAAACATTATCCAAAATGTTTTTCATAACATAACATCTAACATTTCATAATAAGGAATACCAGCAAAGTCAAAATGCATAGTTTCATTTATGCTTGATTATGAACTTTTGATTATGAGCGTCTTATGAACATTCCTTTCTTACTTTAACTTTCTATCTTCGTTATTTAACTTTCTTTATCTTACTTTAGCTTTCTATCCTTATTCCTTAACTTTCCTTATCTTACTTTAGTGTTCGTACCAACATCATTAATTATGAGATCATGAACATGAAGCTTCCCTTGTGGAAGACTTGAGACCATCGAACACCGACGTCATGTACCTCACATCTAAGAGGTCAAACTTTAATTTTACTTTTATTATCTCACAGCAAGAAGGCTGGTATGATACTTTCTTTTATCGTCTATGCTTTACCTTCTTTTTAACGTTAATGAGCATAACAAATGCTAACACATCATATACAAACACCTTTGCAAATCATATCTTATACTCTAAAACCTATTGCATAACAAATTCAACTTATTGCATAACAAATGCAACATAAAACGCAAACACATTTTGCACATCATAACTTGTGCTCTAAAACTTATTACATAACAAATACAACTTATTGCATAACAAATACAACATAAAACTTATAACTTATACTGTAAAACATTATGCATTAATAAAATGGAAAACATATTTTCAACATAATTATTGCAATTACATTGCAAGCTTTTACTTAATCTTCAAAAACTTTACTCATATTATATGCAATCATGCTTTAAAAATACGTTGCAAATCATGATTTAAACTTTAAAACCTTTTGCATAACAAATGTAAACATTCTTTTAAATCCACTTGCATACCACTTACAAAAACATATACATATAAATATTTGTAAATCATTTACTTCATACTGTAGGTGAGATTTGAACTGACTTGGATTTAACTCTAACGTTCTCTATTCCGTTCTTGTCTCATTCCTTTTCCTTCCATTAGTCGGCTTCTGTGTGCTGATCATACGACACCCGATTTATTAGTTAACTTTTTATATTATCAATCTATTCGATTAATAATAGAACTTAGTCACTAAACTTCATTCCCTTTACATAACTTGTATACCATCGGTTTACTTTCTTTACTTGACTTTATAAACCATTGGTTTATCTTTCCTTCACTTAGCTTTGTAACCCACTGGGGTTACTTTTCCTTTTAATTATATAACTCACTAGGTTACCATTTCTTTTTTTAGTTTGACTTTGTAACCTATCGGGTTACCTTTGTTCTTGAGCATCTCTTAGTTAAATTCCCTATCTCATATGACGGTTTCATTACTTATCGTATTACGAAACATTTTTCATCTAAGACCGTTATGCTAATTTGTAGTGTTTAACTCCGTTTAAGACGTTTTCTTAAAAATGACGTTTTTACCCTTAACGGGTTTTTAGTCCATTTCGTAACTTTATAAAACTCACTGCTTAAATTTAACGTTTCATTACTTACATATTACGGAAAAATTTTCACTAAGGAACGTTTCCCGACATCGGGCGTTCCGGGTCCGTTTTGACCATTTTTCATAAAATAATCATTTTGCCCCTAATTTCTTTTTCTTTCATTCTTTCCTTGCCTAAACTTTGAATTCTTTAAAACTTCGCATCTATAATTACTTACTGCCTATAGTAGTATAGGAAATAAATGTTCCCTAGTGAAAACTCAGTTTTTACACAATTTTACGGTTTTGGCCCAAAATACAAAGATATTTACATTTTTTCCCTCAAAACCAAAAACAATCATTTCGTACCAAAATGTTTAATTTCTCACAAGGAATAAAACTTACAAAAGCACCATGGTTGAATTCAAAACATTTCATAACATTTTCATTTCTTAAAATTTTGTGCCCAAAATTTCGTAAAATTTATAACTTCTAAACTGGACAGAATTTTGGAAAACTGTCCATACTGTCCTAACAGTTTTGATGTGTTCTATAACTTTTGTGTTTTAATTTTTTTGAAATTTCATCATTTAGAGGGACTTCTTGGCTGATTTCAAATCTGCCAAAAATTCATTTTCTTTACAATTTAGTCCCTTTTGAAATTTCACCAAACCCTTAATTTCTTCTTTCCATCATCATCATCATCACCATCAACATATAACATGAAACAACCATGCATTAACATTCCTCTTACATGCCATAATCCAAAACATTTTATCAAACATATAATATGCATTAAAAAAAACATAAACTTTTTCAAGCATGAAGTTTAGAATTTTACCTAAACTTCACCAAGCCTTTTGATCCTCCTTTGAAATGCTCAAAACTTTGTTGTGCCCTCTTCATGAAAGCCATGGCAAAACCTCATCAAAACCCTTCCAAAGCTTAAAGAAAATCACCAAAACCTATAAGAAAAAGTTTGGGATTTTACCTCCATAAGTATCAAATCTTGAACCAAACCCTTTGAACTTGCTTTAAACATGATTTTACCTTGGAACTCATCAAAATTTTTGAGAAAGAATTGCTTTGGGGGTGGCGGTTTTGAAGGAAGAAAATGGTGTTAGACATGTATGCCCTAAGGAGTAAAAATGTAATATGTTTTTGGAAACATTTTTATCAATAAAGAATTTATTTATTATTAATATGCCAAATCTTATCCTCTTTACATTCATATTTGTTAAATGTATGTTAAGCAAACAATAGTCTGAGACTATCGGTCTAAACTTTTAAGAATTGAGCATATGATGGACAGATTATGCAGAAGACACGATTCTTAAGATGACGGTCTAAATCATAAGATCCGCAATCGAGGGAATAAAGTTGGGCGCTTTATTTATGTAAAGATTATTATGTTGTCTGTATCCCTATTGGGAGATGGTCTATCTTGGCCATCAGAGGTGGACTCCCTGAATAGAAACATTAGCACATTGTCATAGGTGACCATATGTTAGATCGAGACATAAAGTGAATTGATTTAGATTAATAATTCTGTCTCGGTAAATCGATTCACTTTAGACAATCATTTGTATTGTATCTTAATCTTGAAATGAATAGTAGGCCCGTTGTCTTGACTTGTGTCTTTTGCTGTACCAAAGGGTGACACCCACATTTTAATAATAGTATGCATGCTAATACGTTGGAGGCATGACTCTTGATAGCGTAGACCTGTTATTCATAGATATGGAATCCATAGCTCCTTTTTAAGAGTAGTGATATCCTTTTATATGCCTTATCCTGTAATTAAAAAACTAGAGCGCTTAGCCATTTGGATACATAGGTGTAACCGAATGGTATACCATCTTTGGATGACAAGTTTTTCGATTGTGAGATAATAGAATGTAAGATAAAAATAATCGAAAAGGTAAGACAGAACTTATCCTTAAGCCGATTATGGATGATCCTATGGGGATCTGATACACTATGATATATCATGGAGACTTAGCTATACGGGCTTCGTAATTCTGTATAATTCGAGAGTGCAGCTCTAAGCTTTTAGTGGAGTAGCGTTGGAGTTGATAATTATGAAATGTATATCTGAGATATTGGGTTTCATAATTATCGGGAGCTTGAACTATATAGGTCCATTTGGCCCCCTTTGCTAACTCACAAAAATCTTGTAACAATACGACATGTTTTTCAATAATTGGTGACTTATGTCAGATTTATTAGATTGATTAAAATTTGAAAGAATCAAATAATTCATGTCTGTTTATCAGTTGAATTAATTTTGTGACAAAATTGATTCAAGATAAACTTGTTGAATTATCGGGATTAGATAATTCATGTATGTTTATCGGTTAGATTAATTTTAAATTAATCTAAGATAAACTTGTTGAATTATCAGGAATTCATTTATTTTCCTAGAGATTATCTAGATAAAGTTGTTTTAATTAGATAACTTCTTTATTAGGTTATTTGAATTAAAACTGAGACTTTATCCTATAGAATCTCGGGTGAAAAATAAAAGATTTGTTGAGATTTTTATCGACAGTTCGGCATGGCGATCCTCAAGTTCGGCCTACCGATGGGCCAAGTTCGGCATGCCGGTTAGACAGATCGGCATGCTGATTGCGCGTTAAAAAGATCACACATTTTCACGCGAATTTCATCGAATATTGATCTGAATTTGGTTCTGATTTGAATTTTAAGGCATTATCTGATAAGGACTGACTCCTAGACCCAACCTCTATAAAAAGGGAGTGAGTCTCATTATTATTTAGATCAATTGAGAGATTAAGAGTGAAACTTTGATAGTGAGATTCTGAAACTTCCTGAAAGCTGTTATTCACAAATCACGAACACTAGCTTCTCAATTGGTTGGAAGAAGAGTCACCTGGTGGAAGAGCTGTATGTGTGAGCCCACACTCACTCCGATCGTGGATAGAGAATAGCAAAGAAGGCTAGTTTCTTCTTGAACGTTACTTCTCTACACTGATTGAGGAAGCTTTTCAACATTTACAAGGTTAGTAAGATCTGGTTAATTTATGCACATAGTGTGTCAAACTTGTGTGTTAGAAATACTATGATATAAAATTTTTAAATTATGCTGCATACTAGTTTTCCAACAAATGGAGCCCTTTTATTTCTTTCTTTATTTCTTTCTTCCTTCCTTCCTTTCTTTCTTTCCTTCCCTTTTCACATTTCTCTCTCTTCTTCTTCTTTTTTCTTGCACGTTGGAGTCCAACATTTGGCCTCTTATATCATAAATTGTTTAACTTTTTTTTTTCTTTTTCTTCTTCTTCTTTTTTTTTTTTTTTTTTTTTACAAAAAATGGTGGTGAGTCACCTTAGTCATCAATTAGGATACTTTGGGTGGCCAAATGTGATTCGGCCACATTAGTGGATGGGGTGGCCCAATCAAAACTTTCAAGGTGTCCCACTAAACTTTTTACACAGTCTAAGTTTATACTGATAGTATTTTTCCTATACTATTGGTATTCTTTTCCATGCAATTCATGAGGTTCTATAACCTCCAATACTTATCCACATCCATCCCTTACATAATGAAGTTTCAATATTATCTAATTTTGTACAGTCTAAATTTATACTGATAGTATTTTTCTTATACTATCAGTATATTCTCTATACTGCTACAACATTCTTTATTCATCCATATTCTCCAAACAATATTATTCATATACTGCTTTATCTTAAATAGTCCAATTTCTATACTGCTAAACCTTAAACAGTCCAATTCCTATATTGCATTACTTTTGCAGTGTAATTTTCATATTGCATAACTTTATCAGTGTACTTTCTCACACTGCATTATTCTAATATTGTATAATTCTTTATATTATTATACATTATTTTTTCTTAAACTGTATTTTTGTCTTAATATAATCCTTAAATTACTGTATTTTTAATGACTCAAAATGCTCGGGTGTTACAGAAACCATCATGGAAACTAGAGTTACCACAATGGTTTTCGTATTAGGCTGACACGGTGGTTTTTTCTTAAAACCACCATGTAAGCTTTAACCTTACACAATGGTTTGACTGTATTCTATGACAATTTTTATCAAAAACCATCATGAAAAGTGCCATTTTTAACTCCTAGATTTTAAATGTCCTTTTCTCTCCAGTCCAGCTATATTTGAACAGCAATTAAACCCTCTTTCTCTATCGACTATCTCCACGGCTGTCGAGCCTCCCACGATCCTGACTCGCCATAGCTGTTGACCTAGCCCCCCACAACTCTGTCCCGGTCGTTGCTGTCATTGTCTTTGTCTCGAACCCACTCTTTCTTGAGCTATCCGCCTTCGTCATCTCTCTCTCGAACCTACTCTCCCTCTCCGCCTCTAACCATGTCACCCCGTCTCGAGTGCTCCGACTCACTGTTGTCTCTCCGCCTCCGACCGTGTCGCCGTAGTCACATTTTGAGCTTCACAAATTCTTTTTATTTTTATTTTTTGTAATTAATTCAGACGAGGATGGTCCAAGTAAAGTAGGTTTCAGATCTAGCTTCTAAGAGAAAGATTCACGAATTCTTCTCTTTTTTCTGGAGAAATTGAACACATTGAGATCCGTAGGTAAGAAAGGCTTTATTATTGTTATTAATAGTTTTATTTATTTATTTTTTTGGTTGTTGTCATTTTAGTTCTTGGATCTTGGGTTTTGAGATTAATTGGACTTTGCTTGGTGACCGAGGAAACGCCAAAAAAGTAAAGGAGGAAAAAAAAAGACAAAAAGAAATAAATAATTTACGCGCATCATTTTTATTGTATTAATTAGGTCTAGTTAAAAGACAACAAATAAAATTAAAAAAAAATTATTTAGATATTCTTCTGTATTATTGCTTGTATGTATGTGTACTTGGTGAAATTTTATGACTAATTTTATGGTAGTGAATAAAACAAAAAAAAAAGTTAAGAGAATTAATTTTATGATTGGTTTCTAAACTAATGCAGAAGGCTTGTTTTAGTTTTTGAGCTTTGAATTGTGATATCATTGTTAGTTTTCGAGGCCTTGTTAGTTAATGAGCTAAGTGTTAGCATTGTTAGTTTTCAAGGCATTGTTAGGTAAAGCATTAAAGTGTAAGCATTGTTAGTTTTTAAGGCATTGCAAGTTAATGACTAATTATAGCATTGTTAGTTTTCAAGGCATTGTTAGTTAAGGTATTAAGTGTTAGCGTTGTTAGTTTACAAGGTATTATTAGTTAAGGCATTAATTGTTGTTTTTATTTAGATTAGTTTATCATTTTTGTTATATGTTGGTTTTGTTGCTTCTATGGTAATTAGTATTTATGTTAGTTATGTTAACATTTGTTTTGTTTTACTATGAATTATTAATTTGTTTATGTGTTTAGTTGATTTGTTTTAGTGTTTTATAGTTTGTGTTTAACATTATCAATTTGTTTTGTTTATGTTTTAAGTTTATGTTATTTTTTGTGTATGTGATTGTTATTTTGAATATGGGATTATTTTGGATGAGTGTTTGCTTTATATTAGGTAAAAATGTTGCAAAAGAGCAATAAGAAGTATACGAGCAATAAGGAGTATATTTCGTCTTCCTCCCAACATGAAAAGGGAAAAAAGGTAAGAAAAGCTTGAAGAAGAACTAATTTCGATCCCAAAGCAATTTTTTGATGTAAAATATAGTTTGACATATAATATTTTATTGTATTTAATTCTTTTTTATTTTGACAAATCATTAGGGCCCTTAACGAATGGAAGCTTGGAGCAGGAGTTGATGTAACAATGCGACCAAACAACAAACAGTTTATTCCACTGCAAGTGTCTCAAAACCTGGCAATATTGAATATGGTTATGTTATTTTAAATTATATGTAGGATATAATTTTTACTAATAATAGGATAATCGCGCTTTCAAAGAAGAATTTTATCTAAGTGATAATTTAGAAGAGGTTAAAGTTGAGTGGGTAAATTTTAAGTAGGTTTCTTAAATTTAGATAGTAGACTAGAAACTTTGTGTATTTAAATATATGTTGCAAAAATTTTCTTAAATATAAATGTTGAGATCCCTGATCGAAGCTTGGGGGGCACCTCGAACGTATTGTCGGGGAGGCTGCTTGAGGAGCCTTCATACGAATTTGCCTCCCGCGGGGGGAAGCGCGTCCCCTGGGAGTCAAACCCATATCCTTTTAAATAAGAGGGTCTTAGGGTGTCCCCAAGGTACCAATCCATCCAATTAAACACGCATTCAGATGGGAGACTAGACCCTCGAGTGGGCCCCTACCGGGGAGGGACCTCGGCTCTGGTGGTGGCTCCCTCCTACGTATTGTGGACAAGAGCGTCCCTGCTCGGGGAGGGACCCAGCTCGAATTTTTGCCTCCAGTGAAGGAGTGCGTCCCCTAAGAGTTTAGATGGATTGGTACCTGGAATAGGCCCTAAGACCCTCTTATTCAAGAGGATAAGAGGATACGAGTTCAACTCCCAAAAGACACGCTCCCCCTGCGAGAGGCAAATCCGCGTGGAGGCTCCCCGAACAGCCTCCCCGGCAATACGTTAAAGGTGCCCGCTAGACTCCCGCTGGGGATCTCAACACCACAACATTAAACGCGCGTTTGGATGGGATACTCGACCCCTAAGTGAGCCCCTGCTAGGGGAGGGACCTCGGCTCGGGTGGTGGCTCCCTCTAACATATTGTGGACGAGAGGCTCCCTGCTTGGGGAGGGACCCAACTTGAATTTTTGCCTCCAATGAAGGAGCGCGTCCTCTAGGAGTCGAACCCGTATCCTCTTGAATAAGAGGGTCTTAGGGCTTATCCTAGGTACCAATCCAACCAATTGGATGGATTGGTACCTGGGAGACACCCTAAGATCCTCTTATTCAAGAGGATACAGGTTCAACTCCCAGGAGACGCACTCCCCCTGCGGGAGGCAAATCTGCGTGGAGGTTCCCTGAGCAGCCTCTCCGGCAATACGTTCAAGGTACCCACCAGGCTCTGGCCGGAGATCTCAACACTTCAATAGTAAATGTATGGTTTTTCAATCACGGCCTTGTATTAATGGATGACACACGGGATTAGCCCTCTTGTGTGAAATTGAAAATTTTGCTAGTTTTTGGCTGTTGACTAATTTTTGATGACGGTTTTGGAGAAAAAATGTTGTGAAAATTTTACCTTACAAGATGGTTCTTTCATAAAAAAAACGTCATGAAAGGTTAAAAAGGACCAAGCTTACATGACTATTTTTTATAAAAATCGTCATGTAAGCTTGCTTTTCTATGACGGTTTTTCTTTAAAACGCTTCATGGTAGCATCCCAAAAATAACCTAGTTTCCCACAAAAAGCAATATTCCACGATGGTAAAGAACCATCATAAAAAGTCTTGGCAGTAGCACAACACATGATTCTACGATAGTTTTTTAATTGTCATAAAAGTTTTCCATGATGGTTTTAAACTATCGTGAAATAAACAATTTTTAATAATGTTTCCTTCAGACTAGAAGTACCTACGTAATTCAGTTCCTTGAAACCTTTTTTGGTAGGAGGGAAAGGTGAAAGACAAAAAGAATAAAGGATTAGTACAAGTATTTTGAAACTTATGGTTATTTGATAGGAAAGAAAAGAGGATGAAATAGCGAATGATTTTATGTCAAGCATCAACTTTAATTTCTCCAAATATGAAAAGATTAGGGGATGATATATCTTATTTTCCCCTTTATTTCCTCATGTAGGTTATATACATTTATTCATAGATTTAGGTTGGATCGGGCCCAACATCAAGGCAAAAATGGGCTTCAAGTGAGCCCATTTGACTCAGTTTAAGTTGACACTTTTGGCCCCAAATATTAATCAATGATAATTTGAAGATAACAAATAATTGATTGTAAGATTATTAATATTTATTCTTGAGTTTTTGTTTGAGCAAAAAAAGTTCTAAATATTTATCAACTCAAGAGTTGAGAAGTAAATTTGAAGGATGGATTATACTACTGGAACATAAAGCTTGAAGAGGGATAGGAACTTAAAAATAAAAAGGATCACGATACTAGTTCTTATAGGTTCAAATTCTATATTTCTAATCTTGTATTCATTGTATGAGCATTTCTTTAAGAGCCCAGTTGGTAAATATATTCAAATTGTGTTGATTTGAATAATTTTGATTTGAGTTATGTGATTTGAATTGCTATTTGAATTGACGTTTAGATGTGCATTTAAAGTGTTAACAAATGTAACAAAATCTTAATATTAATGATATTAAAAAATGTGTAATATGGATTTTGATTTATTCCTCTCTTTATTAGGAATACAATGCAAGAAGAATTATCTTAATCAGATATTAAATGAAGAAATTATGATTTTTTTCCACAAATATAGAAGAGATTGTATGATATTTTACTGTAGCAAATTGATTTAAGTCCAAAAAGTTTAAAGGGGGAGTAGAACTCTGAAAACTTAGATTCAAAAGATTCATTTGATTTAAATTTTTTGGAAAACAAATATCTATCTAAAGAATTATTTAGACTCAGAGTCTACAGAATTGGCTCAATGTACCAAACAAATGGGCGTAAATCTTCTTTTAAATTTGGATAAGCACACACATATTTTAAAATTCCATATTATCGTAAAATTGCATAACAAAAGTTTTTTTTAAATGATAAAAATATTTTTGATACGAAATTTCCAACTTGTTTTAAAGTTTTTGAAGTACCAAAAATTGGACAAAAAGATGTGCCAATACCATATGGTGACCTGATACAGTACTTCAGTCAACCAGTGAGTTACTTTCTTAGGAGCTTGTAGTGGTCTCCATCACTTATTGGTCGATCCAAGGTCACCTACTGGTGGACTAGAACTGTTTAAATAATTGTAACTCTAGGAAGTAGTAGTAGGACAACGAGATTATCTCAAGGTTGTTTACGTAAATGCCACAAAAATAAAACATGAATTGACTTATGCCACAAAAAAATATTTTGAGACAATACCATGCCACGTTAGCATATTATATTTGGTATTCCAAATATACCCCAACTAGTATATGGTATCCACCACAATTGCCACCAGTATTTGCCACAAAAGGCCAGTATCTACTGCCGGAACCACTATTTTTAGCAGCCGCCACAACAAAATACATAAAAAAATACACAAAAAATTCTAAAATTATTGAAATTATTCCACAATGCACAAAAACCAAAAAATATAATAAAAAAAATCAGAACGACAAGCGTTGGTTCTGTCGACTCCGTTGCCAAATCTGCTGACTTTAGTGTTGCATTTGCCACAGGAGGGAAAGGGAGGAATCCGTCGTGTGGAATCCATCGAGCGGAAGAGATCTGTCTGCGACAAGGAAGGAGAGAAAGTGATCGCCTTTCCCACGATGGTTGTTGCGCGTCTGAGTCGAACACAACCGATGACGTTTGAGTTTGGGATCTCTGTCGTGGTTGTTGTCGTTTCCTCCCAATTTTAGAGAGGGGAGGAATGGCGACTGAGGAGGGAGGAGAGAGGAGAAGAAGGAAAGTGAAGGAGAGGACAAATAAAAAACCCTAACACAAGGGTGAGGGTATATTGGTCTTTTCATATAATATTTATTTTGCCATGTGGCATTAAATCAAACATTTTTTTTTGAATGTGGCATAAATCAATCTACTCCTAAAAAAATTGTGGCATGTAGCCTAAATACCTCGCTCAAATTATTAGCCTATTTTTTCATATATAAGAGGGTTTTGTAGTCTAAATTCCACAGGATTGATAATAAATGCTCTAATTTTCATTTCCTTCAGTCAAAAAAGCGTTCAATTCGTCTTGGGAAAGCATTCTTTACATACACTGTTAATATTTTAATCCACAAAATTATGTTGGCAATTTAGCACAACTAATTTTTGAACTTGTGGTTATCTTGAGTGCTTGAATGTTTGAATATGAGATAATATTTTTTGGATAACAAAAGAGTGGTTGTAATGTAATTTGAAATTGATATGCTTATCTTTGATCTTGATCAATTTTTCAGAAAGTTAATATTGTGCATAATTATGTTTATGTTTGTGCTGGATTAACTTCGAATCATTTTGATTAATTTCATGGTTTTATTTATGTTTCTCATTTTTTGTTGAACTGGTCGCTTGATCGGTCTTTCTTTCATCGCGGGGCTGCGACCAGTCCATTATGAAACTAGTGTGCAACCAGTTTCCTCTCTTATGGTTTAAGCAACTAGTATCTCTTCAATGATAAGTTGTTACATAGTAGTTGACTTGGTGCTTGAAGCTAAATGGGTTTTTTTTTTTTTTTTTCATTAAACTAAGGATATTTAGTTGTTGTCCTATTTAAGATCCTTAAATGGGTTAGTTTTTGAAAGAAAAGTAATTCTGGCTTGTGAAAATTAAGTTTTAAGAACACAATGACTCAAATTTTCCACATGGTAACACTTTTTACTGAAATGAAAAATAAATGAAGCCAAGCCTTTCTTCAATGCATTGGCAGCCTTATTCCTCTGACACAAAAGAGGTTACTGATTACGAAGTTACAAGTATAATGTATAAAATATTGAGCCGTTTGGAGACAAAAGATTTGTATCAACAATCTAACAATACCACTGACATATAGCAGTCTTACAATGTCTCTCAATAAAATTTGGCCCGCAAAGCCGGCGTCAAAAGCAAAACGAGCACCCACGCATTCACGGGTCATAATCGCCAAACAATAATAATTCATGCGGTGAATCCTTGAGAATGTCAAATTGGTGAAAGGCCTTTTTTTATATTATTATTTTGATACTTGTCTTTTAATAAAATATCAATTTGGTACTTTATTATTTAAAAAATATTAAAATATTATCTTATTGTTTCTGTAAATAATTTTTTGATATCCTAACCTTCTTTTTTGAGCTATCAAGTATCAAATTTATGCTTTTATTTAAGACACATAAAATAATAAGAAATCTATAACAAAAAATGAATTATTTTTTTTCATCCGTTCCCCCGATCATAATTTATTTTCTTCCACCTCCCCCCAAAATCCTTAAAGAAAACCTTAAAAAAAAAAAAATCAAAACCTCATTTAAAAAACATGAGTTCCAAATCTAAACCGTATAAAAAATTGCATCGTCTTCCATAGCAGATAGGGGAGGATGGACAGAAGGAAAGCGGAGGGACGAGGAACCATTACCATATGACATCTGTCATGGGACGACAACAAGCCTGGGTTTGGGCGACAGATGTTGGATTGCGCGACGGAGGCTGTGGTGGGCTGGGCTGCGCGACGGAGGGTCGACATGGAGGTGAGCTGGGCGGCAAAGGCCGACGCTTTTCTTGTTTCAACAGAGCAAATAGCATATTCCCATGATTTTGCAAAATATTCCCATTTGTTTTCTTGCATTTGTCGTCTTTATTGGGAAGGTTACAAAGATATTTCCAAAAAAGAAAGTAAGATTTGTGACGAATAGTTCCATTGTTGAGTGAAATTCAGAGCTGTCTGATATTGCTCTCACCCAAATAATGTAGTTGTCTTTGTTGAAATATATGGAAATTTCTCATACATGTACTGAAGAAGATCTAGATTTGTTTTTCTCACGTTTTTTTTTTATTATTATTATCCTGGGAGGACGATGGGATTGATCTAATTTGGGGGAAAATGGGGTTTTTAATTTATTTTTGTTATAAAATTTTATTTTATTTTTTAATGTGTTTTAAATAAAAGGGTAAATTGGACATTTTATAGCCCAAAAAAAAGACCACAGTACAAAATAATATTTTTGAAAAGAGTAAGGTACTATTTTGATATTTTTCAAATAATTGGATACCAAATTAATGTTTTATTAAAAAATAAACACCAAAATAATAATATTTATTTTTTATTAATAAATATTTATAGGGCGTTTACATAATGGTTCGAATTCAATAGTTCGAACCATGCACAAGTTCTTAGTAGCTATAATGCAAAGTAAACAAATAATTAAAATGTAAAGCTCTCACATGCTATAATGTTTTGAATTTAAAATGGTTCAGTTTGAACCATTTTTTGAACTAGTATTTTAAACCACTCTTCAAGCAACCCAGTAGCGGATGACGTTCATGATTGATTTATTTATTTTAAAAGATGTTTGGTAAAGTTTGTTAGAATAAACTTTTTGGTTAGGGAATAATAAAAGACAGAAAGTTGTTAAGTATAAAATTCTCATATGTTACAGTATTTTGAACAAAAAAGTTAGTTTTAATCATGCTTGACAAATACCCTACAAGTTTAGATGAATTTAATTAAATAATAATATACTTTTCAATATCTAATTAATTAATTAGATAAAATTATGATTACGATTTACTGTGATACTTCTGTTTTATCGAGTTCTGGTTCTGTCTGTGGATTGATTGTGGTATGTGTTTCAAAGTATGGTACATTTCGTTTTGTCTCCCATTTCCATCTTTCGCGACACTTCAATTTTATTTTTATTTTTTAGGCCTCAACTTCATTCTTATATAAAAAACTTAAATATCACTTCCAATTACATTCTAACAAGTCAGCATATTTTATCCAAAATCTTATAAATTTAGCATTTCTCTATCATTAGTCTATGCAATTGTACTATACACTCTTTGCTTTAATTTGATAAGTGTTTTATCAAAATAAAAACAAAATAAAAAGAATAAAAAATTAGGTAAAGGGGAAACAAAATAAATAGAGAGGGCATTGATAAGGGATATGTGCCTCCACATGTCAAGGTTTTAAGACCAGCGCAAAGCATGAGCGATAATTTAAACTTATTACATGCATGACTTGATGTATTATTAATCCATTATACAAGAGATATATAACTAAATTCAACATTTAAACTTATTATATAGTTGGAGTGAGACCAATAATCCTTACCTTCTAACTCTATAGCATAATATTTAATTTTATCCTTGACCAAGGAAGAAAAAGAATAACATTAGATCATTGTCGAGGTTAATTTTTTAAAAATATAATTAGGTAATCTAATGCATGTTTAATGCGGTCTACGTACCATCAACCCATTTCCCGTTTGATATTTTTCTTGTTTTTGCTTAATCAGCCTTTGATCAAGTTAATGAAGAAGACGATTATCCTGGAAGTTCTAAAGCTTTAAAAGCTTTGATTGTCTAGTGAATTGGTGATGATGTCATGAGGCCACTTAAGTTTGACTTCCAAAACATTAAACTATATATATATATATATATATAGGCAAAGTAAAGTTACTTTGCATTATCCCTGAAAATTTCACGTTTTATCACTTTAATCCGTAAGTTGAAGTTGTGGTTATAATTAAAATCTTTGAATTAATTAAACAATTTAGCATTTTCAGTAAGATATTTTTCTTTATTTTTAAATATTATTTTTTTTTTTGTTAAGGGATGGAAAACGGTGTTGAAACTTGGGATATTGGACACGCATCATTACAAAAGAATAATAAAATTTTAGTCACGATATTTAATCAACATGCCCTCATGCGTTCAGCACATGTGATCTTCTTTCACGTTTCTGAATTATAACGGATGATGGATCCTAGATTTAAGGATTAAAGTGCTAAACACAATGATTCCTTTTTTTTTTTTTTTGAAAAATCAAATACAAAAAAATATTGAAAGCACAATAATCCCAATTTATTCCATATCTAAATATATACATACACTTAGAGTCTGATTGGAAAGGCTTTCTAAAAGCTACTTTTAGCTTTCTAAGTCCAAAAGCTGCTTCTGAAAGTGTTTGAATAAATTGTCAGAAGTACTTTTGCTCTCTAGAAGTGTTTCTTGTCACAAACATAAAATGTAGTTTCTCAACAAAGCACTCCTAAAATAGACTTTAAAACTTATACCAGAGTATCAATAATATATTATAGGCTTAAATATAACATTTTTGTAACTCCTAAAAAATTGAAACTATTTTGACCTATTAAATCTTACTTAAAATATAGTTCCAAACCCTACTAAAAAGTCATAGCTTTTACTTCTCTTCTTCTACTATGCGAAATGGGCCCATAATATATTTGATCCTAAAATAATTGCAAGATAATCAAAATATAAATGTACGTGGTGGTTGCCAAACCCACTAAAACATTTGCAACAACACAAACGAGCATAGGTTGTAGTATTCTATCAAGAAATTGGGGATGAAACCCTTTCACTTTTGTGAAATGCCACAACGTACAAGGCTAATTAAAATATTATTTGAGTCATAAGCAATGACACGTCAATACAAACTCATATTTAAAGCAAGTAGTTCAGATATATCCTTCTAAGGATTGCAATTAATTCATTAATCAAGATTTAGAGGAAAAATAGAAAAAAAAAAGGCGGCATGTCATAATTTTTATACATCATAATCTTTTTTTATTCATGTTTATATCTTTGTTGACCTTTGACGCGGTACATATTCCAAATTTTAATATCTTGATATAAATTCGAAAGTGAAGTTTTTTTAGCACACTTTTTGTAATTTCTCTTAGAAATATATCCTGATATGTGTGTGCCAATAAAAACACTAGCTTAATTAGCGGCTAAGAAAAATTATCTTTCATTTGTTCTCATCTAGATGATCTTCCAATTAAAACGGTTTTTTTTTTAATTAATATTATCAATTAAGCCTTGAGTGTCTACAAGCCTCAATCAGCTAATGTTTCGTGGGTCTTAAACTCTATAATACTACAAGTTTTTTTTTTTTTTTAAACTTTTGTGATTTAGGCCCATCACGAATGACACAAATCTTTAAAAACCTTTCAACGTCAAATAATTTAGTCTCATTAATTTGAAGTCGACTTATAAAAAGACTTAAAAAACAATAAAAGTTTTTCAGCTTTGATACCTGCGTTCAAGACTCTGTAATACGACCAAGTTATTGGTCTAAAATGTTCTCCTTCTATCCTTTTGACGGATTAATCTCGTGCGAATGAAATGGAGTTGCTCAACAAGTGGAAGGGTCTCAAAAATTGCCAAGTTGACAGCACTTGACAGACTTTGTGTGGTAAGGCGTTGAAGGGAGTTTCCAAAGAGTACAGAGTCCTTTTGGCGTTATTTTAATTTATGCCAGCTTTTAAGTCGTGGCACAGAAAAAGTACATGTGATGGCTAGTTAATTAGTTAGCATCCGTCTAGAAAGCCCTCGGAAGCCAAAGTCTTACATGGTAAAGGAAAATTATTGTTATAATATAAACCACTTATATTATTATTTTTTTAAATAAATTAGTCAAATATTTTATTAAAATTTAAAATTATATTGTTAAGAGTCTTAAAAGATGCAGATGATATTGATTTTTTTAATAAACAACAAAAATATTAAAGTATAATCGTTGTAAAGAAAATCATATTTTACCAAACAATACAAAACTCCCTCGTACCTCATCAGTGGACCCTACTTGACGAAATTCCATGTAGGTTTCACTAGGTGGGATTCATCCATAGAGTCTAATGGGGATGTGTCCCAAGGTATTTTTAAAAGATTTTTAATTTAAAGTACAAATTTAAATGTTTTCTTTAGTAGTTTTCTTTAAAAGCTATATAAACAACTTTAAACTAAAAACTCTCTTCTAAAGGGTTAAAAATCTTCTAAAAAAATTACCCCTGCACTCCAAGAATTTTTTGACTTAAAATTCATAATCAGCTTCCAAGAAACGTTGTCAAATTAACATGCTTCAATATTCACCTTGCAATTTCACCTGCTCCTTTTTGCTTTTTAGCCCAAAAAAAAAGAAGTCCTTTTGCTTTAGAGAGGCCTTTTCCCTTATGAGACTTGTAAAGAAGAAATGCTATTACTATTACCAATTTTTTTTTTAAATAATCTTACTCAACAAATTACAACTTTTTATGGAAAGGTGATATGGTAGCTTATTTTCTTTTAAGATGGCAAAATGAAATTGCAACATAATTTACACCATGCGTGTATATGTATAGCTTTTTTGAATTTTGACCCGAAAGATCTACTAGTGCTAGCTAGTCCGGCGTTGTTTATAAAGTAAATTTTTATATTGCAGATAAAACCACTTAGTAACACAATGTTTAGCAGTATATTGCTCGTTAGAAAAACTTGATCAGAACGATATCAAACTTCGGAAATAATTATCAATGTATGAGTTTTTACTTGTTTCCTAAAAAAATAATTAACTTGAAGCAATGAAAGAAGAAGAAAAGAAAGGAGAATCATCTTTAGATCAATTAAATGAAACGGTATGCGGAGCTAGAAAAATTAGCGAGGGGGCGGAGGTGTGACTGAACTAATTATCGTGAGGGACAAAAATGATTTTAAGAGGGTAAAATACAACTTTAGAGGGAGTGGATGGCGCGAAATGCAATTTTATAGGGACAGAATACCATTTTTATAGAATTTTATATATAAAATTATAAGAAAAAAGTTTAGGAGGGCGACCGTCCACCTTTGTCACTATGCGCCCTTGGCTATGTGGATTAAAAATCATCCAAAACATTCTTTCATTCAAGTTAATACTACTTGGAATGCACCTGTAACGACCCTCCCTACGTGGCCGTTACTTAACTTAAACATGTCTATGAACTTAAACATACTTATGAATAAAGTAGAGAAATTTTGGAATAATTTTTTTTAATGGATTCTCGCTATAGAATTCTTGACATGAAACCTTAAAGGAAGTAATAACTTTTTTTTTTTTCAAAACTTGATAACAAATGAATTCTTGATGATAAAGAATTCTCAACATATATTCTTAAAAGATATAATAATCACTTCTCAAAGTTTAATTTCGTAAACCCAACATAATAACATAAATTTCTCAAATGTGATAATAATGTAATAATAATCATTACATTTTAACATAATTATAATTTCTAAAAGCTTAATCCTTTGCATAACTCGTAACATTAATATCTTAAAGCATAACGACAAAAATTTTCTTGAAACTTTTCCTTTAAACATAAGGATAATTATTTAAAAGCTATCACCTTTAAAAACATTCCTTAATTTAAATAAAACTATTTTAAAAACAATTTTAAATTAAATGTTGAGATAAAATCCCATTTAAAATGCTTTTTGAAACTTCCTTAAAAATTACTTATATATTTTACTTATAATTTAATACCTTAAAAATAGCATATTGATATCTAAAAAATTAACCTTTTCAGAACTTATCATAATAATAATTACTTATAACTCGCTCACTTAAATCGACATAATAATAATAATTTTTCGAAGCATATTCATCTAAACTTTCATAAAAGTAAATTCATAAAACATATTCATAAAATCATTTCTTATTTTAGCATAAAACTCATATGAGCATTTCTTTTTAAATAAGCATATAACTTTCTTACTTAAAAACTTCGCACGTTTGTTGCAACATTTTTAAACCTTAAAATCCTCTCGACCAAGGTTGCGTAATCACAATCTCAGTTTTTAAAATATGATTATGTAATTTATTTACTTAGTCATGCGCACATAATTTTTCGTAAAGTTTAAACACACGTAATTTCGTAAAATAAAACATGCATATATTCATAAAATAATAATGCGGACGTATTACATTGCATGTATGGTATCCATTCTCATTTTTACCATACGTCCACCGCTCACCACTGCCCATCATGTGCTGCTGATAGGTTTTCTTATCTACAGCATGAACATACTTAAATGAGCTTTCGCTCAGCAAGTAGAAAATTAGTCTCGCAAAACATGATTAAAAATCATTTAATTAAAAATATGCATGAACATTTTATGCTTGCTTATCAACTTGATTTATACTTAATTACTTCAACTATAACTTATCTTATTACTTTGGGCCCTAGTAATCGTACTAGTTGCACGCGAGTTTTAGGAAGTTAGGGTTCGCGAGGTCCCAACGACACCAATATCATTCATTACTTTAACATGATGCCTCTCTGTGGGTCAAGAGGTTGATTCATCCATAGAGTCTAATGGGGGATGTGTCCCAAGGTATTTTTAAAAGATCTTTAATTTAAAGTACAAATTTAAACGTTTTCTTTAGTAGTTTTCTTTAAAAGCTATCTAAACAACTTTACACTAAAAACTCTCTTCTAAAGGGTTAAAAATCTTCTAAAAAAATTACCCCTGCACTCCAAGAATTTTTTGACTTAAAATTCATAATCAGCTTCCAGGAAACGTTGTCAAATTAACATGCTTCAATATTCACCTTGCAATTTCACCTGCTCCTTTTTGCTTTTTAACCCCCCCAAAAAAAAAAAGGAGAAGTCCTTTTGCTTTAGAGAGGCCTTTTCCCGTATGAGACTTGTAAAGCAGAAATGCTATTACCATTACCAATTTTTTTTTTTTTTAAATAATCTTACTCAACAAATTACAACTTTTTATGGAAAGGTGATATGGTAGCTTATTTTCTTTTAAGATGGCAAAATGAAATTGCAACATAATTTACACCATGCATATATACGTATAGCTTTTTTGAATTTTGACCCGAAAGATCTACTAGTGCTAGCTAGTCCCGCGTTGTTTATAAAGTAAATTTTTATATTGCAGATAAAACCACTTAGTAACACAATGTTTAGCAGTATATTGCTCGTTAGAAAAACTTGATCACAAGGATATCAAACTTCGGAAATAATGATCAATGTATGAGTTTTTACTTGTTTCCTAAAAAAATAATTAACTTAAAGCAATGAAAGAAGAAAAGAAAGGATAATCATCTTTAGATTTATTAAATGAAACGGTATGCGGAGTTATAAAAATTAGCGAGAGGGGTAGAGGTGTGACTGAACTAATTATTGTGAGGGACAAAATTGATTTTAAGAGCGTAAAATACAACTTCAAGGAGGTGGATGGTGTGGAATGCAATTTTAAAAGAGTAGAATACAATTTTTTAAAAATTTCATATATAAAATTATAAGAAAAAAGTTTAGGAGGGCGACCGTCCACCCTCGTCACTATGCGCCCCTGGCTATATGGATTAAAAATCATCCAAAACATTCTTTCATTCAAGTTAATACTGCCTAGAATGCACCAAGGCATGAGCTAAAAAGCTAGTGTGCAAAGCAGGTATATGTATACATTAGTTTGTGCTAAAATGGATGGATGCTTATAAGCCACTAACCACTTGCCATTTTAACTAATTAACTCATAAGTTTGGTATTCCTAATTTGTTTGAAAGAAAAAGAAAAAGAAAAAAAAATAACCTTTAACTGATGTCGGTTCCTATTTAGAAGCTCTCTTGGTTCTACGTCACCCGTTTCTTATTTTATACATGCACCACATTTAGTGCTGCATAATCCTAATTAAAGAAAAAACAAAAGTCTAGAGGACGTAGTGTTGTTTTTACAGAGAATATTTTAATGTTTTTCTCCCATTCAACCAAGTGATTCTTAGTTAAGTGGTTTCGTGACTCAAAACTAGGGTCACTAATCCAAGTTGCTTAATTAATAATCTTCCGGAACAATATAATAATGTATTAATATTAATATACTGTAAGGGTTGTTAATGTAAGACAATTTTTTCTATTTACCATACTTACTCTCATTCCCACATTCTACAATCCAAACAAATACGTTCGGCTACTTCGTCACGCATTCACTACTCTTGTGCCATGCATCCCTGCACATAGAATTTTCTTGACTGACAAAATTTCGAAATCGCGACGAATAGCAAGAGAACAAAAATCGGACCAAGAATACAAGAAAAATGAAAGAAAAAAAGATAACCCAAGAAATCAATCTTTCTTAGGTTTGAATATACAAGTCATTGGAAACAAATAGGCTTTCATAAAATAAGCCCCAATTGTAATTAAAAAAAAAAATTGGAAGGCTGCCCAAATTTTCAATATGACGACAAATATTTGGTAAGAATATGTACTCACATGAGTTGAATGAAATTTTGAATGAAATGGGGCCAATGAAGGGCATGATTGACACAATATTATGAAATTACGTCTTGTCTCCAAATTCTCACAAATATGGTAATAGAGAAACCATGATTGTTAACGTAATAATATGGGACGCTTTGGCACCCACGTTGTACTACATAAAGACCTCATGATTTTGTCTGCCTAACTCACCGGTACATTTCTATTTTCCTTTGCCTGCCTGCCTGCTGGCCATTTAAAATTTTGTGGCCTACGCTTAATGATGACTATAAAAAGGGAGCTGTTGATGATGATTATGTTTGGCTTATAATCAATTCATAACGTTAAAGAAAATACGAGAGAAATAACCATCACATGATTTTTAATTTCATCAAGAATAAAAAACCTTAAGGCATGTTTGACACACCGTATTGTATTCTATTATATTATATTACGTTGTATTGTATTATATTATATATAAAAAATACAATATAATATAATATAATATAGTGTGTCAAACAAATTTTTAAGGTCCTAAATAGTATATTATAAATACTATACATATACATTAATCAAGAGTCAAAGAAAATTCTTAACTTTTAATAACGATGCTTAACCCTTTAGGCTAATACACGTGTTGACCTCCAAGCGGGTCCTAGTGTAACAGCACTTTTTAGCGACGCCCACATAAAGTAATAGCAGAGCCGAATTCAAAATTTTGGTTTCAGTGGGGCACACAAAGCATAAAAATTATATACGTAAAATAGAAAAAAATATGTATAACCTTCTTATAATATGCTCAATGATAAACTTTTATTAGGGTAGTACAATTATATTGGACGAATTCTCATATTTTAAAAATGGTGTATGATAACCTCATTGTCAACCTCATTAAAATTATCTTTCTTAATGTATATAATTAAATAATCCTTTAAATTTTTTTTTATTATGGTAATGTTATAAAGAGGAAATAGCTTTTTGAGAGGAGATGATTATATGGAAAGAATGTTATTAAAGAAATAATAATAATAAAAAAAAAGAAAGTGGACACACACATATATATCTATTCATCCCAGCACACACAAATTAAGCACTAGTCTCTTAATTTCCACGTGACTCCTCTTTTTATAGTACCCAGATTTAAGCTATAAATATAAACCAATATATTGATCAGAAATCAAAACTCAATTTCCATATTCTTCACCTCTAGTGATAATTCTTTTCCTTTCTATACATATCTTCTTTACATATATATAGCCATGTCCAAAGTACATCCGGCTGAGAATAAAATGTGTCAAAAGGTGTTTTTAAAGAAAAGAGTAGTGACCCAGAATATTGAAGATCATGATCATGATCATCATGATTATTTTAATCGTCGTGATAATCATGATGATCATGAACGTCCATCTGTGCTGACAGTGTGGAAGAGATCAAGCATGAGTTTCCAGGGAACTGATGGTTTCACAGTGTTTGACCAGCGTGGGAGATTGGCCTTCAGAGTTGACAACTATTCAAGGGAAAACTCTTGCGTTAAAGGAGGGCTTCTTCTCATGGACGGAGCTGGCAAAGCATTGCTCACTCTGAAGCCTCAGGTAATTAAAAATTATAATTAATTATTAATTCGTTTTATTTCACTCATATTATATATTATGTACTTAATTTGAAATTATAATCTTATACAAATGGCTTAAATTGGAAGACAATATTATTAATGTCTTTAAACAATAGAAATTTGTTATAACTATTTTATTACTGTTTCATTGTAACTTAATTTGTTGTCACTTTTAAATCTTAACCTCAGAGAAGGGAAAAAGCAAAAATCTCCATGACTTACCTGACACTAACTAGAATAAAAAAAAAAGCAATGTAACCGATTTCTGGTTTTCATGTCTATACATAAAAATGCAAATTTTTTTAAGAATTAAAATAATTTCTAGGAAAAATTAAATATTGATGTAGCTAAGAATGCAAAAAAAAAAAAAAAAAGTTCTCCTCATAAATGCCACTACACAAGAATTGTAATTTTTAGCCACGAAACAAAACGTCAATTAGAAGCAAGTGACAAATTTTTTTAGCATCTAAATTTGATTTTCTGTTTGGTCAGGTTTTTAGCATCCAAAACCAATGGAATGCATACAGGGGAGAAGAAGGAAACCTAAACAATCACAAGTCCAGCAAAATCTTCTCAATGATGAGAAGCAAGTCCTTCTTTTCCCACAACATGGACAAAAGTGCAGAAGCTGAAGTATTCTTGGAAAGGACAAGAAAAGGACAAAATAAGGGTGTTAGTGATCACCAAACACCTGATTTCAGGATTGAGGGCTGTTTTTGGAGGAGGAACTGCAAGATCAGGAACAGAAATGGAGAGGTGGTGGCAAACATATCAAGGAAGAAAGTAAACGACAGAGTCTTGCTTGGAAACGACGTCTTCAGCCTTGTCGTTCAGCCGGGATACGACGCTCAGCTGATTATGTCGTTTGTAATTGTGTTGGATCGCATTTGTGTTAAACCCTATGCCCCAGTTTTGTGTTCTTAATCATATCTCATGATTGTCGTTTTACTACTAAAGCATCTTCCAGTAGGACATGTTACGTATGCATTTTCAATCACTTTGAATTCACTCACGGGAGATATAGCTAAACGAGGTGGACCATATTTAATGGTCTTTGATATGGGATTGACTGTGTATTTAAAAAAAATTATGGGTTGCCCCCAATTTCAATAGTTCTATTAATGCTTCTTTTTTTTTTTTTTCCATCACTTATAGCACTCAAAGAAAGCGAGTGAATTAAAGCAAAGAGTACCCTAATTAATTAGCTATGAATAAGTTTCATAAATATTGAAGAAAATGTATCGTTTGAGGAACAGAAATTTAGAAATTTCCTGAGTGCATCTACTGATTTAGAAATTGTTGTGGTGTTTAATTCCATCTATATCAGGTAGATTTTTTTTTTCACAAAAATTTGAATTTCAAACCAAATTGGGTTCAAACTCGTTATTTAAACTACGTTCCCAAAAGCTATGTGTTCTTGAATCGCACAAAAATTTATCTCCAACCTCATTCCCAACCAAAACTAATTATGTGGAAAAACTATTTTACCCTACATAGAAGAAATGGTGCATTTGATCCTGTTTTATAAGCATTCAACAAAATTAATAGGCCATTTGGAAGAGCGGTTCTAACCATCAGTTACAACTCTAAACAATACAAAGCTTTCACATGCTATAGTAAAAAGCTACAATATAAAGCTCTCACATGCTACAGTTCTCAAACCAATATTGTTGGTTCCAACCATTCTTTCAAATAGCCTGTAAGTCAGGTTATTATTTTCCAATGCCAAAAGGAATTGAAGGCAAGTTATTGTCATTAGAGTTTCTACTAGCATAACATTGTTTATTCTGAAGGATAATAATGTCTTTTTGAATGCCAATTTTGCCATTAATGATAAATTATATGTGATTATAAAAACAAAAGAATTAGCTGTGTTCAAAAAAGCAACAAACTGTTAGGATATGACTTGGTCAAACTCAAATCATGGAGTGAAGGCCCAACAAGGAGGCCCGATTTGCAGATCGAATCGAGACCAACAAGGAAGATCGATTCAAGCCCGATGATTAGGTTCATCATATCGACATTTGTTCAATAAGGAGGCTCGATCAGTTCAACGGATTCGGTTCAATTGGGAAGTTACTATTGTTTGCTTGGACTAGATTAGAGTTGTTGAGTTTGAGTATGCGTTAAATGGGATCGTTAAACTGAAGTTGAGCTCGACGATTACAAGGAGATATCCACTAAGCCATGACCAAGAACATGAGCTATGGGCCGATATTTATACCCTATTAGAGACCGATACATGTCTCGCTATTATAAAGTTAATTAGATCCACTCTCTCCATGAGGTTGAAGCCCACAATCACTCTAAGACCCTTTTATAAATAGAGGAAGAAGCATTTAGCCAAAGGATCCAAATTCTCACACCCTTACAGACACTTTCTAGAAATACTTTTAGATTTATTCCTATTTTGACATACACAATCTTGTATCTTGTGCTCATTTGATCACATAGTGAAGAACATTAGACATAGCTCTAAGTAAAAAGTAAACAACTCTAAATTCAGCACATGGTATCTTTATTTTTGCAGCATTTTCTTATCATTTAATGCATTTGATCTGTTTCTTTTTTTATTAAAACACTAATCCATTTTTCACAAGGTTGCTAGGACCTAATAATGGCTCTCTGAGGGCTTAAACCTTTAAAATCCAGTAACAAATTTAATATTGATATGTTTGTATTTAATTATAGATCTAACATCTACACGAACAACAAAAACCGACCAAACTAAATTCAACCAGATCGTACCTAATGTTGTTTTAAACTGACTTGATTTGGTTAGTATGAAGTTCTCTTTTTATAATTTAGCTTGATTAATAATCTCTAAATGAACCAAAACTCTTTCTCCACTCGATCAGAAGAAAGAAGAACGGGAGGAAAAAAGCTATGGCTCTTAAATTGGACGAGTAAAGTATGAGATAGAGTGCAATGAGGTCTTGGAGGATTTGTTAAAGCGGCTTGGTTTCCAGGAGAGATTGGTTAATGTAATTATGGATTGTATTTCCACACCAGTTTTTTCATTTGTGCTTAATGGGATGGCGACTAGAGGACTTAGATAAGGATGTCCCCTCTCTCCTTATCTTTTCCTCATTTGTGCTGAGGGAGATCCTCACTCATTGCCCAACAAGAGCGAATTGGCCCTTTTGAGAGCTTCGCTTGTACACAGGGAGCACCTAGGGTGGGCCACCTATTTTTTTATGGATGATAGCATCTTCTTTTGTCGAGCTAGTGTGGCTTCGGGCCAAAAGGTAAACCTTGATTAGTCCTCGGTATGTTTCTCCTTGAACTCACCTTCGAAAACAATTAAGGAAATAAAAGAGGCTTTTGAGATGCCTTTGGACCAACCCCTAGATATATATCCAGGCTTGCCCTCGTTTATTGGTAGAAGTAAGAGAGAGGCTTTCCAAACAGACAAGGAGAAAGTGATGAAAAAACTTCAGCTGTGGAAAATGAAAATTTTGTCCTCGGCGGGTAGGGAAATGCTCATCAAGGCGGTCGTTCAAGCCCTCCCTACTTCTACAATGGGGGTGTCTCGGCTTCCAACGACTCTCATTCATAAGTTACAAAGCCTTATTTCAAACTTTTGGTAGGGAGGTTCGGGCTCAACGAGTAAAATACGTTGGTGCAGTGGGAAAACCTCATCAAAGCTAAGGGTGAAGGAAGGTTAGGCTTCTGCGATCTTGAATGCTTTGACCGTGCTTTGGTAGCAAAACAAGCTTGGAGGATTCTCTCTTTCCTAAACTATCTAACAGCAAGGATGTTAAAAGCAAAGTTTTTCAATGCCTCTAATTTTCTTCAGGTCAGCCAAAAACAAAACTGCTCCTGTGTATGGTCTAGTACCTTTGGTGCAGGCATCTTCTTAAAAGATAAACCCGGTGGCAGATTGGAGTGGGGAATGTCCGGGCTTTCAGTGACCCCTGAATCCCGAGACCATCCACTTTTAAGCCCATAACTCAAGGCCTAGGGGAGGGGGGGAATGAGATCCGGTTTGCTGAGTTGATAACGGATATAAGATGGGATATTGACAAGGTACAAAGTATTGTCCTTCCAGTGACTCAGAGGCTAATATTAGCATTCCTTTGAGCTTTCGAGAGAGGGAAGATGCGTTGGCTTGGCACTACAAGGAGAAAGGTATTTACTCTGTATGGCTGGGGTATAGATTGGCTATTGAAGATAAAACTTCTTTTTTTGGTTTCAGGTACAGCTTCTGATAAGGATTGATGGTGTAAGCTCTAGAATTTGGTGATCTGCACAAGGCTAAGCATTTTGTCTGACGAGATGCGAACAATGTTTTAGCCACAAGTGGCAATCTTAACAGGAGAGGTGTTTCTAGACCACCTATTTGTCATCGCCGTAATTTTGCGTATGAAGACGCTTTTCATGCCATTTGGAGCGGCCCAAGTGCGAAAAAGGTTTGGCATCGAACTTTCTTACACCCTTATGCCAAAAAAAAAAGTACAGATATTTCCTTTGGAGGGGTTTTTTACTTTATGATTTAGGTGTGTAAAATGCAAGAATTGGAGTGGTTTTGTATGTTTGACTGGTCTATTTTGAAGAATCGTAATGTACTAGTTTTTGAAAATGTTTAAAAGCCTACCGACCAGCTTATTGAAGATGTGGAGCTGCACTTGGGAGAGTTTAAGAAATGCCAAGTTATAAACGGGAATCCGAGAGTCCATGGTACGATGAAGGTGGAACACTAGGCGGCGCCACCCCAAGTATGCCTGAAGCTCGATGTAGACGCAGCCAGAATCGATGGTTTAAACCACTTTGCTGTGGGTGGTGTGGTCATGGGGTCTTACTGGGAGTTTTCTCTATGACGATGGAGGGAGCCATTTTGCCTCTTCTTGCGGAGTGCCATGCTCTGAGAGAAGGTGTTTTTTTTTTGCTTTGAAGAATAATTGAAAGATCAGCATTGCCAAATCTTATTTTAAGATTGTTGTGTCTCTTGTCAATTAAAAGAGTTTTTTGGGCATTCACGGCACTATTGCCTCTGATATTTGTAATATGTTGGCTTGGTTTGATTGCAATTGTATTTTCGGTCCTCATGCATCGAATGAGGTTGCTCATGTCCTGGCTCACTACGGTTTGTCTAATGTAGAGCCTTTGTATTGTATTGATGTCATTCCTCTCTGGTTGACTTGTACCATCAAAAAGGACTTTTGCTCAGCTAAATGAAATTCCATTCTCCTCTCTCAAAAAAAAAAATTCTTTATAATATATAAACACAAATTATCTTTATCTATACCGCATTTAAACAGTTGCGTCATACCATTGCTTATATTTAATGTTTTAACTTGTGTCACATTTAAACATGTATAACATTTATAAAGAGTAAGTTTCAAAAGAAACATTTATAAAAAGTCGTCTTGGTAGTATCTTATGATACTATGGGTTGTGTAAAATTTCAACAAATTAAATGTCTTAAAAAAGAGTTTAATGGTGTATTTTTCATGATAGCCTTAAATTTTTTATGTATCAAGAATAATACAACTTATTAGACTAAAACAACCAAACCGATCGATTGTATATATAGTTTAGTTTGGTTTTTCTTTGAATTAAATTATCACAAATGCATAAAGACTAGATAAATGTACTTGAATTGGACGGTGATTTTCACTCCACCATAAACACGCCCATAAGAAATATTTTTGGTTTAGATGATTTTTCAATCTACCATAAATACACCTTCAAGAGATAATTTTAACATTTTTAAAAATAGCAAGAGAACGAATTCCCCATGAACCATGTGTTGGGTTTGAAAAACATTTTTCACAGAAATAGCAGAATCGTGATTATGATGCAGAAACTATTTTCTCAAAATTGTTGTAAAACATGATATAGAATATAGTAACTTAATGCTAAATAAATATATATAAACTTTTGCTTACCCAGATTAAGAAGAAAAATCAAAATTCTTCTAGTGGGAAAGGGATATTCTTTATTTGAAACCATCGTCTTTTTTGGCCTATTCCCCGACACCGGATGGACGAATAGGTGGGCGTAGAAGGGACTAAGATTTCTAAGGATCATTCTTCTTATTTTAGTCTCCCGCTAATCTCAAGACATGAGCAAAGCAAGACTAGGAATGGAAAACCCTTTTTCTTTCTCTTTTTCTCTCTACGTGCCTACAATAGGTTGTCTGATAGAGATTTTGCAGTCTAATCAAGACTCTCAATTATGCATAGAATGAATAGAGGAGGCCTTTATTCATAGAGAATAGGAGACCCAATTAATTCTAGAAGTTTCTTTTGTTTTAATTTAAATATTAAATATTTAATCAAAATAAAATACACAAGTTTCTCATTCCAACCCTGTATGTGGCACCACACATGGAGAGAATCTTTGTGCTTATGGTACCAATCTCCAGAAAGTGCAAGAATGAATACTGCTTGTTACCCAATCTTATTTGTTTCCAAATTTAAATTAAACCACATTTATCCAAAACTAGAAAATCTAAGTATGGAAACTTGACAATCAAGCTTTGGATTGCACAGGGAATATTTCCTTGTGCAATATGACCCCACTGTGAGTTTTTCAAAATTAATTATTTATTATTAAATAATCTCGCTATTTAATAATTATAAATTAATTCATAATTAATTTATTTTGAGTGATATTTAATTTAGAATTCTATAATTCTAAATTAATTAATTAAACCAATAAATCCACTTGTCCAAACAGTATTTACAAGGATGATGGGTCAAGCTTCAATAAAACCAACATATAGTTAAACTCATTAATTAATATAGTTCTCTTTTATTAATTTCAATGCAACTTTACTAAATACTTAGAATTGCATTTTTGAAATTTTAGATACAATTATTGATTTCTTAGAGTCGTCCATTTGATATAATCATTGCATATAAATTGATCCTCCACAAATAATTCATAACTAGAGCCAGGTAAAATCCATTAACCTCTCTTATTACTTCTTAATCCTTGAGTGTCATTGATTCTCTAATGAATAATAAATTTATAAACTAAATCACTAATTGAGCACTCTTATTATTCAAGACCCGAATCAATACTCAAGAGAATTATTTATCTACTTCATATTAGAGAAGGAATGAATTCCATCTTATAATATTGACATTCTAGGCTACATACTTTATGACTCCAAAATACAAGGGATAGGATTAGATTCTTGAATCCGTACAGAGTAAATCAAAAGACATAACTCTATAAATAACTCAAGTTTAAGATCATCTTATATATGATCATTGGTCGATGCGATTAGAATCTTGTTTTATTTTATGGAAATTATTAGTTGTTCATATCACATCGGGTCCTGGTCTTACATAATCTCATTATGTATAATGCACTAATTTAATGACTCACTACATTAACGGTTTGAATAAGACCATTCTATTCTTAATAGAAATGACCTGAACTAGCAATGCTCAATTAAAGATTTCATACTTTAATTGAATAATTAACTATATGTTATTGACTGTTTTAATATTATCCTTAAATATTATCCTCTTGTATATAACATTTATATACAATATTTAAGATCACATAAATAATTATAGAATTTTAATAATATTCATAAAGTATTCAAAATACATGCACATAAATATAATAAAAAATTCACTTTATTTATTTATTTATAAATATGTTTTTTTTTACAAAACATTATATGCTTTGAGGGCATTTCTCCTAACACTATGTTGCTTGTCTCAAAATGCCTCCCATACTTTGCAACGTAATTGTTCTACCCTCGACTTATAGAACATAAATTTACCCTCACCATTAACATACGTCCATTTTTTGGACGGACTTGCTGGCACATTTTATAAGGTTAGGTATGTTATTAAGCGCTCAATGAATGTGTTTCCCCCCGACTAAACTAGCGGGGCCCCAAGCTAAGCCACATTCCCTCCTTGGAGCTAATTAGCAACAGCTAGCAAGAAAAGAACAGGAAAAAATAAAGGATTGGGAAAGCAAATCTTTTGCAACTTGGGGTCCGCTTTTCTCAAGGGTTTGAACCATTGTGGTTTGAACTTTTTAGGCTTGAAATAGAAAGTTTGGGAAGTATAGTTTGAAAGTAAAATTCAAATTGAAGTTCAAAATCTAAAATTATGTTTGGATATTAAAAAGAGTAAAAATTTCTCACATGTGAGAAAGTTGAGCTCAAAAATCTTAAAATTAGGGGAGATAAATCTCAGTTTTGACACTATTTAGGCTCAAGTTATCTTTACAATGTTTCAAGTTGGATCCTAAATTTGTATAACTAAATATTTGCTCAACCCAAAATTTGGGTCCATACCTCTGGAACTCTTCAAACAAACGCCCCATTGGTTTTTCCTAGCGTCCATGAAGCATAGGCGGATTGGCAAGCTTCTGTACGTTGCAAATGCGGTATTGAATTCATCAACCAAAATTGATCATAATAGAGGAAAACATTTCCTTTCATGCACCTAGTTTAAGGTAGGGGTGGCAAAACGGGTTCGCGGGTCGGGTTCGTGTCGGGTTGGAGTTAATTTTTACAAAATTAGGTCGACACTAACCCGACCCGTGACCCGAACGGGTTGAGAATTCTCAACCCTAACCCGACCCGTTTTGACACGGGTTGACACTAACCCGACCCGTGCCAACCCGTTTCTTATGCACAGTGTCAAAAAATAATAACCCGTGACCCGATTTTGACCCGTAACCCGATTATGACCTACAACCCGCCTCTAACCCGCCCACATTAATATATAAAATATTAAAAAAAAATAAAATTAGAAGAGTTTCATATCACTTCAACAAGAAGATGAGTGATAAGAGAGGTAAGGTTTGATATTTTAAGAGCTTATATTATATATGAAATAATATTAATTTTTTAAAAGCTAATTAATTAAATACGGGTCAGAAACGGGTCATTTTCGTGTCAGACGGGTTGACCCGAACACGACCCGTTTTTTGAAGGGTCAGTTTCGGGTCGACACTAAAATGACCCGTGGTCAAATTTTCCGACACTAACCCGCAAAAAATCATGTCGGATTCGTGTCGTGTCATCGTGTCGCAACCCGTATTGCCGGCCCTAGTTTAAGGTAATTTACAGCTGTAAAGTGCATTTTTTGGATTTTGTTTTGTTAATTGACTTGGGTGATTGATGGTGTTATCACAACTCCCTTTTTAATGGAGTTGGCAATGCCCGTTACCAAAGCTCAAACACAGATTTAAACCAATTCAAATGTAGAGCGTGAAATTAGAGGCGTTTGATGGGGAACACAAGTGCATTACAAAGCTCAGAAGGCTTGTCCACAGCGTAGCATAGTCCGGTGGTCCTTTATGAAATTTATTCCCAAAAAATTTAAAATTTCAAAATTGCTATAGTGTAAAATTCTCATATATTATAGTATAAAGCAAAAATAAGCTACAATATAAAACTCACATATACTACAATAAAATCATTCCAACTCTTAATTCTATCTGTATCGCCAAACAAACTCTAAGAGATAAAATGCAAGACATTAGCAGTTCCATCAAAATAATTGTGACAGATTTAAACGGAACGGATCAAATTAAAAAGGTCTTGTATCTCTAAAGCACATAACAAGTACACACGTTTCAAAATTAAAGAGAAATGTTAAACACATGAAAGATAGATCATGGGCATTCGAGAAAATTTTAACCCTTTATTTAAATACTAAAATAAGATTTCTTTATCATCCATATGCGTTTGGGTTCATGCAACACAGGATGTCCTGCCATGGGCAACAAAACATGGATGCTGGAGAGATCTTTTCGGGAAAAATTGGAATAGAGAAAGTCCATTTGTATATGAATCCGTCAATTTTATTTGTATATAAATATATATCTATCTTCCCTTTAAAATGATATTGCAAAGGAGGAAAACAAGAAACACTAACGTGTTATCGTCAAAAATTAGGCACATGCTGCCTTGTACATCTCTAAAATGGTATTTGATCTCATTTCAACTGGATATCTATTTTTCCTAAATTCCCATGGTTACGAAATCAGAATTCAAATTTTTATATAACAAAAATAAACGCATGTATGTAAAACCTAAAGCAGAAGTTTTATGAATAGCCACATTGTGAACGAACCAACTCAACCTGGTACTTCTGGGATTGGTGTAACCAGACACTACAGAAACTTTGGAATCAGTAACTTCTAGTTAAAGACTCAGAAGATCTAATTCTGGCATAAATCAATCACCAGAAACGTATTTCTTGTCCTCATAATACCTTCTTTCGCTTGCTGCCTTCTTATCATTACGTTTCTGAAGCCAAAAGAGAAAAAGGAAAAAAAAAATGAAAAGCCATAATTGTTAGACTGAGTATGTGCTTGTATAACCAAGATTAATATCAACTAAATATTATTAGTCTAGCAAAACCGAAACAAAGACAAGATCACTGTAATAGCCCTTAAAGTACCAAAAAGGCAAGCCATACAGGAAAAGTTAGAATTTTTCGTTCACCAATTTAAGTGACGTTGTCAATTTGGCCCATGTTGCAACGGTTGGTAAGTCCAAGAGATTAATTACTAAAATAAAGTCGGGAGTAATTGGTCAAATCACAAGAAAAATTCAGGGACGTAAAGTGTTCCAAACCCTTAAGAATTATCAGTTTAGCAAACCAAAACAAAGAAACAATCACTATAATAAGTGAATTTCTGCATATTTCAGTGAGTCTGAACTAATATTCTATTGCTTGCACAACAGAGAGAGAGAGAGGGAGAGGATAGATAAACTAAACAAATAAAAGAACCCATCTTATAAGATATTCAATGGACACATTTGGATCAAGAGTAAAGAAAGATCGAAAGATCGAGTAGTTTAGATGTAGAGTAACCTGGTATGCTTCGTGATTGGACACGATCCTTCTGATTATTGTGGTTGTCGTGATGTCCAAAGGGCTCTCCAGAATTTTAAATATGCCCATACTGATTGGTACATCATATGGGTTGCCATTTTCCTGTGAATACAACGGTATCAGAACCTAACAGAAGACAAAGATCATCTCTGTACGCATTAATTTTAACAATTTGTTCTAGTTTACCTTCTGAAAATCATTACTCTCTGCTACTGTTCCATGCACAACTAGCGAAATGTTAAACGTGGTGATCTGCGGCTCCAAGAATTTCCAACATTAATGTTCCATAAGATTCAAAGACACGCACTTTAATAACACAATAACAAACCATCAGTGAAACGGTAATTAGAACAGCTCGGGCTGATTAAAGGAAACTCATGACCAAGTTATATTCGATAGATCTAATTTCAGTTTCAAAACCATGGACATAATGGCGCGAAGAAAACTCCCTGTTGTACCAGGTAAGAGTGCCCCCGTCCCTAGAAAGTTCTCTTTTCAGAAAATATCCCAACTATTAACCTAAATTAGAATGTCCTCGTTGAGACTTGCAATAGAAATTAGAACATTTGTCAACACAAGTCATAAAATAAATAAATAAATAAATAAAAACCCTCCTCCCGGGAAAAAGATCGTTAAGGAGAAAGAACACATTAGTACCCAAATATTAAAGCAATTTAACGATAATTTCCACTGAAAAAAAAAAAGGCAAATTAATACTCGCAAGGTACAACTCACCATGTCTCTAGACACTTCCCATGGAGCACCAATTATCACCTCGTCCACATAGCGGCAAGCCAAAACACTAAGGCTTCTTTCATGAAGATTCATGATTGGCCTATGTGCTCCCCTCTTAGCACTGCAGCATAATCATCACAAAAAGAAAAAAGGAAAACAAAAAATACATTAAACTCTATTAACACTGAAATAAAAGAATAGAATTACATTGAATCAAGATGAACTTGTTTCCTAATAATTGCGAAGTGATGTAGATATGACAAAATGTTCTATGCACATAAACAAATTCAAGAACATAAGCCAATACTAGTAATAACAAGCAACAAAAAAGACAGTTTCTTCAAATTGAAATATTGAATTAAAAACGTATACATGCACGTATACACGGGTGTGGTGAAGAAGTGTCATCTAAATATCAAGAACAATGATTCCTTCCCTTGAGGAGAGACGGATGACAAGTTTACCGTTAATTGTTGGTACACAATTAAAACCCTAGCATAGCAAGGAAACAAAAAATACACTCTGATTCTCTTTAGCAACATGTAAAAGGTTCATAGCATAGGAAGAAGGAAACAAAACAATTTAATAAATGTTACAGGAACTGGGCCAAAAGGAAAATAAAGAACCTGCATAGAGATGGATGCATGAATAGATTTCAATAATTTTCTTGCAAAAAAAATTCCATCTTTTAAAGACGATTTACACTCCATATAGACTATATCACACCAGGTCAAACTCATGTAATTTGTGGCAGTGTAAGTTGTGCGCTTCTAGAACAATGCCATGCAGAAAAAGCAACATCTTTCTAGTTCCTGAATTTCGTCTTAACTGTTTGGGGTAGATTCCATTAGCAGAAATTTCTTTAGATTATAAATGGTCCAATTAATAGGGCCAAGTCTATATAATAATAACATTAGGTAAAGAGTAACCAATTAAAGTTTGAAAACTGGATGAAGTAGTCTGAAAATTATAGCACAGAACCCCCAAAAAAATTAAAATAAAAAGGAATTCTAAAAAGTAAGTATGTGCATGTATGGTGCCAGAGAAATAAGCTTAAGTCTTATATTGTGGCATCATCTCTTTTATTCCATATTCTTCCTAAGAATAGTCTTTCAATTTATTGCTTGGCAATGGGTATATTTCTGGACTAAAAAAAAAGAAGGTAAAAAACTAGATTGCAACTTTTGGTCTCCCATTAATAGTGCTCAACAACTTCCCCACCAAATGAACGTCAAATGCCACTATTGGAGACCCTAGCGTAGTGCAATAGTAAAAGTTTTATAATTAAAGTTTCCTTTTCTTTGATTTCTTTAAAGCCAAACATGTGATGTAGTAGAATCTTAGAGCTCCACCAAGAAATCAATTGAGACAGGAATATAATAATAATAATAATAATAATAAAGTACCACAAAAATCACCCAAAAGAAACAGGGAGGCACCAGAATAGAAATTAAAAAATAAAATATTGCATTGAGATTAAAGGAAGGGATGTATAACCTGACAGTCTGATCCGTGTGTATCCCAATAAGAAGGAAATCTCCCTGCTCTTTAGCAACTCTCAAAATCTAGAGAAAATTTTTACTTAAATAGGTAAATATATTCATCGCAGATGCCGATGGCCAGTAATCTTATTTACTATTGTATATAAAAATAAAAAACAAAAATAAAAGAAAGAAAACACTACTGTTACTGTAGCAAACTTTGCTCAGAAAGATTTCAAAAAAAAAAAAAACTTCGCGGGTTCACAAGCGCACACGAGAGGAAACGAGAAACTAAAAAAAAAAAAAGAAAAAACTTTTTTTAAAAAATATAACTTTGACATTGAAATTACTGATAAAAAAATCAGGGAATTCATCAAATCAGACATCACCAGCTTAAAAAAGCATTGGGTATTCTACTTCAGCTTTACAAAAACAAAATTGAGTGCAAGAATAAGATCTATATCACCTCCGCATGTCCAGCATGAAAAAGGTCAAATGCACCATCTATATAAACTACACGGGCATCCTGTCCTGGCCCCTGCAAATGCAAAGAAAAATAAATTTCAGGATCAAATCACTAAATACATTTCAGGTCCCATCCCATTGCAAAAATAAAGTATTTGCAACATATTAGTAACCAATTTTTCAAAAATCACTTGACCGCCATTTTTATTATGAAGCAACAAAAAAGGTACCATTGAACAAAAAAAAGAATAGCTAGGAGAGAGTTTTGGAAGAAAATGTCTCCTCCATTAACACACACACACAGAGAGACAGAGAAAAATGAAACGAAACTGCCTCAAGGAGTGCATGTATCACTCCTGCTTCCCGCCTAAGGGCCCAATGTTGCCTGTCTGAGATGCACACTTGTTAGGCTTGGACCTCCTTTCTAAGGCTAAGTTGCTCCATAAAATGAGATATCATTTTGGTTGTATCCAAGATTGACAGAAAGCCATACTATTAGGGATTGAATAGAAGAACCCAAAAAAAAAGAAGCACACTTGTGAGGCTTGAATTTTTTAAGGCTAAGCTGCACTTTAAAAAAGGATATCATTTCAGCCGTATCCAAGGTCGGACAAAAAGCCATACTATTATGGATTGAATAGAAGAACGAAAGAGAAAATTAAATTAAAATTAAAATTAAAAAAAAAAAAAAAAAATTCAGCAGCTCATTTTATTCCCTTTTTATTTCTCATTTTCCTCTTCCTTTATGTGCCGCCCTCTCTTTCTTTTATTTTCTCCTTTATGTTCCCATTGCTATAACTTGTTTTCTTATCTTTTTGAGTGCTGCACTTTCTTCCCCCTGCTTCCCTTTGCTGCTGTTTCAGTTCTATAATCCTACTTTTATAGTTTTTTTTAATGTGAATTTCAGTTCAAGCCAAGTGTCAAATTACCTATTCTCTCCCTGCTTCTCTTTGGTGTTATGAGCGCGAAACTTAATTAGATAAATACAAGTTTTCACCTAGTTACCATATTCAAGTTTCATTTTTCTACTGCAAGTTTCTTGCCTGGTAGGATACGGCTCAGTGAACATTTTGGTAAGGTAACTAGCTGCGGAATTCTAAAAATAAACAGCTAAGTTGGTGTGGTGTGTGCATGGGTTGCATATGTAGGTTCCAGCTCCACACCATAATTTAAAATGGTTTGGACACCCTCAAGCTGAGAAATTGTAACTATGAACAGTCAATCCCATCTGAAGCGCTTTTTTTTTTTGGCAGAAGATCATGCATTGTGTTTGAGTGATCTTGATTAAGGAACTACTGGTCTGTTCGAGTTTCTTCAGGCAGGAAACCCTGCAGCCTGACACCAATCTGAATATTTCAAATTGCTCCACCGGATATGCTCGTTGTACCTCAATCAAACTAACAAACTGAGATCAGATACTGCCAGGAGAGGTGGTCCCTATAACTGAGTGGTGCAAGTCTATGTCTTATGCTTATTTCATTTGTAAACCAGAAGCAGTTCCATTGAATTTAATTTGAAAAAGGCAGCTAGGTTCCTAGTCATCACTAAGCGATCTCCAGAGGTGAGAGTGCAAATTCCAAAATGGCCGGCTAGGCGAATAAGCTCGAGGACTGCAAGTGCTACACAATCCAATCTCAACAATTCACCATTATAACAAGGTGAATCAGGGCTACATACCCACCTATTCTCTGGGACTCCAGGCAACATAAATCATTATCCCAATTATCCAATAATTGTTCAGAATTGTGTTGCACACTCCAGCAAGTCAAATGAACCAACAGCATTTTATTGTTCCAAGTGTGTATAGAATCAGAAATTAATGAATCACAACCCAATCACAATAAGCTATCAGGTTGCCAACTTGAAATTGTTTGCCTTTTAACATTAACGCTTTAGAGATTGAAAACGGTTGAAGTCTTATTTCTACAGTCTTATCAACGAAGCGAACAGCAGCAAGTCTCTTGTATTACATATTCTTGACAACAATAAAAACTGTTAATAGAGTACATTTCTATCACATACCTTGCCATTGGAGAACTGAACAATTCTGCGAGATGTTGGTAGAAAATGAGATACACGAGTTCCACTTCCCGATCCACCATCATCAAATTTTTTCCCATGACCATGGCTGAACTGTCTTTGCAAGGAAGAATGATTCTGGCTGTCACTAATGGATCTCTCTCTTACACAAAGAAGCATACGGCCTGTATAATTTTTTTTTTTTTTAATATAAGAAACAAAGCTTTCGTTAATGAAATGAAGAAATACAAAACGTGGATGGATGAGAGATCCATCAACAATTACAAAAACAGAAATCAGCTAACCAAACAAAAAGAACTCTGAGATCACGCTAAACATCATCAGTCATTCAAAAAACCAGACCATTAGTATACTATGACACCTTAAACTAACACATCCTGCTAAGCAAAATCAAAGAGGGAGGCAAATCTTTAAAAGCTTTATCTGTAGACGCCCAGAGAGATGCCAAAATTTTTGCCTTTTCAAATAAATCTTTGATAAGCATTTCCTTTTCTTCAACCCACACTAACCAAAGAATAGCTACAACCATGGCTTTCCTCATAGTTTTACTTTCCTTTCCTCTAACAGAGCCAAATAAGTCCTCAATCAAAAGCATTATGGGCATGGGGAACCCATGAAAGTGTAGCAGCTTCCAACACTTTAGACCATAACTTTCCAGCCACCTTACAGTGAAGCAATAATTGATCAACTGTTTCTACATTTTCCCTACACATAACACACCAACTAGGAGACAGAGCCATATTAGGATGTTTCTTTTGCACCAAGTCACAAGTATTCAATTTCTTATGAGAAAATAGCCAAGTAAAAACCTTAATCCAAATAGAAGCACATGATTTCCAGATGAACTTAAAAGGCCAGAAAGGAGAAGTGTTTGGACACTGAATCAAAGACAAGAAATAAGAATTACAGGAAAAACCATTTGAATCGGCTGTCCAAATTTGAGAATCAGGCAACAAAAGATTAGGAGAAAAATTCTGTAAGGAATTAAGCAGCTCCACAAAACCTTCACATTCTTTATCGTTCAAAATTCGTTGGAATCTACAAGTCCAATTGAAGTGAGAACCTTCCTCACACACTAGAATGTCTCGAATTTTCAATAATTTCTCCCTCACAAGATTGTACAATCCTGGAAGGGTGACTGCAAAAGACAAATCACCACACCATTTGTCTTCCCAAAACCTCACTCGGCTACCGACCCTTACCCTCCAACTCACTCTCTCAAGAAAAGAACTCTAACCCTAACAAATAAATTTCCAAGGATCCCTATGAGGGCCTGTAGTCACAAGGTTAGAATCCCAGCCATTGGATTGCAATCCATATTTGCTCCTTATGATTGTGGCCCACAGCAAGTCTTGTTCCAAATGAAATCTCCACAGCCATTTCCCCAAAAGAGCCTAATTCTTCCTCAACAAATTGCCAATACGCAAAACTCCATCTTTTTTGAAAAGTGAAGCAGTTTTCCAAGCAACTAAATTATCCACCGTCTCCCTCTCCCAACCATCCCACAAAAACCATCTCATACAAGCTTCAATTTCCTTTGCCACATCCACTGGATTCTTAAAAAGGGAAAGAAAATAGATTGGATTACTTGACAAAACAGACCGTATAAGAGTGAGTCTGATACGGCCTGTATAAACTTTAAGACGAAGAATTTGAGAAAACCACAAAAACCGATCTCGAGTCCGCATAAAATATCAAAAATAACAAATCATTTGGGAAAAACACAATGAAAAAGAAGAATAGAAGATAAATTGACTGAAATTCAAACGAAGGAAGCATGCCAAGCCAAATGAAAATATACATACGAGCTTAAAACCACTAAAAGTGCAGAGCTAGCTGCTACTAATGAACTACCATGGACAACAGCTACCTCATAGACATACACAATAAACACTCTACTAGCTTGTTCATGAACCAACTATACATCTTGCAACATTAGCCACTACCCATAACTTTAGAAAGAAAAAGAGTTGCGACAAATAAGGATAACATCTCCTTTAGAAGTACAGAATCAAAAAGCCACAGAAGTATGCAAAGTAGTCTAGGCATACACCATAGCAATTGGTCTATGACCTTCTGCACCACCAACCACCAACATAATGCACTAAAGTTCTTTACATGAAACACGGAAGAGATAAAGAGATTTACAATTAAAATGCTGTAAACCAATTTCCGATAGTCGAAACTAAAAAATGTGATGCAAGTATAACAAGACCTTTCACCAAAATAATCACACTCTCTAGAGAGGAATTTAAACCCTTAGGCGATCTAAAAATAATGGTTCCATTAGCCAAAGACGGTAGAATCCCATAGCCCTGGTAGACACTCTCACAGTCCTATCCGTTTTCGTGTATCGCTTACAGAATACATGGCATAACCTACAGAAACCCACACATACCGACATCAAATACCAGTTCGTCCTATGCAGCGCAATGAGGAGAGTAACAACTATGCATCCATACAGAAGCCAAAAAAAAAAAAAAAAATCCTACCCATTTCTTTTCTCTCTCTTTAAGCTGATTGAAGAAAATTCCCCATGTTGAGCATAACATTTGACCGAAGCAAATGCACGTCGAACACAAGATAATTTGCTACAAAGATAATGCTAAAATATCTAACTCTCACTGGCTAATTTTATGCATGATGAAAAATCCTCCAACCAAGACCACACAAAAAGAAAAACCAAAAGAAACTTGGGTTCATAATTCCAAGCTTAAATACGGGCAGGAAAAAAAAAAAAGATTTCATACCAACAATATCGGTGCTAGAGACCCCTTCGGTGCGCTTGATCTGCTTATAGCGACCAGCCTTCTTGGCAAGAGCATAAGCATCAGTCCCATCAGGAAGGACACACGGATCATCGCCATGAATAATATAATCTATATTATACTCATCGAACAGCTTCTTCATGAATTCCTCCGTTATAGCATATGGCGCATCAGGTATTATCTCATCAACCCACTTCACCGCCTTTACCATAATCATCCTTGAAAAACAAAATCTTTCATTTTGAGTTCCAAACTTTAAACCCTAGAAAATCAAAAACGGCGAAAACAGAAATCTGTGGGACCCACCTTTCGTTGAGGGGAGTCACCGGTGGGCCCTTGTTGGCGATGATTTCGGCGTCACTTACGACGCCGACGACCAACTGATCGCCTAGGGCACGAGCCTGGCGGAGGGCGTTGCAATGGCCGTAGTGCATCATGTCGAAGCAGCCGTCCATGTACACCCGAACAGGCTTCTTCTTCTTCTTCAGACTCCGCCATCGGATTGTGAGCGGAAGCTGAAGGCCATTGTACGGCTCCGACGACGAAGAACAGGCCAGCGCCGAAGCTCCAATGGCGGCGGCGACGACGACGCCTCCGATCAAGCAGGTGGCGACGAACTTGGCCCAGCTTCGAAGGGTCTCCTCCGACTTTCCAGCATCGGAATCCATTGTTGTTGCTTCTCCACCTCCTCTCGACAAAGCCAAGCACCGAATGTGAATTTATGGGGAGAAATCGAATCGAAGAAGCATTTAGCTTTGTTCCATTACACAATCTCCCATATTTGATTCGCCTCTCTTCCTCATTCCTTTTGCTACTTCTGTCAGGTTCCGTTTCCCTCTTTCCCTCTCTCCATCTCACTCTCTCTCTCTCTCTCTTATTTTTATCCCTTTTCTTTTTCTTTTTAATTTGTCTTTTCTTAAATTGGCAAAACTAGTGGTAGAAAAGGCGTTTTAGTTTTTATGGGTAGGTCCGTTCCAACCATTTGATTTGACTTTTTAACCATCAGATGTAGTAGGAATAAAAGCAGTTTTATAGAACACGATATTAATAAAATCAAATTGCATATCCTATAATTGAAACTCTTTTTCAAATTTGTGTTGCCAATGCTAATATTACCTTTTATTAATCTTTGTTTATTTAAATAACGTTTATTAAAAAAATCGGGCCTTTAACTTATTTGGTCCTAAATTGTTAAGACTTTAAATCAATTTTAACTGAAAACACTACAACATATGAGAACTTTATACTGTAACTTATTTTTCTCTTGACACTGTATCATAAAAGAGCTTTATACTTTAGCAACCAAAAATTTTGGTTGAAATTGAAAATGCCAAACACCTATAACTAAAAGAAAATAGCTTCTCGAACCTTTTTTTAATAAATAACTCTCGAACTAAGTTTAATAACAACATTTAAATTTCAAACGAAATGGACTAAAATTATATTTTAATCAATTTAAAATTGCAATGTTCAAATGTAATATATATATATATATATATATATATAGATTCTTCAAATAAGGGTTGAAGAGGGAGATCCTTGGTCTCTTCGAGCCCTTCCTATGACACCATCCAATCTCATCCTAAGGCCTAATACTAGGTGGGTGACATATGGGTCACAAGCTAGGCGACAGGGGTAAGTCACAAGTTAAGTGATGAAGTGGGCTATGAGACGACGCAAGTTGGGTGACAATGACATGGTTTGGTTATGCTTTTAGGTTATGATGTAGGAGGCTTGGTCGAATGGTGGGCGACGACACAGGGGAGATCGCTTCATGCGGTGCCTAAGGCAGGAGGTCTCGCAGTGGGGAGGAAGTTCATAAAAGGGGTTTGTTCACGACAAGTTTGAGGCTTGACGAGAGAGCTGATGATAATTGGGTCTCGACATAAGGGTTTGTAGTGAGTAAAGGACTCAATGGAGGGGCTCGCATTGGTTAGATTTTGATGGCTAGTTCACAAGAGTGAGGTGTGACGACCCGCCTTTTCGGGCAGTCACTTTTGCTTTCATAAACATCGTTTCATAAACAGTAATCTTACTTACTTAGTAAGAAAATACTGTAATAATTTTTTTTCTTTAAACGTTCTTTAAAACTGATGCGACCTCTGTCGCATTCAAGTTGAGACCTCGCTCAACACTTGCCCTTAAAATCATTTCAAATCGTTTTTTAAAACTTAATAAGAAACACCTATTAAATCATAACTTAAAACTTTACCTTATAATTACATAAAACAGTTTGTAAACTGTATCTTAAAACTTTGAATACAATTCTTAGAACTTTGATTTTCTTTAAAACTTCACAAACACTACATTAAACAATGAAAAACCTTTTCTTTGCATAGAGGAAGCAAACAGTGATGGTATCTATACCAAAATCTTCGCATTTGTCCTCCGCAGCACCCAGCTCTTCTAACGGGTCCTACTGGTCACCCATAATTTACCTACAGCATGAAAAAACTTTTAATGAGCTTTCGCTCAGTAAGTTCAAACATATTCTCACAAAGCATTTAAACATGCTTTAAAAACTTTTTTCATAAAAACCTTTCTCTTGAAACATTCTTCAAGAACGTTTTCCATAAACATTTATGAAAATATTTTTCATAAACATTTTCCTTAAACATTTCTAAAAACGTTTTTCATAAACGTTTTTCATAAAACATTTCTGAAAACGTTTTTCATAAACGTTTTTCATAAAACATTTCTGAAACGTTTTTCGTAAAACATTTTTTGAACGTTTTTCTTAAAACGTCGTTCATAAACCTTTTCATGAGAACATGAAAATGTTTTTCATAAACATTTAACGTAAAACCTTTCTCAAAATGTTTTCTATAAACATTTAACGTAAATACTTTATAATAAGGAATGTAAGCAAATTCATAATGCATTATTCCAATTATGCTCAATTATGAACTTTAATTATGAGCATTTTATGAACATTCTATAAACTTAAATATTCCTTTCTTTCTCAACCTTTATTCTTGTTCCTTAACTTTCTTTATCTTATAACATTCCTTTTCCTTACTTTACTTTAGTGTTCGTACCAACTCATTAATCATGAGATCATAAACATGATGCTCCCCTTGTGGAAGACTTGAGACCATCAAACATTGAGGTCTTGTACCTCACCTTTAGGAGGTCAAACTTTTATTTTACTTTCATTACCTCATAACAAAGAGACTGGTACGACACTTTCTTTTTATCTTTACGTTACCTTCTTATTAACTTTAGTGAGCATTTCAAATGCAATCACATCATATGCAAACACACTTGCAATTCATAGCTTGTACTATAAAATCTATTGCATAACAAATGCAACATATTGCTTAATAAATACATCATAAAACGCAAACACATTTGCAAATCATAACTTGTATTCTAACACTTATTGCATAACAAATGCAATATATATCGAAATCACATTTTGCAAATTATAACTTTTATTCCAAAACTTATTGCACAACAAATGCAACTTATTGCATAGCAAATGCATCATGAAACTTATAACTTAAACTATAAAACATTTTGCATTGTCATAATGTAAAACATACTTTAAATACTTTAAAAATCATAACTTACACTTTTAAGAAATGTTATGCATATCAATATGCAAATAAACCTTTAACATAACGATTGCAAATTCATTGCAAATCTTTTTCTTGAACTTTGAAACTTTTTGCATAATAAATGCAAACATACTTTAAAAGAAACTTGCATAATAATTGCAAACTCATTTGCAAAATATATAAATAAGCATTTAAAAGTCATTTACTTCATCCTGTAGGTGAAGTCTGAACTTACCCAAACTATGCTCTAGCGTTTTCTATTCCGTTCCTTTTCCTTCCATTAGTCGGCCTCTGTATCCTGATCAAACGACAGCCGACTTATTAATTAACTTTCTTTATTATCAATCCACTCGATTGATAATAAAACGTAAACATTATCCATTCTTTCCTTTTAACTTAACTAGTATACTTTCGTTTATCGTTGTCTTTACTTAACCTTATAAACCATCGGTTTACCTTTCCTTCACTTAGCTTTGTAACCCACCGGGGTTACTTTTTCTTTTAACCTCGTAACCCATCGGTTTACCTCTCGTTTACTTAAACATCCCTTTTTAAATATTTGATCTCACATGACCGTTACGTTACTTAACGTATTACAAAACATTTTTCGCCTAATAACATTATGCTAAATCGGAGTGTTCGACTCCGTTCTAGCCGTTTCCTTAATAATGACGATTTTACCCTTAACGGGTTTTTCGTCAACCTTGTAACGTTATAAAACCCATTCTCACATAAAACAGTGTAACAATCATTGATCATGCATTTCATAAATTTTTATGAAAGCATCTAAAACAATTTATTCTAAAACAGTTCATACTGTAGGCGAGATTTCTACTTACTTGAACTCCAAGCTAAGCAGATCCAGTTGTATCTCGCTGCATCTACAGTATGCGAAACATCCTCTGCAGTGCTCCTCGAGTGACCATGAATAGCTAGGAATGCTTTCTGGAGATCATACATTCTTGAAACTATCATTCTGGACTTCGATACTGCTGTTTGAATCGCTTCGATCTGTGTGCTTTTGGTACCGAATGATTTTCACCAGAGTAGAATTAGCTCAAACGGAGGTCACCATTGCGTTCAGAGTGTCGAAACGAGTCAAAAGGCGGTCTCAGATCTTCGATCAGAGGTCCGGATCACAAAATCCTAAATTGGCGTTGACCAGCCATTGACCGGCGGCGGTTGGCTCCGTTGAGGGCTGAGCTCGAGCCTACCCCCCCTAATTCGACCCTCCTGAGTCCATTGGTGGGGTTAATTTCACCCAATTCGGCCTCCATCTGCCCAATTCGAAGATCAAAGTCGCGGCCAAAAGTGAAGATTTCGATCTCCTATCTCCGGCGGAGATACCGTGCAATTAAGGTGGGGGATTTGTTCCCCGACCTCCTCTGAGTGTTTTCATGCCATCAATTTGGCACGAAAGCATCGGGGATGGAGAACCCGACTCTCCCACGACGGCGACGACAGGCCGAGGTGGAACTCCGACCAGCAGCGGCTGTGGCGTGAAATTAGGCGAGGGGTTTCACTCCCCGTCGCCGTCTGAGTCGAACGGTGGCGGCGGTTCTGTGTGGCGGCGACATGGCGGAGACAGGCAGCTCCGACGAAGCTTTTCCAGCCAAAATTGAGCTGAAAAATTGGTACCATCTTGTTCCTCTCCTCACACTGAGTCCATAGACACCAAGATCACGTCGATTGGTGGTCGGACGACGGAGAAATGACGTCGGGAAGAAATGGGTTTCACCGCCACTTTGGGCGGCGCGTGATCCTCCCTTCGGTGGCTTTTTGGGTGGCACGACACCTCGTTGGACTCAGCTCGTCGAGAGCTTCCCATTGGTGTGGGAGGTGTCGAAAAAGAACGCCAGAATCTCGAACGAGATTTGAGGAGAGAGAGAGAATTCTAGAGAGAGAAAGTAGAGAGAGAAACAGCCGAATTTCTCTAAATTTTTTGATTTTTTTCCTTTTTTTTTCTTTTATAAAACAAAATTATGGTCCACACAGTCCAATTCTGTACTGTATGACCTTAAACAGTCTAATTTCTATACTTCTTTGCTCTAATACTGTATAATTTCCTGTAATATTATACAATATCTTCCTTTAATTGTACTTTTTGTCTTAATATAATCATCAACTTAATGCATTTTTAATGCATTAAAAATCTCGGGTGTTACATGAGGTGTAGGGATTGATGAGATGATAGGATAACAAGGGTTGCCCTGAGATATTCTCATATGGGTGACAATGGGGTAGTAAATGGGCTTGATGAGGTGGCACTTTTTTTTGCTTTACTGTTTTATTGTTTCGTTCTTTGCTTCAGAAACTTTAAGTCCCAATTTGGGCATTGTAATATTTTCTCTCAGAATTGACTCTATGTTAATCTCATGTAAACAAAAAATACACCGTTGTTACCCCTATTAGTTCTTTTGCAATGTTTTTAAAGAATTAAATAGTTTGGGACCAAGTCATAACCGACTCAAAAGTTTAGGGACTGAAGGAGCTAAACCAAAAATATTGTAGACATATGCAAATCGAGTAAATTGTTATTAAAGAAATGGTCAAGAATGAGGAGATTGGTGTACGACACATAAGCACCGAGCATATGATTGTAAATCAAGGGACTTAGACTTGTTGATTGCAGGAGAGTCTTAAAGTCATTTGATGCAGATGGTTAATGGGCAATAAACTTGGCTAAGATCATATTTATGGATCCTTATTAAGAACAATAGTCATTGTCATGATTATAATTTATGCGGATGTAACAAAATATGGCTTATTGTTTATTGGTGACATAATTTTGTACTTTTGAGCCTCCATGCTTGTGTTTCCATAAGGAAGTATATTTCTACCTTCGAAAACATCCACTTGTAATCTTTGTGGAAGGTGATGTTTAAGTCAAGCTTTTCTGTAAGGAAATTTTTTGTCACCTTTGGAGGCATCATATTGTAGTCTTCATGGAAAGTGATGTTTAAAGGACTGATTTAGACTCGATATGGTGATCAAAAAAGAAATGTGTTTCTGTCTAATACTACACTTCCACATCATGGTGACCATGTCGGCTTGATTACTAAGGCTATAACCATAGAGCGAATTTGTGCCAACGAATACATAATGATAACTATAATTAATCTTACGACTGAGTTACAACTGTTCATGTTTACAAGTGAATTTCAGTTAAGAATTTTTTTACAGTGGCCATAAAAGTTTTCTCAAAATTTATTGTATAATTTGAGAGTTGTTTTAATGTATATTTTAAGCTTACAATCATCGATCAATGTTTCACAAAGTGGAAGAATTTTAGATTCTTTCTATGTTTTGTTAACATTTATATGGTTTGTTGTTATTAGAACTTATTACTGGACTGTATAGTTTGATAATGCCTGAAAGCCTAATTGAGATCATTAGTGAACTGTTGAGTTTAGTGCGCCTCATGGTGCTTAGGCGTTAATACTTGATGTGATGAAAAGGTGTAGGCTATTATACAATTGTGTAAATAAGGGTCGCTTCTACAAACGATGTTTAGATGGTCAAATGTGTTTTTGCCTTTTGAACGAAGCTTAGGGTCACTCTTGAAAAGTAAGTTCAATAAGAGCCGACAAAGATGAACCCATGTGCAATAGTTTGTCTTCTTCATGTAGGTTGTTGGAGAAAAGCTTGCAAGGGCGAAATTGAAACTAAAAATTTGTTCCTTCTTTTTTTTTTTTTTTGCAAACAAGTCCTTTTATAACTCACAAGACCACATTGTATTGGATCATCCACTTTGACTCCAAACCACTTGTAAAAGCCATCTTTTTTCGCCTTTAGGACATCACACATGGGTCATGTGTTAGACCCGATCTGCGACCGTATATGGCCCTATGATCTAGGTTGGTGTAAGGAGATTGCAACATGCATAAACACTTCTTTCCGCTTATTGGCCTTTCTACTACTGGAGGCTATAAAACCTTCTCTTTCAATCGTTTCCCAACTGCTCATCATCATGAAGCACTATAGATAGTGTCATGTAAAATATATTTGTCGACTCACTCTGGACACCAGTGTGACCATTTAACAGTTCATCGTTGTCATTGATATTATGCTCAAACTAGACATTACTGTCATAAATGTTTAACGGCTCATCATGGCCATCGATATTATGCCTAAACTATACATCGGTTTCAAGGTTGTCTAATGGCTCATCACAACGATTTTATATTATGCTCCAACAGAACATTATTGTAAAAGTTATTTAACGGTTCATTATCATCATCAATGTTATGCTCAAAGTGGACACCAGTGTCACATCACTATCACAGATATTACTCTAATATGGGATTACATCACCACCCTTGATCACACCATGATGGTTATCATGTTGTTGCTCTTATCTTAGTTGGGATCCTAAACCCATAATGCAATATTTTATCTCAACCATCGTATTTTGTATCTTCTCAATCTTTCTCTCATATTGAGAAAAATCAGCCCTCATGGATGCAAGTTGTTTATCTAGGCATGCACGAATCATTTCATTTATGTGCGCAATGACATTATTTATAGGTCTTCTCTAAAAAAAAAGCTATACGTAGTAAAAATGTGATATCACTAATCTAATTAGCATGGGGATGATTCTAAGCACTCCCATAAGCGGTATGTAACACATTTTCTCTAATATCCTTATAGGAAGCATCGTCATTCCGACAAATGTTATTTTTTGACAATAACAAGGTTGATAACCTTGCGGTCAATAGATCCTCTACATCCCTAAGGGGACATAAGACCATATGCATAGGGTCACCATCTCCTCAATTTTTAGTGTTTAAATACCTTGTACATTCTAAAATTTTTTAGAAAAATAATCAATCACAAATGACAACATGATGGGAAAGATAAGAAAAATCATATTGTAAGGTTTGGAGATGCTACAATTATTAACCTAAAATGCATCTAAGTTGCTACGAGTCACTCAAATTCTTCTAACTTCAGAGAAAAGAAATTCTTTTAACCCTCTTTTTATTTATGAGATACTAAAGTTTTTTAGTACTTAATTGGATCTCATACATTAACCTGATCCTTATTAAGAGCCTTCAAAATTTTAAGATAAGGGGAGATGCTTTTGTATTCTATTGTTTTGTTTTTCAATGAAACATTCAGGGTTAATAATTCTCTCTATGTTTACAAATATTTGTACAATAATATGTATACTCTTATAGGCCCACGTCTGAGCATGCAAGGAAAAAAAAATAGATATTATATAAATAAAATTTGTAATGTATTTAGGGATGTTTCATTGCATGCAGTGCATGAACAAAGCCACAATTTATGTTAGATCGTTCTTCTTCTTGTTCATTTTTTAGGCCCTTTTTTTCCGAAATGTCATACTATATGCATAAAAGATTCTCTTCTCAATAGAATTGAAAATTCTCTTATCATTGCAATCTCAAGGATCTTCCGATGAACAGCATTCATATCGTCACCGATCATGAACACTCCGATGACAAAGAGAAGCATGGCTACCTTTAATTTCTCTATGTATGTAGTACCACATGTCTTGAGCAACCAATTCTTTGGATTCTCCTTTACATCCTTTTGTTATGAGAATGCTCATCTTTGAAATCGATAGTGAGATCTTTGTCATCAAACCAACCGTTGAATACTTATCAAAGCAATCAAGTATAGCTATAGATGCATATTCATGCATAAATAAGAGCATTAGTTTCCCATTAATCAACACGCACATCTCATAATAGTTCTTGGATTCAACTTGTCGAAGAATAAAGAACCATATTAGGTGACTTAGGTCTACACCTGGCTGTGGGGGTAGTCTACCATGAAGGTGGGGTGGTGCATTTCAAAGTCTGGACGTCTTGGCATGGGTTCGCTTGATGCACGAGGGCGTGCATCAGATTGGGTGGAGGATAGTGTCACGTCCTTATTTTTCAAGAGGTGTCAAGAGGGTCGGAGCATATATGGAGCAGGGTATGTTGGCTAGGTATCCTCTTTTGGGGGATGCTTCAGACTGACGGTGCAGTTCCCGACCGATCCTTCCGGTAGGGGTGTGTGACGGTAAGGACTTTTCTGGTTCTTAGAAGCTGTATGTCTTAAACTTATTTAAGTTTGGCTGAGTGGTGGAAACCACAGTTCTCACCACAAACTCAGTTATAAACAGTGTAAACCTCTCACATGCTACACTAACAATAAAAAAATTGTTATAATATAAAACTCTTATATATTATAATAAAAATGATTCTAATCAACGGTTTTAACCACTTTTTCAAACGCCGCATAAGATGTGTCATGGGTCACCTATTGTTTTTTTCATCCCAAAAGCTTCGTCCATGTAGTTTCATTCCCGTTTCATCTGCCTCCTTTTTTTTTTTTTTTTTCTTTCTTCAATAGCTTTTACACCCCTTTCTTTTCTCTTTGCTTTCGTATATGCTCCATCCTTCTTGATCGACCAATTCTCTTCTCTCCTGCCCTTCTTCTTCTTCCCTCACAAACCCTTTCATGCCCTTACCTTGTAAATCCGCGCGTATGCCTTTTTCTTCTTCGTTTCTCTTCCACTCCTTTCTTTCCCTTTTATTTTCTGTCCTAGGGGCTGAGTTGAGAACCCGATTCATTTTCATCTTCATTCTCTTCAGAAATCGGGTGAAGGCTACAGTTTTGTGCCTCTTCACTGCAATTAGGCTCAGACTCAAGTTTTCCTATTTTTCTCTTACTCTCTTTTCTTCCTCTTTTTCTGGGTTTGTTAAACATTTGGAGCTACCGTTTCTTTTACAATTTTTTCATTTCAATTTTAAGCAGGAAATTCATTTGGGTTATTGTTCTTGTTACCTATGAGTTAATATTGTTGGCGTTTTCACTCCTTGAATGGTGAAAAGCCTGCAAATTTAGGTTTTCCTTTTCTGAGATTATTTTCTTACCTTCTCTTTCCAATGGGGAAAAGTGAATTATGTTGTTAACTTATTTGTCAAACTTCTTCTCAGGTTTGTCAAACTCCTCAGTTTTTGGTCGTTTATTATACTACTGGAAGGATCATGGTCATAGTAATTTGATTTAATTTTGTTGTTCATGGGATCCATACGATGTTTTTCATTAACTATGATGTGTTTGAATTTTTTGTAAATAGTACAAGATAACGTATAGACAAAAAAAAAAAAGGAAAAAAGTAAATAAAAGTCAAAAACCAAAAAAAAAAAAAAAATCTGCAATAACTTCAAATGGGGTTGATTTTGGTGTCTTACTTACGTGTGGTAGAGTTTTGCTCTTCAATGGTTAATTGTTTTGATAGTATTAGGTATATCCTTTTTCTCAGGGGCCCTAATATAGTGAATGCACTTATATTTTAGGAACATTATTGCTGGGTTGCCTGCTTAATCTCAATGTCGATGAATGGTTATTGTCATCATCGTCATAAGTTTGCTTGTCACTTGGAATTAAAAGTAAATTTGTTATATGCAAGTCATTGATCTCTTATTTATGCTACTTTTTTTTTGTTAGATATATTTGTTTTGGATTCATAAAGCGGTTTATTTTTTATTTTTTTTTTCCTTCTTGAAGCAACCGAATGATTTGGTTTGTACTCTTTGTACCTCTGGCCACTCATTTTGGGGGGCATCTTTAGCTAGAAAATTCAAGTTTTCAATATACTCTATTATGCCCAAATCAGGTCTTTTTTTTATCCATGTCCATTTTAAGTATGCCCAAATATATTTCTTACAATTTTTAGTTTGGGACATCAAAATTATGAGTTATTCGTGCGGTTAAGACAACAAAAGCACGACAAGGTTGTTGCTTCCTGTAAAAGAAAAATTCTAGAACATTGGTTTGTGTTTTTTCATGATCATTTAGGTTTTAAAGAGGACTTATTGATTTGGTTCAAGTTTTTACAATTTGACATTTGTTTTTGGGCCTTGTTCATGGTTAAAATGTGATATGAGTAAGAATGGTATAGAAGAAAAACTTAGAATACATGACTTTCTTGCAATTAACCCTCTAATTTTTGTTACCACCTAAATATACATGCTGCATAGCTCCAACCATGTATCAGTAAAAAGAACACTCCGCGTTGTCCAGAAAAAAAAAAAAAAAAAAAGGACATTGTTTTACTAATCAAATCGATTGCATTGTAGAAAATACGTCAACGATTTGTCTAGGCTGCGGTAGAATCGAATAGTGATGATACCATTAAAATCGAGACTCGCTTCCATAGCTCTCCAACAGGATCGTTATATATCCGTCATGGTTGGAGACATATTGTGGAACAATATCAACTAAAAACTAGAGATATGGTCACCTTCATCCAAAAGAAAGATAAGTCTCACTTTCTAACAATTGAGCTGAAAAGCAATTTCAAACATTGTTCCTAACAAAAGGTCTGTGACTTACACCGTCCACTTATATTGTCGCTTACTAAAATCTTAATCTTAAAAAAAAAAATCAATCATTCATCAATAGATATTGATTTCGCATAGATTTAATTACATCTCTTGTTGCATATTAATTAATCATAACAAAACTAGAAGTGTCAACCTTCAAGAAAACATATTCTTTAGCCATCTCTTATAATTCACATAATTTATTTATTTGGTTAATTTCAAGCATTTTCCTCCCTTCTTAAACTTAAGTACATTCACGTAAGCAATCACAGTTGAACAAAAAAAAAAAAATCATATTTTTATCCCTACTGATTTTTTTTTTTTTCAATTCTTGTGTTGTGCAAATAGCTTTGCATATTACTAAAAAATGCTCTGTCACCATAAATATCATGTCTTTAATAACTAAGTGGACAATATTGTTGTTAGTAGTTTTCTACACCATTTTCCTAATGATGGCCTATGGTTTCATAACATTAATTTTAGGCTAGAATTCTCCTTCAAGATCCTAATAGCCCCAATCAAACATATATAACCACTTATTGCTGGCAAATTTTGCAAAAAAAGAAAAGAAAAGAAAAGAAAAACTAAATAACTAACTACCTATTTCGTCATCTTCATTAATGTTGATTCTAAATATTATCCCAATTATCACACTAGAAAAAGTTATTGTTCCATACGATTACTTTCCTACTTGTTATCCTTTTTTTTTTTTTTCATTTTGGAATTCACATTAATTTCATGTTTATTGCAGGCTAAAGCTAGCTCCTACAAGCATCCAGCAAGGCTTATCTTTACAGCTCCCAGCACTTCAAATGTTTTGTATCATATTAAACCAACTTTTTGTTTATTTCCATCCTGTGCATTCTGTGATATTCTCCCTCTCTTTAAATACTTTTCCCAAAAATTAGCTATACTTAATATATGAATTTTGTTCATATTAAAAATCAAAGTATCATCTAACTGTTTCTCATCTATAGCATCTACACTAAACTAAATGTTGAATAAAACCAACATCAAATAATAATAATTGTCAAATTTTTGTAATCATGTACACCAAATACATGTATCAACTGTACCATATAATAAAAAATTTTTGAACCGGCTAGAAATCTAAAATCTCAAAACAGGTTTACCCTTGCTCTTCTACCTTTTTGCAGCACTTTTCCATTGTGATAAATTTATTATTATCAACTCATTATTAATAAATATCTACAATTTGATTTCAATAAACACATCCTTAGTTCTCTTTTAATTCTAAATATTAGCTCTTTCATTTTTTTTAACTTTAAGATCTAATCACAATTGCTCAAATATAATAAGACTACAGTATGATGTTAAGTAACAAGTAAAAGGGGTGATTTAGAAAAGGATAAAGAGTAAAATTGGATGTTAATAGGTGCACGTTATTTATTTATTTATTTTTGGTAACAAACGTATGTTATTTTATTTTTTAATAAAAGATTTAGGCATGTTTATTTTTGTTCTTAAAATTTGTAGACATATTTTTAAGATAAAAATTTTAAAAATATTCTCCATATAATTTTTAAAAAATAAAAATATTTTACTTATTTTAAAAATAATATCAAACAGAACTTTAAATACTTAAATAAAATAACTGTTTTCGTCGGAAGGACGGAGAACGGTCTCCAAAAGGAGCCCCTCTTTCCGGTGGTTTCCTTCTCAACGAATATTCGGACCTCCGAGAGAGAGACAGAGAGATCGAACGTCCGAAACTCGCTCGATTCTGGTCGTCTGATCGAAAAATGGCGTCCACGGAGGGTCTCGTCCCCATAACTAGGGCTTTCCTCTCTTCGTATTACGATAAATACCCGTTTTCCCCTCTCTCCGACGATGTCTCTCGTCTTTCCTCCGAAATTCGCTCTTTGGCCGACGATTTCCTCCTCGATAATCCCCCAAATCAAGGTATCCTGATTCTAAATCGCCCCTCCTTTTGTTTATTCATAAACAAATAGTTATGTTATTAATAAATAATTATGTCGGCTCTGAATAGTCTTTGAACAATCTCCAGGAGATCTGTTGTGGAATTTCGGGGTTTTCTTCTGTGATCATGATTAGAATTGCTAAACTTTAGGGTTTTGAATAATTTTATTGTGAACGAATGCTAATTTTGAGCCTTTTCTATTTTTGTTCCTGCCATTGTGCAATGTAAAGTTTCTATTTTTGAGAAAAAAAAATTTTGAATAATAACACTTTCCAAAAAGGGTAAATCATAGTCGCTTGGTAAATTTAATGATTGCAAATGATGTTTTGTCGTGTACTGTATGTTCCCAACTGTGATGCTGCTAAAATCCTAGTACCGAGGACCTAAACTTGTGGATAACGGTTATATTCCTTATTTTTCATTGATTATTTTACTGGGTTTTCCCCATTTTGTGTAATCATTTTGTATTGTAGGCGAAAGTTTGTTACTGCGTGAAGCTGATTCTCGACCTCCTCATAAAATGGATGAGAACATGTGGAAGAATCGAGAACAAATTGAAGAGATTGTCTTTTTGCTTGAGAGACCTCATTGGCCTTCAGCGGTACGAATTAGATGCATTTCTATGAGAGCTCCATTATTCTTCCGTGAAATTTGTATTGCACTGGCCTCTTCCCTACTTGTTTCGTGATTGTCAATTTTTAGTATTTCCGTGACTAATGATAGTAGCTGTAGAATTGTTCTAAATTTTAGTTCAACAAATATGTTCTTATCTTGCATTTGTCTGATTGAGTGCAGCTCCAACAGCAGTCGATGGCCGATGATGCCGAGCTTGCTGTTGTTTTCGGGCAGATTAAAGATAAATTTCAGAATACTTTGAAGAAGTTGGAAACATTTCAAGCAATGAATTCAGAACGCGTGTTCAATACAGGTTGGTTTTTTTGGCATGTCAATTGTACACACTACACGCATGTTATACTACGTTGTAAGAACATGTCGCTTTTTTAAGTGTTCTGATTTATCTTTTTATACAGTACCCAATATTTCTTCGTTTTGTTCACTGGGTTGAGATTCTTTTTCTTTTACTCTGCAGCTTTTTCCTATTTGTCTTCTGCTCATGCATGGCCTTGTGCATTTTAATTTTAAATCTAATTGCCTGTTGGTGAGTCTTGAAAAGAATTTGTAAGATAGTTAGCTTAACGCTCATGCTATTGTAGAAACTGAATGGGAACCCATGGCCAATGATGGTTTGCGTTGTTAAATATAGCTGATTATATATTTGAACTTGGGGAAACAAAGGAATTTCAAGCTTTTACATCAAAACCAACACAATGAACTATTTCTCTTGTATGTCTGATTTTAAAGGTTTAAGAAAATTGAGACTCCCCCAGAAAGTTTGAACGGTTACCAAATTGGGTAGGCTTAAAATGTGGCTGTAGATGGATAATTTTTCTGTGTATTGGTGCATTGGAAAGTCAATTTGAATTACGGATGATTGAATATTAATGCAGCATTTTTGTTGAGTTAGTAGTCTATAACTGTGCTTCTAATCTAGCTATTAGGGTTAATTGATGCTGGGAGACAATATAAACTAGAAGTTGGAACTCTGCAAGCTTGTATATAGTTGAGGCATTTATTTATTCACTTGTATTAGTATTTTTAATTTGTTATTATCATCTGCGGTGCCCGTGACTGTATTATTTGTTTGATACAATAGTGTCAATGCTCTCTTTCTCTCTTTTAAACAAATTTGTCTGGCTACTAAATATCTTATTTCGAAAACCCATGGGTGTATGTTTATCTATGTTGTTCTAGGTTTTTTCACTTCTGTCATTGTAATTTTGAGCATTAGTGAAATTGATGTTGTTATAGACATCTAAGAACTAGTTGGCAACAATAAACCGGGTTTGAGTGTAGTCTAATTGGCAGTTACATTCTCTTTTACCATCTTGCAATTCCATTAATTCACTATTAAACAAATTAATAATGCTGGTTGTTGGAATGTTCTCCTTTTCTGGCATTATCACTGAAGAAGTTTGCTTTAAAACTTTATCATAATTGGCTGACCAATTTTGTATGCTCTTGGCTGCTACTCTGCCATATCATATATTACTTCATTTTAGTCAGTGTCTAGACATGCACATTTGCGCTCCCTATACATGTTTATTTCAATTTTTGGGCTTTACTATTTTGCGCGGAGATTTATTTTCTATAATTGATGAGGGATCTAAAAACATATTTGTAGTTATGACTTACATGCCTCAAGATTTTCGGGGGTCACTTATTAGACAACAAAGAGAGCGTTCTGAAAGGAATAAGCAAGCAGAGGTCGATGCTTTGATTAATTCTGGAGGAAGTATACATGATCGATATGCTCTTCTTTGGAAACAACAAATGGAGAGGTAAGGGATGCTTGCTGTCCGTTATACCAAAGGTGTCCATCTATGGATGACTTTGCAATTTATTGTGCTTTTATTATACAGGAGGAAACAGTTAGCTCAACTTGGTTCTGCTACAGGTGTTTACAAAACCCTAGTGAAGTACTTGGTTGGGGTTCCACAGGTATTAGTCGTATTTTCTTTAGCCTGCCACTTTTTTCTCTGGATGCAATATCCATGTAATTCTTTGGACCCCTACGTTTCCTGGTGTAGGTTTGCCAGTTTGCATTCTACAACAGTGTGTGGATTTTTGTCATGGTTTTCTTTTATGATTTTTCTTTACAATTCTTTCAGTGTGGGTAGCATTGCACTTTAGATAAATATATAACGTTGGGACCATTTTAAAAATGTATTATGTTCCTAGATTCATTTTGGTTGAATTTTTGTTCTTAGATTCCTTGCATCTTTTAAAATAAGATTGCTTAGAATGTTTTGGTTTCTTTTGTGGATGCAGGTTTTGCTAGATTTCATTTGTCAAATAAATGATGATGATGGGTTCGTGTTGAGAATTCCTATTGTATCGTAGTTTCTTTTGCCTACTATATGAAGCCTTAAAATGACTATATGAAGCCTTATTGTATATTGTCAAATCTTGTGCTTTACAGGCCAATGGAAGAGCAAAGGCAACGTTATGGACCGCCTTTATATAGCCTTACAACAATGGTGCTGTTTATTCGGTTCTTTCTTTTGTTAGCTTGGGGACGGTTTGAGAATGGAAAGCTGTAAGATATACTACGTCTATTTTGTGTCACTGGTTGTCAAAGTTAGAAAGGAACGCAGCTTTTTCAACGCCGATTTAGTTTTACTGTACCTTGTTCATTATGAGGCAGTGACATTTCTTGTACTGTCTCTTGCTGATGCTTCGCTGTTGCCTAAATTGAGCAGAAATAGGGAAAAGGTTGCAATCTTGGAACAAGCAGCTGATGTCTACACCACTGAGTTTGAAAGATTCATCTCCTTTATTAGGTATTACTCTTTTTCCCTCTACGAGTATTGTATTTCACTACTCCTTTATCTTTGTAATTGGGGATTTACAATTCTCATCAGTATGATTGCATAACTATGCAAGTGATCATTTCGGTTCTTGGCAATGCACCTGTACCCCTGTTATTTTGGAAATCCATTGTTGCGGATACTTGCAAAGTAGTTTTCTTTAATAAAAGTTAAGCAAAATAAGAAAACCGCACAATATCCACTTTGACTCCCAACAACTAGACTGGAAAGCCTTATAAATTCACCAAGATAGTGAATTTTTTCTGTTGTTAGGAGTTGGACCCCTTTTCTACAGTACAATTTCTGATTTTTTGGCAAGGGAATCTCTCCCTTTTGGCCTTGTACATAATTTCTTATCAATATAAGTTTCTTGTTTGAAAAAAAGAGTATTCTGATGTTTTATGTGGTTCTGAATTATCGCCTCAAATCTGTGATGGGACTGCTATGAATAAAAATATTTTCTGCCTTGTCCTCAAACCTATGTCAAATGGTTGCTAATATAACCTGAATAGAGTGAACAGTGATTTTATTTATACAATCCTGCCTGCTGGTGTTTTTATTTTTTGCTTTTTCTTAGTTCATAATTGATTGAAATTGTTGCCTCTTCTCGATTGCTATAAACATTTTTTATATTAGCACTGAATGGAAGGAAGTTTTCTTGTGGAAAAAATTAAGATATGAACACTTTTTAATGAAGCATAAAGAATCCTTCTTATGCTTCATTCATAAGGGATACCGTCCCATGGATGATCATACTTGCAAGGTTGAAGGTGAACGAGAACCCTATTATTGTCCAGGACATTAGTTTCTTCTTTTGTACTGTACTATTGCTTGTTGCAATCTATTTATTCTTATATTTTGATACAATGTGTCCTATTCTAGTGAGGTCTTTGCAAATTCCCCCTTCCTTATCTCAGCAGAGGTTGCTGGTGCACTGGAAGGAAGGTAAATTTCCAAGGCCTTGTGTGTTATTAAAGAGTACATGTTTCATTTGAATTCTCACGAGTCTCTCTTGACCAGGAAAAATGATGATTACAAAGAAATAAGTGTTTCAGCTGGCAAAAGTCATGAGGTTTGTTGCTATCTAATGCTCATAGCAGCATGCTAGTTTATTCATAAACAAAATTAAATCTACATCACACACTAAAGTGCATGAAGAGCATGTGTTTATATGCTGATGGAGAAGGTTACAAGTAAAAAGTTGCTTCAGGATTGAAAGGAAATCTGACACAGAGCATCTTTATATGGAACCGAAATTTCTGGGAATAAATGCACCGTGAAGCAAAGGGGAGAAGATAACATATGTCGAAATAGAATAAGCACACAAACATGGCACATGCGCTTAAACATGTAATAGGATCTCAAAATGATAATAAAAAAACTAAACTTAAAGTAGCCGTGTGCATGCATAAATTTATGAAGATTCCTACTGAGGTAATTGTTTGTAACTTTGTATGCCATAATGCTCTTATGTAGGTGGCTGAAATTTTTCTTGCAAATTTGTATAATCAACTAAAACGTGTTCAATTTCATAAACTGAGTACATAAGAAGAAAACTTTCTTAAGGAAATTAGCATAGTGAATGAGGTTTAAATTACGGAGGTGATATGCGAGATGAAGCTAGAAAAGGGGTGAAATTGGTTATTAATTAGATTGAGGTTAGACTAAATCCTGTCCAAAGGCAATATGTTTATTTGGATAGTTCTGAAATTCTGATCCATATACTAATTGAAATTCATATATATCTTTATGGCAAAGGGAAAAAAATAAAATAAAATAAATGCGCTTGTGCAATCAACATTGGAGATAAAGTTCAGACTGGTTCCTTAATTTTAGTCGTGCTCCCTATTGGCTTCAACTTTTTGTTTCAAGAACTTTTTCTTCTTGGTTTATGCGAGATGTTGTCCAAGTCATGATTTTTTTTTTTAACTTTTTATTTAGATATTGTACCAAAAAATTAGTTTTCTTTACCCATAATTATTTTGTCTTAATAATATTTTGTTGAATAAAAAAGAAAAGTTTGAAATTTTGGTTTCGACCATCAATATTTGTTTGAATAGGAAATGCATTATAATTTAAAATGGCATGGAATTTCTATGTCACGTTATATGAGTTTTTTTATCTAAAAAGTTGGTTCAGCGTGTCTGCTATGCTTAAAAATTGATCAATCCATGGGTATGTGGCCATGAACAACATGTAATTCCACTTTCTTTAGGGCTCAGTTTGGATGTAACGCAATAATTTCACTGACCAAACATTTAAAATGATTACATTAGTGTGGTAGAAGTTATTCTTAATCTTCACATCAAAATTTAACGTTTATAATTTGTTAGATCTAGGTGAAAATTGATACCACAGAGCAAGACATCTTCTATATCTTTAAGACATTTGACCATGTGCTTTTTATAATACATACATGAAGAAGAAAAGAATAAAGTGGAAAGAGAAACGTTTAAGAAACATATTAGCGGATGGTTTAGGATTAGAAAGAATATGATTTTATATTTCTCTTGTTGGGAAGAATTTGCTATGGTAGCGGTCGAAGCTTAACAGTTTATACCATTTGATGAATTTTACTCTTCTTTTAGGTCTTGTTGTCAGTAGACTCGTTAAATTCGTACATTGCTTGGGATTTCTCAGTAATACAAGGCAAGATATCTTTGGTATTGTTCTAAACTCATTTATGCTCTTGCTTGATGATGAAATGTTTTTCGTTTGTAGTTCTTCTGTTTGATCACTATTTGCCATTTTATGTGGAGTATGAGGTATGAAATGCATCATGTGTTTGCACATATATTGCGTCATCCAAAAATTTGTTAAATCACGTATCCTTTTCTCTTTTACTAGAGCCTGTTTGTCTTTTTGTTCTGCATTAGTTGCCACAACTTTAATCACTGCATATCTTTGTCTCCGGTTGTTACATCAAAAATTATTTCCCCTAACCTTTCATGTATGATGTATCGGTTGTTCACCTTGTTGATGTAGGATATGGTGATAAGGAGGATTATCAGTTTCTAGAAAATTCTATTTCATATATGGTCTTTCAGAATACTTGAGATTTTTTTTTTTTTCAGTAATTGTTCATTTTTAGTTTGGATGATTGATTTTGCTTTATAAGAACGATTAGAATTTGGTAAGTTGGCCTGTCGCCACTCCTGCTGCCTTTCTCCCTTTTAATTACATGCTTGCAAGGTCGAACACTGGTTTTAGTCTATGGATAATGAGATCTTGTGCAAAACAATTTGTAGCGGTTTTTGTAGTTGTTAAAATCTTGTAATCTGGAACTAAAATGCTATTATTTATTTCAAATACATGACAACATACATTTGAAAATTGTGCTTTATCTTGTGTCCAGGATATTGGATTTAGTGTGGAGTATACAAACCCTTCTGGGGAAAAAACTGTAAGTTTGCTTTACCAGTAGCTACTAATTTATTTGATGTTTTTACTTGATTCCCTTCTCAAAATACTGTTTTCCCCTCCTAATTACACTGTTTTATGGATGGTTGCTGCTCAGCAAATATTACCCTACAGGCGTTATGAGGCTGATCAAGTAAGTTTATTTTCCCCCTCCTAATTTTATTGGTATTGCAACACTCCGATGACAACTGCTTAAATTTTTTGGATATTCTTTCAGGGCAACTTCTGCACGTGCATGGCTGGAAACTACAAACTAATTTGGGACAATTCATATGCAAGCTTTTTTAAGAAGGTATGCAATATATTTGCTAGCTGCCAAAACATTCATTTGTGTACTTCCAATTTTTTTTTTCTCTCCTATATCTCATACTACCATCAGATTCTAGCATTCTTGGAGCATTTAGGTTTTGTTTTAGGTGAGGAAAATGAGGAGAGGATTTTTCTCATCATTATTTGTGATTTGGACTTTCTCTTTTTGTATAATATGCGTGTTCCAGTCTACAATTCTCCAAATTATGGAAATTGTATGATTCAAATTTTCAGTCCGACGGATGGTTTCGAGTCCTCAATCCCATCCCATTTCTCTCGCCCGTTCTCTCCTACCAAACAACCATTCGAATCTAACAACCCATTTATCAATTGTCGTTCTCATCTCAATTATTCGATTCTGTGATTTTACAATACATAGCCTTGGGTACAAATTTTCAGAATTTTTTTTTTGGAATATATTGGCATCCATTTCTTTAAGTGTGAGAATTTCCATATATTCTATGTGATTTAACAGGTGCTGCGGTACAAGGTGGATTGTATTCCTCCAGTTGTGGAGTCATTGCCATCTGATAGCCAAGTGGAAGGATGAGAAGAGCCGTAACTGTAGCATCAACCCACATTCTTGCTCGTAGCGATTCCTTGCTTTTTAATTATATATACAATGTTATTCACATTATTCTCAATTTGTCTCCTAAGGTTGGTTATTTTTATTTGGTTACGTAATCAAGAGATTATTTTCAATCTGTTAAGAATGTATATTTTGTATATTATTTCACCCTAAAAATCAGCAAAATCCATTCATCTCATCTCATACGCTCAGATCCTACTTATATCTTGCTTTCTGTCGTGGACAAGATTTGTGAGATGTAATCTTGTACCAAAAAGAACAGAGTATATAACCTCAAAACAAACTTAAAATTAGATGCCTACAATTCCTTGCAAGTTTTATACCTGTATCATTGTAACCAAAAATTGATCAAATCCATTAGATATTACAGAAGCTATTACTTTACTAGGGTGTAGGGAAGGGGAAGAATTGTTACCCATTTGGAGCAAAAAACTGCCATAAAAATGAGAGGCAAATACAGTGGAGAGGATTTGGCCGCTTGCTTCTAGAGCCAGGCAAGTGTCCCAAATTGAACCGTTAGGGTTCAAGTAAAGTTATAGGCTCGCTTGGCAGCGTCAAGGGTGTTAGACAAAAGCATGGCTATGGTCATTGGCCCAACTCCTCCAGGTACAGGGGTGATGGCCGACGCCACCCTCACTGCCTCATCATAGCAAACATCGCCCATTAAGCGGTAGCCATGCTCGCAGCTGGGGTCCTGCCAATCCAGATTTCCAATTTAAAACGTCGAAGGTATCATTGAGTTCACAAGTACATCGCTAAAATTGTACTAAACTCCATCACTAGAGCTGCGAAATTGCATGTTGTTGCGTTGGCTGTAGATATTTAGCATATACTTGAAATGTGGAAGAGTTCAATAATATGCATTAAAAAAAAAAAAAAATCCACCATACCTCTATTGGATTTGTTCCAACATCTATCACAACAGCACCAGGCTTTAGCCAGTTGCCACGGACCAGGTTAGGCACTCCGGCAGCTGCGATCACAATGTCAGCTTCACGGGTGACACGTTCTGGGTCTTTTGTGTAAAGATGCACGATGCTAACTGTGGCATGGTGCCTCTGTCGAAGAATTCGATTATATGGCTCTTAAGTCTCAGCATATTGCATTCAGTAGATAATCTTCTCAATAAGATATGGTATTACCTGCAATAGCAAAGAGGCAGGCAATCCAACAATGTTACTTCTTCCGATCACAACAGCTTTCTTCCCCGTTATTTCGATGCCAGACCGAATTAATAACTCGATACAACCTTTCGGGGTGCAGGGAATGAACAAAGGTTCCCTCCCTCTCATGGCAAGATTTCCTATGTTAAGTGGATGGAAACCATCTACATCTTTCTCTAGGCTCAGCACATCTGAAATCTTTCCAACATCCAAATGCTGTCCCAAACAATTCTTTGTAAGACATCACACAACACTAGCAGATTCTGATAATTAAAATATCAAAACCTCAACATCAATTGCTAAACATATAACCGCAACGAGATGTCACTAACATGATGTATTTTTAAAACGGCATTTCAGCATTTTAGAATAGTTCGCACCGCCTGGCGCCCATTTAAGTCTTTGTAGACGATCTTAAATTTTCAAAGAATCAATTCCAGTAGAATTGGATAGGCCGCCTTGTACAAACAATAGATGCCTTAGTAGAGGTACTATAGTGAGGAAAGTTTTAAAATTTATGTACCTGCTATCTTTCAGAAGGGGAAAAAAATTACCTGCGGAAGAGGAAGCTGCACTAGGATACCATGAACAGAAGGATCCACATTAAAACCAGACACAGCAGCAAGTATTTCATCTTCTGTGCAATCATTAGGCAGTTCGGTAACTTGTGACATGATTCCAACTTCTTCACAAGCAACAATCTTGTTCCGAACGTAAGTCTCTGAGTCACTTCTTTGCCCAACAAAAACGACGGCCAAGCCAGGAGCTTTTCCAATGAAGTCTTTCATCCTCCTCACTTCACTAGCTATTCTTGACCGAATTTCCTCTGCAATCAACTGTCCATTAATTACTGCTGCAGTTTGCTCATTAGCTGCGATGGACATAAAATATGGAACCTTTATTTAAGAACCGACAAACCAGGAGAAAGGGGGAAAAAGAGCATAAATATTGAAGACCCTTTTTTCTAATGGAGAAGATCTTGATATTCGAATTAACCAATATAGAGTTTGTGTTTTTCTTTTTCTTTTAAGAGTTTCTATATCAGTGCATAGTAAACCAACAATTAAAGAAACAGTTAAGAACCCTTGGAAGAGGTAAGGGAAATAAATTATACTAGACATTCTTTCTAATACACATTTTCCTATTAGAAATGCTTCTAATATTTTTTGTAAAATACATGGGGCCTAGGAAAATCATATCATCTGATTCCCTTCCACCAATCCCTCACACATGAAGACGTTCTACGAAGCCCCAAGTAGCGATTCACCTACAAACTCAAAGTCTAGTTAATGAGGTCCTTTGTTTGTGCACACACACAAAGTATTATAGAAGATCTCAGAGCAACCATCCATTTCTCATTCCCCAAGATTGACTATAATTAATGAGGTATTTGCACAAGTAAACTTCCTAAGAACTAATAGTATAAGAATAATTAAGCCACCTATTGAAGCTTTTCAAACTCATGTTTAACCGTTTACTATTATTAACCTTTAAGATGATGAAGTTGATGTGACCAAAGACCTCGAACTTGCACACAAAAACATTATTTAAATAGGGAAATCAATAGCAGGAAAAAATTGTTTAAAATAAAACCTCTTAGTCCAGCAAAGAAACTGTTGGTGCCCAAATTTGCTTCTATGAGAGAAACAGAAAGAACTATAAATCTTAGAAGAAGAATTTGCGAATCCTCCATCATTTGAAACAAATGGAAATCAAAATGAAATGACGTGTGAGAGGCAAACTCACAGTGACTATTGGCCGATAGACGTTGGAGATCGATAGAGTCAGGAAGCCAAACATCGGGAAGGTCCAAAGAGACAAGAGAGGGAGACATAAGAATTTGGCAGCCATGGTCATCCTTTAATGTCTTCTGGGTCATTGTTGTAAACGGAATTCTCTGTCCTAATGCCTTTTTCTTCCATGAAACTACCGTTCTTCGCATCAAATTTCCAACCATCATCATCCCTCTTCACCAAATCTCCCAACCTCTATATCATATATGATGCAAAAGGATAGAAACTTTTACAAAAGACGTCCAATTGAAAAAAAAAAAAAAAACAAAAAAAAAAAAAAAAACAAAATTTTCTCTAACAAACAGTTTGTAAAAGGCTGTTAATCATTCCTTGAAACAAATAAAATGATCAAAATACAGGAAGCTTCGCAAGAAGTTCAAAATTTCCAACTGAAACATTTCATCAAACGTTTGGTATGCATTGCAAATGCAAACTTATGGCTAATGGAACTTGAACACCCAAATGCAAAAAAAAATGACAATGGAGCATAAAATCCAGACGTTTAACGATTAAAAATAGAAAACATACGATTGGACAATCATATTCAAAATAAAAAATACAAATGATAAAGAAAACACACGACTCTCACTGGGGTTGAAGTAATGGGAAAATGGCTACGTTTGCAAAGAACAACGAAAACCAGGTGAAGTTGGACTTGGTCTTGCGGACGAGAAGAAATTGAAGACAACACGAGCTTTGCTTGGACTAAAAAGAAATCAAAGATTCGACAGTCCGATAATATTTCAAAAAAAAATATTTTCTTTTCCAAATTATTTTGGGTAACGTGGAACTCAAATAATCATATGGTTTAGCATATGATAAATCTACGCTCTTACTACCCGAACAGACACACGGTCTTTCTCACCAACAATTTAAAAAGAAAAAAATATACGTCAAGCATTTTTGACGTATATTTGTAAAAGCATCAATTGTTTGTTACAAATATTTATTATTTTTCTTAGGTTTTAGTCTTTAGTAATATTTTGAGGGCAAATTTTTTTGATGGAAACTGAAAAAAAAAATCATTTCGTAAGTATATATGTTTTAGTTATTAGATCTAAAAAAAGAAATTATTTTAATTAGATCTAACGGTTTTAAAACATACATTATTAGTAGGTTTTTAGAGAAGAATTCCCAAAAAAATATCTTAATATTTCATCTATTGTTTATTTCTTTTATCACCTACTATTTGCAGCTCCTTTTTTTTCAACGGACCTTCTATGTCAAGCATTAATTATAATATAAAGTTTTATGTAATCAAGAATAATTTTTTGTAAGAATTTTTATAAACGAAGTCATTTTTTAAGATTTATTTTTTATAAATATCATACGTGTTTATTTATAACATAACTTAACATATAATATAAATGATAATATGGTATAACCTTTTTTAAGTACTACATAAATAAACACAACTTTTAAAAATGTAGCATAATATGTATTTTTTTTTTGTTGTTTAACGATAAATGTTAGTAACTAATAATCACCCTATTTTTAGGGAGAATGAAAAAAACAGACAACGGTTATAAAAGAATAAAAATAAATATACCAAGTATAAAATAAAGTTAATAAATAGACTAAAAAATAAATATACATTTAGTAACCAGTTAAAAAAAATATCTCTAATTTAAATATTAGCGATGGTTTATTTTCTTCGACCATTAAAAAACAACTAATCTAATATTTCTTTCTTTTTTTCTTTCTTTCTATCTACTATTCTCTCTTTCTTCTGATTAAGCACTCCCCTCTCTCCTCGTTTCTCTCTCTATCTCCACTTCCTTTTACTTGTCTCTCTGCAACCTGGGATCTATCGCCTTCTTCCCAGCTTCTTCGACGCAACAGACTAAGCAAGCCCTGGCACTGCAACGATAGCATCACAACGAAGATCCAGAACACAACAGATGGCCTCGGCTTCGCACAACCTCGACAATCCCTGCGACGACGTCGGCGACTAGAGGCTTACACGATCCTTGGGACGGCATCACGGGGCCGCATGGATGAGCACACCGTCATCGCAATAGTCGCGAGGATGAAATAGGGTGAAGATTGGGAGACGCTGTCGTTGTCGTTGGAGTCAGGAGAAGCTGTCGGAGTCGCACGAAGAGGAGCATCGGAGTCGCGGAGGGTATTTTCTAAAACAAAAATATTTTCACCAATTTTAAAAACAATACAAAACGGCCCCATACTCTTTAAAATTAAAACTAACCTGAAATTTACTTATCCTAGTAAACAGGAGTTATACTCTTTAAAATTAAAACTAATCTAAAATTTACTTATCCTAATAAATAGGCTATTTACTTCTAGAGGGTAAAACTAAATAACTATTTACTACAATCTCTCTCTCTCTCTCTCTCTCTCTATATATATCTCTCTCTATATATATAAAATGTGTAAATTGCAATATTCATATCGTGCTCTAATGCCCTTCTTTTAAAAAAAAAAAATGGTGCTTTGATGCATTTTTGCCCTATAATTGTCACGCCCCTGGAGTACAGGGAGATGACGTGGCGGATTATTTAAACTAATTAAATAAGAATTTAATTAAAACCAATGGTTTAAAGATCAAATTAAGTGAGAAATAAGAAGATTTCAACCACATTTTTACAAAGAATTTATAAATATTAAGCAAATAATAAAAGTTAATAAAGAACCGCGAGTATGGGTTCCACAACCCACAACTTGTGCACACACATGGTACTGACAATATCATAAATACAATTACAGTCCAGGTACAAATAAAGTTAAATCTTACATGCCTTAATTAAATGGTACAAAAGATAAATTAGTCATTCTATTGCTCCTGAGTTCGGTCCGAAGAATCCTCTCCAAACCTAAATGGAAAACCACCTAGAGGGGGAAATTTAAAACAAATAAAACGTGAGCGAAAGGCTCAGTAGGACTAAGTTTTATAAAATAATTTAATTTAAAGAAACATGACATTATTCAGGAGTTATGTAAAAGAAATCTTGAATAAACAAATAAATTTGAGTAAAACCATTCTTATCCAGAACAGTTTACCTGTATAACCAATAATATCATTTTCTTTTTCCTAGGCAAACCATGATATCACCACCGTAGTGGCCCAGTTGGGTTTCGGGACCTGCCCCCAAGGTCAATCGCTACACGACCCGATCTCTGATATGGCATCATGCCTATGTGTTTATTATCATCATCATTCAAAAACCAATTACCGAGTGTTGTCATTTACATTCATTATGAAATTCATTTCAGTTCACGGTATATTAAAATATAACCGATAAATTCATTTTTCAAACAACCGTTGAAAACATTTTAATAAAAATCCTTTTCAAAGCCAAATTATTTCAAAACCAGGCTACCAACGAAATATGGTAGAAGTCCTACCTCAATACTCGTGTCGGTGTCCCACACCGTAATCCCAGTCCGCTATACGTTAGCTTCCGCGGAACCACGAACGATCCTAGATACAAACTAAGTCGATCAATATCTAGTTCGAGACATTCTATGTTACTAAAGCAGTTCATGATGTCCCGGTGTGCTATTTGTACCTTTAACATCATTCTATAAGGTTGGAATTTAAATCAGGGTTCAAAACAGTGAAAACGGGTGAAAATCACAAAATTTTCTATGCCTCGGTCGGCCTGCCGGACTCCCTGCTTCGGCCGGCCGAACTGTACCGGAAGCCAGATCCAGTCGGCCGGTGTTCTTCCGTCCGGCCAGGGGAGGTGACATGGTGGATTATTTAAGTTAATTAAAAGAGAATTTAATTCAAATCCAGAGTTTAAGGGGGGTTGAATTAAGTATAAAATGTGGGATTCGTTAAAACACTTTGTAAAGAGTTCATATACATTGGACAGTTTAAAACATTAAATGAATAAATGTTAAAATAATAAAGCCACGAGTATGGGTTCCACAACCCACAACTTGTGCACACAAGTTGTGGGTTGTGGAACCCATACTCGCGGTTCTTTATTAATTTTTATTATTTGCTTAATATTTATAAATTCTTTGTAAAAATGTGGTTGAAATCTTCTTATTTCTCACTTAATTTGATCCTTAAACCATTGGTTTTAATTAAATTCTTATTTAATTAGTTTAAATAATGTACCACGTCACCTCCCGTACTCCGGGGCGTGACAATAATATATGTTTTAAATTTCAGTTTTTTGCCTTCAAGTTTATATATAAAATACCTAATTTTCCTTTTAGTAGCTATTATGATTCTATATTTTTTTCCCCAATCTTGCTACTTATCACAATATTTTTATATCAAAATCTTAAAGGAAAGTATAGGAAATATCACTTTTTCAAAACAAATTTCAGTAAATATCAAGTTTTAAAAATATTAATAGTAAATGTGAAATTTATAATGTAAATAATTATTTACCCTTTTGTTTATAGCGTAAATAATTTTTATTTACATAATAAATGAATTTATAGTGCAAATAATGTATTTATCTCCTTGTTTATAATGTAAATATTTCTTATTTACATAGTAAATAAGTTGTTTATATTGTAAATCTGACATTTACTATAAATATTTTAAAATCAGATATTTACTTCAAAAATTTTAAAAAAATCTGACTTTTTTTTTCATTTTCCCAAATCGTAATAATGAACCTAATGGCCTACCTGAATCGAAATCAACCTCAATACCATTAACAAAAATCAACCTCAATCATTAAAAACCCTAAAAAAGCCACCACAAACTGCAATCGAATAAAACTGTATATATCAATTTAATAGCCAAACCAACATCATACTATCTAAGTCAATTTCTAGGGTGTTTGGTTGTTGGTTAAAACTAATTTTCTAACGAACAAAGAGTGAAAGCTCTCATATGCTACAGTAAAAAGTAAAAAGTTTCTACAGTGTAAAGGTCTCAATGCTATAATGTTTTTAACAAAAATTAGTTCTAACCATTGGTTTTAAGTACACTTTTAAACACCCTATTCGATTTCCATTTGTAGGGTTTTGTTCCTAATATGATGAGAACAAAGTTTTGTAAACAAGAAAAAAAGAAAATAGAAACTAAGATCTATTCGGTTTGTTGGTTTAAAATATGGGAGTCTGAGCTTTTGTAATTTAAATAAAAGGGGTTAACAAATTTTTTTGAGTTATTAGCACTAATGGCCCTTAAACTTTAATGTCTCTTTTACTTTGCTACGTAAATTTTGAAAATCACTACCTTTTGCCCCTAAATTTTCAAAACTCTTCACTTTGCCCCTTGAATTTTTGAAATCACTATTTTGCTCCTGTACTTTCAAAGCTCCTCATTTTATCTCATATTTTCTTATTTTCCATTCGAATAGATAGAATTAAGCCCAATGATCCGTACATGGGTCACCTGTAATGTCACAACCCGCCTTTTTAGGGTGTGATAAAACACTTTTCTTACTTACATATAGATGAATAACTTAGGAATATTTTTTTAAAAAATATATTATATATGTAGGTTTTAGCAACCCTCAAAATGCAAACATATACATATATTTACATAAACAAACTTTTTTTTACAATATTATTTGCTAAACATTTTTTAGAGAGGTTTTATCTTACTTAACTATGTTCAGCTTTTATACAACACGCTTTAAAATAACTTAAAATATATTACAGCGAAAACATGTCTATGGTGGCATCCATACCCAGTTCTGCACATTACTCATATCCCTCCGCCAGCTCATTAGTGAATTTACTCTGACCTTTTAGTGGGTATACCTACAGCATTGTAACACTTCTATATGGGGGTTAACAGTTTTTAATGAATTAAAATAAAAATCAAAAATAAAAGTAAAACCTCAAAAATAACGTTGCCCGGGGCTTAAATGAAAACTCTTAAATCAAAAATAAAATATAAACGACAATTAAACCCTAGTTTAATATAGCACTTTAAATTTAATAATATAAACCGTCGTCATCATCATTTCAACCCTCAAAGCATTTTAATACAGTCATAAAAGTAACAATTGATGCGTACATTATCATGAAGAACGTTCTTAGCAATTGAAGCAGTCCCAACGTAATATAGCTACATAGCTTTCTCAACTATTTTTCTCGTAGCCACCTAACACTTAGTAAGTCCTAAAAAGATGAAAATATAAGGGAATGAGCGACAATATGCTCAGTAGGAAAAACTATTACTCACCTTTAGGTTTTTATCATTATGACATTAAAACCTGCATGGTTAGTTAATACTCCTCATTATCCAGATTATGAGATTTATTATAATCCTATTCCGTGGATACCATAGTTAATCATTACTGAGTTTCATACGTATACATATATACAAGTATTATAGTTCATCATTATTCCTAGGTACCCAGTTCAATAAGTATCACTCAACTCATCGAAACTCAAATGGACGCGCTTGATCACCCTCTAAACATTCCAAGGGTGTTTCGATGAGGGGACATCAAGCCTGGGGTCTTCACCAAGTTGATTCATGTACAGTGTGTTCTGGGACTTTCGACCCAAGGAAGCGTCATCACCTTCCTCTTATTTTACCTTTTAGGGTATTCGTGCCCAAGAATGTAATCGCCGCCCTCTTCATGTCTCACTATTTCTCTATATTTAATCATTATTTATAGTGAGTTTTTCTAACCATGCTTCTCAATTTATAACATGTGTCAATTTATTATGTTCCTCGCCGTACAATACAAGACGAGTCCATGTCATAGTTTCATATGTGATACTCATATAATAGTAGTTCAACATAGATATATATATCTTGAGGTAAAACAATCAATTTTAATTCCATAAAAACCACACAAAAGATGAGTAATAGAATCCCTACCTCTTTACAAACATCCACTGACAATTCTCAGCTTACACAATTTATCACATAAGCTCCAAGCATGCTATTGTCCTAAAACGTATAAAATAACCATACTTTAACTTAAATCCTAATTTTTAATTATGTCAATTTATCATTTATTTTTATTAGTGTGCCATAATCATTAACATACTAAAATTATGAATATCACTTTTCTAACTTAATTTTAGTTAATGCTAAAATAACAATAAAATTAAAATATATGAATTTTATTTTGGTACAAAATATGTTGAATGAATTTTTAAAATAAATAATATGATTATAAAATATTTAGAAATAAAATAATTGAAAAGTTTAATATTCATTAAAATAAAATTAGTTGAAATTACAAACTTTTTATAGAGAACTATTTATTATTTTTGAAATATAGGTTATCAAACAACCATCATTGACCTGGTGGTTTGGCCTCCTTTATTTATCCCTAAGGGGGGCAGGGGGTTCAAATCCCACCTGAAGCTAAAATTTGCTTCTATTTTTATTAAATCTCTGTTTTGGAAAAACAACATGTCATTTCCCCTTTATAGGAAAAACGACAGAAAGCCAAAAAAATGACATAAACTCTAGAAAAATGCACATACAGGTTCTTGATTATTTTTTACCCATTCTCAATCAAAATTCAGGTTTCTAACATGTTTCTAAGCTTAAAAATGATGTATAACCATTCACAAACATCAAAAACACATTTCTCACAAATTTTCATATCAAAATACAACTTAAAATCAAGGTTAAAGTTTTAAAAATCTAACCTTAAAAACTTAACTCAAAAGTGGTTTGAACTTGAAAATCCTTGAGTTTCCTTGATCTTTGAGCTGGTGGGTAGTTGTTTGTGAAGATTGTGATAGAACAACTTGAGTTTTCCTTTGGTCTTCCTCTGATTTATCTCACCGTGTAAGAGAAATGAAGAGGAAAAGAAAGAAAAGAGAAAGAAGCAGGGAGACATGAGGGAAAGAGAGAGAGTGATTTGATCTAAATGAGAGGTAAGGAAATAATTGAGGAGTAGGTGAGTGAGTCTCCTTCGGAGACTTTTAGTTCAAATAATGCCAAATGACATTTTCATAATTAATTAGAAGTTCCAAGACATTTTGGTAAATATACTAAATGAGTATAGGAAATTTTAGGAAATTCTAAAAATAAGTAGAAATAAATATTGTGAAATAGATTTTAAATGAAGCAAATTTGTAAATGGCACACTAATAATTAATTTAATTACCTTAATACCTGCTAGGAAAATAACGGGTGTCACAGCTCTACCCCCCTTAAATAAATTTCGTCCTCGAAATTTCAAATCTAATCATACTAGTAAAAATCACAATTCTGTTATGATTCTACTTCCGGCTCTAAACTGTCAGTGTTGTTTCTCCTCAAATGTAAGTTACCATATCTCCACTTATATACTTAAAATATGAATTCAGTCTAATTTCTAAATCCCTCAACAAGAGTATTTCTAGTAGATTCCACATTGATAAAATCGCATAATGGTTTAGGAATCTAATCAGAAAAACACACATGTCGATCATACCATTTTTTTTCAGTCCTTCACTATTCATAAACTGTAATCTACAATCACATTAGGGAGATTGCTCGAGAAATTCTACATACTTCATCTTTGGGTTCTTTTCCTTTCTGAGCAAAGAAAAGTCAAGAATGATAAATTTTATATTCCAAGTAATAAACTAAAACATAATCATAAAATATATAACACAAGCGCTTTTATTCAAAATCATACATTAAACTTATATATAGATATATTAGAGGGAGTCTCATAATTATAGCCAACTCGACAGGTTTTTTTTTTAATTAAATTCTACGTTTATGACACTGAAACATTTCATCCACATAACACACTCATATTTTCTACAAAGTACCCCCACAGTTAACTTTAGTCTTCTACAAAACATTAATAGAATACTACACATTACAAACACGATACAGATACATTTCAAGAGTACAAGGCACTCCGTATACCAGCTATCCATATCATGTATGCTTATAGCATACAAAAACATCGATAAACAAAAGATCAGACCTTAAGTAGGATGTGTTTCGAGAGCATCAAGTACTCCGTATCCAGCCATCCCAGCATTAGGCTCAATGAATCTAAAAGATTGAACAACAACGTACCATAACAAATACAAAATACAAGGTAAACGGTTATTCGTGACACACGAAATACGGACACACATGCCTACATGCCATAGATAAAACCAAAAGATTACAGATGGAGATTCAAATCAATTGGCCACTACCGGCTTTCCCTTTCCCATTCAAGCTTGGATGTTGCAGTGTCAGATTCCGGATGTATGATTTGCATTTATCTATTAATTCCTCAGCTGTTGAAGCAGTAACAAAGATTTGTCTCTCCGATTCTGCAATGATGTTTTCTTCCACAGCGTAATCTAGAAATTTCAAAAGACTATCATAAAAACCATTTACATGCAGTAGTCCCAAGGGTTTGGAATGAAAGCCCAATAATTGCTCACAAGCAACTACGAATATTTCCTCAAGAATACCTAGACCACCAGTTAATGCTATAAAAGCATCAGAATTATTGATTATGGCTTTAAAATTTCTATGAATGCTCCTGACTCCTTTTCCCTTACCTATGGTTTCCTTATAAAGGTTTCCTTCAGCTAGAATATGAGGCCAAATTTCTACAGTTGTGGCGTCACTAGACCTAGCTGCTAGCGTCATATTTTCCATCATTTTTATACTACCACCCCCATAGATTATGTTAATCTTCCCGCGTGCTAGGACTTGCCCTAAGTGTTTTGCAGCTTTAGGTGTCGGGTCTCCTTATTTTACATCAATACCCCATTTTAATGAGACTTTGCAATTTCGCCCTTTATTTGAAAATTTTGATAATTTTATCCCTGGAACTAAAATTAATCTCTTTAAACCATAATTTTTCATTTTTCATTTTTCATAAGGATTATATTTGCTCAAAATACTATACCCAAAATCCTTTTGCAAAATGGAGTTTTTGCCTTTTTAAATTTTTTTTCAATTTTAACAAATTTTTGTAAAATCAATAACTAGCAAATGAAGACAATTTTCAATGAACCGCCCGTGTTTCCTAATAGTTTTGTCGAGACCTACAACTTTTGTGTTTTAACTTTTTTGAAATTTTCATTGCACATGGGTGTTTTTGGTCATTTTTCAAATCGGCTGAGAAAAACTTTTTTTTTGCAATTTAGTCCTTGGGTCATTTTTGTAAAAATCAATTTTAAAACAACATTTCAGCTACTGTGAAGGCAGATTCAACCCTTTCCTAAACCATTTTCATACCAAATCACTATTCTTTGCAAAACTAGCATCCAAATTACAAAACTATCCTATTTTTGCATCAACCAACACTTTTTACATTTAAACCCTAATTTCAACGTCAACATCATATCATAAACCATATACCCATGAAATTAAACCAAAAATTTACTTGAATAGCCACATACCCTAAAAAAAATCAAAGTCCAAAACAACACCAAATAAACTTTAGATTTGAGAAATTAAACTTACCAAAGGTAGAATTGGTAATCTTAGCCTCCCAAGGGCTTCTTTGAACTTTTTCCTAAGCATATTTCATATAAGAGAATCTTTGATCACAATCCCCTTCCAAACCAAGAGGAAAATTTGAGAAAAAGTTTAGATTTTTACCTCAAAATTAATAAAACCCTTTGAGCTTTACTTCTTGGATCTTGTTTGGGGTCAATTTTGCAAAGATTTGGGTTTAGGAAATTTTTTGAGAGAGACTTCTATGGCTGTCGTGGAGTGAAGGGAGGAGAAATGAAAAAAAAATTTGGCTTGTTTTAGCTTTAATCCAGGCTTATCTTGTTATGGTGACTCACCAAATAATCAAGTGGTTTACTAAGATGGCTAGTTGTGATTGGGCCACCTTTCATGGCATGGTGGCCTAATAAGATTTCAATGGGTGTCCACTTGGTGGGCCCTAAAATTTTATACAATATAATTTTTTACCACAAAGTATTTTTCTTATACTGTTGTAGTATAATCAGTGCAAAACATATTCTTAGACTATATAAAATATCTTACTTGCCTTTGGTTTATTTTTGGGAAGCCAAATACAGCATTTTTTGTACCTGTGTTTTCACTTAGTAGTATACCTATACTGCATCAAACCCCCTTTTTGCACTGGTTTAGGGTTTTAGTAGACTCTCTATCTTATTTATACCTTAATTACCCATCCATTTATATCACAATTCTATAATTAATTGTAATATAAAATTTATTTTATGAATATTATTTATATATTTTTTTTAGTATTTAGACTCACCAAAATCTATATTGATAATATCTAATATTGCATCGAGTTCATAGTAGAGTTTCCTATTGATATTGCTTATTTGTACATTATCATAATTTTTACAGAAAATACAATTTTTAAGGGTAAATTCATTAATTAAACTCATTTAAATATTATATTTTATTAATGAATTCCCATAGTCATTACATGTAAGGGCAAAAATGAGATTTTATTATTCCTAAATTTTATTTCACGTTTACGCTCATATTTAATTTTTTTATCTACTTTTACTTATGAAGGGTCTATATGCATATTTATTTTGAATATTCTATATCTCCTTATCTTTAATGTGTAACTCATCTTTTTTAATATTTAAATTTAGATATCGGCAAATAATATCAATTTATTAAATAAGTTACGCATTAAAAATAAGAAGACATGTGTAGGCAAATCCTTCATAAATGAAAGTTTAGATAAAAAAACAAAGTCGTTAAGTGAGAGTGTAAACGTGAAACAAAACTTAAGAGAAATAAAATCGTATTTTTGCCCTTACAGACGATCCATGTGTAAATTATGTGGGTTTAATTTCGTCTATTTAAACGAAAAATCAGAAATTTAGGAGACAAAGTGAGAAGCTTTGAAAGTTCAGGGGCAAAATGATAAATTTTAAAATTTGGGGGGTAGGGATGAGGGGTTTTAAAAGTTTAAGGAGTAAAGTGATGATTTTTAAAGTTCATGGGGCAAAATAAGAGAGATCTTAAAGTTTAGAGATCTTTTGTGGTAAAAATATTTTTTTCTTGAAACATCCCATTGGTGATTTGAAATAAACCTCAAATAGATTTGTTAAACATTGACTTGAATCAACTTTTGGTTCAAACTTAATGAAGCAATGAGTCAAAAGGGCTCTAAGAATTTAATGATAAAAAATTAGAGGTGTTTTTATAAGTGCCAAATTTAGAGACTTGATTTTCATGTATGCCAAATAATATGAAAACTTATTAGGTCACAACCATCTTGAGATTTTTTTGTCTTAGTAAGATATTTTTCATGTCCTAAAGGGATATTTTTTCTCAACAAAGATAGCTAGTCATCTCCAACTACGATTAGCAAGAGCTCACAGCGGGGTATTTTTTGTGTCTTGGTGAAATTATTTTTTTAATAAAAGTACCTAATCATCTCCCGCTACGATTTTCGAGAGCTAACAATGAGATATATTTTGTATCTTGATGGGATATTTTTTTCTCAACAAAAATAGATAGTCATCTTTGGCTCCGATCATCCGGAGCTGACGGCAAAAAATATCTCGATAGGATATTTTTGTGCTCCAGTGGGATAGTTTCTATGTCATGTAATATATTTTTCGTGTCACATAGGAATATTTTCCAGTTCTTATACATTGTTCGCCAGTGACAAGCCTGATCCAATGAAGGGAGCTGCAAACGCTTTGATCCATCCCAAACGATATCTGTTTATCTTTCACTCCTCTCACCCCCTCTCTCTCCCTATTTTTCTCTTTGCTCTCTCTCTCCACCTTCCCGCCATCAGATCTGGGAAGAAACGGGATAGTTTCAGCTTGCCATGGACTCAGCATCTCTGCGACGATGTTCGTAATGCGATACCCCAATGTCATCCACCACGCGCCACTATCATCCTCATTAGTTGAAAGTTATTGTGATTGCGATCATCGATCAACACGAATCTTATCGTCGTCGTTGTGCAAGGCCATCGGAGTCTGCATTTGTTTTGTCGTCCCTCATCGTCAACGAAATCGCAGCATTGTATTGTCATTTAAGCCAGCATTGTATCTTCATTCTGCTTTGTTTGTCGTCAGCACCGAGAAGCGCGTGGTGCTCTAGTTCTTGTGTCCTCATCCACCATCAATCTTGAGCTCACCGTCGAAGATGAAAACGCTTGGGAGTCACAAATCTTTGACCGTGACCTAGAACTTCGTCGTCATTGAAGAGAACGGCTCGACAAGCTCCACCGTATTGCCCGGCCATGGATATGTCGCAGATCTCGATGTTGATTGTCACTAGCTTCGACACCTGCGCACAATATCTCTGATGAGGACAAGTTAGGAAAATCTAAAGAGAGAGAGAGTTGATTGCAGCCAACGAGAGAGGCGAAAAAAGAAAAAAGGATGAATAATCTCAAAGATCAGTGGCATAGACCTTATTTGTGGCATAAATTTTTTTTTTTTTAAGTTCACTTTTTTTGAAAGTTTATGTCTACTTCTATGGCAGACATTAAATGTTGGGGAAAACAAGGTCACACAGGGTGTAATTTTCTCAAAACGGTTAGATTTTCTTTTAAGGTGGAACGTTTGTGTCGCATTTCTCTCAATCTCCCCACTCATTCTAATTTCCAGTCTCTCCCTCTCTCTTTTATCGTTTCTATTATTATTTTTTTCACTCATTCCCCCCTTGCATCGCTATAGTCAAATATCCTTTATTTAGTTTAAAAAAAAAAACAAAAAAAAAGGAAATAATCATCTTTTCGGTTTTGCCATTCTTAATTTGTTCGCTCATTTCTTCTCTTATCGTCCTCCACAACGAAACCGATTGACCTGAAAGCACCCAAAAAAGTCATATCAGTGATAAGAACGGAACCCCTCGTTACATTTTAACTCACTTCTTAGCGTTGTAGTGGATACTTCTTTGACGACAGTTGATCCCTTTAATGGTGGTTCAAGGCTAGAAAGTGATATCTATGTCACTATTGTTTCTCTCTTTCGCAATAATGATGAGTCATTGCATATTGTCATTGGATTTCTTTTTTCATGGATTATTTTCTAATAGTTCTCCAACTGTAATTTGTAATTTGCAATACATGTAAGACCATGTCTAATGCAAATATCGATACCAATGTTATATTTATCACCAAAAAATATAAAAATGATATATTTAATATGTTATTTTATTTTATGTTTTAATATATAATGTTATTTAAATTGCCGTATTTATCTCTTGTTATAATTATTGAATCTTAAAACTTATAAAGAATATTAAAATAATTAAGCCATAATAATAACATGAAAAGAACTCATTATTTGAAAAAAAAAAATCAAAACCAGCTACCTATGGAATATATACATATATATATATATATTTGTAGTCATATATAATTGAACGCAAACTATAATGGGTTATTTACATAATTGTCAAGGTTAGATTGATTACCACACCCAAAAAAAAAAAATATTGCAGGTAACGTCACCCACGTCATCACGCTATATTTTGAAATATCGAATATACCCTTAAGCTTTCTCAATCTCCCCTCTCTGTCTCATCTCCCTCTACACAGTGATACACCAGAAAATTTTTGAAGAAAATCAAATTTCAAGACCAACTCAACGACACAGAGCTCCAAATCTTCTCTCTGATCCGCACCGTTGGATTCATCGGCCGACTGTTCGATCAGGTCTTCGGCGGCGATCTTCTTGCTAGTGCTCCACAGCGGCTCTCGACGTTGCAGCAGAGCTACACGAACCAATGGAGCAACAGCTTCAGACGATCCGCGCCAATGGATTCCTCGGCGGACGGTACGATCAGGTCTCTGGCGGCGATCTTCTGGCTGGTGCTCTGCGACAGCCCTCGACGTTCCAGCAGAGCTACACGAACCGTCAGAGCAACAACTTCAGAGGATCCGCGCCATTGGATTCATCGATGGATAGTTTGATCAGGTCGTCAGCGATGATCTTCTGGCTAGTGCTCCACGGCCTACTATGAAAAAACACCAAAATCATACCAAAAAAAAACCACTAAATACTAACAGAAATCACAAATCCACAAAATAACAAAAACGTAAAAAAAAAAAGTGTCGCCTTTGACTCAGAGAAGCACATGAAGCTCCGCATAGGTATCGTTGTAGCTTCGAAGGTGAGGTGTTTACAGATCGGGAGGCGACCACTAACTAGTAGAATTTTCCACGGTGGCAAAAGGCGGAGGCGACGGTCTCCTCAACTCACAGGGGCGCAGATCTCCTCGACTCACGGGCGGCGATGGGGGGTCTTAGTCCATGAAAAAGATCAAAGGCTCCAGGGATCTCAGTCCGAAGAACGCACAAAGATCGGCGTCCTAAAGTGACCATCGCCGCCGTCACGCAGAGAAGAAAGAAGAAGAGGTTCGGCATCTTGAGGTGGCGGCTTAGGCCATCGTCAGTGTCATCGGCAGGATGCAAGAGAGAGAGAGTTATTTCGTTTCGCAGTGAGGAGTGTGGCGCTGTGCAGCTCCGGCGTGAAGGAAAACAGAGAAGACGGCGTTGGAGGAGAGGAAGGGACAGAAAAAGAAGTTTATCCCAACCGTTAAGGATATTTTAGTCTATTTAGTGTTAGCTATGTTTTGCCATGTGGCACAAATTGTTAAAAGGTTTTGCAAGTGTGACATAATATTCGATTCGCTCCAGCTGGTATTTGTGCGGCATCCACATTAATTATCTCAGCTATAATTATACTAGTAGTTTTTTAAAATACCAATTCGGTACAACTCATCTTAGTTTAAATACGGTTCAAACTACTTATCATCTAAAAACTGGCAATTAAAGACCTATTTAATTCGAGTATTTGAATAAAGTATTTGAATGAAGATTTAAATTTTTATGAGAGAAATACTGTAACAAAATAATTCAAACCATGATTCAAGTATTGAAACAAACGAACCCTAAATACTCCTAGAAAACCCCTTTTTGCTTCTGACTATATGATTCTAGTTAGGATTGGTCATACTTCTACTCGTTAAATATCATTTTTAAGGTACCCAGGAAAGAGAAAAACAAAATTATTGCAAATTTGACATGTACCCAAAACTAAGCGTGCCAAAGTAGTGTAGAGTTTATGCACAATGTAAGTTATTAAGAACACAAAAGTTGGGAAAACAAAAACAAAAGAACAAAAAGAGCACTGAAAGAAAGCAAATCCTTACCAAGTTATTGACGACAATAGTTTTTTGGAAGGATCGATAATCAGTCCTTCCTTTCCCACAACACCTCTTCCCCACTCCCTCTCAACATCAATCTTTCTCTGTCTAATAATCTAGAAACAGTGTGTAACAAGTAAATAATAGTGGGGAGATCTTGTATCCCCACAATTCAGACAGTCCACGTCATAAAGGTGGTAAACCCACTTACACTTGGACCAAACACTCCAAGTGATTGAAGTCACTGTGGGCCCAATTTCCCCAATTACCAGCCCAAAGGCCCATAGAGGGGGAACTTAGCCAGTCAGACTCAGTTGCAATCGGATGAGACCTTCCCACAAGACACTCGGACTAGCACTGTCCGAATCCTAAGCCGATTGGGGGATAGTCCACAACAAGTCAAAATAGTGAAATTTTTGCATCTGAAAAAAGAAGGTCTTTTATATTCCCAGGTGCTCAGCTTAGCTACATGCCAAGGAATTAGGGTCAAAGCAAGAGATATAAAACCAACCCATCAGAAAAAGGAAAGCTCAGCCTTGAATCTTGTCAGGTGTAGGTATAGGAGGAGTCTCATTCTGCAGGAAAATGTACGATACTAGGAAAACATCTATTTGGCCTTGATCAAGAATGGAAAAATTAATATTGACGTATAAAGATTTATTTTTTAAAACTTAGAGTGGAACGGAGGAATTTAAATTCTTTACCTTAAAGTGGAGTCGGATTTAGTTTTTATTATTAAACCATACTTGTAACCACATGTCAAAAATTTTTAATTTATCAATTTATGAAAATGTCGTTTGATAACATCGAGTATCTACATCAATGTCAATAAAAATTAAAACATGTGTATACAGTATATAATACAAGTAAAATGTCAATACTTCACAAAAACATAAAATAGATTGGTTAAATTACATTTTTGTCCTTGAACTTTTAGTGAATTCTATTTGATCCCTAACATTCAAAATGTCCATAACATTCTTGAAAAATAGTTTCATTAAAGGCTTTTTGTCAAGAATCCATAAAAAAAAAAATAATGAAAAATAGGGTCATGTATGCAACACTTTAGTGCGGCTATTTAAAATAACGTCACATGATTGTTACATGTTATTTTTTATCTATTTTTTTATATTTTTATACGGCTTTAATGTGATAATTTTATAGGTCAAAAACTAGTTGTTGAATATTTTAAATGTTAGAAACTAGTTGTTGAATATTTTAAATGTTAGAGGTCAAAATGAGATCCACGCTTAACTTCAGAGACAAGAATGAGATAAACACGAAAAGATCTTTATTTTTTGTCAAGAGCATGTATCTACTAATATATATATATAGAGTATATTTTTCTATAAAATTAGAATCATGATATATAATTTTGTCATTGATATTTTAACTCTGGCTTATGATAATTTGCTGTAGGAATAACTTTATGATAATATATATATATATGAAATTAAGAAATAGAGCAACATTTTATCAATGATTTTGTTGGGGTGTTCTCCGACCGTTGCGCCGAGCAACTTATTGGGAATCTACACCGTGCAACTCCTCTATGTCTTAGGCGATTGGTTATGATGCACCCTATTGACCGTCACATTTGCTGACCAGGAGCCCGTTCGACCAAGTCGATTAGAGACATATAAAATGCCACTAGGGAATTATTAGACTGGCTGGTCCCTAACCAGGCCAAGCCCTCTTGGTACATTAACACTTCCACAAGCTACACCTAAAAGACCACCATGTGGCACCATTGACATTTGTCTCTAGCCGTCTAGGCTCCAATGATTGACACCCGGGTTGTGGGGCAAAGCCAATTCACACTTGGACCCAATCAAATACTATATATAAAAGCATTAACTTCGAAAAACTACATTTAACGACGTATTATTTACGACATATAGTTTTTGAATATTGTTAAAAAGTACATACAACGACATCTCCAAAAAAGATGTCGTTAATGACATTTGAAACAATAATTAACGACATCTATATAGATGCCGCATTAAAGCTCTCCTTTTAATGACAATGTTTAGTGTCGTTAAATTATTTAACGACAAGTAGGAGATATCGTCAAAGCCTTGGAGACTCTATGACACCCCTTATAGACGATTTTGGTCAAGATGTCGTCTATAAGGAATCTCCGAGGCTTTGATAACATCTCCTACTTGTCATTAAATAATTTAATGACATTAAATTATTGTCGTTAAAAGAAAACCTTTAATACGGCGTCTATATAGATGTTGTTAATTATTGTTTTAAATGTCATTAACTACATGATTGTTAAAGATGTCATTGTATGTACTTTTCAACGACATTCAAAAACTACATATTGTAAATAATTTGTCGTTAAATGTAGTTTTTTTTGTAGTACACCTAATTTGAGCATCGAAAGTCCCGAGCATCGAAAGTCCCTTGACAGGCACCAAATCAGTGTCTCTCTTATCCAAGCGTTCTACTCTTTTGCAGATACAAGGAGGCTAGTCCAGATCACTAAGAGATGGGGAAAGATAGTCTGATCACTGTGCGCAGCCACCCCTGATATTAAGCTGCTCAAGGTGATCAACAGACTTATTTAGCTACAGTATCTTCCTCTTTTATGCACAGGATTTGTATCTTCCCAACCACGGGATGTCCTTTTTTTAATAGATAAAGATAGTAATTTTTTTAGATGGAGATGGGCATTAGATATATGAGGATTTATATAACAAAACATCCATTATGATAGACAAAATAATCAAACAATTAAAAAACAAGGATCTATTATCCACATTTTACAATTGGTGAGTACATAAGATAAAATCAAACTCCACAAAAAAAAATAATGTTTAGCTATTTGAAGAAGCCTTCAGTCTTCAGTGCAGGTTTTTTGCCTGATATTGTAACAAATCTACTAGATCTTCTACATATAGCTTTAGAAATTACTTACATATCTAATAAAAAACCATATAAAAGGACAATAAAATGCTAAAGGATATAGTATATTGCAAGTAGATCTGAGTGCACGAATTCATTATCACTGTAGTGCAAAATTTAAGTGAGCACGGGGCACATATTTTCATTGGAATATGAGATGAAGGGAATAAATAAAAAGAAAAAAGAAAAAAAAACAGAGAGAGATAGAGAGCTCATGGAATGTTATGATGTTCTGGAAGAAATGACTATGAGTTACTGACATTATATGTTGTATTCATATGATGAACAGAACAGTTTCTTCCTCGATTTCTTTTTTTTTTTAAATTATATTTTTCTTCCCAATTTATTCCGAATCTATACTCATAGAAAAAGAATTAATCTCAATCAATATTCACGAAAATATTAATAATATTTCAATCCTCGCATTCTGCCAAGTAATTAAACGCATAAGATTTTAAGGCATCTGATGATCCTATCATCATTATATAATCCTACATATTAATTCTGAACTTTTTTTTCTTGAATTTCGAAGTTGATTATTAAACTCTACAAATTACCTTCTAATTAATGACGTGCGCATCCCGATTCATGATGAGACACAAGAGGGAGTAATACATAACTTTCTCTCAATGATTGTTCTTTTCTTTTGGGAACTCACCACAAAATTGAGCAATTCATGAATCTTACAACCATATAAGAGTGTAAGTTAATTGGAAAATTTCCAAAACTCTTTCAAAAGTACACTTCTTTCGTTAAGATGTAACACCATAGACTCACATAAATGTTAATACAAGGAGACAGCATCTCTTTTAGAACATACACAAAGATACATGCTTAGCAAGAAAAAAACACCAAGACACAGATGATCACACAACAAGTCAAATCACCCAATAGCAATATTTCTTCTACTTTTTGAGAATATAATTGCAAGAAAAGAAAACAATATCTAACACATAAATCATTTTTTTGCATGGTTCTATATGTCTATGTGCAATTATATATGTGTCTATATCTATATGTACATATGTGATATGTGTATGTGTGTGTGTATATATATGTATATAAATGCATGCCCACCCCACCATGCATGCAGAAAAGGTCAATCAATCAAAGAAAATGGAAGCTGCTGTTGAAGAGAGAGAGATGATAATATGATCACTATTCATCACTAATTGATGAAGAAAGGACTCCAACTTTATAAATTGATGACACGCACGACTATCTATATGTTTCTAAGAGGGATTCGGGGACATGTTGTGGGCAAGATTTTTGGCTTATTTTGTCAGCCGTATCCAAAATCTCTGTGTTTAGTTTTATTGTGTTGCAGTTGTTGTGTTGTATAAAGTTCGAATGTTTGGTACCCCTTCCTCCCCCCCAATCGCTGTCTTTTTCCTATCAAATACAAATTATCGCTTCTGCATGAATTTTTTTTAACGTTAAGTGGCTTTGGACTCATGGGACCCCGCCCCCATTTTTCGAACTCTCACATGACACTAGCTACCTCAATGTGGCGCGCGCGAACATTGTATATTGTGTTATATATATATATATATAGAGAGAGAGAGAGAGAGAGAGAGAGAGAGAGAGAACAACATATGTTCTTGGTTAATATGTTTACAACATGTATATATTATAAGGTTTCCAGAGATGCTATAAATTTTACACTAATAATTCATCAACTATATGCTATATATGAGAGTCGTTCATGTGTTGTTCTCCAATATTGACATTACTTGATCAAAGAGCACTTATAATTGTTGTTCAATACCTAACTTTAAATATTTGAGAAGAAGTGGAATCAACTTTATACTTTTTACTAAATGTCCTTTCAAAACCCTAATTAGTAATATTTGCAATTAGTTAATCACGCAAGTTGCTCAACTTATCACAAAAATGAAAATGAAAATGAAAATAAAGTACCTTACACATGTGCATTGATGCTATGTTTTTCTTTGTGTATATATAAATTTAAAATAAAATTACTATTCATAATATTATTGATCTTTTGACCGCTTACTCTTCTAAGTTTATCATGTTCCTATTACCGGTCTAGCAGCTATAATTGGATTCAACCTCTTTCATTAAGCATTTCATGATTGTACATGATTTAACTCATCATTTCATAGGATTGAGACATATTAATTATTATGCACTATTTTATGGTGTTAAATTAGGGTAAAAAAATACTTGACTAATTTAAGATTGTGATGATTTGAATGGCATTTCATACATTCTTTTTTGAAAATATTTTCATGCCAATTTTGAGACTCGCATAACATGCATGATTTGATTGTTAGGTGAAAAAAACAGTTGGTGACATTAAATATCTTTCATCATAAATATGTACTAAATACATTCATATCGACATTTATATTTTGAAGTACTGTTTTCTTTAGCATTTTCGATAGATATTGACAAACTGTGTGAATCATATGCGCCAAGAAAAAAAAAAAGGGAAACTGTACCTTTTGTTAGTAAAAAGAAAAAGGGCAAAAAAAGCTAGCTACTGGCAAAAGATTTATCAGATATGAACACGCACAGGAATTACTGCGACATATACAGGACAAAAAATTGCATTGCAGAATATGAAACGACGGAGAGAAAAATAAGCAACAGAAAAAAAACCCAGAAATTAACACAAAAATGAAAACGACTCCTGTGGTTTGTGATCTCCCAACGTGTTATTTTTTTTTATTTTTTATTTTTATCCCTTTTCACTTTTGCCCCTTGGGATGGTTTTTCTCATTATAGTGATGCTGTCTCTCACTCACGTGTAGTAGTAGTTAGTCGCTTTGTCAGATCATGGAGAAAAGAAGAAAGAAGAAAGAGAGAGAGCTTCAGACTCCAAAGCACACGATGGTCTAAAAGACGTTTAGCTTTTCACACGCAAAATTTTAACCCTTTTTTAGAAGGAAAATAATAAAATAAAGGCAGGGAGGTTTTACTTTTGTCCTCGTGGAGTGTGCTAGCTATGTAACTCTTTTTGGTTCGATAGCAGTTTTGCTAAAGCCACAGCTTTACATTAAAAAAAAAAAAGAAGATTATGCCAATCCGAGACAAGAACCGGTTTGGAGGAGAGTCAAACAAGGCCAATTACTTTTTTTTTTTTTTTTTTTTTTTTTTTTTTTTTTTTAACAATGGAACAAGGCCAAATACTTAATACCATATCAAAGTAAAAAAAAAAACAAGAGGAAAAGGACACAAAATAAATATGGGTAGGTGATTGAAATTAGAGACAAAGAAAAGAGCAAAAAAGAAAAGAAAATAAATGATATTATTACTATTTTATACCTTACATTTTTTTAGAAGAAATATACCTTACATTTTTGGTTATTAAAAAACATACTTCGAGTATTTATATGGTTGTACATATATATGTTCATGTAAAATTTTTTACATTTTCCTTTTGAAAAAAGTTCTGCATTTTCTAGGTTCCTATATCCTTAGTCTATGATTAACCATATAACTAAATACTAATCCATAAATTTACACTTTGTAGCTTAGCTTAAAATTACAATTTATTATTTTTTATTTATTTTCTTCAAACATAATGCCTAATTCAAGTTTGTTTAAAGATGGGATAAATTTGTTAACACAAATGTCAAAATTAGATATATTTTACATTGACCAAAAAAATATGAAAATTTATTGATATAATTTAAATTTGGAATGAACAATCTTTAGAACATTTGAAGGGTCCTTCTATGGTATCGGGTTTTGATTCATGAAACTAATACAGGTTCGTAAATATACAAATTTATTTTAATATTTTAATGTTCAAAGTTCAAGTGAATTTTTTTCTCTAATGTAATTCGCTAGACCATGTATATAACTTTAATTTTCCATTTTAATGTTCAAGTTTGCAAATATATTGTAGTTCTGACATTGGTGCCAATAACTCTTCTTTTAACATAGTAGAACAACTCACAATTAGAACACATGATGGTGATGATGATATCCATTTTTAGGAATGAAAATTCTAGATTGTGAATGAAAAACAAAAACTATCAATAAGTTTATTAAACAGTTAGATTTGTATTAGATTTTGTTAATGTTATATACTGCTTCATTTCATTGTCATTCTCACCATATTTAACGTTAAAAAATTTGAGATACGCTACTCATGTAGAAATTTTTTTTTAAATAAACTATTAAATAAGTATAAATAATTAAGGAATATATGCATTTTTGTTTATACTTATTTACCTGCATGTAGCTATTTTATGCTTAACCTGTACCACTTCTTGGTTCTAGATTGAACTATGAAATTTCAAGAATACTTTTTATAATTAATGGCGAATCATTTCTATCACTGCAATCAAACATAATTGATGGTTTCTAAACAAGGGTATTCTTGAAAATTTGCAAGTTAAAATAGGAAGCTAGACTTATGATGTCTGTAGTTGGATGGTTCATGTGGTTTGAACAAAAGATTTTACTCGAATCATGTTTGCAGTGAACTTTGAGTTTGAATTTTATCCACTTATACGACACTTTGAACTCAAAAAGCATCCGAAATCTGGAAACACCACCCCATGTTCTCAACATTTTGTACTCACGTTTCAAACCAAAAAATTCAAACCATTAAGTTTGAACCAACAAACTATATCAACCCTTAGAAATGACGTAGAATTTTTTAATAATTCAAAATATATGATATAAAAATTGTAAATTTTTATTAATAAACAACGAAACTTTCTCCTGTGGCTACCCAAAAAAAAAAAAAAACCCAACAGTGGATCTCTCTTTGAGGTGGGTACAAAATTGTGATTTTTGTAAATCTAATGATAATAAATAAGCCTTAACTTACCAGGTGAAGGTCCCACAGGGCAAAGACCTCTACAGTAAATAAACAAAAAAAAAATTATATTGTCCCAAAATAAAATATGGGATTACAAAGGGGAAAAGGTTTTATGCACCGCAGTTGAAAGCAAAATGTCAAACACTAGGTTTCAATTTTTGGGGAACTGGGGTTTGACAGCACCTTGTCCTCCTTCTCTTCATCCTCGGTCACAACACAACGCTGTCTCTCTCTCTCTCTCTCTCTCTCCCTCCCTCTCAGTTTCTCTTGTACGTTTTCCTTTTTTTTTTTTTTTTTTCTCTCTCTTTGAACTCTTTTTCTTCTCTCTTGTCCTTCTCTTGCTTTGCTTTGGGCCATTTCCCTAGCCTCAATGCCATCCTCGCCTGGTCATAATCTCTTGCAGAGCAGTTTGGATTTGGAACTTCCCTCCAAAAAAAGCAAATTGTTCATCATCGATCTGTACATTTCTCGTGTAGCAAAAAGTTATGCTAACGTTACTAGTGAGAATACGTTATAAAAAAAAAAAAAAAAAAGTTAACATTGATAAAAGTTTGTAGGAAATAAAATAGAGAGATTAATGGATGATGTGAATTATTTGATAGGAGCAATAAATTATTGGAAAGAGAAGAGACTCCCTAGTGATTTAAAATCAATCTTTCTAACATGTCTTTTGTCCAAAGTTGGATGGATTATTGTGGGAAAAGTTGGCAATATATCACTACAATTTTAACTTAAAGTGATAGGGGCATTCCTTTCAAAAAAAAAAAAAAAAGTAATAGAGCATTGTTGTGGCTTATGGGTCAAACAGTGATTCAGCAAGTTAAATATAATTTTTTTTGCAACAATAAGAATATCACTTTTTTATTTTTCATTGAAAGAAAAACATAGAAGCCACCAATCCAACTTTTCTCTTTTTATTTTTAATTTCTATATTTTGCTAAACAATATTGCACTCTTGTAATCGTTTATAGTTTTGTTACATCAAGAAATTGCTGAGCAACATGCACGTTATGTTTAAGAAAACTTATATTTTTAAAGGAATGAGAAAAATATTTGAGAAAAATTTTACTATAGAACACATTGTTTTGCCTATGGATAGAGCAAATTAATTTTGAGGGCCTAAATTATACATGAGTTGGAGTACTGTTAGACCTTATGTACACTATTTTATTTTAACATAAATAATCAGTAATTAAAATTTAAATTAACAAAAAAAATTGCTCCACCAGTAGAGCAATATAATGCGTCCCATATAAAAAAAAAAAAGTGATATTTTTAAATTGAAGAGTGATGGAAAGTAATAAATACGTAGAAATATTCAAATTAATGATCAGACAGAAGCATTTGCAGCAGTGGTTGCATGCAAATAAAGATAAGGAATAGAAGTATAGAACTATATATTTTTACATATATTGCATCAAACATAATATATATATATATATATATATATATATCTATATAGATATATTATTGGTGAGGTCTCTTGGAATTGTGGCATGGACTGTTTACTTGGAACACGTAACGTAAATTTCTTGCAATATTCACCTTTTCGGCTTTACCTTTACCCATGTGATATTGATGCTAAAAAGTGACCATTAGGGTCAAACATATATTTTATTATGTACTTGAATTACGCGTTGTTTTCTTCGATTAAAGAGTATGTTGCTTTCCTAGCTTTATTTTAATGCTACCTTTTCTTATAGCCCTGCTATTTGAACTTATTTTTTTAACTAATTAATTGCATACTAATAAGTCATTATCTAATAATAACAACGATATTAATTTAATTCTTAACGTAGAACTATGCAATGGATGTCTCTTCATCCATTTGGAAAGGGCTTGATGATGATATAATTATACTGTTGTTGTTGCTGTTGTTTACTATTTAACAGGACATGGGAGATTTTCAGGTACCAATATTATAGATTTACTGTTACACATTTCAACATCTTATCTCCTCGCTTGAATGATCTACTTGCATCCATTCAACAAGAGAAACAAAGAAAAAATAACTGTTTTGTTCGTGTATTTTGTGTGAGGAGAGAATGGAGGCTATAAAATTCTGGAAAATAGAAATATGTTTGAGGCGTGTGTGAACAAATTTTTTAAAGGTTTTATTTGCCCTCATTTCAAGTTTACCAGAAAGTTTTTGTGGCAAATTACTCCTAAGATACAACAAACATTTGAATACTATATCTAGCAATAATATAGTATTCCAAAATAATATATAAATTCTACAATAACTCTAGAGATAAAACAAAGACAGGGGTGCCATTTGAAGAATGGTCACAAACGAAGCAATCCATACAACCTTTACATAAAAGTACTTCATCCAATGTAAATGTATCTTTTCACTCGTAAAGGTGTCTATTAGTTTCTTAATACATCTATTACAATGGATGTGTCTGTTGTTAATTGATGTTCAAATTTGTATGAAAATACACAACTAACAAATACACCGGTTTGGAATATGTCTAAAGACACATTTTTTTAATATGAATCAGCACATGATAGCACCATGGTGCTAGCATTTCTGTGCCACGGCGCTATGCTTGCTGTGCAAGGTTTGCACATGTTACAACGATAGGTGTCGTGGCCATGATTTTGGGTGCCATGGTCCCAGCGACCTTGTTACATTTTGTGTTGTTTTGTACCTCTAAGTCGTGTCCTCCAATATGGATGCCACAGTGCTTCGAGTTGAATCTAAACACATAAAAAATGTTTTTCAATTTATATCCATGTGATCTTTGATCTTAAATATGTTAAAGAGACATATTACAATCTCCCCAACATGTTTCATGTCAAACTAATTTATTTAAATATATTTATTGAAGCCAAGCCATAACAACTTACTTGTGACATGTAAGTTCATATTAAATTAAATGTTGAAATGTGTAACGTTTAATGCATAATCGTCCTTACAAAATTAAAACAATTTGCATTTTTGTGCCTCTAAATATGATAACTTCATAAACAACAGACAAAAAACATTATAACGCAAACACGGCACAAGCAAGCAAAGAAGCAAGCATCCATGCTACATAGTTGATTAACTTATAACCATATAATATATATGTGAACAACTTACAAAAATGCCTCCTAAATAAGTACCTTTTCAAAATTGTTCTCCTAAAAAACTCTTTTTAAAACTATCCCTTTAATAAAAAAAAAGGTGATTTATTAAAAGATCATGTAACCCTTCCTCCCAAAATGGAACCTGTTAAATTTTGTCCCAATACCTGCTGGATCCTGCTAGGTTTCATTGTAGAACTGGTCAAGTTCTATAGTGGAACTAGCCGGAACCCACTTCTCGTCGTCATAGTGGGATGCCTTATTATAACCACCAGATTTCAACTTGGAACATACTAGATTCCAACATTTTTTTAAACAAAAAAGCACCAACCATTTTCGGTTGCCGGCGAGGGTGCCGGATTGTAACCTGTTAGGTTTCAACTTAGAAGCTATCAGATCCTAACATATTTTTTTGAAGCAAAAAAGCACCAATTGTCTCGGGTTGCTGGGGTAGGGTTCCAGAGCATAATGGAACTGGCTGAGTTCTAAATGAAACCTACCAGATTCTAACATAAAACCTACCAGATTCGGTCCAAAAACTCTCTAGAACTCTATAATAAACAATTATAGCAAAACAGCAACAACAAATCTTAAAAAAATTTAAAAAAAACCTAATTTGACTAAAAGCAAACTAAAGAGATTACCTGAAAATAAAACTGTGAAAATGTGAACCATGTCAAATTAAGTAGGGAAATGTTATAGGTTATCATCTATAAGTATCACTATTATTTTTAATTTTTTGATCATTAGATTGAAATCTAGTGGCTGAAAATCTAAGTCTTACAAAAACAGAACTAAATACAGTTTGATTATATCATTTTTGACACAACAAATAAAAAAATTAAAAAAAAACCCACAAATATCATGAAAAAAGATTTGTGCAAGAAAAGGTCTCTCGACAAAAGGGATGGCAGAGACAAACCAAGCTTTGCCATAGGAAGCAACAAGGATTTTGACGTGGCGGTAGTGTCTGTGGCGATAGCGAAGCCGATATACATGGTTTTTCTGACGAAACTGGATGGATGGCGAAGCACTTTGTTAACGCGATGTTTGGGAAGTTCGAGCACTTCTTGGTCGATCGTGGCTGTCTAGGATATACATATAGACATGTTTTTCGGTGTAAACTTTTCACTATATTAAGCAAGTCGATCTCTTCCTTAGATGATCTTTGATTATATAAAAGACCTAATTATTGAAATAATTAAATCAATATCATTCTTAATTTAAATTTTTGTTTTTTAAGATTAAATTTGCTAAATGTTGTTGTCTTGCTGATTTTAGAAAATTTGTGCCAGAATTGTGCGCAAATTGAGATTAATGGAAGCAAGTTTTGTGTTTTGTTCTTAATCTAAAGTTAAATGATTTTAAAAGATGTCATATTAGTAACGATGATGATCTGAGTAGTTTAGGATCTCTGGTTCGTCATGACCTTTGGCAACGACGATGGACTCAGTTGCGCCTTCTTCGTAGGTGATGAGTCCGTCAATTTGCAATAGGGTTGCTGTGATAGGGTCACGAGGGGGTGGGTGGCTATGTCATAGGTTGTGAACTCGATGGTGGCTGAAGACAACAAAGCAAAACTTGATGGGAAGTGTGCCTCACTACCTCTATACTCAACAAGATCTGCCTCCTGCCATCGATCATCGATCAGGCTTGCCGGGGTGTCATATGGGAACACGACCACCGTGGGTCACGAACCCAATCGCGACCTCTATCGTGCCATCTCGTCGTGTCTCCAGTGAGGTGAAGGAGAACTTCAGTGATTCCTTTTGAAGGTGGAGAAGAAACGGTTTTTGAATATGCCTTTTTTATTTTTTATTTTTAGTTTATTAATTAAGTGTGTACAAGTTTATAACTTTCAATAAACTTGTTAAATTTTAACCATATGATGTATATCCAGTGGTCAATAAACGAGTCTTATCAAGGAGACATTTTACGAGGTCTTATCATAGTCTTTACTAATTAACTAAAGAACCAGAAATAGACTTATAAAATTTCATCTAAAATCAGAGGGCTAAGGGAAAAATATAATACACATGCCAATTGTTTGTATTCTTTCACATAATTGTGTGGCTCAACAAAAACAAGAAAAATTCCTTTTGGAAAATAAAAACAAGCAAGGAAATGACTAATAGTTTACATTTTCAATACACCTCATTTGTACTGCAGCTCACATCATTTGAGTTAAATCCCATGTTTCATATAATTATTTGCATTGCCCGAGTACACGACGAATAAAAGAAGCCAACTTCATTTCCTTAATTTTTTTTTTTTGTGCGACAAGCAATTATAATCCCAAAGACTGGAATTAATTAAAAAAGGGCTACTATAAAGATTCTTTCTTCTTAACGTTCCTCTTTTATATATGGAATTTGGAAGATTGTCTAGCAGTGTCATTATCGACAACATCTGTGAGAATGTTTTTCCCTTAATAAATACGTATAATTATAAAATTAAGTAGGGTAGAGAAGTTTGATGATATTCACCAAATATTGTTAAATTATCGTATTAAAAAAATATGAATATGATCTAATCTCAGTGTTTAAAATGGTGGCGTATGGATTATTTTTTAGATTTATTATAAAATTTGTGAGATTGCTTAATGAGAACTTAAGAAAAAAGGAAAAGGGAAAATGAATGCTAAGTTTTTATTTTATTTTATTGTAGAAAAAAAATATCATTTTGATACACTGTATAGTATGTATTAACGAAACATCAAATTGATGCTCTGTTACTTAGAAAATATCAAATGATATTTTGTAGTTTTCAAAAATATTATTTTTATACTCTTAAGCATGTAATTTATTATGTGAAATTTCCTACTTCCCCTTTTATTTAAAAACCTTGAATTGATTTTATAAAGTTATATCAAAAGATGAAACAAAACTCATAAAAAGTTGTAAACATGGATTTATTTATTTTTTTTTGTATTATTTTTTTATTTCTTTTAAAGTTTAAAAAAATAATTTGGGATTTATTATTAAAAGGGTAAATTAGAAATTCTACATCATAAAACTTAAATTTAGAATACCAAATGATATTTTTGAAAGATGTAAGATATTTTGTTATATTTTCCAAACAATATAATATCAAAGTAATGTTTTCTTAAAATAATGATATTAAAATGATAAAAACGAATTTTTTCAATAAGAATAGTATAAATGTTTTATAGGATGCAAATTCTGAAGTAAATTTAAATCTTAATATTCTAAATAATCCCAATATTAATGTAAATATGATATAGTTCTAATTCTAATCCAAATAATTTAAACAAAATTTTCCTCAAAGGAAAAAAAAAAAAAAGCAAATCAAATGATGGTGACGAGGACGTGTGCAGTGAGAGTTAGACAAAGCATTGAATAAACTAATTAATGCCAAGCCAATAAATACAAAGGCAAAACTAATATCTCCTTTCTTGGCTCCATGATAACGTTACCACTGTTGGCCTCGGTCTTCATAGTAATGGTCGTTTTTTAGCCTTTAACGCCATTGAAAACGTCCAAACGCTCAACGACGAGCAGTGTTGAAGTGCCCAACCCACCTAAATAAACCCCCCATCAGTAATGTTCTGGCTTTCTGCCACTCTCCTCTGCCCCTTTATTTCCCCTTTCTTCCCCCCTTCTTCCCTTTACCAATTCTCTTCCTCCTCCATCATCTTAAAAAAAAAAAAAAGAACCCCATTGCTTCTATTTTCTCATTTGTTTATTTGGGTTACTTAAAATTGCATTAAGAGCTAATTAGCTTTACAAATTGAGACCATTTTCATGCAATTTTGTTACATGGGTTTTGGCAAGTGACAAATGAAGCTCATCCATCCAAGCCAAGACGCATAGCAAGCAAACAGCCTCCTCCCCTTGTAGTGCAGCCTCGACTCTCTCCCAATCTCCAACCTATTTTTATTTTTTAATTTTTACCCCTTTTTTTAATTGGGTTTTCCTTTCTTGGTTGAATGAGAATTTCAGAAGTCAGATAGATAGATCCAAAAGGCATGGTTTCAGCCTAGTTAGTAGTACATTATTATAATTAAAAAGAGATCAGAAGAGTGAGAAATTTTAAGGGGGAGCATAGAAGGTCGTGTTTTGGGGTGTTGAGACTTTGAACTAGCTAGTGAGAGAAACAAAGAGAGAGAAAGAGGAATCCCAAAGTCACTGTCCAGTTCCTAACACCGTTATCTGCTTGGCTTCCCCTTAACCCCTTCACATACTGCTCTGAAGAAGCGAGAATTGTAGTGCTTCTTAACTTGTGTTAGTGTTTATCTTCTCCAACCCATTTTGGTAAGTACCAATACACTTCTTCACTATTTTGGCTTTAGCTATTTTGCTCTTTTTCTCCCTTTTATCCCAAATTCTTCCTCTCACTATTTTTCTTTTCTCCTTCACATGGCTGCTGTTTCTGCTAATTTGCCTAGTCATGACAATGCTGCACGCGGTCAAACTACTGATGTGAGCGGATCAAACAGCAGCAGCAGCAACAATGGTACTACCAAAAGTGCCCATGTCCGAACTCCACTTCTGGTGACCGGAGGAGGTCCCAATATCAGCACCGGCAGCAGCAACAACAGCAGCGAAGAGCAGACGACGACGAAGAATCGACCAGCCGGACGAGGAGGAGGAAAGATGGTCCGGAAAAGAATGGCTTCCGAGATGGAAGCTGTACAGACCGCCACAGCCACCGCCGCGGCAGCAGATTATCTCAGGCTCTCCCGCCGGAGCAACACCGTCACCACCACCTGTGCCGCCTCCACCATGGCTATCGGGTTCTCTTTCCCGATGGCGGCCAACGAGGATGACAACAACAACAACAACGTGGTCTTTAACAATAATAATAATAATAATATTTGTAGTAATAATAATCAGATGAGCAGGATGATGAGTTCGGTTGTTCCCAACTACTCCACTATGCTGTCACCACCATTACCGCCACCACCTCCACAGCCACAACTATGTTCAACCAATTTGACCAATCTGACGTCAGGTGGGGTTTTATCTTGTTCCACTACTTTCATCGACCAATCCAATCCAACCCAACTTCATCAGTATCCTCAAAGGTCTCAACAGCTGCCGCCGCCGCCGCCACCGCCACCTCCACAGCCACCAACTACTACTCAGTCCCCTGCCGTTTGTGGGTTCTCCGGCCTTCCGCTGTTCCCACCGGAGACCATCCGCGAAACCAACAGCTCTTCCGCCAACAACAATAGTATTCCCAGCCCGAATAGCGGTGCTATAAGGGTGGTCATCAACCCGCCTACTACGACGACGAGCACAACTTCTTCGATGGAGGAAAACAACAATCACCACAACAGCAACAGCAACAATAATAATAACTCGGCTGCGACGGCATGGATCGACGGAATTATTAAGGATCTTATCCATAGCTCGAGCAATGTCTCGATTCCTCAGCTAATCCAGAACGTGAGGGATATCATCTTCCCTTGTAACCCCAACCTCGCCACCCTCCTCGAGTACCGCCTCCGCTCCATAATATCGGAATCAACTGCTCCTCCTTTGATGATGCCCAACCTCCCCGTTACATGTCCACCATCTTCTCAGCCGTCTTTTGGCCACGACCATCTGTACTTGCACTGGGGAGGAGTAAGTGGTGGCGGAGTAGCTCCCGTGATTCTTCCTCCGACGGCGGAAGAACTCCATAACCAACACCACCAGCAACAAGAACAAGAGAATTCATCTTCCCTGGTAGAAGAAGTGATTGTAACGACCACGATCACATCCACGCCCACGACGGTACCACCGCCGAATCAAGCCCTACTAATTAGAGAGAAGAAAGAGGAGCTGCGGCAACAGAAGCGGGACGAGGAGGGGCTACACCTGCTGACCCTCCTCCTCCAATGTGCGGAGTCCGTCTCGGCCGACAACTTCGACGAGGCGAACAAGATCCTTCTGGAGATCTCCGAGCTGTCGACGCCATTCGGGACGTCAGCGCAGCGCGTGGCCGCCTACTTCTCGGAGGCGATGTCAGCCCGGCTGGTGAGCTCCTGCCTGGGGATATACGCGGCCCTTCCGGCGACCTCAATTCCCATCAGCCACACCCAGAAGATGGCCTCGGCGTTCCAGGTCTTCAATGGGATAAGTCCCTTCGTGAAATTCTCTCACTTCACAGCCAACCAAGCAATACAAGAGGCCTTTGAGAGGGAGGAGAGAGTTCACATAATTGATCTCGACATCATGCAAGGTCTGCAATGGCCGGGGCTGTTCCACATATTGGCTTCAAGGCCCGGGGGCCCACCGTATGTGAGGCTGACGGGGCTGGGGACGTCCATGGAGGCCCTGGAGGCGACCGGCAAGCGGCTTTCTGATTTCGCCGATAAGCTTGGGTTGCCGTTCGAGTTCTTTCCGGTGGCAGAGAAGGTCGGAAATTTGGACCCCGAGAGGCTCAACGTAAGCAAGAGAGAGGCTGTTGCTGTACACTGGTTGCAGCATTCTCTTTACGATGTCACTGGGTCTGATACCAACACGCTCTGGCTTTTGCAGAGGTAACAAAATATATATAGATATACACACATGTATATATTAATATATCAATATATATGCACACATATGGATCTGTTGAAATCTTCTTTATATAGATATCTGTGTGTACATTTCGTCAAAGTAAGTCATCTTTTTTGCTTCACGCAAACATGGAACTTTTCTTTTCCTTTTTCTTTTCTTCTATGTATTTGTTTCAGGGCACTTTATTTGTATTGTCATCACTGAAGACATTGAGTTGATTATTTGGACGTTATTGATTATATATGGTTCAATAATAAAGATTTGCTTAAACGAGTTAAATCGACAATGCATGCTATTATTTATCCATCTCGCAGGAAAGGTACTTTAAAAAAGAGAAGCCTATATATACATGACTAGTGTACTTTTTTCTGGCTTTATATCCAATAATGCATTATATATGGTTTATGTCTCGTGACTCTCATATATATATATATATATATATTGTAATATAATATAACCATGCAGCCTGATTCCAACTGTAGAGGAAAAAAAACAGAAAGCTTTCTGTTCCAAGTTATAACACATAACAAACGTGTATATTTTATTTTATTTTATTTTATATCTTGTGTCTTATTTTCCCTTTTTTATTTTGTCATTTCTTTCCCCTAGTGTTGGCATGAGTTATGAAGTTAAATGGCACACATAACTTAAGCCCTTGTTTGGCTTGGTTCATAACTTTGACTAACCAGAACTCTTTTGTTACAATGTTTTCTCTCACAATATTTTGAATTTATATTTAAACTTGTAAATTAAACTTGTAAATCAAACGGATACAAGTTATTAAAGCTTAATATTTATTTATTTTTTTCCTGGGTTTAGATTGGCACCGAAGGTGGTGACGGTGGTGGAGCAGGATTTGAGCCACGCGGGGTCCTTTTTGGGGAGGTTTGTGGAGGCAATACACTACTACTCGGCGCTGTTTGATTCACTGGGGGCGAGCTACGGGGAGGAGAGCGAGGAGCGGCATGTGGTGGAGCAGCAGCTGCTGTCAAGGGAGATAAGGAACGTGCTGGCAGTGGGAGGCCCTGCCAGGAGCGGGGATGTCAAGTTCCACAACTGGAGGGAGAAGCTGCAGCAATCGGGCTTTCGGGGCATCTCACTTGCTGGAAATGCCGCCACGCAGGCCACCCTGCTCCTCGGTATGTTCCCTTCGGATGGATACACATTGGTGGAAGACAATGGAACTCTCAAACTTGGCTGGAAAGACCTCTGCTTGCTCACTGCTTCTGCCTGGAGGCCTGCTGCCTTTCATGCGGCTGCCGCAACTCTTCACTATTAATTATATATCATGATCTGAGAGTTGTTGTTTTTAACATTTTGTTCATGTTTTATTTTTTTGCGTTTTTGTTTTTTCAAATCAAGATGCATGGTCAAAATATGTTCTTACAGTTACCAATATGAGAAATACTTTCCAGGGTAGAGCTAGAAACTGGGAGGTATAAGCTGCTATTGGTAGGCTCCTGATTAGTTTGAGTTATGCATTTGTCTGCAAATCACCTTTCATGAGCCAGCCAATCTTAGTCTTCCAGCTTCCCCCTTCAGTGTAATTCGTTTTTTACTATTTGTTTATTCATTTTTCAGTTGCACTTCGCTTGCTTCGTTAAAAAATTTCCTAGTTAATAGAACATGCGGTTTCTAGAAATTGTTAGCTGTGTTTTATGAACAAAGATATGTTTTCTTCAATAAAAAAACTCTCAAGCCCGAGTGAGAGTTTATCTGGTGAAGACTAAAATCAAATAGGGTTGAACAGCTTCGATGGGCCCCAAAATGATAGAGAAGTACCATTCAGAAACGATGCTTTTGCACCACTAGCATTCTAAAAAAATAAAAATTAAAAAAATGATTTTGTACTAGATGTTGCCTCAACTCAAACAACTCTTCTCACCAATCCAATTTGTGCCACCATATCTTTGCCAAGCCCAAAGTCAATCTAATACAATGACTGCTCAGTATGATCCACCCGTTATGTGAAAATCCCCATATACCTCACTCAGAAGGGACAATATTTCTCCACCTTAAAAGGAAAGCTCGTTTACTGAAACCAGCTTCTAAAACTTCTTCACGTTTCTCTAGTAATCAGTGAATAGCTTTGCAGAAATTAATAGAAGGCTTTAGTATAGTCATATTGTAAATGCTTTAGAGCACCTAAATTCGGAATCGGGCAATCATATACAATGCCAATCTCATAGACTGATTACAAGAACAAATATTTGAAAGGATAAACACGTTTACCAAAAAAGAAAAAAAAATGAGTGGAGAAACTTTGTCCAATCATATTCTCGTGATCTAACAAAAAATAGAGAATTTTTACTAAATAAGATACAACCCTAAAAGAAGAATGATTTCTTTTGAAGGCATACAAGACTAGTCAGGCTTTGCAGCCAACAGTCGTTTATCTCATCAAATGGCAATTGAATCTCTTTGAACTAAACGTACTATCGCACCTTCCTGTATACAGCATTATTTGTGCATCGTTCTCTCATTCAGTTTACAAATCTAAGAAGCCAGAAAGCTCCTCACAACCCTTTTATGAATTACCGACGAAATTTCATTTCAATCCAGTAATGCTTGTGACTTCAAACTTTGGCTGCCATCGGGGACCCCGTCCCCTGTGCTCTTGTAGAAAGTGGATAAATCTCTAGTTCTTATATTTACCAAAAAAAATTAGAAATTACCGTTTGTCAAACTCGGCATGGCAATCTCTTCTTCCAAACACGAAACCCTTTTGGTTCTTTTGATGAATACCTTCAGCAACCAAAAAATCGACATCCACAAATAATTTTTTTTCCCTGAGCTCTGCGTCTCCAAGAATCTCTAGCAGACAACAAAAGAATACCATCAGATTGTCATGGACTCACATTGCAGTCACTCAAGAATTGATCATCTTGGTTCCGGAAGTTCTTCCAATAACGCCTATATTTTGGAATACCCAAGTCAAGCCAAGGTTTCATATTTCCATTATAGTGCAAAACAGCAGCTCTTTTTATGGCTTTGATATCGAGGCCATAGTCATGGCCTAGTCCAGACAAAGCCCAAGTATCATCAAGAACGTAAATCAAATCCTGAAAGGACAGCAAGTTTGCAACAGCTTCACTTAGTGCTTCTCCCATACTCAGCTGTACATAGATATAAAACGCCGAGGAGTTAAATTCAATAATAAATTTCAAAGGGGAAAAATAATATAGAAAATCCTATAAAATGAATAAAAATTGTTATTTGCAACATCCATAGAATTTCTGAACAGACTATGTGAAGCGTAATTGCACCAACCTCCTTTACGAATCTTCTGTATGTTTTGGTAAGATCAAGCTCTCTCCACTTGTCCAGATCAATTACATTCAATCCAGACATCCAAACACAGGCATTTTTATCAAAACTTCTTTTGCCCAGATAGCTTTTCAGAAGATTCAACCTTACAGAGCACGTTTGCACTGCACCGTTAACTTTCCCCCCCAGGCTGAGGTTCCAAAGAGCTGACAAATCTCGCTGAACAACAACATCATCATCCAAAACCACAACTTTCTTTAAGCTCTGAAAAATCTTAGGTAGGAGGTAGTGTGAATGAGAAAAAGTAGATAAGTATTCAGTTCTAATCTGGGCCACAGGTGGATTATCAACACTATGGAAGGAAACACGAAATTCCACAGGCAATGAGAGATCTAAGTTTTGGTTTTCTAGATTAAGAGCTTCAATGTTTAACACTTGAACTGTTGCTTCTTTATAAGTGTTTCTGATGAACCATTGTTTCATTGCGTAGTAGTTCTGTCCATTTGTTATCACATGAAAAACCTGATTCGCGCTTTCCTGAAATCACAAATGGCCAGTTGGTGCCGAAATGACTAAAAGTAGATACAAATTTGACAACCAGAGAGTGTTGGGAGAATAATAGACATACCTTGGCATGCATCACTGTTGAGTTGATTACGGCTGATGCTGCAAGTACATTCTTGGAGAATATTACATAATGCAGCAATGCAGGATCCATGTATTTCTCGGTGAGTGAGAGCTCCGCATCACTTGGTGATTTGAAATATTCTACTGTCAGTCTCATAGAAAGGCAATGGAGACTCTTTGGCATGGTCTGGACAGCCAGTTGGTAGAGAAAGGCACTTTGTTTCATGTGGAAGTTAGCTTCATCCTCAGTCATATCAAATATTTGCCTCAATTTTTTGTCAACATTATTACAGTCCACAGGGAACGACTTAGCTCTGGCTATCACAGCTTCCATTTTCTGTAGCGTCTTTTCAATCCTGATTGAATAGTTAAACTGTCTGGTTACTTTGTAAGTCATTGGAAATCTACGACACTACAAAGTATAGCAGGAATATATATATATATATATATATATATATTAGCCTAGATAACCAGATTTATCTATTTATTTTGTTAGCATCTGAAGCCCAGGCATGATTAAATAGCAGCTGACCAAAGTCAAAAAGGAAAATTAGGAAACGAGTTCAGCGGATATCATAGTACAAGATTCTACAAACAGGCAGCAGCATAACGGGCTTGCAGGAGAAATAATGATGAATAAATTGCATTCTATCAGCTGTACGACAAAATTTTGAAAATTTAACTCAACCGCCAAATCTAAAAGAAGCAAAAGCTAGTTTCTTATTATTTGCAACTGCAGACAATACTAAAAGGATACAAAGCTAAAACGACTTACTGTGAAGGAAGATCAGCATCTGTAGTACTTTCACTAAGGATACGCTCGAATTCCTGAATATTTTGTTTCATCTCTTGAGACAACTTGTCCTGTGCTGGTAGTTTTGCAATAGTAGGATAGTATGATCTTGCCACAAATAATTGGTCCTTCATTTTCTTTACCATGGAATCCTTCATCTCTTCTTTATGTTCTTGGCGCCAAAGGCAGTAGCTCCCATATTTCAATTCACATTGTTTGCCACTTTCATCAACATATTTTGGTTTTTCAGTTATGCGAATAGGACCACCAACTCTAGGCTTCTGTTTAAAGTTCTCAATTAGTAAGCGCAGCAATAGAAGCAATAGAAACTAGATTAGAAACCTACCAAACTATTTCAGCAAAAGACTGATGATACATACATTTATAGTAGGAGACAACTGTGGAACTTTCTTAGCTGGTGCTGGGGAGCCTTGCAAGTTGATTTGAGAAAAGTTCACGTTAAAAATGTTATTTCAACTTTAATAGTGGAAGAATGAATACAAGTTTTTGTAGAAATAAAAGCTGACCTTTTTTTGGAACATCATTACGCACAGTGACACCTCCGATGGTTTCTTCTTTAGACTCGTGTATAGATTTCTTAAATACATCCTGGCGGATAAAATTTGAGACAATGAAAACAACAGGTCAAACATGAGCAAAAATAACTTTTCAGATCTAAAATAGTTGAGCTCATTTTTTTAACATTTGTTAACAGAACTAATAAATTAAAAGCAATATACTTAAAAAAATGCAGAGAGAGCACATTAAATACTTGGGGTAAAAAAAAGTAAAAAAGATTGAAAAATAACAATAACTGCTGCAATTACGTTCATAGGCTTTGGAAATGCTACAAAATATATATTTTATATTAGTGAAAACCTATTTTTTCCAAAGGACATGAAGATGCCACCAAGAAGCCTAAATTCCTTACGAACACGTATACAACCCCAAGATGTGACCAAACAATTTTATACGCATCCACCTTAAATCCAACGCATATAGCAATAGAAATAACGAAAATGGACACTAATGGCACAAATTACAAGAAAGACCTAAATCAAGACCATACATGAAAAAAGAGAAGCCTTCCATAAGACGAACCGAACTTAGTGGGATGGAGGAGTAAGACAAACGAATTTTGACAAATCGAGGTGGGGGTGCGGTGGGGGAAGGGGGGAATCATTTGGCTCCCAAGCATGTAAGAGACTGCAGAGCGTGGACTATGGGTAGCCAAATTGATAGGCTAAGTGCAAAGAAAGGAGAGAGAGCATGAAGGAAACAATGCTGATATATGGTCTCCCTGATTCTCCTCTTTTAAAGCTTAAGATCCTACATCATATATTTGTATCTTCTACAAAACAGGGAGAAGCTGGCGTATATGTCATCATAGAAGTGCATAAACTTGGATATGAGGGGATTCTTTTGTCTTTTTGGTTGACTGAATTCCAGTAGTCAGTTAACCCATCCTTAGTAGGAATGCATTATAATTCAGTAAAACTTTCTAACAAGAAAATTGGAAACAAGTGTTTATATCTTCACAGGGGTAAATGCTCATAACTTGACAGGAAAATACAGCAAACTAAAAGTTGAGATGCTCTTTGTTATAAGTTAAAACTCGACATACTCTAACAAATAAGTTAACAATAATATTTCTCAATCACGAAAGTTGAGATGCTCTTTGTTATAAGTTAAAACTTGACATACTCTAATAAATGAGCTAACAATAATATTTCTCAATCACAAAAGTTGAGACGCTCTTTGTTATAAGTTAAAACTTGACATACTCTAACATACAAGCGACAATCTTTATTATAAGTTAAAGCTTGACATGCTCTAACAAAGAAGCTGATAGTAATATTTCTCAATCATGGAAATTTTCTTCTTCTTCACACACACACACACACCAGGATTGAACCCTCAACCATCCCAAAGCTCCATCCCCCTTTGTGCCGCTGTGCCACTTGACCAAACAGTTTAGCAATAATATTTCTCAATCATGAAAGTTGAGACGCTCTTTGTGCTCTTTATTATAAGTTAAAACTTGTCATGCACTAACAAATAAGCTGACAATAATATTTCTCAATCATGGAAATTATCTTCTTCTTTACACACACACACACACAGCGGGATTGAACCCTCAACCTTCCCAGAGCTCCATCCTCCCTTGTGCCACTGTGCCACTCAACCAAACAGTCTTGGACCAATCATGAAAATTATCTTAGGACACCAAGGCATAAACCCACTTAAGAAAAGATGAACTAACACATGGCACATTTTATGGAAAATGACCTTGTGTATTCTTTTACTATATTTATTAGAAAAAGGTTTTAAGAGCTTCTGCCTCTTGGACTTCTCATGATTTGGCACTTTTGCACCCGGAATTTTTTTTTCACCGAGTCATTTACTAACGTCGTCCCTAAATTTTTTAAAACTGTAGAAATTAACTCCAATTGTTAATGGAAGTTAAATTATAAATGGAATAGTTATTATTATTTTTTTAGCTGTTGTGCTCACTATAATTCTCATGGATTAGGACTTTTTTCCATGAAAAACCATTCTTTTTGGCAATTTGTCAATTTAGTAATGTTTTCAAAATAGGTGAAAATGGTTTTATTTTGAAAAACAAGAATTTTTTGAAAATTGTGCCGAGAGTGTTTTTGAAATTTTTGTCTTAAAAAGCATGCAAAAACATTTTCAAAAAATTCTCAAAACGATTCCAAACGGGGTATATTTGAATTAGTTCCAGATTTACCTAAAAACCCAAGCACCTTAATGGCACTTAAGCATTTTCATCCCATAAAATCCCCAAAAAAAAAAAAAAAAAAAAAAGCAAAATCCACATTTTTCTAGCAGACTTCTTACAAAAACAAACAACCAATGCCTATCTACGAAAGCTAGAAAAAAAATGTTAGCAATCTCGCAACAATTGGCTTACAATTGTTGTCAATTAGAGTACTCGAAGGATCACACTCTTAAGTCCACTTGCAAGCAGCTAGCTTCATAAAACTGTAAATGAGAATGTGAAATGCTTCTACTTAACTACACATATCTTTGCATAATCAAAAATAAAAAATAGAAAATCTTAAAGTCCCTATTATTATTTTATTCATCTCATAGAAAGTAATCTGACCGGTTGAATATGTAATGGGTTAAGTAATAATGGTGATTCATAGCATTGCTCTCTCAAATTCTAAGGGTCCAATCTGTCAAAAAACACCCACACATGTGTAATTCTAGAAATTAGGCAGGTTATGGGAGACACCTATGTACATGGAGAACACACCATGCAGTGGAATTCGCAACTTTCTCACCCCAGACAATGGCCCAACTTGCATCAAAACAAGTCAAACCTTACTAATGATGGTTATCATTAGCAAAGCCATCGGCTTGGTGAGTTTTTTCAGTCAGCATCCATGTATAGAAACCCATACATTCATAAAATAACCAAACAAGGAATAATATCACCTCTCATTCTAAAGATTCTAGCAACCAACAGATTTCTAGTTAATAGGTCCTCCACAGAGAGGTGTCATAGCGTTCATCTTTAAGCATGTTATAGCTTTATGGCATGCAATCACCTCCTTGCATGCCAATAAGTCAAACATCTATAGGGATTTCAAGAGTAAGGTTGAATAAAATTTATGCAACCAAGGAAGAACACATAGTGCATATCTATATTCAATATATGTACTAATTTCCAAACAAGCAACCTACCACTATCTTAGCTAAAAGCTTTGTGCAGGAATCATTCCTATGAGGATTATATTAATTGGGTACAGTTGTACACATTAAGATGTCCTAGTCATCCGTTGTTTGAATTTAGATTATTATCATTATTCTTTTTAATAAAGTTCCTCTTCAAATAAAATTAAACACAAAGGAACGAGGACAAGAAGTTCTTTTGGAGAATAGCTCATCCTCCCTAATACCATACACATTGTTTGATCATCAACAAAAGATTTTTTTTTCTTATCAAAAAGAAAGAAAGAAAAAGAAAAGAAGTCCTTTTGAACTTGGCTTATTTCTCAAGTTTCTAGAGGAAAGATCTCAAAGTTAAAGCATACGAGTTCCCAGTTGTCCCATGATTTAACAAAAGACATTAAGTACTAAATAAAATGTGCAATTATCAAATATTTGACCAAATAAAGATTTTATGATATAATGCAAGATAGGAAAACTAGCAATGGTTTAACAGCAAGAGCATATTTAAGCATCAAACATCAGAACAATAAGAAATGAACCTTAGAGAGAGTCGGTGCAAATCTTCTTACAAGATCGTGTACGTGGCGTGATTGATCTCCCTAAAAACAATCACCAAAGCATTGAACACAAATAAGTAAGGGGTTTCTCTGCTCTTTGTGAATTAAAGGATAATTAACATTTGAAATTAACGAAGCAAAATTTCCAGAAGTCAAGGTTCCCAAATCGTAAAATTTATAACAATAATAATAATTTAAAAAAAACCCCTCAAAGTATGCCGTATTGTATGCACGGCAATACCTCAGACAGATCAGGAGTATCTCTGATGCTATCTTTACCATATGCCCGAATTGGATTCTGACAAAGAAACAAAAAAAAAAAAAAGACATTGAATTCACAAAATATCTCAAATGCACAACACTGGAGTAATTTCACAACTACATGTCTCTAACTTTCTAAATCCTTACCGAAACAGCACTTTGTTCGGACGCAAATCCTGCAAAACACGAAGCAAAGAGCCAATGGTGTGAAATCGAAATCACAAATAAAAGCTCAAAGAGATAATAAAGAAATTAACACAAGAGAAACCTAATAAACATCTAAATTGGCAGAAGTAATCGAAATCACGCAGTGGAAACACCATAACAGGGCAATGAGAGATCCGTAAATTCGAGGAATCAAAGCATCGATCAGAGACAAATCGGCGAAAAAGCAAGCACAAGGAACCGCCATAATTAGGGAAGAAGGAACAGATCTAAGCAAGGGAAGTCAAGATTCGGCACAACAGTCGAGAATGAAGAGAGAGAAAGAATAGAGAGAGAAAGAGAGAGTAGGAGTTGACAAATTACCAGGCGATTGGAAGCCATTGTGAAAGCCGAGCAGGAACACAAGCGGAACGAGCATGGAGAGGAGGCCGAGGCCGAGAACTCCGACCACGAGACCCCTCCACCGCCTCTTCGTCGGAGCACCGCCGCCGCCGCCGCCCTTCATTTCTCCCTTCCCCGCCTCACACCCTGCAATTCGACAGTAACAAAGGGCAAATGTGAAAAGAAATGGATTTGAGAGTTAGTCCCAACACAAATTTATGGGATTTACGGGGTTGAAAAAAAATTGAATCGTATCAAATGTCTCTCGCTGAACAAGCACTAGAAGTAGAAGTAGTAGATTGAGAATGCCAACTTTTTCAATTCGCCTTGACCCATTTTCTTTCTTTCGCAATCACCCACCCAGTACGGAATATCTTAACAATATTATATATGTATATATATATATATATATATATATATATTATTTATAGTGATTTTGGGTTCGATCTGTAAGAGGAGGGGGAGAAAGTTGGGCATGTGCTCATTTAGCAGCGGCCTCACGGGGAGATCCGCAGCGACTAGCTGACATGTGTACGGAAACTACGTGATGACGCCAACCCTTTTCAATTTTGTGCCTTTTGATTTCTTAAATTTTTTATTTATTCGAAAAAAATTAAATAAATTATTTATTTTTAACTACTTTTTTTGAATAAATAGCTGACTTTTAAAAAACTAAGAAATAGTCAAATTTTTTAAAAATTAAAGATAATATTTTTGCAGTTGTATATTATTGATAAAATTAGTATATCATTAATGTATATTATTGATTAACATTAATAAAAAACTTATTAATTATAATTTATTATTAATAAATTAGTTTTTTGTAGTTAAATTATTAAGTAAATAAACCATCAAGTTTGTTAAAAATGAATTACATTATTAATGGATCGTAGTTTATTAATAATATAATGATTAGTATTAAGACATCATTAATATACTTCAGTATTTCAATGATATACAAAAATGATAATTTTCTTAATTTTCTCCCTTTATATCCCTATTTATTTTTGCAATTTTCTTAGTTTTTTCTTTAATTCTGAGCAATTTTAACTATTTTTTAATGGGAATTTTTACTGAATTAGTTATTCTCTTTAATTTTTAGTCGTTGGAAGTTATCTTCTAAACTTAATATAACGGTACAGAGTACTTTAATCAACGAATGATGATAAAATCTGAAAGCAAACCGTGAGGTTTTGTCATTTTTTTTCCGATTGAGTTCATGTAACACCAGATTATTTTAGTTTATTCAAGATTATAAGCAAAATATGTTAAAATTATAAATTTATTCTTAAAAATTTCAGGCTAAGCGTCTCTATGATGGTAAAGAAAAACCTTGACGTTTCAGTTAAAAAACAGAAGGTCCAAATAACAAAAATGTTCTCTACAATTTCGTCTTTTGAGAATTCATGCACAAAAAGAATATACTTTACTTGTGATGAATATCTAATAAGGACTCAATGCTGATAAATGTTCTTTGCATGCAAATTCACCCAAGTATAAATCAACCATAAATAGGGATTATTCGAGAATAAAAATCACCTAGTTTCATGGATATATAATTTTCATACCCCAAAAAAAATAAAAATCCATAAATAATACTCCATCAATGAAACTTTAACTAGATCTCAAGATAGAAACCAACCATCCACGAAGAGAAATCAACCATGAATTGAAACTGTCGTGGTTTACGTGAATTATAAATGACATTTTTGATAGTTAAAACATTCCTTTAATAGTTTTGTTTTTGTTTGGGTTAATTTTAACTTTTGCATGTGAAGAATATCATTCATTATGCTTTAATCCTTAAATTTTCAACTTACACATTAATGGTACTCGAGCTTAGCTTTGTTAATATAGGGATATTTTGACGCAAGGGTAAAAAAAAATTTCTAATTGAGTAAATGGTCTTTTTTTTTTTTTTACAGAAAAAAAAACATGTTTTTCTAGATAGTTAAACTGTCTCAGTTTTTTTAGAAAAAAGACGAAAATAACTGTAACGAGAAGAAGAACCTCAACAGAGTGAAAAAAAAAATTGAAACTGTTTTCATGCCCAAAAAGTATATTTTTTTGGGTCAAAAAACTGTAAAAAAAAAAGACCATTTTGCCAAAATCAGTTTTTCTTAAGGTTGGTTTTCAAAATCCCTCGTTAATATAATACCTCTATACAAGAAACATTTAGAATTTGACGGATTTTGACATGTGTTGCACATGTAAAATGTTAAAGAGGTTAATTTAATAAATTATTGTGGATGAAATTAATATGACGTTTATAAAATCTAGTCATATTTTTTTTAATCTAATAAAATTTATCACTTTTTTTTAACGTTTCTGTTACAAAAGTATCACTATAATATTTGTAAACTTTAGATGTTGCTAATATGTTAGTTGAAAGTTTAGAGGTAAAAACAAGGCAACTAATATTCTTCATGGTCAATAGTGAAATTAACATTTTTTTTATTTTAAATAAACCTTAATTGATATTTAGCAATATAAAAGGAGAAATAACGCCAGTGTATGGTACCACCCGATTATAGAAGATAAGCTGGTTAATATTAGTCACAGTAAATTACCCACTACTTTGTTGTGATTGCAACTCTAAATGATCCAGACATACAATTCATTTGAGATGTTTTGGTAATTAAGATCACCGTGCATAATTGCATGTTTGCATGTCTTTTTTGCTCGACATATTTGTGATTATTTTTATTTTACGAAATTTTCAAATGGTCTCGAATATTTTTTAGTATCTACCAAACTCAAAGTAGTTTGCAAAATAATAATATTGCACTCTTATAAAATAATAAATTGCACTCTCATTTATTTGTTTTTTATTCTACGATTATTAGACAGACCCAGGTACAAGGTAGTGGGACACGTGCTCTTACTGAACAATTAAAAAATTATTGAACAATTAAAATATGCGTAAAGAGCATTTGATAATCTAATTGGAATATATAATTTTAATTATGAACAACATAAAACTCTTATATAATACATGGTAAAGCTTTTACATTCTATAGAACTTATAATTTTAACTTATAGTTTCAACTATGAGTCAGTTTGATAGTGTTGTGCTGTATTGTTGCTTTTGTTGTGTTGCGTTTTTGTTGTGCTTTTACTGGGTTATATTGTGGACCAGAAGCAGATAAGCGTTTTATAATTTATTTTTCAAAGTTGTTGTGGATACTAAAAGTAGAATTGATAAGCGTTTGATAAACTATGTATAAAATTGCTATGGAGATATATATAATGACAAAAATAGGCATACTTTACTAAAAATATTTATAGTAATATTTTCTAATTTTAATTTAAGGTCAACATACTTAATATTTCCATATTTAAATGCTAAAAAGTATAATTTTCTTCTTATTTTTTAATATATTTTAGAAAGATAAATTACTGTTATTAAAAAGCGCTTTACCTTATAAATAAATTCTAAATAATAAAAATGAGAATTATGTGTTATTATTAAGGTTAGTGTAGTAAATTTAAATTATAATAACAGAAGCTATTGTAAAAAAAAAAAGGTAGCAGCTTTTAGAAGTAGCTTTAAGTAGAGTTTATTAAGCGATTATAAAAGTTAAAAGCAACCTCTAAAAAAAATAGTAAAAGGCTCCTACTGTTCTCTTGTACCCTGGACTTTTTTTTTTGAGAAATTAAAAAGTTTTGCCCTCATAACCATGTTTTCTTTTTTTTTTCTTTTGAGAATTTATAAAGTTTTTTTAATTTGTGTCCCCCTAGTGAAATCTCTTTTTAGCTCATTTGAAAAAATAGTTAGTATGGTTCTAACCAATTTTTAATAAACGATTAATTAGAATTATGGTTTCAAGCATATTTTCAAACGGCCAATTTATTTTCCATATAGCTTTCTCCAGGACTGGAATTTGTGCCCCCAATAGCGTAGGGCTCCTACCTTCTTTAATCTTTTCTTCTTATTATTTTTTCTCACTTTCTCATCTTTTGTGTACTATACCTTTTTCCCTTAGCATTTTTCAGTTTTCATCAGAACCCGTTATTTTCTTTAATTTTTTTTCTCTTTGTATTTTAAATTATTATCTTATTTCCGACCTTTTTTATTGAATTTAATTTGTATTATTGTAAATTTAATTTGTAATGATTAAGAAAAATATTAACAAAAAATTTGTTAGCATATAAAATAATGGTGATAAATAAATAAAAAGATAGTTCTCAGTAGTGCCCACTAAAATAAAATCCTAATTCCACCCTTGATTATTTTGCTTTCATAATGTAGATTAGGTTCCCTAATTCTGAAAAACAGAGAATAGCCTAAATAAATAAAAAGATAGTTCTCACTAGTGCCCACTAAAATAAAATCCTAATTCCATCCTTGATTGTTTTGCTCTCATAATATAGATTAGGTTCCCTAATTCTGAAAAACAGAGAATAGCCTAAAGAACGATTGGACTAAAAAAGAAAAACATGGCATCAAGTAGTCAATCTTTCTTGATAGAATCGTCAAGAAAATTAATAATAATTTTCTTGATATAGTTCAATCTCCTACTTTCTAACACACTAACTTTGATACATTTGAGCTACTTCCAAACGTTGTTCGAGGTATAGTAATCTTTGCACAAAAGAACAAAACACCAAAAGCCAAAAACTGTTAAGAAATAAGAAGGGACCAAAAGAAGAAACACAAGGAGAGAGCATTCTCCTCTACTTGGGTTCAACCTTTGCTGAAATTGTGTATCCACCACTGTAATCAAAGGCATCACTATCATGAACCTCCTTTTTAGGCAAACTTAAAGCATCAATGTACGGATGTCTAACAGCCGCCCCTTTTGCGGATCCAAAATCCGTGGCAGAAGAGGATGCTGATGTTGAGTTGGTGTTAATCCCATCATTTTGTAAAATAGTCTCAATTGTCTTCACAACTTCACTCATTGTCGGACGATCTGCAGCTGACTCTTCGACGCATTGCATTGCCAACTCCAAGAACCTGCCAAAGCCTATAAGGTTTGGTGTGTTTCTAATGGACGGATCAATCATCTCCCTCATGCCATACTGCTGCTCCTCATTTTGGTTCATTGCCAATCTCACTTCCCGGACAATGTACTTCCCCTTCTCAATTGGCTGCCTTGCAGTTATGAGCTCTAGCATGACGACTCCGAAACTGTACACATCGCTCTTCTCTGTCAATTGTTGAGTCATGTAGTATTCAGGATCAAGATAACCCTGCACACAATTGCACGTATGGTCAAGAAACATTGAACCAAAGTGCGTGCATATGCACAAAACTATAAATTATTGACCTTCGGATGAGTGTTTTTGGCCAGTTCCTATAAGTTCAATTTTAGTCTCTGAATTTTTAAGAATTAATTTCACTTTTTGACATAAAACATCGGGCAAAAAGGTATCATAAATGGGATTAGTAGAGAACTCTTTAACAAGTTCTTATTCATGAATTGAACCATAATTTTCTTGTGAGGTTCATTTGTATTTCTCACCAGTGTGCCTTTGACTTGAGTTGAAACATGTCCTTTTCCACTGTCCGAGACAAGCTTAGACAAGCCAAAATCTGCAACCTTTGCTCCTAAGCTTTCATCCAATAGAATATTGCTTGACTTGACATCTCTGTGAATTATTGGAGGGTTTGCAAGCTCATGTAAATAAGCTAGTCCTCTTGCTGAGCCAAGAGCGATGCGTAATCTCCTCTTCCAATCGAGATAAATTCCTGATCTCCCTGCAGTCAATATTAATAGGAATAAATTTTGTTTAGTTCATATAGATAAAGTTGATTTAGACTCTTCCGAGTGCTTTCACTTAAATAGTGTTGGAACAAAGAGAAATTACCTGACAAACTTTCCCTTAGAGTTCCGTTAGGCATGAATTCATAGACCAACATCTGTTCTCCTTGTTCAAAACAAAATCCCACAAGGCCAACAAGATTTTTGTGATGAACTCGAGAGAGAAGCTCGATTTCAGTCTTGAACTCAAGCCCGCCCTGCATCGATCCTTGCTGAGCTCTTTTAATGGCGACTACTTGTCCATCAGAAAGCATTCCCCTATAGACCTGTGTCAGAAAATGAGAATAAAAATTGTACAACAACTTTAAGGAAAGTTCAACTAGGTTGACAAAAGACATGAATTTTTTTAACCTTGCCATAGCCTCCAGATCCTATCTCATTGTTCTCCGAAAAATTGTTCGTGCCCTTCTTAAGTTCATCGTATGAGAACCATCTTGCCCCCTTTAGCTGCGGTGCACCTCCACTATCCTTGCCACTAGGTGCCCAAGAAGCTAAAGCACAAAGAGGATTAATTAGTCATGTTGGTTAGTTGAGTTCAAGCAATGCAGAGTAATGATTCTTGTAAAGAGTGGTGACTATATGTGCTTTTCATTACCAAAAGGTCTACTTAATCCAATGGCCTTTTCTGCACGCCTCTTCTGCCTAATGGCATACACTCCTACTCCGAGAAGACCAAGAACTAAAAAGGAACAGCCGACTGAGATCCCAACAACCACTCCTGTACTTATTGAACTTCCTCCATCTTTGGCTGAAATATATTTGTGCCTTTTCTTGTCAGTCCAACTATTATTATAAAAGTAAAAAATATGACTAATGTGTTTATCAAGTTCTGGATCTCAAGTGATGTGGTACTACGCTCGTTGCTTTTTAGTTCGTTAAACAAGATATGCATAACTAACTCAACTATTACTTAACAATTGATTCTAACAAATCAATTACCACATCACTTGATTTCCAAAAATTTGTTAAACAACTTGGTGTGTATAACATTATTCCTTTCACTAAGTACCTTAACTTAATTACCTTGAAAAGTGTAAGGAGCTGCAATGAAGTAGTATGGTCCAAATATTTTAGGTGGCTTGTAAGTTTGGTTACTCAGATCAAACCCGATTCTCTGAATTTCTGTCCTATTAAAGTACACTCCTGTGGATGGAAAGAGTGATAATTGAATCTGAAGATAGTCGTCAATGTTGAAGAAGGGGTTCTGAAGAGACACCGAACCAGGAGTGAGGCCAAGTTTAACCCAGAGGCTCATTTCCAGTTCATGAAACACATTGACATCAGACAACTCCCTGAAAGAGGGTCCTCTAAAATATAAGGTCCCTTCATAAGGATATTGGCATTCACAACTTTGAGGGCTAAGCTTTTGCTCCGCGGGGCACGATTTGCTCCCGCAATTAGCTAGGCTGGTAGAATAGGGCTTAGAGGGTTGCTGCTGAAGCCGGCAGTATCTAGTGCTTGAGATATCACTTCTGCACACTGGGTTCCCTATGAGTCTAAACATAAAATTGATGCATAAGAGTGATGATCATTACAACTAAGCAGTCCTTTTTAAAGACATGGATCTATCTCACAAGTCACATGTGTGCCCAGATTAAGTGTCATTTTACTTTACCCTTTCAATTTTTAAAACTCCGATTTACCTCTTAAATTTAGAATTAGTCCCACTTAACCTCTTCTATTAAAATTTTCATTAAACATTGACAGAAGAATAGAGGAATTAGACTCGCTTAACCATTTGATATTAGAATTTATATTGAAAACAAATGGTAAAAGACAAAAAAACCCTACTTAAGTCTGTTTTTAACAGAAAGCCTAATAGAGGGGACTAATTCAAAATTAATGAGCAAAGTGGGAGTTTTTAAAGTTCAGAGGGCAAAGTGAGAATGACCCTTAAGTTGAGGGGGCACAAGTGAGAATAGTCCTAAAAACAAATATGAAATGTTAGAAGCTTTCTCACATTAATGTGTTTTTGTATTCAGAACCAACTGTCACTTTGTCAATCTGGTTATTTTCCAAATCAACAAGCTGCAGGTCTGGGCTTATGCTGTCACCCATGTTCAATGTGTCATTGAATGAATTATTTCTCAGTTTCCTGCAAGAGTTGAAAATAAACAAAGAAAATGAATTTTTGACTATTTAAGAAATTATATTGAATTTGACGGTAGTAATTTGTTTTTCCTATCAGGACTTACACTTGCTGTAACTGTGGAAAGCTGAATAGCTTTGCTGGCAGAGGCCCTTGTAATGGTCCAAATTCAATGACCCTGGTGCCACATTGAAAAAAGATCTTGGTCATCAAGTTAATTTGACTTCAAGAGAAGTTTCACAACTTCAATTTGCAGGAAGAATAAACAACTCACAGTGTAGTGAGTGAGGGTAAGGTTGAGAACCAAACTGGAGTTTCTGTTGCTTCAAATGAGTTGTTACTGAGGTCCCTACAAAGAGGAAAAAAAATCCTAACAAACAGATACATACATATAAATGCTTTTGTTATGGTCCTCTTACTTCTCCACAACATGCACGACAATGACGTTGGAAAGGCGTAATGATAGTTTGATAAGTAAATTTCTTGGTGTTATATCTTTTCAATAGCATTGTTATAATCAATAAGTGTCATAATATACTTCCCACTTCTATATGTTATAGGGGAGGTATGACCCTCCATAAAAGATGAGGTTTCAATGATCATTCCAATTTTTAATCATCAATGGATATTGTTATTTTAACAGTGTGATATGGAACATATGATTATACTTAATTAGGTAATTAAGATATATAGAACGTCACGTCATCCTTTGTCATTAAAATATATACTTATTTCGATAATTTGATTGATAATCATAAAAAAAGTAACCATTGAAAATTCATTTATATATATATATATGCACATATACAAAAGAAAACAGCATTGGAAGTTATATGTTCTGGATAACTGCTTACAGATAATTGAGGTTATTCATTCCACTCAAGTCTGGTAAAGGGCCTGTCAAGCTGTTGTAGGCTAAATTTCTGCAAGAAAAAAAGATAAACATCTCATTATTAATTATCAACAAAAATTTCTTTCAGTTAAAAAAGGGAGAAGAAGACGACATAACAGTATTGTATACAATTGATAAGTTAATACTCACAATTCATTGATATTCGTAAGGTTGTTGAGATTAGATGGGACATTCCCTTCCAGAGCATTTCTATCAAGCCGACTGAAATCGCACAATTTAAAATCCATGAATTTTCAAGGGGAGAATAAATTGGAGAAAGTGAAAAAAAAAATAATAATAAACAATAATTGGAGGGGAAAAGAGAGACAACATCAAGGTAGATTTTACTCACAGAACCTCAAGAGTCTGAACAACTCCTAACGATGATGGGATGGTTCCAGAAAATTGGTTTCCATCAAACAATCTGCCAGTGTATAATCATGTCCAATTAGATCAACAACAATACATTAATCAAGGATCACAAAGGTACAACAACTTACACGTGTATCAGCACCATTTCAGGGCTGAAAAGTTTTTCTGAATAGGTCCTGAAAGCTGGTTCTTGTTGAAATGGCTGCATTTCCACAAAGTTCAGATAACTTGATCTATAAGTCATCTAACCCGATACTGAAATAAGAAAGTCTTACGTGTATATTTGAGAATTCTTTGATAGGATAAGGAAAAAATAAAAATCCCGCTGGCAAGGCCCAGTTTTGAATTGTCAGATCTTTATTAGGTTTTATGTTTTGCATACTTCTTTCATTTTGATGTAATTCTGACTAGATCTAATACTAGAAACACGAACTATCAGCAGGATGCCCTAATATAGAAAGCTTCAAGTATATATATTTTTTCCATGCATTGGATTAGGAAACAATATAGTACTCACAAGTGTTTAGCCTTTAGAAGTTGATCCAATCCTGGGGTGGTAGTGGTTGATACAGGGATCTCTCCTGTCAACTGATTATCTGCCAAGTCAAGCCAGTAGACATTGGAGAGCTTACCAAGAGAAGGAGGTATTCTACCAGTGAAGTTATTTGAATTCAGAGCTCTGTAAAGGAAAAAGTATTAAACAAAATTAATCAATTGAAAACAAATATGTATATATTTATATATTTCAATGAAAATTGCAATAATCTCATGCATTGACTGTAACAAAAATGGTGTAATCATCATGGTTTTCATCCCTTACAAGAAGGATAACTCTTTAAGGTTGCCCAATTCATCTGGAATTTTACCATTGAATCTGCAGCCTGCTAAGATTCTGAAAGTTTAAAACAAAACATATACAGTTAATAAAAATGTGGCGCAAGTTTTTATAACGCACATTGTGCTTGGTCAATTTTGTTCTTACAAGATATTCAAATTTTGCAGATCCCCTAATCGAGGAGTGAGAGGACTTGTGAGGTCTTTGTTAAATGACAAATCCCTGCAACAACATTGCAACTTTTGTGAAAAGAAAATATCATGATCACTATGCTTGATAAAGATCAAGAGTTCAACACTACAACAGAAATTTATTTTGGGGTGTTTGCATAAATGGCTAAAATTTGGATACCCTTTTTGGGAACATCTTTACATGTTTTCCATTTTCCCGTTTATCATTGAATCATTGGTTTACCACTCAAATAAAATAGCAATTTTTTCTCAGGCACAAATGAACTCACAAGGATCTCAATTCAGTGAGGCCCCCAATGTCACCATCAAGTTTCCCTTTAAGTCCCATGGTTGACAAACCCCTGTGAACATAACCACATGACAAAGGATTAAAAAGATATGGAAAAAAAATAAAAATCAAAAGTGATTGAACCATCATGAAGAGGGTCATATTAGATTGTCCTTGGAACCATGCTTACAATGCTGTCACCCTTGAATTGTTGCATCTGACTCCCTCCCAAAGTCCTCCGCAAGGATCATCAGATTCTTCCCAGCTTGGCGGTGTATGTTCCCAAGCTTCCTTCAGTGAATGAAGTACCGCAACTAAAACCAACACAATTCAGATCAACAAAATGATCATTCTCAGCCCAATTATCTATAACATTTTTGTACATCTGAAATCTTAGCCAAAGGGAAGGCCAGGAACAAAACATTTTTTACTTTTTGTTGCGCGAATCTAACAGATTCTTAAGACATCTCTTTGGCATGAAAAAAGTTCCAAAATTAAATTATTTAGGACAAACTCCTAGATCTTGAACGTTCTAAAAAACTATACTTGCAAATTTGCAATCAATGGAGATCGGTATCAGAGAAGCATACCGTCATTGGGGTCGGTATACGAGGAGACCAGGTGAATTCCTGCACAAAAGAAAGCCAAAAAGAGCAGCAACTTGGTATCTCCCATAGCTGCAGACCAGTCTTCCAATGCTCAAAGCTACTATATTTGTTTGCAAAGAATCAATAATAACGTGACTTAATTTTTGGTGGTCACCACTAGCTCCTCCTAGGCAAACGCCATGATCAAAGGAGTAAAAAAAAAAATAAAAAAAAAAGATTGAAGGACTCTTAAGATCTTCTCTGACTCTCTGTCTGTGGAGAAAATGAAAAACTATCAAAGTGAGGGATTCAAAAAGAGGGGGAAAGAAAAGAAAAAGAAAAAGAAAAAGAAAAGGTTTGGCCCAGTCGTTCTTTGCTTTCTTTAAATGATTTTACCTTGTCTTTGAAGCTAATTTAGCATTTTCTTTCCAACCATCACCATTTCCCACTACCAACCAAAGCCATAATGTACTCTTTATTTTGTTGTTTTTTATGTTAATGTTATTTTTATCCAACAACCTCTTGCAAGCTCACGTCTGCATCATTATAGTGTGTCTGTTCACATAAAAACAAATGTTGAGGACGTTTTACCGTTTCCCCCGTCCACGCCCCCCCGAAACCACCATGCCCAAGTTGCCAACAAGTGGGAAAGACCAAAATCTCTTTGTACAAAAACAATAAAATAAAATAAAACATTGAAAAGATTGGACCAAAGCACTGAATTGATGAATAATAAGTTGACACACACCATAGGATTTTTTGCAACAATAACCGTCTGCTTTACCTGAAATTACAAAGGAAACCCTTCGATTGATTTTTTTTTTAGGGGATCGATGGGTATGTTTTACATTGACACTCTTGAGTTTTCAAAAAATAAAAAGAAAAATAAGGCACACTTGACACCGCCCTTCATTAGTAAAATTTGACAACAAAGTGTAGGGTGTTTGAGAAATTTGGTTAAATTTGAAACCTTTGAAATATAAATTATAACATGTGAAGCTTTACAGTATAAGTTATTTTTTTTAATTATTATAGCATTTGAGAATTTTACACTGTAGCAACTAAAAGTTTTAGTTAAAACTGATTTTAACAAGCGCCCGTAGTCTGACTAGTGAATATTTTCTAAAAGGCAAAAGTAATTTTCCGTCCATGTGTTAGAAAATTATCTTGTGTGCATTTACGTGACAAAAATTAAATATTTACACTTATTTAGTAAAAAAAATTGAGGGCAAGTGATCTTTGCATACTAGCGGCGAAACTTGCATCGTCACAAAAAATGACATTATCAAGTATTATGAGGGCAACGGGTAGATCAACTGCTGTGTTCATTTGGGTATCTTGGTCATTTTATGTGAACGTTAAAAGAGTTATGGTAAGGGCTGTTGATGCAAAATATTTTAGTAAACTGGGTTTCTATGTAATTATCCCTTTCTTCTTTTTGGATGGTCCAACATTTTGATTTTTTAAACTTTTTTCGTTTGAATGTTATTTGTTTGGTTTAGAAATTGTCAATAATAAATAAGTACGGTTGGGCGTTAGGTGGAAAAGGGACCCATGTACCCATTTTAATGAGGACAAATTGAAAGCAAATTCAAGCCTTAGTTGAATACTTGACGTTATCTCAATACAAAAGATTATTAGGCGTGCCTTTGACATATAATAATTCATGATTGAGTGGCATCTCTTTTGGAGACTAAAGAGACATTTTGGAGACAACATGCCTCGTCTCTTTTTATATGGTAGAGGCTACTACCAAACGTTTGGAAGGTGAGACTAACAGAAACTGTGCTGTAGTCAAGTGTCAAATGACTACAACAATATTAGGGCATTTTCCGCCTAGACGGAGCTACACATAGATAAAACTGGGTGGCCAGCCCTTTTAAACTTTTTTTTTTTTAATATTGTTTATAAAATTTTATGAAAATTACATTCCGTTCTCGTAAAATTATATTTTATCTTCTGAAATTATGTTTCGTTTCTTAAAGTTTTATATCTTTTTCATTTAATTTTTCTTGACAAAGTTGGTATGTGCTTTATCCCCTGACTAATTTTTCTGGCTCGGCTCTTAACTATGAGTGTTTAGTACTATATATTAATAGAAAGCAAAATCTTACAGTATGAGATTCACAAATTCATACGTTTCTCTTATGTCTATCGCAATTTCCCTTGTGTTTTTATAGTTGTATAAACAACGTACGTCACTATAAAAACATAAAAACATAATGTAAATCCTTCAAGCCTAGGTTTTAGGGAAAAAAATGATTTTATGATGAAATTATCGCTGGTTATAAAATTTAAATAGTATTGGAAGAAAAAAAGAGTTTGTGAAGGAGGCCAAGGTGTTTTTTAACATTTTTTTTTTTAGAGAATTTCCAACATCTGTATTCTAATTCTAGGCTTTAGATAATTGAGCAACATGTGGACGACATCAAGTTTTGCCCTTTTTTAATAAAAACCAAGAATCAATTGCTTTTAATTGTTTAAATCAAGTCTCCAAAAAGAAATACCAAACAGAATCATTGATAGAACTTAATCAGCAATTATATTCTTCTATTTGAGGGCATTGTCCAGATATTTTGCTGGAGACATTAATGCGCCAGTGTTAATAACTAACATCGATATATATATATATATATATATAAAGTGTGCAGATTTAAGTACACATTTTCAACTTTTTTCATAAATATCCTCGCAATAAACAATTTTTTCTTTCTTTAAATTCCCTGGAGTCCACATCCCCAGGGAGGGAGACGTTGCCATTGTCGGTAGATATAAAATGAATGTCAATTTTTGTTAGGGGAAATAAATGTCAAATTTTTGTGTACATGAAAAAAAAAAAAAAAAAAAAAAAATATATATATATATATATATATATATATATATGGAAAAAGATCTAGACAAGGTCTCACATTATCCATCAATTCAGATAACAACTTCGTCAGCGATGATAATAACTCTACCATTCGATTGTGCATGAATGATATATCGTTGAATTCTTATTCAAATAAGTTTCTTTTTCTTTCTTTTTTTTCTTACGCAGTCATTTTATAATTAAATAACAACTGATTCAATCTCTGTGATTTAATAACAAGTAATTCAATCTTTGTAATTTAATAAGAACAACAAATTTGTGTGTGCATATGGGAAACCTGAAAACGAGAATTCAAAAGCCGAGATCGCATATTGTTTGATTGCAGACCGAGAAGAAAGATAGAAACTGACATAAACATGACAAATAAAAAAACAAAAGTAAAAAACAAAAGATTTCTCACGTCTCCATGCTTGCCCTCTTCTCCCACGTAACAAAATTGTCCATGTATCATTGAGTAAATTTCACAAATGCTGCTTAAAATGTCAATGCCTTTGAACTTTAATACATACATATCGTATCTCTTGACATATATATATATCTATAAAAGAAATTAGGCTAGGTGGCCACTTCATCATCCAACATAAAAATTTTATCTCAAATTTTCTAAAATTAGGTTGATAGCCGTCGAAAATTTTTCAATGTTTTCTTTCAAGTTTTCTCATTTTGCCCCAAACCCCTACATTGGAGTTCTCAAATGGGAAGAAGAAAGGTCGAGATGGGGAGACTCAAGTGACAGCGGCTTGATCGGTGATTCCTATTCGGTTTTCAATGTCCGATGATGGTTTTGGTATCTCGAGTTCGGAAAGCTCGCATTTGATATTTGGCAATGGTGCGAACCCTAAATGGCAACTTCTTCTCCAGCGACAATGACGACGACCATGCCCTCTTCCACTCGCGAGGAAGCAACGTCGCCAGTGCTTCCACGGTGTTCCAAATTGGTGAGGAAGCGATGCCAGATGTGGCAACAATCTACGGTGGTGGGTGAGGTGGTGTTGGTGCAGCATTGGTCGACAACAGCAGCAAGGAGGAGGGAGAGAGAAGAGAGGCTAATAAACTATAGTTGCTTAATAATTAATGAAGGTTATTTTTGTCATTTAATTTTATAATTAATAAAGAACGACCATTTGTCTAATTTAAAAAATATATATAATCATTTATTTTAAAAAGATTTTTAAAAAGACCATTTGTCTCTATATCCTTATATATATATATGTCTATAATTTTACTCCTATTTATCTATTATTTTGAGGGAATTGCTCAAGTGGTGAATCTTTTCTTAAAAATGTTTTTGGAAAAATCTTACAAACTACCTTTTAAACTATATCACTTGTGTTAATATTTAAATATGTTTAAACCTTTCTTTAAACTTTGATAACCAACATTATCAACCCATTGGCAGGCCATATTTAGACCCATATGCAGTTTGTAATATGACATCATCAATCACTCAATTCATCGACTCAACAAATCCAAAACAGGCCTGCTCCCTGTAAAAATTGAACAATCCTGTTTAACCGGATAAGTTTATAATCTAACTACTAACAAAACAGTTAAAATTAGTTTAAAAGGTACACTATATATTAAAATGAGATTTATAGTTTTATGAGTAGTGAGTTATAACCCTATAGAAATGAAATGACTTTTCTTAAATTTACCATGAACATGTTGCTTCCAAGAAAAATCTCTCGATCGTCTATTCCACGACTTCAATATTACATTTATTATTTATACGATATATCAGGAAGGAAAATATATTATATTTATACCTTATAAAACCGTATCAATTAGGTGCCTTAAGTTGGTGTCTAATTAATGACATTATGACACATCATTTAAAAATCTAAATTAATATTTTTTGAAAGGAATTTGAAATTTTATTTGATTTATTTTTATATACTTTTTATTAAATGATGTATCATAATATGATTGTTATACACTATTTAAACATAAAAAATTAAACAAAGAATTTGAATCCGACTTATAGGCTGCCTCAGCTAAATTTACACTAAATGACTTAAAAGTTTTGTTTATCGATGCTACATATAGGAACCAGCAACTTTCACTTCAAGCAGTGGGAATACCAACCACTGAAGTGAAGGAGCCCCAGGAGGATAAAGTCCCGAGGGTCCCCCCCTTAATCGTATTAGGCTTTGTTCCAGCACCGAAAAAAGGAAAGAGTTGCCTTCAATGAGGCACGGCTACCTAAAGAGCTACAGCAAAATTCTAAAGAAAGAAAAATAGAAACGCTTCATAGTCTGTTGATAAGTTAGTTTTAGGCTACTTAATTAGATAATTTTCACTTAATATTTTTGTTAGTTTTGAGCAATTTATAGGGATTTGATAATGTTTTATGTTCTTTTATAGGTTTTGAAGGGGAACGAGGCATAATGGCAAAACACAGGGTAAAGCGGACTGAAAATTGAACAAAAATAGACTCGAGATGAAATGGAGCCTAGACGCCAGGTTATGGGCGCCTAGGCGCTCAAGACAAACAAAGTTACATACCAAAACCCGAGAGAAAAGCGCCTAGGCGCCATAACTGGAGCGCCTAGGCGCCATTTCATGAGGAAGCCATCTTGGGAGCAAAGCGCCTAGGCGCCACAACTGGAGCGCCTAGGCGCCATTCTATGAAGACAAGAGGCCGAGAGCAAAGCGCCTAGGCGCCATAACTTGAGCGCCAAGGCGCTATTCCATCGAGAGGCGAATAAACACTGCGGCGCCTAGGCGCTACAATCCTGGCGCCTAGGCGCCGTTGCGATTCCAAGTTCAATTACATGTAATTTTGTTCCAAAATTGCCCTTTTAAACCCTAGCATATAAATAGAACATTATAGAAGGTTGGAGTATGAAATTTTTGACAGAAAGAAATTGCAGAAAAGAGGAGAGAAGACACACACTACTTTGGAGAAGAAGATCGGTGCAACCCGGAGACGGAATCATCTTCCCATCCAAACATACAGTTCTTTCCTTCTACTCCTCATGTTTAAGAGATTGTTTAGGATGATTTTTAGTTTCATTATGAACTAATTTTCTTTGTTCTAGGGCTACGATGTAGCCGGATTATGAATGCTCACTTTTATTTAATTTAATTCAATTCGATGTTTATTCAGTATCTATGTTGAGTGTTTAATCTAGTCTTAATGCTTGTAAAAGTTTGCGCACCTTTTGCATGATTTGTGATTTAATTTGAGGCTGAGAAGCGATAATTAAATTAGACCATGATTGAATGCCATGAGACCATCATAGGATAGAGATATCTATGAGACTTGTTTAACACTATGAATTTCTTGATCGTAATGAATCTTGGTAAGTTTAGAGTTTCCACAGAGATGTAGGAAATTTGCTAACTGGGATAAATTATTAATGCTTGAGAAAGATTAATGACTACTTAAGAGAAATTCGTTATCGGCATAGGAATAAATGTCAATTGATTAAATTAGATAAAGGTAGATATGATTAATCCGGTGAGTCAGAAACCCTAGAAGTCTTGATATATTGAATTCTCATCTGTCAAAGTGGCAATTTCTCAATTTTTATACATTTAGTTTGTCTTATGTTTACCAGTTCATCATTCCATTGTTTCCCATATTTCAGTTGTTCAAATAGAATTAGAGTTAAAGTAATTTGGTACTTAGTGACATTGAGGGAACGATCTTTACTCTCACTTTATTACTTGTTAACGATATGTGCATTTGCATTAGAAAATCTACAACAAGTTTTTGGCGTCGTTGCTAGGGACTATTTGGGTTTCATTAATATTAAACAAAATAACTCTAGTTATGCTTTGAATTTGTCTTTTAATTTTATTAATTATAGTTGTTTTCAGTTCTTTGTTGCTAGAATTCTATCTAGGCGTATGTGAAGGTCTGGGAGCAGTGACTTATTTCCTCTCAATTTTGAGATAGAACGCACCTGTCGGAGGAATAGGAAGGAGAGAAGAGAAGCTCGCAATCAGTTGCAAGACACCATGGCTGATCCGAATGAACTTTGAAATGAGGCCCATCCACCAATGGCCTTAAGGGACTATGCATTACCAACTGCGACGGGTATCCAACCGGTCATAAGAAGGCCAGCTATTGGAGCTAATAACTTTGAAGTGAAGCCGGTGACTTTGCAGATGATTCAAGGAATACAATTCACTGGATTGGCCACTAAAGATCCCAACGCTCACATTGCAAATTTTCTGGAGATTTGTGATACTGTCAAGTATAATGGTGTTTCTGATGATGCCATTCACCTTCGGTTGTTCCCTTTCTCTTTGAGGGATAAAGCAAAAAATTGGTTGAACTCTTTACCTGTTGATTCTATCACCACCTGGGAAGATTTGGTTCGCAAGTTCCCGGCCAAGTTCTTTCCTCTTGTAAAAACAGCAAAGATGAGGATTGAGATCAACAATTTCACTCAATACGAAGGCGAGACTTTATATGATGCTTGGGAGAGATATAAAGAGATATTAAGGAAGTGTCCCCATCATGGGTTGCCTAAGTGGATGCAAGTCCACAATTTTTACAATGGGTTGACAGGTAACACCAGAACTCTTAATGATGCATCTGCAGGGGGAGCGTTTATGAAGAAAAATGAGGATGAAGCATATGAGTTGCTGGAGGATATGGCCACCAATAACTTTCAGTGGTCAAGTGATAGGTCAATGACAAGGAGAGTAGCTGGGGTTTATGAAGCTGAAGCTCTATCTACGTTGACTGCTCAAGTTGCAGCTCTTACTAAGCAATTCCAGAACAGCCAATTGGCATTCAATGCCATTCAGACTCCTCAGTTTTTATGTGATTTCTGTCAAGGCAACCATCCTAGTGAAGAATGTCAAGTGGGAAATCCGTTTCAACAACCTCAGGCAGAGCAGGCACAGTTTGTTGGGAACTATAATAGACAACAAAATAACCCATACTCAAACACATACAATCCAGGATGGCGTAATCACCCAAACTTTTCATGGAGAAATAAGCAAAATATGGCGCAGTCTCAATAGGGATTTCAACCACAAGAGAAGAGGACTGATTTGGAAGCCGCTTTGCTCCAATTGACTAACAACACCGACAAGTTCATGACTGAGACTAGGACCAACTTTCAGAATCAAGCTGCTCAAATCCGAAATCTGGAAGCTCAAATTGGTCAATTAGCTAACATGTATGGTGGTCGACAACAAGGTAATTTGCCTAGCAACACGGAAGTGAATCCTAAAGAACAATGCAAGGCAATCACTTTGAGAAGCGGAAAAGAATTGGAGACGCCTTCAAGAGGTGAAAAGTCCAAAAAGAATGATCAAGAACAAGATGAAGTCATGCCTAAAGCTCAACCATTACCTCCTCAGCAGCCAGAAGTGAGTATTCCTTTTCCTCAGCGCCTCAAGAAGAGCAAATTAGATAAACAATTTGCTAAATTCCTTGATGTTTTCAAGAAGCTCCACATTAACATTCCTTTCACCGATGCACTTGAACAAATGCCAAGCTATGTGAAGTTCATGAAAGACATCCTATCGAACAAGAGGAAGTTAGAGGAGTATGAAACTGTTGCACTTACTGAAGAGTGCAGTGCTATCATCCAGAGAAAGTTGCCTCAAAAGCTCAAAGATCCGGGAAGCTTCACTATTCCATGTGCCATTGGGAATTCTATATTTGAGAAGGCATTGTGCGATCTTGGTGCAAGCATTAATTTAATGCCTTTGTCTATTTTCAGAAAGCTTGGATTAGGTGAGGCTAGACCTACCACTATTTCTTTGCAGTTGGCTGACAGGTCTATTAAGCATCCAAGGGGAGTTATTGAAGATGTTCTCGTCAAAGTAGACAAGTTTATATTCCCTGCAGATTTTGTGGTACTGGATATGGAAGAAGACAAGGAGATCCCTCTCATATTAGGGAGACCATTCTTGGCAACCGGACGGGCACTTATTGATGTTCAGAAGGGAGAATTAAGGCTTCGGGTACAGGAAGAAGAAGTGACTTTCAATGTCTTAAAGGCTATAAAATATCCGGGAGCTAGTGATAGTTGCTTTTGCATCGATGCATTGGATACATTAGTCTCTCAGCACTTTACCAAGCCAGAAGACTCGTTGGAAGCAAGCTTGACTCATCCCACTCCATCTACTCTTGAAGATGAAGACGTCATGGAGATTATTCATTGGATGGATTCTTTTGGTCCCAACAATCGGAGGTATTTTGAACCTTTGGGACAAGGCCCTTCTCGATCAATTCCTTCAGTTGAGAAACCACCTGCTCTTGAGCTCAAACCGTTACCGGATCATCTACGATATGCATTTCTTGGTGAGTCATCATCTTTACCGGTAATTATTTCTTCTAGCCTTTCTCATGAAGAAGAAGACAAGTTGTTACGGGTGCTTAGAAGATATAAATCAGCTATTGGGTGGTCTTTAGCATACATAAAGGGGATAAGTCCAACAATGTGCATGCACCGGATCTTAATGGAAGAAAATAGCAAACCATCAGTGGAAGCACAACGGAGACTAAATCCTACCATGAAGGAAGTGGTTCGCAAGGAGGTGTTGAAGTGGTTAGATGCGGGAGTGATTTACCCGATCTCTGATAGCTCATGGGTTAGCCCGGTGCAAGTAGTGCCAAAGAAGGGTGGTATGACGGTAGTGAAAAATGAAAATAATGAGCTAATTCCAACAAGGACCGTCACGGGATGGAGGATTTGCATAGACTACCGGAAACTAAACAAAGCTACCCGGAAAGATCACTTCCCATTACCTTTTGTTGATCAAATGTTGGATCGTCTTGCAGGTCATGAGTATTACTGTTTTCTAGATGGCTACTCGGGGTACAACCAAATAGCTATTGCACCAGAAGACCAAGAGAAGACCACATTCACATGTCCCTATGGTACATTTGCATTCCGTCGGATGCCGTTTGGCCTTTGCAATGCACCAGCAACCTTCCAAAGATGTATGATGGCGATCTTTTCAGACATGGTGGAGCGGATTATAGAAGTATTCATGGATGATTTCTCTGTTTTTGGTGACTCCTTTGATCATTGCTTGACTAATCTAGAATTGGTTTTGGAGAGATGTGAACAAACCAATCTTGTGCTTAATTGGGAGAAGTGCCACTTCATGGTAAAAGAAGGAATTGTCTTGGGCCACCGCGTTTCATCAAAGGGGATAGAGGTTGACCGAGCGAAGATAGAGACAATTGAGAAACTACCCCCACCAACTTCAGTAAAGGGGATCCGGAGTTTTCTTGGCCATGCAGGTTTCTATAGAAGATTTATCAAAGATTTTTCCAAGATCTCCAAGCCTCTTTCGAATCTACTTGTGGAAGGTAATCCTTTTGACTTCAATGAAGAGTGTGAGAAGGCATTTATCACCCTAAAAGAGAAGCTTGTGTCTGCACCCAATGTTGTAGCTCCGGAATGGGAGCTTCCATTTGAATTGATGTGTGACGCAAGTGATTATGCAGTAGGAGCGGTTCTAGGACAGCGGAGAAATAATATTTCATGCTATTTACTATGCTAGCAGGACCCTCATTGATGCCCAACTCAACTATGCCACAACAGAGAAGGAATTACTTGCCATCGTCTTCGCTTTCGACTAGTTCAGATCATACCTAATTGGCAATAAGGTAATAGTCTTTACAGATCATTCTGCAATTAAATAGCTTATGGCCAAGAAGGATGCCAAGCCAAGACTTATCCGGTGGGTTCTCTTACTCCAAGAATTTGATTTGGAGATTAGAGACAAGAAGGGTATAGAAAATCTAGTGGCAGACCATCTCTCAAGACTTGAACAACCAGAAGAACAAGAGTTGCAACAGCCTGCCATTGGTGATCAGTTTCCAGACGAGCAGCTCTTTGTCATCACATCTACAAGCTCTCTCCCATGGTATGCAGACTTTGTGAATTTTCTTGCAGGAAACATCATGCCACCAGAACTCTCACATCAACAAAAGAAGAAATTCTTGTCTGATGTAAAGCACTACTATTGGGAAGAACCAGTTCTTTACAGGCACTGTGCTGATCAAGTAATAAGAAGATGTGTGCCAGAAGATGAGGTAGAGGAGATCCTGAGACATTGCCACACCCTTGAGTGTGGTGGACATTTTGGAGGAAACAGAACGGCGGCTAAGGTGTTGCAATCCGGGTTTTATTGGCCCACATTGTTCAAAGATGCTCATGTCTTTGTTACAGCTTGTGATAGATGCCAACGATCGGGAAACATTTCAAGAAGGAATGAGATGCCCTTGAAGAATATTCTAGAAGTAGAGCTTTTTGATGTGTGGGGTATCGATTTCATGGGACCGTTTCCCTCATCCTACAACAACAAGTATATCCTCCTTGCAGTGGATTATGTGTCGAAGTGGGTTGAAGCGGCTGCAACCCAAACCAACGATGGCAAGGTAGTGCTTAATTTTCTCAAGAAACACATCTTTACAAGGTTCGGAACTCCACGAGCTATCATAAGTGATGAGGGAACACACTTTTGCAATAAGCAATTTGAGGCTCTCTTGTCAAAATATGGAGTCAAACACCGAACTGCACTTGCTTACCATCCTCAGACTAATGGGTAAGCAGAGGTATCTAATAGAGAGGTGAAGCAGATTCTGGAGAAAACGGTTCGTAACTCTCGCAAGGATTGGTCGAAAAAGTTAGATGATGCTTTATGGGCCTATCGGACTGCATTTAAGACACCTATAGGAATGTCTCCTTATAGGTTGGTCTATGGAAAAGCTTGCCATCTTCCGGTGGAATTAGAGCATCGACCATATTGGGCAATGAAACAGTTGAATATGGACATGCAAGCAGTGGGTGAGAGGTGCCTTTTGCAACTCAATGAGATGGATGAGTTCCGCAATAAAGCAAATGAGAATGCAAAGATCTACAAGGAGCGGACCAAAGCTTGGCATGATAAGCACATCCAACGGAAGGAGTTTGTACCTGGACAGAAGGTGCTACTATATAATTCCAGGCTTCGACTGTTTCCTGGAAAGCTCAAATCCAAATGGTCAGGCCCGTTTGTAGTCACCAAGGTGTTTCCCTATGGTGCAGTTGAACTAAATCATGAAGAGAAAGGAACCTTTAAGGTTAATGGACAACGTTTGAAGCCATATTTTGATGGTGGGATTGATCGCAACAAGTCCATCATCACTCTCAACTCACCATAAAGAAGAAAAAGTCAGGCTGATGACGATAAAACAAGCGCTTCTTGGGAGGCAACCCAAGCTCTTTACCTTTATCTATTTTAGTTTTTATCATGTTAATTTAGTGTTTTAATTAGTTATAGGTTTTTGGTATTTGATAAACTAAATATGATGCAGTTTATTTTTGTGTTGATTGCAGGTGTTCTGGGGATATTGCAGTGAAGACCCGAGAGGAAGGCGCCTAGGCGCCACATTCTGGACGCCTAGGCGCTAGAAAAGGCCACAAAGACCCGAGAGTAAGGCGCCTAGGCGCCACTTCCTGGGCGCCTAGGCGCTCATCCTTAAAAAAAAAAAAAAAAAAAGCTGATTTCGAACTAGCGCCTAGGCGCTACAAACACAGCGCCTAGGCGCTGTGCAGTTTATATGCTTACTCGCCCTGTTTTCAAACACAATCAGCGAAAGAAAAAAAAAAAACCGAAACACTCCTCTCGCCCCCCCTGGTTTTCTCACTCAGACACACCCCCCCACCACCCCGTGATTGAAATTTTTTCAGCGCTTCCTCACTCTACATCTCGCCCCTCATCCCAAATTCCTTACCCACACAGCAAAACACCCGCCTCCAAGCCTCTTCACGAGTGAACGCTGGTGGCGAAACAGCAACAAAAAAATTTGAAACTTGGGCTGCACAAATTGGGTTTGCTTTACTCACAACAGGTAACCCCATTCTTCTTTTTGCTTTGTCTGAGAATTGTTGCAATTTGGGGAGACTTAATTGATACAGACGAGTTTATCTGGAGTCGGATTATTGAGTGCATACCAAGTGTTCGACAAAAAGTCTGAGAGAGACAAAAGTATTGTTTGTTGCCAATTGACAGCCAAGGTGTTAGTAGACATTACATTTGGGGCATTTGAGATCGTTTGGTGACATTGGCGGTTGAGTTGGAAAGTCTAAAAGAGAGTTGGGTTGCAACCATGCCATCGAAGAAACGTGTGAAGGGCTCGACATCCGTGTAGTATGATACAACTAAATTTGTCTCGCAGGCCGCGTTTAATCGCTATCAGTCCTCATTGGAAAAAAAGACACCAATCGCTGAACGGGGACTCAATACTTGTGAACGGGTGATTCGGGATCAAATTTTAGCTCGTAGATGGGCCAACTTTGTGAAACAACCGGGCTCGAGCCTAACTGCTGTGGTTCGAGAATTTTATGCCAATGCCCCTGAGCGTGATAATGGAAAGGTTTTTGTGAGGGGAATATGGGTGAAGCTTGATCGTGCTGCTATCAACCAATATTTTGGGCTATCTAATATTGACAATGATGAATATCAAGCTTATTTGGAAAACGTTGACCACAATGAAATCCTTAACAGTTTGTGCACACCAGGTACTAGTTGGAAAATGGGACGCAACGGTGAGCACATCTCATTCCCGCCTAGTGCTTTACGAAACAGGGCCTACAAGGCATGGCATAATTTTATTTGTGCTCGCTTCATGCCAGTGTCTCACGTTAGTGATGTATTGAAAGAGCGAGCAGTGCTTCTATATGCTATTGTAACAGGAAAGAGCATTGATGTGGGCCGGGTGATTTCTCGGCAGATTGGGTTGAGTGTGCTACATGCGCACCTGGGCTTATACTTTCCCTCACTTATTATTGAGGTGTGCGGTAAAGCAGGAGTCCATTGGGATGCAACTGAAGAATGGGTGAGACCCCGACTGTTAGACATGTATGCTCTAAGGAGTAAAAATGTAATACGTTTTTGGAGACATTTTTTATCAATAAAGAATTTATTCATTTATATATATACCAAATATTGTCCTCTTTACGTTCATATTTGTTGAATGTATGATAAGCAAACAGTAGTCTGAGACTGTCAGTCTAAACCTTAAGAGTTGGGCATATGATGGGATGATTATGCGGTAGACACGACTCTTAAGGTGATGGTCTAAAATATATGATCCGCAATCGAGGGAATAAAGTTGGGCGTTTTATTCATGTAAAGATTGTTATGTTGTCTATATCCCTTTTGGGAGATGGTTTGTCTTGGCCATCGGAGTTGGACTCCGTGAATAGAAACATTGGCGCATTGTCATAGGTGACGATGTGTTGGATCGGGACATAAAGTGAATTGATTTGGATTAATAATTCTGTCTTGTCAAATCGATTCACTTTAGACAATCATTTGTATTGTATCTTAATCCTGAGATGAATAATGGGCCCGTTGTCTCGACTTGTGTCTTTTGATGTACCAAAGGGTGACTCCCACATCTCTATAGTGGCATGCATGCCGGTACGTTGGAGGCATGACTCTTGGTAGCGTAGACTTGTTATTCATAGATATGGAATCCATAGCTCCTCTTTAGGAGTAATGATATCCTCTTATATGCGTTGTCCTGTAATTGGAAAACTGGAGCGCTCAACCATTTGGATACATAGGTGTAACCGAATGGTATACTATCTTTGGATGGTAAGTTTTCTAATGGTGAGACAATGGAACGTAAGATAAAATAATCGGGAAGGTAAGACAGAACTTGTCCTTAAGCCGATTATGGATGATCATATGGGGATGCGATACACTATGATATGTCATGGAGACTTAGCTACACGAGCTTCGTAATTCTATAAAGTTCGAGAGTGCAGCTCCAAGCTTTTAGTGGAGTAGCGTTGGAGTTGATAATTGTGAAATGTATATCTGGGATATTGGGTTTCATAATTATCATGAGCTTGAACTTTATAGGTCCATTTTGGTCCCCTTTGCTAGCTCACAAAATCCTGTAACGACACGGCGTGCTTTTTCAATAATTGGTGACTTATGTCGGATTTATCAGATTGGTTTAAAATTTATAAGAATCAAATAATTCATGTCTGTTTATCGGTTGAATTAATTATGTAAGAAATTAGTTCAAGATGAACTTGTTGAATTATGGCGTTCGGATAATTCTTGTCTGTTTATCGGTTGTTTTAATTTTGGACAATTAGAACAAGATAAACTTGTAGAATTATTGTGAATTGATTTATTTTCTTAGAGATTATCTTGATAAAGTTTGTTGTGATCAGATATCTTTTCTATTGGGCTATTTGAATCAAAACTGAGACTTTATCCTTTAGAATCTCGGGTGGAAAATAAAAGATTCGCGGAGATTTTTTCTCGGCAGTTCGGCATGCCGGATGACGTGTTCGGCCTGCCGAACTGGCCAGTTCGGCCTGCCTATCTCACAGTTCGGCATGCCGACCGCGACAGCTAAGATTACGCGTTTTTCACGCGTATCTTATCAGATATTGATCCGAACTTGATTCGATTTCGATTTTTGAGACCTAATCTGATATGGACTGACCCCAAGGACCAATAGGTATAAAAAGGGAGTGAGTCTAATGATTTACTCAGATCAATTTGAGAGATTAAGAGTGATACTCTTCTAGTGAGCATCTGAAAACTCCCTGAGAGCTTTTGTTCACAAATCACGAACACTAGCTTTGGGTTCTCTCTATTGGTTGGAAGGAGAGTCACCGGTGGAAGAGCTGTACGTGTGAGCCCACACTCACTCCGGTTGTGGATAGAGAATAGCAAAGAAGACCAGTTGGTTGAGGCTCTTCTGGAACGTTACTTCTCTATACAGGTCGCGGAGGTTCTTCAGCACACTGAGGTTAGTAAGATCTGTTTAATTTATACATATAACATGTCAAACTTGTGTTTTGGAAAATACTCTGATGAAAAATTTTTAAAATTCCGCTGCGCACTTTGTTTCCAACAATTGGTATCAGAGCCGAGGTTTTTACATAAATTTGCAAGTTTGTGATCATGTTATATGCGTAAAATTTGTGATCTTAATCTCTCCAATGCTTGAATTAAATTTTATAGAGAGATGGCACTCTAGGTTTCTATATAATATATATGTTGTCATGGATTATATGGTGAATGTTTATTAATTAATTATGGTTGATTAAATTGTTGTTTAATTATTTATTAATTAATTAATACCGGTTATGGTTCCTTAGAGGTTAGAATGTGTATCTAGGTTTTTCATGTAATTAGATGGCGGACTATCATCTCCGTCTAGGAATTATTATTTAATTTGTAAGAATTTTGTAATTAAATAATTATTCGGAGAAGACGGAACGAGAAGTCGGATCTTGAAGATAGATGATGGCGCCTCCAGGTATTTCCTGAGTCTCTAATTTTATGTTTTTGAATTGTTGAAAATAAAATTGATGAATTGCATTAAAATTGTATTTTCTGGATTGAGGGTTTTCTGCTCAGTCGGCATGCCGGACCTCACAGTTCGGCAGGCCGAAGGTCACAGATCGGCAGGCCGGACGTACGGTCCGGCAGGCCGACAGTGGGGCAGAAATTTTGGTGCTCTGCCGGCAGGCCGAACCTTCATGTTCGGCAGGCCGAACCACCATGATCGGCAGACCGATCACCCAGATCGGCCTGCCGACCGAGAGCTGCCAGGCGTCCAGAAAAGGTGCGATTTTTTCAGTGCAGTTTTAATTTTATTTTTGGGACGATTCTGAGAAACATTAAATTTGGATATGACCGGAAATATGAAGTATTCGATTCATACGGGATTGAGGACTTGAAGATGGATATTACATGAAGAAGGATACAGCTTAAGGATTCAAGGATGAAGAATCGATAAATGTCTCGATTATTCTCTTGTAATCTTATTTTTTCTATTCTCTAGGGTGGAACCATAATATTACGGTTATTATTATTATGCTTGTAGCTTTGCTTGATTGCTTTGCTTGTCTGCATTATAATATGATTTACCATGTATATTGATAACATGTCATATAGAATAGGGAGTGCCGCTCATATTAAAATTGTTCATGCATAATTTTAAAATAAAACCTTGACTTCAAAAGATTGAGTGGGAGAAGGTTTTCGAAGAGAGAACCTAAGGCCTCCATCGTTGGTCCATAGGAAGAACATGATGGTCCCAACCCCTAGGAAGGGATTTCTATCATGTACCAGATTGGATCTCTGAAAGGATAAGGTATTTTAGTATGATTTATGGTTGCACACCCCTAGGTGGTGATTATAAATCATGGATAAAATATTAAAACGGTGGTTATACACTCACGTTAACTTTATTATTAACCTCCCCTAGGAGCTCTGTTAATAAAATTAATGGCCAAAGAAACGATTATTAGTATATGCTGGATCATACGGGTCCTGGATGGCATATATTAATCAGGAGGGGATCCGTGTTCCTGATTGAATTTGGCATGACTCCCCTAGGAGCTTGTTGAATTCTGAGTTGGGAATTATCGTTGTAAGGTTGTGATATTTTCAAGGTTTTGACACATAAACACATTTGTATAATTTTACATGATTGTGTTATCTTACTAAATTATTATATATGTTTGCTTATGTTTGGTATATGATTCTTTATTGTAGATTGAAAATGTCTAAAAACGCTTTATCATCGATACTTGACAAAAACCAATTGACCGGTGAGAACTATAATGATTGGAAACGGAACCTGGACATCGTCCTTTCCTTTGAGAAACTGAAATATGTTCTGACAACTCCTTGTCCTCCCGAGCCTACGGGAGACTCAAGTAATGAGCAATTCCAAGCGTACGAACGCTGGAAAGATGCTAATGATCAGGCCCGCTGCTATGTTATGGCTAGCATGAATAACGTGCTGCAGGCTCAACATCAGGATTATGAGACTGCGAGGCAGATCTTGGATAATCTTGAGGACATGTTTGGAGGCCAGGCCATAACAAAGCGGCAAGGGGCGCTTCGGAAACTCTTAAACTGTAGACAGAGACCGGGGACATCTGTAAAGGAGCACATGATGTTGGTCATGGGTTACCTCGCTGAGGCTCAAACCAATGGAGCCGACATCGATGCTGAAACTCAGATGACTATGGTCTTTGAGACTCTGTCTAAGGAATTTATTCCGTTTAGAGCTACTTTTAATCTAAGCAATAGACGGGATATGACCTTGACAGAACTGATGAAACAGTTACAAGAGTTTGAACTGCTGATCAGGGAGTCTCCTGCTGGTGGAGAGGCCAATTTGGTAGCTGCTTCTGGTTCCAATCCTAACTCTGGGAATGGAAAGAAACAACGGGCCAAGAGTGGGAAGTCTTCTATTCCTATTGCTACCAAGAGCAAGAAGAAGAAGAAGAAGAACCCAAAGAAGCTTAAGTGCTTCTTTTGTGGTAAGGTCGGGCATATAAAGAAGCATTGCAAGGACTTCCTTTCCAAGGGAGGTAGGTGTGATCTTCTATATTTAGAAACTTGTTTGGTTGAGGAATCCAGTGACATTTGGGTCATAGATTCTGGTGCAACTAATCATGTTTGTGTTTCTCTGCAGGGATTCAAAGAAACGAGAAGTCTACTTCGTGAAGACTTAACGCTTCGGATGGGCGATGGATCCTTGGTCTCAGCGGAAGCAGTGGGAGATGTCCATCTTTATTTTGATAATTATAGGAGTTTAATTTTGCGAGATTGTTTTTATGTTCCTAAATTTAAAAGGAATTTAATTTCTGTATCTTCTTTATTTAAAGACTCCTACGTGGTATCTTTTAATGAAAAAGTGGTGATTCGTAAAAACAAATCTTTTATCTGTTCTGGATGGATGCAAAATAATCTATATTTTATCAAACCTAAGATGGACCTATTGCTTAATGCTGAGATAAATGATAATAACTCAAAAAGACTTAAAACTTCTCACTCTAATAAGACTTATCTTTGGCATTTGCGCCTTGGCCATATTAACCTAAATAGGATTCAAAGGTTGGTAAGGGATGGACCTTTAAGTCACTTAAAGGTGGAATCTATACCTCAATGTGAGTCTTGTTTGGAGGGTAAAATGACCAAAAGACCATACGGGTCTAAGGGCAATAGGGCCGAAGGGGTTCTAGAACTTGTGCATAGTGATGTTTGCGGACCGATGAACATCCGGGCACGAGGAGGGTATGAGTACTTCGTTACTTTCATTGACGATTACTCTAGATATGGGTATGTGTACCTAATGCACCACAAAAGCGAAACTTATGATAAATTCAGGGAGTTTCGGGCTGAAGTGGAAAAGCAATTGGGTAGACCCATAAAGGCACTTCGATCAGATCGAGGTGGAGAATACCTTTCTGATGAGTTCTTGGGACACTTGTTAGAGAATGGGATTTTATCCCATTTGACTGCGCCGGGTACTCCGCAGCAGAATGGCGTAGCAGAGAGAAGGAATAGGACTTTGTTGGACATGATTCGGTCCATGATGAGTTATTCATCATTGCCTTTATCCTTTTGGGGATATGCACTACAAACCGCATGTTATCTTTTGAACAATGTGCCTTCAAAATCGGTCCCTAAAACTCCTCACGAGTTGTGGACAAGACGGAAAACATCCTTAAACCATATTCGCATATGGGGATGTCCAGCTCATGTCCTGTTTAAGGATCCGAATAAGTTGGAAGCACGTTCAGAAGTTTGCGTGTTTGTAGGATATCCAAAAGGGACTAAAGGGGGTTATTTTTATAACCCGAAGGAAAATAAAGTCGTGGTTTCAACTAATGCAACTTTCCTTGAGGAGAGTTACATGAACGACTTTAAACCTCAAAGCAAAGTGGTGCTTGAGGAGTTGAGGGGTAATCCGTTTACTCCGGAGGTTCCGAACGAAACCATTCCGATCGGTGTAGAAAAACCAAACAAACCTGAACAACAACCTCAGGGGCTTCGGCGTAGTGGGAGGATCGGGCGTCAACCTGAGAGGTATATGTTCAATGGGGAGGTCTTTTTGGCTGAACCGGATGAACATGACAGGGATCCTTATACTTACGCAGAAGCTATGGAGGATGTTGATTCAAGACTCTGGACAGAGGCCATGAACATTGAGATGAAGTCTATGGAGACTAATCGGGTCTGGGAGCTTGTGGATCTTCCCGAAGGGGTAAAACCCATAGGGTGTAAGTGGATCTACAAGAGGAAAAGAGGAGTGGATGGAAAGGTCGAAACCTTTAAGGCTAGACTGGTAGCTAAGGGTTATACGCAAAAGGAAGGAATCGATTATGAGGAAACCTTTTCGCCTGTAGCCATGCTAAAGTCCATCCGGATTCTCTTGTCCATAGCTGCCGCTCTCGACTACGAGATTTGGCAGATGGATGTCAAGACGGCTTTTCTAAATGGCTATCTTGATGAGTCCATTTATATGGAACAACCAGATGGGTTCAAGGTCACGGGTCAAGAGGGTAAGGTTTGTAAGTTGCTAAAGTCTATTTATGGACTTAAGCAGGCTTCTCGTTCTTGGAACATAAGATTTGATCAAGTGATCAAGACTTATGGGTTCTCACAAAATGTGGATGAACCATGTGTTTACAAACACATTAAGAATGGGAAGGTGGTTTTTCTACTACTCTATGTAGATGACATTCTGCTAATTGGCAATGACGTTGGGGCGTTGTCATCGGTCAAATTATGGTTGACCAAGCAGTTTGACATGAAGGACTTGGGTGAGGCTAATTTTGTTCTCGGTATCCAGATCTTTCGGGATAGGAAGAACAAAATGATAGCTTTGTCACAGGCCAGGTACATAGATAAAATTCTCAGGAGGTTTGCAATGCAGGATTCCAAGAAAGGTGGGCAACCATCTAGGTCTGGAATTACTCTTTCTAAGAAAGACTCTCCAAAGTCTTATGAAGAAAGAGAATACATGAAGAAGGTGCCTTATGCTTCGGCAGTAGGTAGTCTCATGTATGCCATGCTTTGCACTCGACCAGATATTAGCTATGCGGTCGGGATTGTGAGTCGATTTCAGGCGGATCCAGGACCAAACCATTGGGTTGCGGTAAAGCATATTTTCAAGTACCTGAGAAGGACTCGTGAGTATATGCTTGTGTATTCGGGTGAGGATTTAACTCCTCTAGGATACACTGATTCGGATTTTCAATCCTGCCTGGATTCTAGGAAATCGACTTCAGGGTTTGTGTTTACTCTAGGTGGCGGTGCCATCAGTTGGAGAAGTGCGAAGCAAGATTGCACTTCGGATTCAACGATGGAGGCCGAGTATGTGGCGGCTAGTGATGCTTCGAAAGAAGCAGTGTGGCTCCGCAAGTTCCTTGGGGATCTTGAGGTAGTTCCTGGTGTGGATAAAGCGGTATCACTGTACTGTGATAACAGTGCGGCGGTAGCTAATGCTAAGGAACCAAGATTTCACAAGAAGAGTAAGCATATTGATCGGAAGTATCATGTGATAAAGGACTTCGTTGAGAGCGGGCATGTCACGGTATGCAAGATCGCGTCAGAGGACAATTTAGCTGATCCATTTACGAAGACACTTTCTGGGAGAGTCTTCGAAAGGCATGTGGAAGCTATGGGGATGCGAAATTTGCAGTATTTACTCACTTAGTGCAAGTGGGAGATTGTTAGACATGTATGCTCTAAGGAGTAAAAATGTAATACGTTTTTGGAGACATTTTTTATCAATAAAGAATTTATTCATTTATATATATACCAAATATTGTCCTCTTTACGTTCATATTTGTTGAATGTATGATAAGCAAACAGTAGTCTGAGACTGTCAGTCTAAACCTTAAGAGTTGGGCATATGATGGGATGATTATGCGGTAGACACGACTCTTAAGGTGATGGTCTAAAATATATGATCCGCAATCGAGGGAATAAAGTTGGGCGTTTTATTCATGTAAAGATTGTTATGTTGTCTATATCCCTTTTGGGAGATGGTTTGTCTTGGCCATCGGAGTTGGACTCCGTGAATAGAAACATTGGCGCATTGTCATAGGTGACGATGTGTTGGATCGGGACATAAAGTGAATTGATTTGGATTAATAATTCTGTCTTGTCAAATCGATTCACTTTAGACAATCATTTGTATTGTATCTTAATCCTGAGATGAATAATGGGCCCGTTGTCTCGACTTGTGTCTTTTGATGTACCAAAGGGTGACTCCCACATCTCTATAGTGGCATGCATGCCGGTACGTTGGAGGCATGACTCTTGGTAGCGTAGACTTGTTATTCATAGATATGGAATCCATAGCTCCTCTTTAGGAGTAATGATATCCTCTTATATGCGTTGTCCTGTAATTGGAAAACTGGAGCGCTCAACCATTTGGATACATAGGTGTAACCGAATGGTATACTATCTTTGGATGGTAAGTTTTCTAATGGTGAGACAATGGAACGTAAGATAAAATAATCGGGAAGGTAAGACAGAACTTGTCCTTAAGCCGATTATGGATGATCATATGGGGATGCGATACACTATGATATGTCATGGAGACTTAGCTACACGAGCTTCGTAATTCTATAAAGTTCGAGAGTGCAGCTCCAAGCTTTTAGTGGAGTAGCGTTGGAGTTGATAATTGTGAAATGTATATCTGGGATATTGGGTTTCATAATTATCATGAGCTTGAACTTTATAGGTCCATTTTGGTCCCCTTTGCTAGCTCACAAAATCCTGTAACGACACGGCGTGCTTTTTCAATAATTGGTGACTTATGTCGGATTTATCAGATTGGTTTAAAATTTATAAGAATCAAATAATTCATGTCTGTTTATCGGTTGAATTAATTATGTAAGAAATTAGTTCAAGATGAACTTGTTGAATTATGGCGTTCGGATAATTCTTGTCTGTTTATCGGTTGTTTTAATTTTGGACAATTAGAACAAGATAAACTTGTAGAATTATTGTGAATTGATTTATTTTCTTAGAGATTATCTTGATAAAGTTTGTTGTGATCAGATATCTTTTCTATTGGGCTATTTGAATCAAAACTGAGACTTTATCCTTTAGAATCTCGGGTGGAAAATAAAAGATTCGCGGAGATTTTTTCTCGGCAGTTCGGCATGCCGGATGACGTGTTCGGCCTGCCGAACTGGCCAGTTCGGCCTGCCTATCTCACAGTTCGGCATGCCGACCGCGACAGCTAAGATTACGCGTTTTTCACGCGTATCTTATCAGATATTGATCCGAACTTGATTCGATTTCGATTTTTGAGACCTAATCTGATATGGACTGACCCCAAGGACCAATAGGTATAAAAAGGGAGTGAGTCTAATGATTTACTCAGATCAATTTGAGAGATTAAGAGTGATACTCTTCTAGTGAGCATCTGAAAACTCCCTGAGAGCTTTTGTTCACAAATCACGAACACTAGCTTTGGGTTCTCTCTATTGGTTGGAAGGAGAGTCACCGGTGGAAGAGCTGTACGTGTGAGCCCACACTCACTCCGGTTGTGGATAGAGAATAGCAAAGAAGACCAGTTGGTTGAGGCTCTTCTGGAACGTTACTTCTCTACACAGGTCGCGGAGGTTCTTCAGCACACTGAGGTTAGTAAGATCTGTTTAATTTATACATATAACATGTCAAACTTGTGTTTTGGAAAATACTCTGATGAAAAATTTTTAAAATTCCGCTGCGCACTTTGTTTCCAACACCGACATGTCATCAATGATTCGGTCCTAGCATCATACAGGGAGCTAGAAGCACAGGAGCCAACAACAGGGCCCAGCTCCTCCGGGACTCTTCGACCCCCACAACCACCCCGCTCTCCTGGTCAAGCTTCCGTGCACGAACGCCTGGATTGCATGGATAGACGTCTCGACCACATGGATGATAACATCTGCAACCTGGCGCAAATGATCAATCAATTGGCCCGGCACATGAATATGAATATGGACAATTTTTCGACAGTCACGGCTTTCAATGAAGAAGAAGAAGCGCCTGAGGACGAGGAGGACTAGACTTCAACAATTTTCATTTTAGGGAGTGTTCTTTTCTTTTTCTTTTTATTTTTATTTTTCTTTTATTTTATTTTCGTTTAATTTCTTTTTTTTTCATTTTCCATTTTTAGTTTATGTTTATTTATTATTGTGTACTGTTTTATGTTTGGTTTATGTCAATCAGTTATCTTATCTTTGTTTACTTAAGTTTTAAGCTAGGTTTCATTTTTTTTGTTTAGTAATTATGATAGGAAAGTTGTGTCGTTTGAGCACTATTTAGCTTGCATCATAGGAGGCCAATGATAAGACAATGGTTGAAATTGAATATGACTTTTAGGGGATAATAATTGTTGTGATCTATCCTTGTTTTCTTGTGATTTTTTTTGCCATGCTGTGATTCTTTGAGCACTTTGAGCACTCACGCCTTGATCACCTAAATATTCTACACTTAGAGGACTTTTATGTTGATTAAGTGATATTTTTGATCTCAAATGAACGCTAGAACCTATTTGATAACCACTCGAGGCGAAATCCTAGGCTACACAACATTAAGGATATGATTTAGGCCATTTTTGGACCGTTTGAGCCTTTCAAGCCTACCATTGACATTATTTAATCACTAGTTACCCCGTTGAGCCTTATTATCCATTTTCTTTGTTACCCACATAATTAGCCTAGCCTTTGATTAATTTTATCATACTTGGTCCCTCACTCATAAGCATGACTAGTTTGTCCAGGAAATTATTTGAAGGTAGTTGGTATGACGGGAGGATGGGTGGAGTTTTGAATATTATCATCAAGAGATTATATAGTCTTGTTTACAGCTTTGGGTATTGCTATCAGGGGATTGTGTATTTATGCTTATTCATTGTGCTAAAAAAAAACAAAAAAACAAAAAAAAAAGAAAGAAAGAAAGAAAGAAAGAAAAAAAAAAAAGCTGATATATACATCAAATAAATGTGAATGAAAAAGGGAGTGCAACATAAGTTTGGGGGTGTACTTAGAAAGAAAGAAAGAAAAAAAAAATGATGTTCTCATAAGGTCCTGAGACAAATTGTGTGTTTATGGGTGAATTTTGAGCTACATTATATCATTTATCTCACCTTTTTACCTTAGCCACACATTACAAGCTGAATAAAGTCCTAATGATCTTTGATGTTGCGATAGTCTACATTAGTGGAGAGTGGGTTTGAAAAATAGGCATATGGAGTTCATAAATTTCACTAATCCAAAGATCGTTCAAAATAATCTTGTTGACATAAACTAATCCGAGTGTAGGTACATAAGTGCTAGAGGCATCACACACACACACTCGAGGAATTATGAGTATGGTAAACTTGAGATTTAAATTAATTTTTTTTACATGATCACAGTGGTTAGGGTTTCCTTTGAGTCATAAACTTTATGCAATCTTTGAGGCCAAGTATGATGAAAAATTAAATTGATGCTCGAACTACGTCGTGTGTTAGTGTCAGTCGTGTTCTTTTTGTTTTGTTCTTTGTTCTTCTTTTGTGTCTTTTGCTCAAGGACTAGCAAAATCTTAAGTTTGGGGGTATTTGATAAGTTAGTTTTAGGCTACTTAATTAGATAATTTTCACTTAATATTTTTGTTAGTTTTGAGCAATTTATAAGGATTTGATAATGTTTTATGTTCTTTTATAGGTTTTGAAGGGGAATTAGGCATAATGGCAAAACACAGGGTAAAGCGGACAGAAAATTGAACAAAAATAGACTCGAGATGAAATGGAGCCTAGACGCCAGGTTATGGGCGCCTAGGCGCTCAAGACAAACGAAGTTACATACCAAAACCCGAGAGCAAAGTGCCTAGGCGCCATAACTGGAGCGCCTAGGTGCCATTTCATGAGGAAGCCATCCCAAGAGCAAAGCGCCTAGGCGCCATAACTGGAGCGCCTAGGCGCCATTCTATGAAGACAAGAGGCCGAGAGCAAAGCGCCTAGGCGCCATAACTTGAGCGCCTAGGCGCTATTCCATCGAGAGGCGAATAAACACTGCGGCGCCTAGGCGCTACAATCCTGGCGCCTAGGCGCCGTTGCGATTCCAAGTTCAATTACATGTAATTTTGTTCCAAAATTGCCCTTTTAAACCCTAGCATATAAATAGAACATTATAGAAGGTTGGAGGACGAAAATTTTAACAGAAAGAAACTGCAGAAAAGAGGAGAGAAGACACACACTACTTTGGAGAAGAAGATCGGTGCAACCCGGAGACGGAATCATCTTCCCATCCAAACATACAGTTCTTTCCTTCTACTCCTCATGTTTAAGAGATTGTTTAGGATGATTTTTAATTTCATTATGAACTAATTTTCTTTGTTCTAGGGCTACGATGTAGCCGGATTATGAATGTTCACTTTTATTTAATTTAATTCAATTCGATGTTTATTCAGTATCTATGTTGAGTGTTTAATCTAGTCTTAATGCTTGTAAAAGTTTGCGCACCTTTTGCATGATTTGTGATTTAATTTGAGGCTGAGAAGCGATTATTAAATTAGACCATGATTGAATGCCATGAGACCATCATAGGATAGAGATATCTATGAGACTTGTGTAACACTATGAATTTCTTGATCGTAATGAATCTTGGTAAGTTTAGAGTTTCCACAGAGATGTAGGAAATTTGCTAACTGGGATAAATTATTAATGCTTGAGAAAGATTAATGACTACTTAAGAGAAATTCGTTATCAGCATAGGAATAAATGTCAATTGATTAAATTAGATAAAGGTAGATATGATTAATCCGGTGAGTCAAAAACCCTAGAAGTCTTGATATATTGAATTCTCATCTGTCAAAGTTGCAATTTCTCAATTTTCATACATTTAGTTTGTCTTATGTTTACCAGTTCATCATTCCATTGTTTCCCATATTTCAGTTGTTCAAATAGAATTAGAGTTAAAGTAATTTGGTACTTAGTGACATTAGTCCTCGAGGGAACGATCTTTACTCTCACTTTATTACTTGTTAACAATACGTGCACTTGCGTTAGGAAATCCACAACATCTGTATACATGAGACTTCATTTCTTGATCCCTTTGTTTGGCTTCTTTTTTTCCCCCTAATTAACTTTACATTGCACAATTTATTTATGATTCATTGTTTGATTGAAATAGTTTTTGTTCTTTGGCGAAGTCGGTTAGAACCAACTTTTTGATTAAAAAATAGTATAAAGCTTTAACATGTTACAGTAAAAGGTAAAAAGTTATTATAGTATAAACCTCTCACATGCTATAGTATTTTAAACCAAAAAATTAGTTATAACTAACTTTGCCAAATACCTAGAAGTGTAAAAGAGATTAATGTTTCTATTTTCTTTTCTTTTTAGTTGCTTCGGTTAAATCTGCAAGATCTTTCATCGAAAGAGGCAGGTTTTAGGCCCCGGAGTGTGGACAACGTCGTAGTGTTGGATTGTACGCCTCTAATAGGGTGTTTGGGAGAGTAATTTAAACTATCAGTTTGGGTTTAAAAACTGTAGCATATAAAAGCTTTACACTATAGCTTTTTATTGTAGCATGTGAGAGTTTACACGGTTTACAGTTCAAACTGATGGTTTGAACCATTGTTTCAAACGCCTTATAAATTATCCTTATAATCCCTTTGTAATTAGGGGGTAAGCTTCTAATGAGAATTTCATAAAAGGGGTGTGTGCTTCTGTCAGCGGAGAAGGCCAATAAAATTCACAAATTAGTGTAAAAACTTAATCCAAACTCAACCATGAGGCGCAACTGCAAAAGATTTAGCATGTGCATGAGCAAAACGATCTGATATACCATATATATGGTAGTAATGACTATTTTCCTCAAAAATAAACAAGAAGACAACCGTAGAAAAGGACTATATTAACTTAGTGATGATTTATGCAAAATAACTACGCTACTATTATACCACAATAGATTCACATAATGGCAGACTAAAATCATGAAGCACAAACAGCACTTGCACTTGTAGAGCCGGCAAAACACTTAACATGAAGTCATGGTCAAGCCTCCATAAACAATTGGAAAAAAGGAAAGACTTTCGAAGCAAGAAACGCTACTTACAGGGACAAATGCAGTATAATAACCAACTCCTGCTTCGTAGTGATTACTCGCTGCATAAAGCATATAACGATTACTCGACCGTTCTTGTCAAGTTTGAGTTATCTAGCGGTTATCTCTCAATACACTTCAATATGCGAGTATGAATTCCATTGAGAACTTCTAACAAAATTTTAGAGAAAGGGCATTGATTTTGTCTTTTTTTTTTTTTTTTTGAATAGGGTAGGGGAATTCGAATTCTACACTATGTGATGGATCATACCTTTTGAAGAAATAGATGACACAATTTGTACGTAAAAGAAAAGACAGTAAATCTGCTGGAATTATTTCTGCTAAAAACTCAGAGAATTTCAGAGGTGCCCTGTTTACTAGTCTCTCTTACAAGTGGAAATATCCAAAGTTCATCAGCTTACTTGAGGAATTTTACTAGATTCAAATGCCAAAACTCTTTAATTACAACAAATTGTATAGACTAACACTTCAACAGTGTGTCTTACTCTAGGACCATCTATGATGAATAAGAATGATCAACATCACGGAACAAAATTTTTAGAACAAAAAAAAATCTCAGTTCATTAACTAATCAGAGCTCACAATTAGGAGATTTCTTCTGTACCGGGGAGATGTCAGCCTCCTCTCTAGAGATGTTTTCCTCTTGCTCACAGTCACAACAAAATTGTTCACCCCTTTTCTGCATCGGCACTGGCCAGATCAATAACACTATGCAGCTCCACAACCTTCTAAAACCATCCCTCAGATTTTTCATCTTGTTCTTTCTATTTATTGCTTTCAACCTGGTTCAATTGCTTCTGCACAATCACTTCTGATTTTTGGCTTCTGGCAGCATTGTCTGCCCACTCTCTTGTATTTGATGCAACCAATTCACGACGACTTGCGAGTGCATTCCCTCCATTCTCTGTCTTCAAATTCTCTGATTTCTTCGCAGACATATCAGGAGGAAACGGCACAAATGGAACAAAATCTGAATTTCCGCCTTCAGGTTATACAAACTATTGGCCATCTGCACCAGTATTGTTATACGTCATTTATCGTAGTTGTTTGTAGATTAAGAAAAGGTGTATGACCAAGAATCTAATCCATCTTTTATCGAACAACTAAAATGTTCAAAGATCAAGACAGGAGAAAAAGCTTCTATTACCTTTAGACGCGACATCATTACCCAAGTTGGTTTGTTATTGGGAGTTAGCCAGCCTCCTCTCTAATGGAGCCTTCCCTGTGCTCACAACAAATCTATTTCAGGAAAATCATTATCTGCTATGGCACTGCTCATTTCAAATGTGAGAATAAATAAGAATTGTATTTCTTATTATTATTGTTGAATTACAAGAAGGCTTAGAGCCTTTATATAGGAATTACAACGAGAAATCAAAGGATTACAACGAGAAATTAAAGGAGAAAAAACAAAGCATTTTGAGTACTATACGCACTATACAGCCTGTGTGATTGATCTGCATTAATACCCAAAATTGTCTCATTCTACATTTATTATATTAACACCCCCCCTCAAACTCAAGATGGTAGTGTAGAGGCCAACTTGAGTTTGGAAACTTGGGTCAAAAATTGACCAGGTGGAAGTGACTTGGTGAAGATGTCAGCTTTCTGGCACGTGGTAGCAATGGGAACAAGACGAAGAGTTTGACTGCGCAAATGATGACGAATGAAGTGACAGTCGATCTCGATATGTTTAGTGCGTTCATGAAAGACATCATTATGAGCTATCTGAATAGCACTTTGATTATCGCAATAAATGGAAGTGCTAGAATGATGAGAAACACCCATGTCTTGAAGGAGCCATCGTAACCATAGTAATTCTGATGTTGCATCGGCAAGAGCTCGATACTCAGCCTCAGTGCTGGAGAGGGAGACAATAGTTTGCTTTTTGCTACGCCAAGAAATGAGTGACGAACCAAGAAATAAACAATAGCCAGTTGTAGAGCGACGATCAGTAGGATCCCCTGCCCAATCTGCGTCACAATAACATTCTAAATCCAAAGAGGAGCTAGAGGAAAAATGTAATCCATGAAACATGGTACCCTTCACATATCTCAAGATACGAAGAACGACAGCAAAATGGGTTGATCGAGGAGCAGAAAGAAACTGACTAACCAAATGAACAGCATATGCAATATCTAGACGCGTAACTGTTAGGTAAACAAGACTACCCACCAAGGTTTGATACAGAGTCAGATCTGGGAGAAGAGTACCGTCAGAAGGAGAAAGCCGTACATTTTGCTCGAGTGGTGAAGAGGCCATCTTGCTATCTGTCAATCCTGCTTTGGCAATAAGATCAGAAGCATATTTTGTTTGTGACAAGTGTAAGCCTGTAGAATCAGTAGTAACTTCAAGACCTAAGAAGTAGTTCAAATGACCAAGATCTTTCATTTCCAACTGAGAATGAAGAAAATTCTTGAGATCCTGAATACCATCAGCATCATCACCTGTAATAATCATGTCATCCACATAAAGTAAAAGGAGTGTGATACCCCTATCAGTTTTCTGAGTAAAGAGGGCAGAATCATAGGCACTGGATGTGAAGCCTAGTTGTGCAACAATGGTACTAAACTTGGAGAACCATGCTCGAGGAGCTTGCTTAAGACCATAAAGTGCTCGACGAAGATGGCAAACTTTATTGGGTGGTATAGAGGAACCGGGAGGTGGTTTCATATAAACTTCTTCAATGAGGTCTCCATTTAGAAAAGCATTCTTGACATCTATTTGATATGTTGGCCATGACTTGGTAGCAACAACAGCTAAAAGGGCACGAACTGATGTAAGACGAGCAACAGGAGCAAATGTCTCTTCATAGTCAATTCCATATTCTTGAGTAAATCCCCGAGCAACAAGTCGTGCCTTGTAACGTTCCACCGATCCATCAGACCGAGTCTTGATCTTGTAGACCCATTTACAATCAATGATTGACTTGTCAGGTGGTCGATCAACAACATCCCAAGTATGAGTTTTCTCAAGAGCTCGCAACTCTTCTGCCATCGCTTGTTGCCACATAGGATTAGAAGAGGCCTCTCTGAAATTTTGAGGCTCATGAAGGGTGGCTAGTGCATAATAACAATGGAAATCACGAAGTTGAGTGTTTGGTTCCCTTACCCGGGTGGAACGACGAAGATGAGGAGGTATGGATGAGGAGGTCACAGTTGTATCATTAGGAGCCTTGTTCTGATCAGAAATGAAGGAAGTCGGGGAAGATGGATCACTATTTGAGCTAGAAGTTCCTGCAAAATTTTCATCAGATGGTGAAAAATCAAAGGATAGATCTGTGAAAATCTGTGGGGAGGTAGGCTGTGCAGACAATGAAGATATACTGGCATACTGTTTATGTTCCCAAAAAACAACATGACGTGAGATACGAAGACGCTTAAAGACTGGATTATAGCACCTATACCCTTTGTGTTCTATACCGTAACCCAAGAAGCAACATAACCGAGCGCGAGGCTCAAGTTTAGTTCTTTCATGATCGGGTAACAATACAAAACAAGCACACCCAAAAATTTTAAGAAAATTATAGTCAGGAATCTTATTGTACAAACACTCATAAGGAGATCGTGTACCTAATACTGGTGTGGGAACTCGATTGATGGTGTAGACTGCTGTAAGAGCAGCTTCTCCCCAAAATTGTTCAGGAAGAGAGGAAGAAATGAGAAGAGCACGAATAGTGTCAAGTATATGCCGATGTTTTCTTTCAGCTCGACCGTTTTGTTGTGAAGTATCCAGACAGGATCGATGAGGAAGAGTGCCATCATTTTTTAACATGTTACCAAACTCATTTGATGTGTATTCACCAGCATTGTCTAATCTAAAATTTTTTATCTTGCTAGAGAATTGAGTTTGTATCATGTTATTAAATTCTTGAAAAATTGGGAGGAGTTCAGATCGTTGTTTAAACAAATATATCCAAGTATAACGTGAGAAATCATCGATAAAAATAACAAAGTATCGTGAGCCTCCCATGGTAGATGTGGGGGCTGGACCCCAAATATCAGAATGAACTAAATCAAATGGTGCAGAAGAAGAAGATTCACTTTTATTGAAAGGTAATGCATGTTGTTTTCCAAGTTGACAGGACAAACATTCAGAAATGGTATTTGAAACTTTTCCTAAGACACCAGTATAAGCTAATGATTTTATTCGAGAGAAAGATGCATGACCTAACCTAGAGTGCCACAGATCTAAAGAAGGTGAATATGATGGTTCATGAGGTGTTTGAGATGTAGCAGCGGTGATCAAGTGTTGTGGAACCTTTAGACTTTCTAGTTCAAATAGTGTTCCAATCTTTCTCCCTGTCCCAACTTTCTGACCTGTTCGAGAATCCTGCACAATACAACCATATTGTTTGGAAAAATGTAAATCAAGACCAAGATCACAAAGTTGGCCAATAGAAATCAAATTAAAAGTCAGGTTGGGAACAAGATAGGTGTTAGGTATGGAGAGAGTTGAAGTGTCCACATTACCAACATGGGTGGCTTTTAAGGTGGAACCATTAGCAGTGGTAATGATAGAACCATTAGATATAGGTGATCTGTTCTTACATAAAGAAGGATCAGAAGTCATATGATTTCCACATGCAGTATCCAACAACCAAGTGTTACCTGATGTAGCAGCAGACATAGCAGTGGTGTGAGACTGGGAGATGAGTTGATTGATCAGGGCTTGAAGATCATCCCTAGAGATAGTAAATTTGTCAGAGGAAGACTCAGAAGTGGCTAAATCGATGTGGGTTGCAGCAGTCGTGGTGGTTCGAAAACCAGAAAGTCGCGTTCCATTACTATGATATGTTGCCTTGCATTGTTCAACATGATGATTGGTCCTTCCACATCGTGAACAAGTTGTAGGTGAGGAAGATGTTGGAGTTGTAGTAATGGCCTGAGAATCGAAAATACGTGTTCCATTAGAATGAAACTTTGCCTTGCAATTGGTAGTAAGATGATTAGTTCGACCACATCGACGACAAGACTGAGAAGAACCAGTATGTTGCTTTGGAGTTGCAGCCACAATAGTGTCGTGAGGATTAGCTCGAGTCATTGCTAACCGAGTTTCTTCAGAGATTAATTTTGTAAGTGCAATATCCATGGTTGGAAGAGGATGTCGGCGTAAAAGCGAAGACCTAGTGTTTTCAAAATCATCTCGAAGAGCCATGAGAAATTGAATAAGTCAGATTTGATTTCGATAAGCAAGAAAAGTTTCCTGTTCATGTTTGAATTGTGGCTCGGAATTCTCAAGCATATCCCATAGCTGTTGCATTTTGGAATGAAATTCATCAATGGACTGACCTGATTCTTGATGTAGTCGAGACAAAGTTGTCATAAGATGGTATTGATGTGAAAGGGTAGTGAAATTATATTGCTTGGCAATAAAATCCCAAGCGTCTTTGGCTAGTTCAAAACGCCCAAAGTGTACATTGATAGAAGGAATAGTAGTGTTGGTAAACCATGTAAGGATCCGATGATTTTTACTTTCCCATTCCTCGAGTCGATCAGCAAACTTATCATCAGTTTCTTCTATTTGTTTGATTGGCATTGTTCGTTCGCCTGTAACGACAAGCCATAATTTCATCCCTTTCAAGTAACTACGCATAGCTGCAGCCCATCGATTGTAGTTATGCCCATCAAGAATAATTGAGATTGGTTGTCCATTTTCTCTTTGACTAGACGCCATATATATATATATATATATATATATTAACAAATGACAATGTTTTTTTTTTTTAACAAACGACAATGTTTTTTTTTTTAATTTTATTTTAAAGAAGAATTGTATTCTTCGTGCCTTCCAGTGCAACAAGAAAATAAAAAAAGGAGAGAACCTTGGCGGCGACAACAATGGCCGAGCTTTGGAAAAGTGAGACTTGTAGTCTTGACGGCAACGCAAGCAGTGGCAGCGGCAGTGACGGCAACGCAAGCAGTGGCAGCGGCGGTCGTTCAGTGTGTTGTCGGAGTCGTCGTCGTGAGCAACTTGGTCGGCAAAAGTGGAATTGGCAGTGGAATTGGCTTAGAGGTAAGACTTTTCTGGAAATTGATATGTTTGAGTATTAATTTTGAAGTTTTGGTTTTGGGTATTGGAGTTTTGTTTTCTGAGTATTGAAAGGATTGATATAGAGAAATTGAAGAAAAATAGTTTTCCCAAGGCGATTTACCTTCGGGCTAAACCAGAAAAAAAGGGCTCTGAGACCATGAGAAGAAATAAGAATTGTATTTCTTATTATTATTGTTGAATTACAAGAAGGCTTAGAGCCTTTATATAGGAATTACAACGAGAAATCAAAGGATTACAACGAGAAATCAAAGGATTACAACGAGAAATCAAAGGAGAAAAAACAGAGCATTTTGAGTACTATACGCACTATACAGCTTGTGTGATTGATCTGCATTAATACCCAAAATTGTCTCATTCTGCATTTATTATATTAACAAAATGTACAGTTCAGCTGAGATATCTACCTAAACCATCGTTGTGCCTCCTCTTGTTGCAGCCAGCGGGTTATCAATATCAGCCTTATTTGAATTGCTCCCGTTCTCATACACCCCACCCAATCCATACTACAGGTTCTAACGGAGACCTCTCCAGGGCACTCGCAATCACTCCTCAAGCATACCATGTTTCTCCCATAATCGAAGAAATCACTTCTGAAAAAGATAAAAGGCTTAATTGATACTCGTTATTAATTTTACAAAGATATGGATCTGTAAACCAAAAGACATAAGAATAGAAAAACAATGCTTACTGAGGACACTTCCATTCTCTGCTAGTTAGCTGTTTCTTTGGTCGTGCCTCCTCACATTCAAGACAAGAGGTCTAAGCGAAGTTCATGAACCTACACCAGCACAGTAAAATGAAAACGTGTTGCTAATCAAATATATGAAATGAATGAAACAACAAAACATATATATATATATTTGTAAAGGAAACAATCCCAAAACAGAAGAACTACAGGCAAGATAAAAGGTACTACCGTGGGCAAATCCAGACGCCTCTTTTCATTTCAATTTTTGCCCAAAAGGTCTCACGGGTCTTTATTTCTATCAACTAGCTGATTTTGCACCTAACCAAAAGAATTGGAATCAGGAACAACATAACACAGCTGGGCCAATTCGCGCTACAGATTCCGGACAAATGATTCAATGAGTTCTCTATTGTAGAGACTATTGTTACTTTCTGAAGGCAAGACGACGGTGCTTGCAGAACTCGGTAAGAATATCATCACATCAACTGTGCTCATTTTATCAACATCCAACCCCTATAACGTGGAAGAAAAAGCAGAGAACAAGAAGAAAATTTTAAGGATAACATTTCTACAATGGTAATAGAAATCGGGATAAACTGAAAACTTTCCAAATTCAAATTACTTGTCATTTTTTGATAGGTTACGACTCACAGAAACTTGCCACAAGACCAGCATGGTCGTGCATGAACTCGAAGCTAACAATGGCAGCATGGGCAAAGTCGTCAGGCAAGTGCTACAACTGTCACAGAATCCAGGTTGATTCAAGGAATTCGATTATCAAGGGATTTGATTCAAGTGAATATGGGTTCATCTACACGTACGACTTGTCTAGTCGTGTAACAGTGTCCTGTGGTTGAAGCAATACGCTAAAACAACATATTGTGCAACCAGTTTTAACGCAATCGTGGCACAAGATAATTCAAGTTGATTTCAGCACAGTGAGTGACGCAGTCAAAGCAGCCCCAACAAACAGCAAGACTCGATACGTGACGAGAGTCAAGCCAGAGATTTACAAAGAGCGCGTTGAAGTTGAATATGATGATGTAGCAAAAACAATCATCACATTTGACTGAGGCCAATAAGACGATTGTTTTTGCTACATCATCATAATACTCAACTTCAACGTGCTCTTTATAAATCCACGGCTTGGTTCTAATCACGTATCGAGTATTGCTGTTTCTTGGGGGTGCTTTGGCTGCGTCACTCACTGTGGTGAAATCAACTTGACTTACCTTGAGCACAGTTGCATCAAAACTGCTTGCTCAATATGTTGTTTCAGCACATTGCATCAACCACAGCATGAGCACCGGTACAGGACAAGTCCTACGGGTAGATGAACCCTTATTCACAATGAAGTTTATTCTTTGCGCAAGGCTAACATAGTTTTGAATGAATGCATGAAAGACTTGATTGAATCAGGTATTTATAGAGGAAAGGCTTTCTAACATTATGTTAGTATTAGGAAATCACCTTATTAGTAATTTAAGTTTATTTTCTAGTTATTTGCATTTTAAGAAATATCCAAATTTGAATCGTTTTGATTAGTTACCCAATTATATCAAGAAAAAAACCTTTTCAGTGGCAAATTTTACTAACACTAGATTGGTTTTTCTTTCTTTCTTTCTTTTTTTTCAATATATGTATATTAACATTGGATTGATGCCAGTATTAGGGAAGTTGCCCTTATTAGTATTTTGATTTTATTTTTAGTTATTTGCACATCATGTTGACGGCAACAAGTTTTGGGAAACTCAAAAAATAGAGACGACTTCAGATTCGCGCGAGTTTGCGCGTAGACTTTAGCGACCGTTTTTTCGTCGCCATAATCTCCCTCCCTCCATTTCAATCAGCATTGATGCTTTCTCTCTCCTCTACATTTTCTCTCTCTATGGCTGTTAGAAATCAAAGCAATAAGCAACAAGAAATAGAGAGAAAATTGCACACAAAATTTACGTGAAAAAACCCTAATGAAGGGTGAAAAAAAAAAAACCACGGGCAGAGGCGAAGCAATCCACTAATCACAAAACGAAAATTACAACGGTGTTTAGAGCGCTCAAATACAGAATTTCACTCACTCAATTATTCACAAACTCACAAAACTGAGTTCTCTGTATCACTTTCAACATTATGATCTCTATGAAATTTTGTGACTCTCTAATGTGTCTCTCTAATATGACTCTCTTAATGGACTATGAAAATAGGATGAATTATATGTATGGGGACTCAAACCCTAGCCCAATATAACCCAAAAACGCATAAAAACGCAAAATACATGATCAAGCCGCATTGGAGCGCCGCGGCGCTGCTTTCTAGCGCCGAGGCGCTACTTTCAAGCGCCGCGGCGCTGCCTTATTGCCAAAGGTTTTGGGTCACAAAATAACAATCTCCACCTTGACACAAAATCCACCATAAAAAACTCCAACATGTGATTATCCGAATTCTCCACCTCTTCCACAAAGCCCCAATGGGCAACTAACCAGCACGAGCATGAATTCCAATCAAGTTCAAGCAATGCTCAAACTTAGCTGTAGGTAACGACTTAGTCATCATATCGGTAGGATTATCATGTGTACTGATTTTGCTCACAACAATATCACAACGAGCAACAATATCATGAACAAAGTGATGACGAACGTCAATGTGCTTCGTCCTCTCATGAAACATTTGATCTTTAGTGAGAAAAAGAGCACTCTGACTGTCACACATCACCACAGAAGTCCTCAAATCTTCACTGAGTTCTCCAAATAGGCCCTTCAACCAAATAACTTCTTTGAAAGCCTCTGTAATAGCTATATATTCAGCCTCAGTAGTAGACAAAGCAACAGTAGCCTGCAAGGTAGCCTTCCAACTGATAGCACAACCACCAACTGTAAACACATACCCAGTAAGTGACCTCCTCTTATCCAAGTCTCCAGCATAATCAGAATCAACATATTCCACAACACCATCTCTAGTCCTCCCAAAGTGCAAACAAACGTCAGTAGTACCATGCAAGTATCTAAGAATCTATTGCACCGCTTTCCAGTGCTCTTTACCTGGATTTGCCATGTATCTACTAACTGCACTAACTGCATATGATAAATCTGGGCGAGAACATACCATAGCATACATGAGGGAACCTACTGCACTAGAGTATGGAACACGTGACATGTACTCAATCTCATCATCTGACTGTGGAGCTAACGCAGCTGAAAGTCTGAAATGTGCTGCTAATGGAGTGCTCACTGGTTTTGCTTTCTGCATGTTGAACCTATGCAAAACTTTTTCAATATAGCCTTTCTGACTCAGATAAAGCTTACCTGCCTTTCTATTTCTCAAAATCTCCATGCCGAGAATCTTCTTGGCAGCTCCCAAGTCCTTCATCTCAAACTCTCTATTGAGTTGAGCCTTTAACTTCTTAATCTCTCCTTTATCCTTAGCAGCAATCAACATATCATCAACATATAAGAGCAAATAAACAAAGGACCCATCATCACCCTTCTTGAAGTAGACACAACTGTCATAGCTACTCCTCTTAAACTCATGAGCGATCATAAATGAGTCAAATCTCTCATACCACTACCTAGGAGACTGTTTAAACCGTAAAGAGACTTTTTCAACGAGCAAACATAGTCTTCTTTACCTGTAACAATGAAACCCTCGGGTTGCTGCATGTAAATGTCTTCCTCGAGCTCTCCATGTAAAATACAGTCTTCACATCTAACTGCTCACGCTCAAGATCATAAGTGGCCACAATACCAAGCAAGGCTCGAATTGAACTATGCTTAACCACAGGAGAAAATACATCTGTAAAGTCAACACCTGGAACCTGACTGTATCCTTTTACAACCAGTCTAGCCTTGTACCTAGCATCTTCAACTCCCGGTGTGCCTTCTTTTCTTTTAAATACCCATTTGCAGCGAACAACTTTCTTCCCTTTGGGTAACTTCACCAAATCCCATGTGCCATTCTAATGTAGAGATTCCATCTCCTCCTGCATAGTAATTATCCACTTGCCAGAGTCAACTGAATTAACCGCCTCTGAATAGGTAGAAGGTTCTTCACCAGACTCAATATCTTCTGCCATTGATAAAGCATAAGCCACCAAGTTGACCTCAGCATATCTCTGTGGAGGCCTAACATCTCTCCTCGGCCTATCCTTAGCAATAGAGTACTGTGGTGGCGACAGTGATGGCGATGGGGAAGCACTATCGCCTTGACTCTCTGAACTTGACTAGGAAGTAGAATCGGATGATGCACTTGTCTCTATTTGAAACTCCACCTGTTTGCTAGATCTATCCCGATCAACATCACTAGACCCTGTAGTAGATATATCACGTAACATGGAAGTCTCATCAAACACAACATCTCTACTGATAATAACTTTCTTGGTTTTCGGGCACCATAACTCATAGCCTTTAACACCATGCTTGTAACCAAGAAATATACACTTCATGGATCTAGGCTCCAATTTTCCATTGTCAACATGAGCATAAGCAGGACAGTCAAAAATTCTTAAATTTAAGTAATCTGTAGGTTCTCCTAACCACATCTCTTGTGGTGTCTTCATGTTAATAGCGATGGAAGGAGAACGATTGACCAAATAGCAAGCTGGAGAAGCGGCTTCAGCCTAAAATGACTTAGGTAGCCCAGCATTAGAGAGTATGCTACGCACTTTCTCCATTAACGTCTTGTTCATTCTCTCGGCCACACCATTTTGCTGCGGAGTATGTCAGACTGTTAAGTCCCTCAGAATTCCCTCTGATTTACAGAAGGAATTAAATTCATTCGAACAAAACTCCAAGCCATTATCAGTGCGGAGACGTTTAACTGGCTTACTGGTTTGCTTTTCTATCATGATCGTCCAATCTTTGAATGTAGCAAAGACATCATTCTTCTGCTTTAAAAAGAATGTCCATAACTTTCTAGAATAGTTGTCAATGATGGTAAGCATATAATTAGCACCACCATAAGAAGGAATAGTAGACGGTCCCCAAAGATCAGAATGAACATACTCCAAAATATATTTTGTGTTGTGAATGCCTTTGCCAAATCGAACTCTCTTCTGCTTTCCAAAAACATAGTGCTCACAGAACTCTATCTTACCTGTGCACTGTCCATTAAGGAGCCCTTGCTTACTCAACTCTACCATCCCAAGCTCACTCGTATGCCCTAGTCGCATATGCCATAACTTAGTGAGATCATCATCAGACATAGTGGAAGTAGTAACTTTTGCATCACCAACAACTGTAGTACCCTGCAGAACATACAAACTAGCAGTCTTCTTTTATGCTTTCATCATCACAAGAGCGCCTTTACTGACTTTTAGAACTTCACCTTCACCGGTGTACTTGTACCCTTTAGCATCAAGAGTACCTAAGGAAATTAAATTCCTCTTAAGATTGAGGACATGCCTCACATCACCTAGTGTCCTCACTATGCCATCATGCATTTTAATCTGACAGTACCAATACCAGCAACTTTACATGGGGTGTTGTTTCCCATCAAAACAGAGCCCTTAGGTACCGTTTCATATGTTGAAAACCAGTTCCGGTTGGGACACATATGAAATGTACATGCAGAGTCAAGAACCCAATCCTCATAGGGTTTAGAATCACCATCAGAAATTACCAAAAGCTCACCACCAGAGCCTTCTTCAACGACACTAGCCTCACCGGCATCTGGTTTCTTCCCCTTCTGATTTTCAGCCCTCTTGTTTTTATTCTGCAGCTTATAACACTCAATTTTAATGTGTCTTTTCTTCTTGCAATAGTTACAGAAGTTCTCCTTATTTCTGGATTTAGACCTACCTCTAATCTCAGTCCCAGAACTTCTCTCTTGGGTTCTACCTCTAACAACTAGACCCTCTCCTTGTGTTTCAGATCCAGTAACTAACTGCTTCATCTTTTCTTTAGAAAATAAAGCCTCATAAACCTCATCTAGGGTAAGAGTGTCCCGACTATACAAGATAGTATCCCTAAATGTGGCATATGATGAAGGCAGTGAACATAATAAAATTAACCCAAGGTCTTCTTCATCATACTTAACTTCCATAGCCTCCAAATCAGACACAATCTCCTTAAACACAGTTAAGTGATCCTCAAGAGATGTACCTTCAGACATTCGATGAGAGTATAGACGCTGCTTTAAATGAAGTTTGCTAGTAAGACTCTTGGTCATGCATAATTGCTCCAGCTTAAGCCACAAAGCAGCAGCAGTCTTCTCCTTCAATATATCCTGCAAAATCTGATTTGATAGATGAAGGTGTATTTGGGACAGAGCCTTTCGGTCCTTACGCTCCTTTTCCTTCTTCGACCATAATGAGGGCATCTTATCGAAACCCAATAGTGCATCATCAAGGTCCATCTGCGCTAGAACAGCCCGCATCTTCACTTGCCATAAAGAAAACCTCGTTGTGCGATCCAGCAGCGGAATATCGAATTTCATGGTTGCCATTGCAAATCAAAGCCAAAGCTCCGATACCACTTGTTAGAAATCAAAGCAGTAAGCAACAAGAAATAGAGAGAAAATTGCGCACAAGATTTACGTGGAAAAACCCTAATGAAGGGTGAAAAAAAAAACCACGGGCAGAGGAGAAGCAATCCACTAATCACAAAATAGAAATTACAAACGGTGTTTAGAACGCTCAAATACAGAAATTCACTCACTCAATCACTCACAAACTCACAAAACTAAGTTCTCTGTATTACTCTCAACACTATAATCTCTATGAAATTTTGTGACTCTCTAATGTGTCTATCTAATGTGACTCTCTTAATGAACTATGGAGAATATGATGAATTATATGTATGGGGGCTCAAACCTTAGCCCAAAATAACCCAAAAACGCGTAAAAACGTAAAATACACGATCATGCCGCATTGGAACGCCGCGGCGCTGGTTTTCCCGAATTAGAGGGCTGTGGTGCTACTTTCAAGCGCCGCAGCGCTGGATTATAACGCCGTGGCCCTGCTTTCAAGAGCCGCGGTGCTGCCTTATTGATAAAGGTTTTGGGTCACAAAATAACAATGACATTGTTGTCTGTCCCTCTCTTCTTTTTCTCCTCTCTCTGTAAGGTTTTGTTTTTTTTTTTTAATTAGTTTGCAGGGCTTTTTTATTTTTAGTAAATTGAAACTTTTCTTTGGTGCAACTCACACCAATAATTATTTATTTATTTATTTATTTAGGCTTCTCGCTGCAAAACTCATCTTTTTTGGTTCGAGAGATCAACTCCTTTGAGGAACTGTCATTTTTCTTCATGTTTATCAGATAACTCTCACTTGTATATATATATATATATATATATACATATATATATATTTTGGTTTCGTGTGATTGTGATAGGAATTTTATACAGCAAAATTGCTTTGTTCCATGACCTAATTTTCTCTTTTTGGTTTTCATTTTGATTGTGTGTGATTTTGTTTTGCTCAGTGTTGCTTGAGAAGGGAAAGCCTTGTTGATTAAAAAAGGTTTTCAGGAAACTATGGGCTGTTTGGTATTATTTTGAAAATAAGTGAAAATATTTTTATTTAAAAAAATAAAAACTTTTTAGAAATTGTGTTAAAAAGTATTTTAAAAATTTTTGCTTCAAAAAACATACAGAAACATTTTCAAAAATTTTAAGAACGATACCAATCAGGCCCTTCGCAAATTTTCAGCTTTCCAAAACTTAAACATTCAATAAATTCTCCCCTGCGTGTTTTTTTTCCTTAAAAGGAAAAATCCTAAACTATTAAGCCCTAATTGGAATGATTATTAACCTCTGATTTAAAGCCACTGATTTTAGCCATTGGCTTAGCAACCTGTTTATAAACTTTTTTAATATGCATATAAGACTCTGTTCGCCTAACGTATAAGTTGAGAGAATCTGATCTTGCGATTATTTCATTGCTTCATTGCTTAGTTTATGGGTAACTAACCATTGAACAGAGATCATGTGGTCCCTTTGTCGTGCCCTGTTTTGGCTTTCACAGACAAATTATTTATAGTCTTGATTAGCTCTAGCTATACTTTTCTGTAATCTTATTCAGTGACTGAATCTTCTAACTCTAATATGTTTATGGTCCTACGTATTTCATTGTTAATAATAGATTATGACTAGCTATTCCAGTTTTGATTCTGCTCCTGCAGGCAACACTTCCAGTAAAAATAAGTGTTTGGCATGTATGGTTAGAACCAATTTTTTAGTTACAAAATAATGTAAAGCTCTTATATGTTACAGTAAAAGCAAAAAGATGCTACAATAAAATTAAAACTTTGCTACAGTAGCTCTCACATGCTACGGTGTTTTGAACTAAAAAGGTTATTCTAATTATGCTTACTAAACACCTTAAAGATAAAAAAATAATATACTTTTTTTTTATGCTGTCGTAACTTGCTAACTATAATTTTCAATTATTATAGCGACAAGATGGTGTGAGGCAAGATTCGTTCTATTGCCAATGATAGAATTGTTAGCTCACCTGGGAAAATGACTTCAGATTTTTTTCCGGGGTAGAAAAAGTTTGTAAAATGACAACCGAATCGGGATGGACTTCATGCCCTGATCCAAGTCAAGGTTTGGAGGGATATTCCAAAACCGATAAAAACAACGATGGTTGTTAGACTTAAGGTAGCAGGCTAGAACCATGTATTTCTTTCTCACTTATATTCTTTCATCGTTACATAGTTCAATTTTGGCCACTGTTGTTGTAGGATAAGTTTGAATGGAATGAGCCAGAGCTTTGTTCCAAGCTATATTGGATTGAAAATGGAAATTGGTCTACATATGAGAATAATGTCATGGAGTATTACTTGGAGAGCTTGAGTACGATAATGCTTTTTGGACCGACTACAAGGTGTCTAAATTAATGATTTAAGATATCCTCGAAAGACGATATTGAAAGGGCAACGTATCTTCTAACACAACATATATTTATCTGTGGAAGGAGACAATTGGTCTGCAAAAAGGAAAATATCAACTGAGTCAAGTCTGGTGTTGTTCTGTTGTGTCGTTGCTTTTGCTGTGATGTGCTGCTATTGTGTTGTGTTGTGAACTAAAAGCTGATGGGCATTTGGTAAATTTTTTGTAAAGCTATTGTGAATAATAAAAGTAAAATTATAGGTGTTTGAAAAACTATGAATAAAATTGTTGTAAAAATATATAATGAAAAATAGATATATTTTACAAAGTATATTTATAGTTTTATTTTTTAAGTTTAAATCTAGGATAAGCATAATTAATATTTGTACATTAAATACTAAAAAAAATATGATTTAATTTTATCAAGTAATATATTTTTAAAAAGATAAATGACTTTTATTAAACGAGATAAATTCTACATCTACGTAAAATTTCAATAAAATTAAAAAAAAAAGAGAGCACAACAACAATAACTAATTACGTTACAAATAAATTATTTGTGCAAAAAAAAAAATCACGCTACAAATAAAATTTAAATTTATGGTAATGATGTTATTTTAACTTGTTATGAAAAATAAATAGATTTAAAATTATATATAATTGTTAAAATTTGTTTTATAATTTTAAATTATGACCGCAGAAGAAGTTACTGTAACTAAAAAAAAGAAGCAACAAACAAACAAACAAATAACCTAGACATGCTTCACAAATTTTTCAACCGGGCAACAGCTTCTAGAAACAACTAGTCAAAAGCAGAGTTGATTAGGTGATTACAAAAGCTAAAATTAGTTAAACAAGGATCCCAAGTGAATAAATTTTTGTTTGAGTATTTGAATAGAGTATTTAAATGAAAATTTAAATTTTTGTTAGAAAAAATATTGTAGCAAAATAATTCAAACCGTGATTCAAGTGTCGAAACAAACAGCCCTAAATATGCAAATGGTAACATTTGGTTAAAATAAACAAATAAAGAAATACTGGAGTACTATTAGCCTCTACGCATAAGTCAAACTTCTTGTTGTGATGTTCCAGGACATCATAGCTGTAAAAAGGCCTTCATATACAACATACGGGCAGGCGAATAAATGCGAAGGAAGAAAAGAGAGAGAGAAGAAAAGAAAGATACCAAAGTTAAAGCCCAAATGGCGTGGAAGGGGAACGTTTTCATAGAAAAAACATAAACTATACAGTGATCATTTTTCTGAGAAGATCTGTAGCGATAATACAGTGATCATTTGTCTGAGAAGACCTTTGTTGATCATTTAATTGAAGTTCGTCTCTTGTTCCCAAAAAAAGAGACGTTGGTCATGGTTCAGAAAGGAATACAGATATAAGACATTGTAAGCTCCAAGTCTCCAATAATTCATAGTTTTATGATAGAGATATGTATTTACATGATCATATCACACTACCATTCTCTTCTACTCCAGCCTGAGAATCTTAATTCGTTGTGAAGGTCTGCGGTTTTGGTTGATTGAATGATATCCCTTGTGGTATTTATGTATTAAATTCCTTCCTTATGATTGCTATTTTTTGCAGAAAGATGCTTTGTCTGTCTCCAGCCATTCCCATTCCAATATTCTATCCATCTTAAGAAATCAATATGCGAATTCTGTTAATATGATCCTCAAAGGTTCCTTGGGTCTTCTGTATATAATTTAAATCGTTAAATTCTTTCTAGTATTTGCGCATGTTCTTTGCAACGGAATTCAGGATCTGAGAATTTGTTGCTGTATTTTGTTCAGCAACATATGGTACACAACATGTTCTTATTTTGGCTGATTTTCCACCAAGCACAAGAACAATAGATCTGGAGGTGCTTTTTGATGATTTCAGAGACCGTGAAGTTGCTATTCGATGGATCAATGATACCACTGCACTTGCAGTATTCGGAACCCCATCAATTGGTAATTCATATTTTACTCATTTTTCTTCTTGATAATTTACTAGTGCAATACTGTCATGAATTTCTTCATCCTAGTATAACTTTCAGCTTGTTAATAGTACTGTTAATGAACACTATTATTGACTTGGTTATGGATGAAAAACGGTATCTTTACCCAAATCAATCATAATTTGAAATTTCGCACTGAAAATTTGTTTATTGATTGCAATCTTATAGTCTTACACCAGTAGGCCTTTTTTTTTTTTTTCTTTTTTTTATAAAAATAACAAAATGTAAATCACACATTAGCTAGGATTTTGTATGGTGTCCTATTGCCCGGCGACGAACACTCATGACTTTTTCTGGGCAGAAATTACCCAACGACGGGATACGCTTCATGTAGAAATAATTGAGATATTATAACTTTTACATGGAAATTTGCTAAATAATTCCAAAATTTTTGTCGTTGTTTGTTTCCATTCACATGTTTATCCATTTGTAGAGATTACCTGTATTGGTTTTGCAGGAAGACTATTTAGCTTCAATGTATTTCATCAATTTCCTTAGAGATGGCCTTTGTCCCCCCGGGGACCAGCCCCGATGGGTTGGGGACTGTGGCAGCGGTGAATGCGTTAATTCCAGTGAAGCTGATATCAATATTTGAATGTAGCTTGGTGACAAACCAAAACATTATGTAAATAGGCTTCTTTTTTTTTTTCCTTTGAATTGGTAAATGCAGTTTTTGAACTTGAGGTGAGGAATTTAAACCTCATACCTTATGACGAAGTTGGGTGTAGAATATACCTCTAGATCATGCTTTCTGCTATGATAAATACAGTTTTCAAAGAACAAAGAACACCAAACACAACACTTACTGTTACATTAATTTCCATCTGTCTAGTTTGATAGAAGTTGGATATCCACCATCTACTACACGAAATATAATAAATGATCATACATGGAGAATCACCTTTTTTTAATTTGGTGAATTTTTATTTTTTTTAAAATACTTTTACATAGTTGATTTGGTAACAACGTCAACTGATTTAGCAGGATTCTGACGACAAGACCGAACAAAATCCCCAACGACGTCGTACAAAGCCCTGGCCTTGTCTGGGTCAAAGAGCTCCACACCGTGGAACCCACCTTCACAAAAGGCAGCGACTACATCCACTTCTCTCTCTCTCAGCATCTCCACAAACTCCCTCTGCCTGTCCACCAGTGGGTCCCCTCCGTACCCTCTAACCAAACACCTCTGCAGCCGTCTGATCCTCCCGTCCTCGCGATTCTTCCCCACCGTCGGATTACAATACTCGTGATCACGGTCAGCCCCCTCCGGCAACGCCAAGCTCCAAAGCAGATCATTCGCCGGAAGCGGCAAGATCCGATCATCAGCCAGCCTCAACTCCGACTCGGTCCTTCGGGTCCCACCGAAGTAGGGCTGGTTCATGATCAGCCCTCTAATCACAGCCGGCGAGAGGTCGTGACCAAGATCTAGCGCACGTAGAGCGGCTTGGTAGACGATGTTTCCCCCGGCGCTGCTGCCCATGAGGAACAAGTTTGAGATGTCGGCGCAGTGGGAGATCCATGGGTCGCGGGGGGCTTCGGCGGCGGCCCAGCGGAGAGCGAGGAGCGCGTCGTCGTAGGCGGCGGGGAGGCGGTGCTCGGGAGCGAGGCGGTACTCGACGGAGAGGACGAGGGCGGGGACGTGGGAGGACATGAGAGAACAGGAGTCGTGGAAAGGGAGGGAGGCGGCGCTGAAGAGGACGAAGCCGCCGCCATGGAAGTAGAGGATGATGGGGAGTTTGGTGCTTGAAGGGAGAGGGTGGGGCTTGAAGATGCGGATGAAGGTTTTGGCGGAGGAATCGAGGGGGACGTCCTTGGTGAGCGCGATTGGCGGGGAGGTAGTGCTGGAGACGTTGTCGGCGGAGGGGGAAGGGGAAGGGGTGGGAGGGACGGAGGGGAAGGAGGAGAGGCGAGTGAGGGAGCCGTCGGGGTTGGGGACGATGCGGAGGAATTTGTACGGGTCTAGGGAGGATTTTTGTTGCGGTGGTGGTGGTGGTGAAGCAGAGTCCGCCATTGATGATGTTGTTTCTTGATGTGTTTTGCTGGTTGGAGAGAAGGAAGGGGTGAGGGAGGCGGTTGTGGGAAGAAGACTGTGTGTGGGAGTGTGTAAATACGTGAGGGGATTTTTTTGATTTTCTTTTCTTTTTTTTTTTTCTTTAGCGTGTTTTATTTAAAAAAAAATTATTAACTCCTGTAATTTGATTTTTTTTTTCCCGCGAAATCCTCTTTTAGAACGATTTTGGTCAAAATTTATGCTAAAAGATTGTAGTTTCACCGAATTCAATGCAGTGTTGACGTTCATAGGGAAAAGAAAGGTGAATTTCTGTTTAAAAAATGTAGTGTTTATTTATTTTTTTTGAATGATTAATTTACTTACTTTTTGAAAATGAACAAATGAATGATAGTTGTTGACAAGAAAACAGAAACTGCGGTCCTGGGCAGCGTCTCCCAGCATTAAAGTTTATCTACATTGCCGGTCTGACGTAAAAGTGAGGCAATTAGTTAATGCCATTTATAGCCTTTGTGGTCCATAAGAACCCATCTGTCTCGTTACTTACCGGTGTTTTAAAGGGTGATAAAAATAATAGTTTTTATTTTTTTTAAGTTATAAATAATATAAAATTTTTATATATTATAACAATAATAAAAAAATTATTACAATATAAAGCTTTGACATGCTACAGTAAAAATAGTTCTAATAATAGTTTTAACCATCATTTCAAACATCCTATTAAAAAAGACTTCAATCTGGTTTCAGTCATATTTAATTTCATGTAAAGATGAAAGAGTTCATATTCCCTTCTTGAAGTTAAAAAAAAAAAAAAACTCCAACATTTTTCAAAATAGAGAAGAGAGAAATGGCAGGTGATTAGGCTATAAAAGTGTACATTTTCTAAGGATAAAATTATTTATTTATATTTTTATTTTCATTAAATCCTTTAATTAATAGCATTTTTATGTTAATAGGTATTTTTGTGTGTTAATGTGTAAATGTTTAAAAATGTGTTTTTAGTGTGTTTCTATGTTTAATAATATTTTTGGTAATTTTAGAATCGTTTTCAAAGTGTTTTTTTATAAGTGTTTAATTTGTAAATAGTTAAAATTGTAAAAATAATATTGTGTGATTTTATTTTGAGTCTTAAAATGTTTGTAAAATAATTAATTTTGGTTTGTTTATTTTATTTTAGATTTAAAATCTGGAGAAAAAACAGAGCAAAACAACACCAAAACGGACAAAATCAAACATAAATGCGTCAAAAACAATTAAAAATTAAAATTTGGATACGGAGAACACGTGGCGCATTTTTGGCCCTTGGATGAGCCGTCAAATGATCATGACCTTTCGAGGAAGGGATGCATGTCATTGCGTAAGTCGCTGCGTAAGCCAAGCCTCAGCACTCGTTCCACATGGTGAGATCTGATTAGCGCGTGCACAACATGCGCAGACAAACTCCATACTCGTCAGAGAGTAGGTCAGGCTGCGTCGGATCCAGTGTTTCAGCTGCATTGCTCTCGTCTTTTCATCCATCCGATCCGCATAAGAAGACTAATTTGACAGTCATTAATTGTGGGCCTCACGGCCCCACCGGGCCCATTTTCACTCGTGTCCATGAACCGTTGGATCGCAATAGTAACGATATAGATGTAGTTGCATCTGTGCCTCTAGTTGCATCATCACACCTGATTTCAAACTTAAATTCGCACGCTCATGAGTCGAATCTTGCGTGAAAAAAGGAGAAGAAATCAGATCAATATATGATCCGATTGAACAGTAAAATAAAATAAAAAAATTAATGAACAGGGCCTTTTAAGGCCTATAAATACCAGGGGCTTCTCTCCTGGTTCTACACCCTTTCGGGCCTTTGGCATTCTTTCTCCTTCTTTTTCTTTCTGTTGAGTTAGACTTAGTAGTATCATTTAAGTAAAAATAATAAAATAATTTTAAATTAGAGTAGAGAGTCTAGTAAGGTAGAGAGATGATTTTATATGCATAGTACTCTTATATAGATTTTAACTCTATATCTACTTTGTAATGCTTATATATTTGTGGAATAAATTATATATTTAAGATTTTTATAATTGTTGTTAGTGTTGTTATGCTGTCAATTTTTACATAAAGTCAGTCATGCTTTCCTTATGTAATTTAATTGTGTTGCATAATTAATATTGATAACAATGAAATAATGCTTAATTTTATGGAATGTCTTTTATTGCAGTATGACTTATTATATTGTCGATTCTAGATATTTCACAAGACGAAGTGCTACCAGAATTAATTTATTCTACTTAAATATATTAATTTTGATTTGTTATTATCTTTTCTATCTTAAAATTATGTTAATTATAATTGAGTGATAGCGGTTATAGTTTTCATAATTAGTGCACCAATGATTATGTTGCTAGTTTTTATAAGAAAACCTTTACTGCATTATGGCTTGCCATATTGTTACTCTCGGTTGACTTATAAAATTAATAAAATGTGCTCGCAATTAATGAGAAAAGATATAATAAATCAAATATTTTAGATAATTATTAATTAGAGTTTAAAATTCTATACCAGTTGCGAAACATACAAAGGATTCTCAAAGCTTCACCACTTTAATTTTATGTTTTAAATTTTGAATAAAAAAATCACAAAAATATTTCTTTTATTTTAAACTTTGTTTTGAAAGTCCTTTTGCCTTTTTGAATGTTTATTTTTAACAATCTCTTGAGTTACAAACTTTTCATATGACAACTTTTCTATACTACAAACGTCTGCTGTTTAAGAAGAAATATTTTGAGGCGTTACCAGCAGGTTTTAAAAAAATATTTATAGTGAATAACAAATTTACGATGTAAATTAATTATTTATTACACATATAAGAATTATTTACATAGTAAACAATGGGTAAATAAGTTATTTGCACATTAAATTTATTTACTATATAAATAAAGTTTTTTACACTGTAAATAAGGAGGTAAAAAAATTGTTTTCACTATAAAATTGCTATTTACTACAAATATTTTCAAAGCCTATTTACTATAATTAGATTTGGAAAGAAAACATTTACTACAATTTTTCATCAAAAAATAAAAATGAAAATAATAGTAATTCAACTGTTTTTGTTTTTTGTAAATATATAAAATACCTATATGAGAGATATTTTAATTATCCATCCTAAATTTTTTTTTGGTTAATTTCACAAATGATCCTTAAGGTTTACTTCAGTCCCAACTTAGTCTGCAATGTTTTAAAAGTCCTATTTTGGTTCCTATTTTTTTTTATTTTGTTTCAGTTTTGGTCCTCCTATTAATTAGGTGTTAAATATTTAATGAAATATTTTTAAAATGTCCCGCTTTAGTCCTTAATTTATTAATTTTATTTCACTTTGGTCCCTAATATATTACTTTATTTCACTTTTAATCCTAATTTATTATTTTGTTTCATTTTTTATCAGTTAGAAAGGTATTTTTTTAGGGAAAAAAGTACAAATTAGTTTAAATACATAAGGGGATATAAAACTGGGAATTACACCATAGCCCTTGACATCAAGAACAAAATGATAAACCAAACAAGCAAGAGCATGAGCCATAATGTTCTCTTCCTTATGCATAAAACAACATTTTAAGTTTGACACCGAGGAGAGACTGCAAAATATCATTGTTTAAGGTTCCTTCCTCAGCCAGCTATCTACTCGTATTAATCACTTAGGTGAGCTTAAGTGCATCATCCTCCACAATCTGGATATTCATGTTAGAACAAAATATTGTGATGAAAACCATCATCAACCAGGATCATTCATGTCAAATCACCAAGATAATTCATAAGATACGGAAGCTAATATAATACTTGTTATTTTTAACGGGTATAATTTATCTAATTTAATTATTAGTGTGCCAATTTAAAATTTTAAAATTTTGTTACATATTTTATGAGGTCAATTTAAAAATCTAGTTTTTCTTGGTTCTTAAATGTCAAAAGACACTTTTGCCTATGCTTTCTCATAATTACCAAAATGCCATGGCTGCCCTTTCCTTTATCGTCTTTCATGTGTAATGGTTAAAAAAAACTAACAAAGAAAAGACAAGACTTGAATCGGACAAGTCACATGCCTTGGTTCTCCACAGAGGCATTCTCCTATTTCTTTTCTTTCTTTATCTGAGTCTTCCAACAAGATTATTCACTTACATGCCCAAAGGCATCAACTCCCAAAACATATCAGACAACCTATTTTCCCCCTGATTGCCACTCATCGTTTCTCTCCTTCTTTCTATTTCGTCTCTCTCCTTCACCTTCTCAATCCGATCAAAAAGTTTCATCTCAACTCAAGATCTCTTTTCTCAAGCAAAGAGTTAAGCCTAATATCAATTTCTCAAAGAAACAAGATAGAGTTTCTAACCGAAAACCGAAATTCTTCTCTGCCTTCCCTTTATTCCAAGTTACTATGTTTAGATTATGCAATTGTTCTTCATTACATGATCTGGGATTATGCTTTTATATACATGTAAATTGAATTGTGTTTGTTTTGGGTTTACATTTTTTCATTTAGATCATGTTTTTGTAAAGTTTTGTAAAAATCAGTGTTTGAGAATTTTAGATATGTTTTATGCATAAAAATTTAAGGAAAAAGGTTTACATGTGTTTTGGTATGATAATCTATAGTTTATGTGCATTTTTTTTTTCTGTTATGGGATTTGTTAAAATAAGTTGGATTGAGCTTTGAAGCTCCAAATCTTTAAAAACAGAAAACTAGAGTTTTCTACATTTTTCCTCAGTCGACAGGCTGAACTCAGTTGGCAGGATCGGCAGGCCGAACTCCATCAGTCGGCAAGCCAAACACTGTTGATAAGGTCAGCAAGCCAAGCTCCACCATCGATAGGCCAGACTCTACTTATCGGCAAGTCGGCAAGCTGAGCTCAACCGATAGGCCAGACTCCATCGGTCGACAGGCCAGCTGCACAATCCAAGCCTGTCTATTTTTTGTTGTTTTGTATTACAAAATGTTCCAAGGATTACATATTAATGACTATGGCATACTAATAAAAATAAATGATAAATTGACATAATTATAAATTAGGGTTTAATTAAAGAATTGTTATTTTATATATCTTAGAATAACGACGTACTTGGAGCTTATATGGTGAGCCTGATTTTGTAAGCTAGAAGTTAGCAGTTGATGATTCGTCAAAAAGATACGGAATCTATTACTCATCTTTTATGAGGTTTTGTAGAATTATAATTGGTTCTTTACAGTGCAATATATGTATGTGTTGAATTGTTATAAAATGAATATCACTTTTGAGACAATAATATGAACTCATCTTGTATTGTACATCGATGAATAAATTGATTTGACATGTGTTGATATAAATTAATAAACATGATTAAGAAATGCACTCTATACATTACAGTAATGGTTATGAGAGGAATGGTAAGACGTGAAGAAGGCGACAGTTACGTCCTTAAGCATGAATACCCTAAAAGGTAAATATATAGGAGGCAACGACGCTCCCTTGGGTCGAAAGTCCCAGAACGTACCGTACAAGAATCGACATGGTGAGGAATTGGGGCTTGATGTCTCCTCACTAGACACTCTTAGAATGATTGATAAAGTAGTCAAGCGCACCCATTTGGGTTTTGTTGAGTTGAGTAATGTGATACTCTATTTCGTTGTGGATACATAGTAACATTAAGCAATCATGATATATATATATATATATATATATATATATATATAAATGCATATGTAAGAAACGTGGTAATGATTAACGTAAATTATCCACGAGATATGATCATAATGAATCTCATGGGATGAATAATGTTGTTGAGTAACTAGCCATGTAGGTGTTAATATGGTAAATAATAAAACTTAAATGTGAGAATGGTTTTTCCTACTGAGCATGTTGTCATTTATTCCCCTATATTTTCATCTTTTCAGGACTCACAAAGTATAAGGTGGCTACGAGAAAAATAGTAGAGAAAGATATGTAACTGTATTAAGTTGGAATTGCTTCATTTGTTAAGAATGTTCTTCATTATGATATATGCATCGTATGTTACTTTTTGTGACTGTATTAAGATGTATTGAGAGTTGGAATGATATGATGATAATTTTATATTATTAAGTTAAAGGTGCTACATTAAACTATGGTTTGTTGTTGTTGTTTATATGTTTATTTTGATTTAAGAGTTTTCGTTTAAGTCTTGGGTAAAATTATTTTAGAAGTTTTATTGTTATTTTCTGTTCTTTATTTAATTTATTAAAAACTGTTAACCCCCACTTAGGAGTGTTATAGCTAACCTGAGTTCATAGATAGAATGCGATTCCTAAGTCTGTAGGTTGAGGATCTTCTAAGTCTAGTACGTAAGTTCTCTTTCAAAGAATGCCTCTGTAATCTTTTTGTAGATAGGTGACAAAAAAATAGCGTACATACTGACTTCGAGACCACAACCCCTTTATATAACTGCTAACCCTAACAGTTATCCTTAATTACCAATTTAGCCCATCATAAAATCAGTAATTATATTTTAGTCTCTACACATAGGAGGCCCACACTTAGTGATGCTTTAAAAACATAAAACCCAAATTAATCACTTTAATTAGGCTAACCGTATCTCATAGCCTTTAATACACATTTATGTAATATATTAGCCCATATTTGGATTAATTCCAACAATCTCCCACTTGGGTTATATATGCAACTTTATAAATATGACTTATACCTTATAAGCTCATGAATTTTGCTATCAAAACCTTATACATATTAACAATTTTGACCACTAACTATGTCAATATAAGACCAAAGCGACCTTCATTACATATGCTGTAATTAGACCCATCAATGATCATATATTCCAATACAACTAATGACAAAGATCAAGCATGGATGTGTAGCATGGAAATTTCATGCATGATGATCTTAACATGCCTATTTCTAACTGGTTCATCTTAAAACCTTAGTGAGATCAAACCATACCAAAATCAGAGTGTGAATAAATCGAAACTTTATTTCTGTAAAAAATAACCTCAAAATGTCCATAAACTAAAATAATTAAAGATATGTTTATATTAGAAAAGCATCTAAAATTACAAACTCCTACTAAAACTGAATATCCTCAACCATACAAGCAGTGTACTCATGAAATATTTTAGATAGCAATCCCTTAGTAAATGGATCCACAATCATAGAGTTTGTATGGATGTGTCTTATAGATAACTGTCTACTCTGAACTCTTTCTTTTACAACCAAGAACTTAATGTCTATATGCCTTGAATTCGTCGATCTCCTGTTGTTGTTGGAATATAAAACTGTCGATTTATTGTCACAAAATGACTTTAGTGGTTTTTAAATATTGTCCACTATGCGTAGCCCTACAACAAAATTTCACAGCTATATTCCATGATTGGATACCTCACAACATGCTATGAACTCTGCCATCATGGTAGAAGATGCTATAAAAGACTATTTAGTACTCTTCTAAGAGATAGCACCTTCAGCTAGAAGGTAGACACAGCCCGACGTAGATTTCATACTATCTTGGCATCTAGCATAATTGGAGTCAGTATACCAAATAATCTCAAGCTGTTTCGATCTTTGATAGGTGAGCATGTAGTTCTTTATTATCTATAAATACCTTAAGACTCGTTTGGATGCTATCTAATGATTCTTTCCAAGATTGCTTAAGTATCTACCCAACATTCCTGTAACATACGCAATATCCAAACACGTACAAACCTTAGCATATGTTAGACCTTTTATTGCAGACGCATAAGGAATCTTCTGCATTCCGTAAATCTCAAAATCATTCTTAAGGCACTGATTGAGACTAAACTTGTATCCCTTAGCCATAGGGGTATCACTTAGTTTGCAATCCTGCATGCTATATCTCCTGAGAACCCTTATGATATAGCCCTTTTATAATAATCCAAGAATACCCAGAGAACGATCCCAATGTATCTATATATGCAACATAAAAAAGGCGTCACCAAGATCTTTCATCTCAAATTTCTTTGATAGAAATCTCTTGGTTTGGTCCAATAAGCCTATATTGTTGCTGGCAAGCAGAATGTCATCGACATATAAAACCACGAAAATATACTTACTTCCACTGAACTTGTGATATATACAATCATCGACCACATTCATCTTAAAACTGAACAAGATGATAACCTAATAAAAATTGTAATTCCACTAACAAGAAGTCTGCTTAAGCCCATAGATAGGTTTCTTCAATTTACAAACCATCTTTTTCGCATCTCTCGATACAAAGTTTTTTAGTTGCACCTTATAAATTATTTAATCAATGTTGCTATTAAGAAACGCTGTCTTAACATCTATATGATGAAGCTCAAGGTCAAAATATGCCGCTAATGCCATTATAGTCCGAGAGAGTCTTTTGAAGAAACCGGAGAGAAAGTCTCTTTATAATCGATGCCCTCTTTCTGTGTAAAGCCTTTAGTGATAAGATGAGCCTTATACCTCTCCACATCACCTTTGGAATCCTTCTTGGTCTTAAATATCCATTTGTGACCAATGGGTTTCCCTCTTTTAGGCAATGGGACAAGATCCCTAACGTTATTGTCCTTTATAGTCTTTATCTCCTTATTCATGGCATCAATCCACTTTTGAGATCTAGAATTTTCCATGGCGTGACGGAAGTTGATTGGATCATCTCTACCACACCAATATCAAACTCATATTCGTAGAGAAATACAATGTAATCATCTGATATCGCACTTCTCCTTTCTCTAGTGGATCTCCTTAATAACATAAGTTCTTAAGGTGGTAGAGTTCATTCTTTTAGAACAATTTCTAGAATAAGAGGTTCTTCAACACTGTCTTGATTTGGATTTGCTTCTTGAACAATGTTAGGAATAGGAGCCTAATCAATATCAATGATAGCTATGGAATATCAACATATTCCTTTTCAAAGGCAAAGTCCCTAACCTTATCTTCCCCTGCAAACTCGACATCCTCAAAGTAACGAGCGTTTCTTGTCTCAAAAATTGACTTAGTCATGGGATCGTAAAAACTTGTACCCCTTGGATCTTTCAAAGTATGCTATAAAATAACTACTCACCATCATTGAGTCTAGTTTCTTTTCATTAGGCCTATAAGGCCTTGCCTCAGCTGGAGATCTCAAACATACAAATGCTATAAACTAGGCTTCATACCCATCTAAAGTTTGTAAAAGGTTTTGGCAGTTGCTTTAGTTGGAACCCTGTTAAAGATATATGCTACAGTCTTAAGTGCTTTTCCCCTAGACTGATTTTGGTAAGGTAGAATGAGAGATCATACTCACCATACCCTTAAGCGTCCCGTTTCATCTTTCAGTAACACCATTCATAGTGTGCGAACCTAGCATAGTGTATTGTGAGATAATATTGTATTCCTCTAGGAATTTAACAAATGGTCTTGGAAGTTGTTTACATGAACCATCATATTTACCATAGTACTCACCACAATGGTCGGATCTGACACTTTTGATCTTTTTACTGAGTTGGTCTTCAACTTTAGCCTTATAGTTTTTGAACACATCCAGTGACTCTGACGTTTCACGTATGAGATATATGTAGCCATATCTAGAAAAATCGTCTATGAACGTTATAAAATATTATTAACCATTTCAAGAAACCGTAGTAAATGACCCACAAATATCTGTATGTATAAGTTTTAAGACGTCCAAAGTTTTGTTGGCTTCAAATCTCTTTTTATTATTTTGTTTCCCTTTAATACAATTAACAAAAACATCAAAATCTATAAAATCTAAGGGGTCTAGAATTTCATTTGACACAAGTCTCTGTATTCTCCTTCTAGAAATATAACCTAATCACTTGTGCTATAACGCAGCTAAATTCCCATTGGTTAATTTTCTCTTTATATCTCATGTACTTAATTTCAGGGATTTATTAAATGAAGCAATTATATCAATTAAATAAAGACTATTGTAATCTGATAAAGAGCCGGAACCAACTAATTTTAAATAACGAAATAAACTAAATTTTGTATTTCCAAATGAACAAGAATGACTTGATTTGTCCAAAACAGAAATAGAAATCAAATTTTGTTTAAAAGACTGTACAATAAATGTATCATTAAGATCCAAATAAAATCTAATCTTTTACAATAATCTAAATTTTTCTATTGCTTTAATTTCAACCTTCTTACCATCGTTCACATAGATGTATCTTTCACCATTATTTAGCTTTTGGCATCTTACACAACTCTGCATAGACACATTGATGTGAGTGGTTGCACCAGAACCTATCCACTAAGTGTGTTTAGGTACCAAAGTTAAATTAACCTTAGAACAAACCAATTTACGAAGCATACCTTTCTTACCATGCCAAGCATGGTAGTTAGTGCAATGCTTCTTCTTATGTCCTATAGCTCCACAAAAGAAACAACCCATACCTTTCGGATCATCCAGTCTCTTTTGTTGTTTCTTTTGAGGTGCTGTAATTGCAGCTTCCTTATCCTTCTTTCTTTTCTTCCCTTTGTCCTTAGAAGTATTAGCTAAATGAGCACTTTCTGTCTTCTCTTGGCTCAACCTTTCCTCTTTTTATGCACACTATGAAATAAGCTTATTGAGAGACCAAGTCTTCTTTTGGCAGTTGTAGCTCACCTTGAATTGACTAAATTGTGTAGGAAAAGATATAAGAACCAAGTGCACTAGCAAGTCCTTAGAGAGGTCAAGCTTAAGTGCTTTCAGTTTTGAAGCCAGATGAGACATCTCTATGATGTACTCTTTTATGTTCCTTTACCTCTGTATCTCATTGAGATAAGGCTTGCCAAAAGTGTACTTGTTTCAGCCTTTTCATTTTTGGCTAAGCTTTCTCAATGTCCTCAAGAAGCTCTTTGGCTGTCTTTATCGTTTCTGATATAGTGCCCCTGAGTGCGTCTAGCATGGCCTTCTTTATGATCATCATATACATGCAATTTAACTTCTCCTACCTTTTCATGTCTTTCTTTTCATCAGAGGAATTTTTGTCCATAAGAGGTGCAGAAGAAGGAACCTTTAACGCAAGGTCGAGATCCATGACTCCGAGAACTATAAGGTGGCTATCTTGCTATGATTTGATGTTGCTACCATTTAGCTTCGGAATAGAATTGATGTTGGCATTAATGTTTGAGGTAGAACTAGTAGTTGAATCAGAGAACAATATAACCAAAAAAAAAAACTCACATAAGAATCCAAAATAACAATAATAAATCCTAATAAAGATAACCCCATCTCAAGATACTGGGCACTCCATTAATATTTAGTCTTTGGATAGAAATATTAACTTATAAGTGATATCCTAGTGTAGTAATCAAACACTGCAATAAAAACATGTTAAATAATAAATCTTCCTTTAGGCTAATTTATTGTTCACATGTAAAAACCAAATAATCATCACGTGTTTATTACCACAGGTATACATACAATTCTGTTAAATATTGGCCTTTTTTTGAGCCGGTCAATATTTACATAAGTTGCATAGACACAACTATTTATATTCCAAAATAAATAAATTTCCACAAAAGATGTCACTTTGGTGACATGTTGCCTTAATAAATTCATCTCAATATATATATATATATATAATACCAATATTTGAATTTAAAATTGCACAAAAAATTATCAAAATTAAAATAAAAAATAAAAAATAAAAAAATTTTGGTCAAAAGTCAACCTAGTTAAAGTTAACTGTCAAAGTCAACTCTTGGCTACCCAACTAGAATCCTAAAACCACCCCGTCCATTTTTTTTTTGGTCATGGGCCCAAGCCTGCATTATGTCCCTCCTTTTTTTTGCTAGTCACTTAAGGGTTTAACCCTGAGTTCTTTTCTGGTCATGGGCTTAATTGGGCCCATGTATTAACTTATGTTTAAATATAGGCCAAGGCCCAGAACTCTAAGGAAGACCCTAAGGAGATTTGCAGGTGGTCTAACGGCTGCCTCTACATCCTGCCACAGTCGGAGGCCGTAGCTCTCCCTAACGGCTGCTCCTGTTTCATTATGCCGACCGCAGTAAAGATGTCGCCAGCCAAAATTTTTTTGTTCAGCTCTGCATATGGCTATTGATGTAACAATCAATAGAAAAAAAGAAAAAACTTTCTGGAAAGTGAAACTGATTGCAATCTAGTTATATGTACATATATGTATGTATGTATGTAAAACGAATCCCTTTTTTTGTTTTTCTCTATTTTTGGCAGCATAAGTTGTCCATAACATCAAAAGAGTAAAAAAAAGTTTCTTGAAACAAATTGTAAACCAACAAAAACACACACACACATACGCACACACACACTGTAACACCCAAGCAATTTTAGTGTATTAAAAATACAATAACTTAAGGTTTATTGATTAATCCAATTTTTATGATAAAACTTTTAAAAGCAAAAAAAGGAATTTTTAAGGGTAAAAATCATGCCATAGTCTTAGATAAAGAAGGAATGATATGAAAATAAGCTAAGAAAGCTAAATTATTGCAAAATATGTTGCAACATATGCTAAGACAAAGATACAGTTTAAAAGAATACTGTATAATAATATAAAAAATTATACAGTATTAGAGTAATACAATGTAAGAAAATGCACTAATAAAGTTTTGTGGTATGAAAATTATGCTGTAAAAGTAATGCAATGCAGAAATTAGGCTGTTCAAAGTAAAAGCAGTATACAAGTAATACTGTTTAGAGGATATGGATGTGTAAGGAATGCTGTGTAAGCTTGTAATAGTATAGAAAAGAATACCGATAGTATAAAAAAATACTATTGGTATAAATTTAGATTGTATAAAGTCAAGTACTATAGGAATTTTATTAAGTGGTGGATGTAAATAAGTATAGGAGGTTGTGGGATCTCATGAACTGTTTGGAAAAGAATACCAGTAGTGTAAGAAAAACACTGTTAGTATAAACTTGGACTATATAAAAAAGTCTTTGTGGGACCCACCATGGGACATTAAAATGAATGAAAATTTGCCACCAAACCCCTTGGGTGGCCTAATTATACATTGCCAAGTTAAGCCACCTTTTTATCGCACATGATGCTTAGTGGTGACCAAGCATGCTAAGTCATCAAAAAAGGAAGAAAAAAAAAAGAAAGAAAAGAAAAATGGGGGGACGCTCCATGGCTAGAGATTGTGCCACATGTTTTGGGCAAATTTTCCTTTGCAAACAAGTCCCTAGAGTAGAGACTATATATAGTCAAGGACTTGTTGAAAATTAAAAAGATTTAGTTTTAGGAAAATTTTTTCCCATTTTCCCAAAGAAAAACTGCTCCTCATGCCAATTTCTCTCCATAGTTTGATGAATTTCAAACCTCCAAATCATGTATTAAAGCAAGATCAAGTGAAGGAAATGAAGATTAAGGAGTTTTAAGGTAAAACTCAAAACTTTTCTTTATTGTGTACTAGGGTTTTTGTTCAAGTTTTTGATGGAATTTTTATGGTGTGGTATAGGCTTGATGTCAAGGGAATTTAGAAGCTTTCAAGTGCTAAAAAGTTAGGACAAGCACTTGAGAATGATTAGGAAAAATCCTAGTCTCACAAGCTATGTTAAAGTTTATATTTTATTATGCATGTTAAGTGTTTGATGAAATGTTTTGAGCTATGACATGTAAATGGACATTATGACATGATTGTTTTATGTTTTTTGTTGATGGTGATGATGAAAGAAAGAAAGAAAGAAAGTAGGGGTTTTTGGTATTTAAAAGTGAAAAATTGTTAAACTTTGTAAAGTTTAACTAGTTTCAAAAAAATGGGGTCTTAAGGGCCTTAGAGGCCAATTTATGTTCCAAACATGGTATAGGAATTGCCAAAACAATGAGGGAAACAACTTTTGTGAACAAAGTTTTATAAAATTCCAAAAAGACTAAATTACAAAGTTTTGTAAAAGTTTACAGATTTAAAAATCAGCCAAAAAGTCTACCTTAATGATAAAATTTGAGGAAAGTTAAAACACAAAAGTTGTAGGGACAGTTTATCTAAATTCTACTCGGTTGAGAAGTTATAAATTTACGAAATTTTGAACACGAAATTTCAAGAAATAAAAACATAATGAAATGTATTGATTTCGACTATGGTGCTTTTGTAAGTTTTATTCCCTGTGAAAAACTAAACATTTGGGTATAAAGTGGTCATTTTGGTTCCGGAGGCAAAAATGTAATGATTTTTATGATTCGGGCTAAAACCGTAAAATTGTGTGAAACTAGGTTTTCACCAAGGAACATTAAGTTATTGCATTTCTGTGGGCAATGAGTAACCACAGGGATTATGTTTTTAAAGGATTCAAAGTTAGTCAAGGAAAGAAAAGAAACAAACGTTAAGGGCAAAAACGCAAGCAAGTTTTGACAAAATAGATTTAATTGAAAGCAAAACCATTGTTTTGATTTTTTGTAATATTATGAGACATAAAGAAATGTATGATGTTTTAAAAACGGGTTCTGAGAATTTTTAAAAGGCTGTTAAGGGCAAAATGGTCATTTTGTGGAAGCGGCCAAAATGGACCCGAAATGCCCAATGTAAAAAAATACCCTTAGCGGCAATTTTTCAGTAAAATGTAAGTAATAAAATGGTAAAGTTAAGCACTGAGTTATATAAAGTTACAAAATTGAAGAAAAACCCCTTAAGGGTAAAATCGTCATTTTAAAGAAAATGACTCAAACGGAGTCAAACACTCCGAGTTAGCAAAACACTCTTAGATGAAAAATGTTTCGTATCTCATTAGGTAACGAAATCATCTAGTGAGATTGGAAATTTAACTAAGAGACGTTAAAGTTAAGTTAAAGAAAGGTAACCTGGTGGGTTACAAAGTTAAGTAAAGAAAAGGTAACCCGATAGGTTACAGAGTTAAGTAAAAAGAATGATGATCCGATGGGTTACGGAATTAAGTAAAGGAAAAGGTGACCCCACTGGGTTACAAAACAAAGTAAAGGAAGGTAAACCGATAATATACAAGTAAAAAGGAAAGAATGGTTAATGTTTAATGATTAAGTTATGTTATCAATCGAGTATATTGGTAATATGAAAAGTTAACTAATAAGTCAGATATTATATGATTAGGACACAGAAGCCGACTAATGAAAGGAAAATGAAGGAAACAGGAACGTCAGAGCTATAGACAAGTAAGTTTCAAACCTCACCTACAGCATGAAGTAAATGATTTTCAAATGTTTATATATATGTTTGCAAATGTGTTTACAATTATTATGCAAGTTATTTTTAAAGTATGTTTGCATTTGTTATGCAAAAGATTTTAAAGTTTAAATCAAGATTTGCAATGTACTTGCAACTATTATTTTTAAAGCATGATTGCATTTAATATGCATAAAGTTCAAAAGATCAAGTAAAGGTTTGCAATGTATTTGCAATTATTATTTTTAAAGCATGTTTGTATGTGAAATACACAATGATTTAAATAGTACAAGTTATGATTTGCAAATATGTTTGCATATGATGTGTTAGCATTTGATATGCTCACTAAAGTCTAAAAGAAGGTAAAATAAAGATAAAAAGGAAGTGCCGTACTAACCTCCTTGATATGAGATACACAAGTAAAATTAAAGTTGTGACCTCCTTGATGTAAGGTACACAAGTAAAGTTAAAGTTATGACCTTAGTGTTCGATGGTTTCAAGTCTTTCACAATGGAAGCATTATGTTTATGATCTCATGATTATTGATGTTGGTATGAACACTAAAGTTTATAAGAAGAGGAAAGTTAAGGAACAAAGATGAGAAGTTAAAGTAAGAAATGAATATTCATAAAATGCTCATAATTGAAAGTTCTTAATTGAGCATAAATGGAATCATACATTTTGATTTTGGCTATATTCCTTATTATGAAATGTTTATGTGTTATATTTATGAAAAACATTATGAGGAATGTTTTACGTTAAATGTTTATTAAAAAGATTTTCATGTTTACAAGAAAAGGTTTATAGAGGACGTTTTAAGAAAAACATTTAAGAAATATTTTATGAAAAACGTTTATAAAAAACATTTTAAAAGAAGGGTTTTCATGAGAAAAGTTTATAAAATATGTTTTAATGATTTGTGAGTTTATGTTTGAACTTACTAAGTGAAAGCTCATTAAAAGTACTTTCATGCTATAGGTAATCCTATGGATGACCAGTAGGACCTGTTTGAAGAGCTCGGTGCTACGGAAGCTAGATGTGAAGATTTTGGTATAGATACCACTACAATATGCTTCCACTGTTCAAAGAAAATATTTTTTTTCACTATATGATATAGTGTTTTCAAAGTTTTAAGAAACGATTTGAAATAGTTTTAAAGTCAAGTGTTGAGCAATGTCTCAACTTAAATTGCGATAAAAGTCGCAACAGCTTTTAAGAATGTTAAAAAAAATTTTCCAGTAATTTCTTACTAAGTAAGTAAGATTAATGTTTAAGTAATGATATTTAAGAAAGATAAGTGACTGCTCAAAAAGTGGGTCATCACACACACAGACACACACATATATATAAACCAAATATTACACCAAAAATCTCCAAACAATTGTCCACAAATTCAACATTTTTAAAGAACCATAGATTATTAAATTTGAAATTTTTTTTTACGAGAATCACATCTAGAAAATTATTAATTTTCAATGATTTAACATGAAGAGGTTATGATCCCACTTGTTAGAATAAAATATTGTGATGAAAACCATCATCAACCAAGATCATTCATATCAAATCACTAAGATAATTCATAAGATGTGGAAGCTAACTTAAATCCATAGATAGAATGTGATTCTTGAGTCTGTAGGATGAGGATCTTTCAAGGCTAGTACGTAAGTCCTCCTTCAAAGAATGCCTCTGTAATCTCTTGTAGATAGATAACAGAAAAAATAACATACATACTGACTTATGGAACATAACCCCTTTATATAATTACTGACCTAACAATTATCCTTAATTACCACTTTAGCCCTTCATAAAATCAATAATTATATTTTGGTCTCTACAAATGGAGGCCCACACTTAATGATGCTTTAAAAGCCTCAAACCTAAATTGATCACTTTAATTGGGCTAGCCTCATTTGATAGACTTTAATACACATTTATTTAATATATTAGCCTATATTTGGACTAATTCCAGCAATTCAACCTACAAGCCTTAGCAAACAACAGACCCTCATAGAGTGCCAAACACTCAACAATGATGGGTGAGAAAGATGCGGAATCTTCTTAGCCAAACAAGCCATCACCATCCTTGCCTCACCCTTACAATAGCTCTAGCAGCTAAAAAATTAGCTGCCTCTCGTATGGAGGCATCCAAGTTTAACTTTAAACTTCCTTTAGGAACGGCAGACCATTTGCCATTGATTGCGCCCCGTACCCTCCCCCCCCCCCCCCCCCCCTCCCCCCTCTCTCTCTCCCCTCTGGCGAAGATAGGGCCTTACTAACCTAACACTGTTGGAAATCACCAAGAAAACAACCTGCAAATTACAAAGTTTCTGAAGTCGAGTGGCAAAGATTATGGTACAATTCATGATTCCGATCAGACTAAATAACCCATGCCACCGTACATAAAATCTCAAGGTCTGCTTGGGACACAACTCTACTCTATTCAACAGATAATCTTTTGATCTTAGTCCATATTGAACTCAAGTCCCATATAGAAATAACTTTATCACACTCACACATTGTATATCACATTGATTCATCTGCATCTCAACATTGCCTACAAACAGTGGAACAATTAATACCTCTACTGCTAAGGTTGACAAAACAAAGATGCGACCCATAAGTATTAAGGATCTCCAAAATAGCTTCCACATCCAGCCCACTAGCAATGAGACTGCGAAAATACATATTTCTTAAGATTAAATATCATCATTTTAAATTAACAATTCTTGTTAGATCCCTTAATTATATCATTTATGTGTTAATTATTATTTTAGTGTGTTTGTGTGAAAATATGTTTATAAATATGTTTTTTAGTGTGTTTGTATACGTAGTAATATTTTTCGTAATTTTTAGAATCATTTCTATGCGTTAATAATTAATTAATTTGTAAATAATCAAAACTGTAAAAATAATATTGTGTGATTTTATTTTGAGTCTTAAAATATTTTAAAATAAGTTTTTAGTTTGTAAATTTATTTTATAATATTTCTAGTAATTTATAAAAACATTCCCGAGTCTTAATTAACATATCTGTTAAGGTTTGTTAATTTTAAATTTTTTTATTTATTTTTAGTGTGTTTTATATATTTTATTGTAAAATAAATATTTTTAAATTATTATAAAAGTTATGTTTGTAAAATAATTAATTTTAGTTTGTTTACTTTATTTTATGAGACTATTTGGAATTACTTAAGTGAATATATGGTTGGCCTTTACATTAATTGTTATAAATCTCCTTGAGGTTTCCCCATCATGTTGTTAAAACAATCGCAAGCCCTGTGTGCTAAATGCCCAAGGCCGTACGACTCGAGTGTTAGATATCTAACGGTCTCGCTTTGTTCCTTCACTCAAGTATCTCTTGATTATATAAGTGTTCAAAAGTTTGTTCCATTATTTTTCTAATAACTGTGAAAGATTGGTGAAAATTACTTGCAATTTTGTTCACTAAGAAAGTCCACTATCCATAAAAGAAAGATGAAATCAATTCAACTAACAATTCACAATTTAAGAGGAGCAAATCCCCATGACGAAAAGCTATGTTCTCATAGGCCGATGATGCCATGAGCGTCAAAAGCTTTAATTGCGTTGTAAATCTTTGTTCTATTGTTTTCAAAAATAAATAAATAAGTAAACCATTGTCCTATTCTTATATTAGATATTAAAAATTTTTTTCCAAAAATTTAAACCATGAAAATTGCCAGTCTTTGTTAGTAATATTAACAGTTGACATTTTGTATTAGTTATTAATTAAAAAATTAATAGAAAAAAATAATATTTTAATTAATGTTTGAGGTTAGTTTAACTTGTTATAACAGGTCATATAAATACCATATTATTAAATAAATAAAGGTAATTAAATTATTGCTATAATTAAATCGATAACCGCTGGTAAAGAAATAATCATTGAAAACTCATCTATACATACAAAGGCATTAAAAGAGGGCCGTATTTAGGGGCAGAGGGTGCCTAGGTCCAGCTCTCTTGGATTTTTCATAATTTATGTTTTTGCTCATAGTTTTTAAAAATTTTCATATATGCCTCATCACATTAACAAAATTTTATATATGCCCCCATCATTAGCAAATTCTTTCTTCTAATTGATTCTTATTAAAATTACTTTTTATATATACCTCATTAATCTTTTGTTCTAATTTGCCTCCATTTCAATAATGTTTCTCCAATCTGTCTCTATTTAAGTTTTTTTTTCTTTCAGTGCTAATAATACTATTTTCTTAATAAATATGCCTTTTACAAATAAATTTTCCTAATTGCTTTACCGAAATAGTTTTTCTCGATTGTGTTTATACATAAATCTCTTTTCGTACATCTCTTTTGCACTCTCTAAATAATTTATTATTAGTTTTGCTCCATCAAAATCATTTTCTCATAAGTGTTCTACTCCTTTTTTAACTAAATTAAACTCAGAAGAACATAGTAAATCAAGAAATAACTAAACTTTAAAGAAAATTTTACATTTACATAGTAAAAAATTTAACAAATTGAATATGTATGTCCTTTTAACTATTTTATAGTATTAGGAGTTGATATATTGATGGTTTATAGAGTTTTTCACTTTTTTAGCTTAAGCCTCCCTCAAACAAAATCCTGGCTCCACCTCTAGCCGTATTCATCTCCCTTTCGTTGATTCCTTTAATATATAGGCTGATAGTAAAAAAAAATAATAATAAGTATATATATGCATTTTATAGTTTTAATTGAATTTCTTGGGTTGTTTTAATTTTTCTTGAATTTAAAATATTAATTCTCCTTGAGGCCAGCAGCCAATATTATAGAAGAAGAAAAAAGCTTGCATATGTAGCTGACTTTTTTTTGTCGGTGACTACTATTGGAAAATACACATATGAGCCGAACGCTGTATGAATTTCCCCTCTAAAGCTAAAGCTAAAGCGTATTCACCACTAATTACGAGGAAAACAAACATTTACATATTATTTCTAGTTTGATTGTTTTCAATATTATATAGTTTTTCCTTTTCTTCTTTTTTAGTCGAGTTTTCTTAAACGATGAAGAACACGTACAACAGACACACATCATATAGACGTACTTCAAATTAACAAAGAGGGCATTATTTTCTTTTTATTTATTTCTCCAAAGATCGGGGCATGATAATTTTCGTATTTATGTTTAAAATTGCATATAAATATATATATATATATTATTTTCTCAAGATAGAATCAAATAAAAAGGTCAAGTTAAGGACATGTAACTTTGAAGCAGAATAATACTACTGCGGTTAGCTCAATGGTTGGGATGGAGAGTTTTAACGGGTAGGAGGCAAGTTCAATCCTATGCAAGGGTGAACACATTCAATATATATAAAAAAAAAAAAACTCTGAAGCAGAATGCATTTCAAAATGCAAAACAAGATTCCCATCAACATTTGTGAAAGCATGCGCTGGTAATGGCTGGGGATTTTCTCAACGGCACCCTTGTTTTTGTGTAGTAAAAGATGATTGATCATGCTCTTAATTCACCTATGTGTAATAGTATTTTTGTAAACTGTAATTGACTTCAACCTAATGTTACGCGTTGATGATTAGTGCCCTTTGTACTTAAAACCAAGTATTGCACGTTTATAACCGTCTCGAGGATATTAAATTGCACCTTTTTGAAAATTTAAGGCGAGGGGATTCGAATTCGATAGCTTCACGATAGAATCAAATAAAAAGGTCAAGTTAGGGACATGTAATTCTGAACCAGAATGACACCACTGGGTTTAGCCCAGCGTTTGGAACATGGAGGTTTAAGGGGTAGGAGGCAAGTTCGATCCTGCACAAGGGTGAATGCACCCAATATCCAAAAAAAAAAACAAAAACTTCGAAGCAGAATGCATTTCAAAATGCAAAACAAGATTCCCATCAACATTTGTGAAAGCATACGCTGGTAATGGCTGGGGATTTTCTCAACGGCGCCCATATTTTTGTGTAGTAAAAGATGATTGATTATACTCTTGATTTACCTATGTGTAATAGAATTTTGGAAACTACAATTGACTTCATAATTTCGAGCTGTTTATTTGTTTTCAAATAATGTCTCGCTTTGATGATTAGTGCCCTTTGCACTTAAAACCAAGTATTATACGTTTATAACCGTCTCGAGGGGTATTGACTTGTACTTTTTTTTTTTTTTGAAATTTAAGGCGAGGGAATTCGAATTGGATAACTTGTAATGGACTCATGTGTGAAATCATCACTAGGCTATACTTCCACATATTAAGATTGAAATTAGTGAAATATATATTCTCTTGAGGGGCTTGCGGTATTTTTTAAATCAACAGGAATTAAAATATAGAAAAGCCGAGAGGTGCCTAATAATATATATATATATATATTTTGCATACATGAATATTCTTTAAATTTTTACCAGGAATATCAGTTTGTTACGTTTGTTTAATTGTAATTAATACTATGTATTTTCCCTTACAAATTCCTAATTTTGAGTATTGTTAAATGAACTACACTTTGTTAAACTGCGTATTTATCTCGAGGGATATTGAGTATTGTTATAACCAAAATATTTTTTAAAACAAAACTATATAGAAGAGAATACTTTAGGGCTCATTTAGTAACGTTTTTATTTTTAATTTAAAATAATAATAATATAATTTTTATTTTTTAAACAAAAAGCTGTTTAGTATTATTTATTTTAAAAAATACGTTCTGTGACCGTAATTTTGTTACATAATTTAAAGCGAAAAGTAAATAACTTTTATAAAATTAAATTTTGACCTCAAAAGTTGGAAATTGTATTTTCGCCCCAAGAATTTTTAAAAATTACTTACCTCTAAGCTTTCCCAAAAATTACATTTTGACCCTTAACTTCTTACCTCTAAGTTAAAAAAATACAATTTCACCATCATCGCTAGAAAATTGCAATCAAGCCCGAATTTTTGTAAAAGTATTGCAAATAAATCCTTCAAAATTTTCTCAAAACTAATTTTCCTAATACACTTGGATCCCAGCCTCAATCATGGTCCTTTCTTGTCAAGCCAATCCTGACACTAGTTCGGGCTTGTTAGGCTACCTAAAAAATCTCCTAGCTTGACCTACCTACACAGTGTTCTTTTGCCCTACCCTAGTCGTGATCCTAGCTCGTCAGCCAACTTCAACAACAATATTAGCCCGTTGACCCTACATGTTTGTTTGACCATGACAGAAATCCCAGCGTAGGCTTCGTATTGGTCCCAGCTTGTTAGCTCAACCTTGATGGTGGACCTTGACCGTCATCTCGACTCTGACAATGGTCTCGTTCTCAACGTTGACTTTGACCCTAATACTGATCATAAACCATTGGTGACTTTAGCTTTAGTAGACACCATAACCTAAGATTTATTTAATTAAAAAAAGTTGAGAAAAGAAATTTTTGTTTCGAGAATTAAAAAATGATATCAATTTGAAAAAAAAAATAACAAAAAAAAGGTCACCAAATATATTTTCTCAAAACGATTTACTTTTCTATTTAAAAAAGGATTAATTACAAAAATTCATCTTGAATTATAGCCTTTGTAAGGCTTTACCCCCAAGCTTCAAAACGTAATATCCGTTCCTCTTAAAATATAAACTATTAACAAAAATGTTCCTATTGTTATAATTTTAACAAAAAATTGACAAATGATTATAAAGTAGGGTATTTTGATAATTCTAGTTATAAAAATAACTACAAGAGTTTAAACTATAATAAAAATAGTATTTATTGATTATTAAAAAAATTCAATTAAAATCATTATACATTGGAATCCTTCTTTTTGATATACCAAAATTTTCTTCAAAATTTTATTTTTTTCATACTTAAAAAGTATTTTGAATTTTAAAAGCTATATATATTAGTGAAATAAAAAAGAATATAACATAAATATATTTAATATGACAAAAAATATAGCACAAAATTTTCAAAGAGAAAAAAACTCTGACATTACTAATAAAATTTCTATCATATTTTTAAATTTTTTTCGTATTTATACCTTTTAAAATTTCAAAATACTTTATGAATGTTAAAAAAAAGTTAAAACTTTAAAGAAGATTTAGGTCTATTGAAAAAAAAAAAAGGATCTGGATAGTAGTATGTTTTTAATTTTTTTATTGTTTTTATAACTAGGATTGTCAAAACGCATCTAATTTTAAAATTATTTGTCAATTTGCCATTGAAATTCTAATAAAAGGACTATTTATATTAACAGTTCATACTTCAGGGGTAACAGATATTTTGAAGTTCAGGGAGCAAAGCGTTACAAAGGTTATAACTTAGGAGAAATTTTTGTAATTAATCCAATAAAAAAGGAATGGTTAAATAAACGTTATAGAGGAAGCTCTAATAACTATGATTCAACTCTTGAAAACCGGCCATTAAAAAGATAATCTTGCTTCCCCAATAACAAATGTTTCAAGGTGAGGCGAAGCATCAAGTCTCTGGATCATAGAAGGCTTCATGCGTCCCCACAAAGCATGGCAAGATTAAAATAACATTTTCGGCAACATTTTTAAAGAGTAAAGGAGTAGAAGCAAACTGTTTGTTGGGAATTACAAGTGTATAACATCGTATAAACTAATGATAAGAAAAGTATCGTTGTCACAAAGATTATGTGTGATTTTAGTTAATTACTGAAATTATATTAGCTCTAAGATTATTTAAGCAATCGATTAAAAATACAAATAAAAACTAAATAAAAAATTTAAATGAATTAAATGAAACTAATAAAATAAAATTAAAAATTAGGGATTCAATTTCACCTAAGCATGTCATAAGCGTCCATTAATCATCTTAATTGTATTGTCTGGTTGAAAAAAAGCCGAAATCTTTTAAACTCTCTAAAAGCCCCTCTTGATAGTAATTTAAAAAAAATCCTATACTAATTAGTAAACTATATTCTTATGTCTACTAATTAATTAGAATTCATTAGGATTTAAGATTTCACTAATAGCTACGTAATTATAGTGGGTATATTATTATCCTGCTTAGATTACGTTACTCTAAGAATAGCCTAGAGCATAAATCCCACTCCCGGTAGCAATTCACGGCTTCCTATTCGACTAATTGGTGATCAGTCGTCTAGAAACATTAATATCACATAGAATAATTATTCAACATAAATTAGACAATCATAATTAATTTGGATAAATGAAAAATCAAAGCAACAAACTAAGCTACATTTAAATCTCTAAAACACTAGCAATCAAACCATGAACAAAAATAAAAATAAAAGTGAAAATAAATAACACCAATATCCAAGCATTTTTATAATATACAAAAATAAGAAAAATAAAAGTGAGAAAGAGATCACCAAAAAGGAGGTGTTACAAACTCCGAGCTACTTTTTCCCGAATCTTCTTCTTCCTCCCCTTTGTCGCTCCAAAATGCTCTTTAATAGTGTTTTCAAAAGAAAATAAATAACTTAAATCTAAGACTAAAAATAAGTCCTAAAACTAAACTATAAATTTTTTTTTTTTCATTTTCCCCCATTTTCTTTTTGGGATTTGCTCTCAAATCCCCAAAAATGGGTCTTTTTCTCACTTGGGCACTGTGCTGATTGAGGATGAACTCTTCAAAATCAATTCTCTTTTCTTCACGCCAGTCAAGGAATGCAACCCTAATTAGCGTATGGTAGCAGCTAGATAGGTGTTGCACAGTGCTTGGAGAACTAGGCAAGTGGGATGCATGGCAAGACGACGCTAGTGAAGAGCGCGGCTTGCACAGAGCAAGCATGAGGCACGGAGCACCAGAAGGCAGAACCTTGGTAGTACGCTGGCAAGGATTGACGCACGGCGATCGTTGAGTGGTCGGGGGGTGCAGTGCCTGCGCACGTCTGATGTAACTCGCCGCACTTTTCTCGTGGTACGACGACTGTTTTTAGGAAACGGTCGTGAAATAAGGGTCGTCTAATCTAAAATTTGTAGTAGTGCGATGTCCCTAACTCCAATGAAGAAGTGACCCATATGAAATGTGAAACTTGATTCTAAAAAAAAAAAAAAAAAGAATTTTTCCTTGTTGTAGCTGCCCCACGAGATCATGCAAAAATTGCCAAACACAATTCTACCTTTTCCTTATGCTCAAAAAAATGCATCTACGGACACAACTAAACATGAGAATTTCATAAAAGACCACAACACCGTTCCTCAAGTGGGTTTTGTATTAGAGATATTGTTGTATTTCCATTTTTCAAGTAGAGAAAATAATGCAAGATGTTATGAAAAAATAGAGATAGGTACCAAATAAAGAAACTTGGTTAGTGTCACGCCCCGGAGTATGGGAGGTGACATGGCGGATTATTTAAATTAATTAAGAGAGAATTTAATTAAAATAAGGAATTTTAGGGGTTAAATTAAATAATAAAAATGTGAAAGTTTCAAAACTATATTGTATAAAGGAATTCATAACATTTAAGCGAATAATAAAATAATAAAATAAAGAACCGCGAGAATGGGTCCCACTGACCCACAACTTGTGCACACACATAATTCTGACAATATAATAATACAGCTACAGTCCAAGCACAAAGAAAATTAAAAACATTACATGCCTTATTTAATTTATACAAACAATCTAATAAATCCTTCTACTGCTCCTGAGTTCAGTCCGTTGAATCCTCTCTGAACCTAAATGGGAAACCACCTAGAAGGGGGAAAATTTAAAAATAAAGAAAATGTGAGCAAAAGGCTCAGTAGGACTATGTTTTAATAAATCATTTAATTTAAAGGAAAATCTCCTTGCTCAGGGAATTATATAAAAGGAATATTAAATAAATAAATAAATTCAAATAAAACCGTTCTTACCCAAAACAGTTTATTAGGTCGACCAAAAACATCATTTTCATTTTCCTAGGCAAACTATAAGGATATCACCACCATAGTGGCCCAGCTGGGTTTCGGGACCTGCCCCCAAGGTCGATCGCTACACGACCCGATCTTTGATATGGCATCATGCCCTTACATTCATTTCTAACATTATTCAAAACCTATTTACCAAGTGTTTTCATTATCATTCATTATGAAGTTCATCTCAGTTCATGGTTTACATAAACAAAACCAATAAATTCCATTTTCAATCAATCGTTGAAAACATTTTTATAGAAATCCTTTTCAAGGCCAAATCATTTTAAATCTAGGCTACGAAGGAATAGGGTAGAAGTCCTACCTCGATACTCATGCTGGTGCCCCACACCGTAATCCCGATCCGCTATACGTTAGCTCCGCGGAACCACGAACGATCCTAGATACACACTAAGTCGATCAATATCTAGTTCGAGATATTCTATATTACTAAACCATTTCATGATGTCCTAGTGTACCATTTGTATCTATGAAATCATTTTATAAGGTTGGAATTTAAATCGGGGTTCAAAACAGTAAAAACGTGTGAAAAATCACAAAATTTTCCATACCCGGCGGACCTGCAGGACTCCCTACTTCGGTCGGTCGAACTGTGCAGTTCAACCTGCCAAAAACCAGATTCGGTCGGCCCGACATTCCCAGGTTTGGCCTACCGAACGGTGCAGTCTGGCCTACCGATCCTTTGAATCCGGCCTGCCGAACACGTAGTTCGGCCTGTCGAACCTTTGAATCTGGCCTGCCGAACACGTAGTTTGGCCTGCTGAACTGGAAAAACCTAGAAATTCCATTAACAGGTTTTGGTTCTCCCAAAATCTAAATCTTGATTTTAACCTGTTTTTCTCAAATCTCAGGCATGAAAAGCAATCATAGATGATAGAAAAACATATGAGAACACTTTTGAACTCATTTAAACAAGAACACAAAAATCTCAAAAATCTAAAAATAGGGAAAAAGGAGGAAAAATAAAAAATCTTGAATCCAATCCGTTTTTCTTCAATCTAAGCTTAGATTCTAGTTGTTCTAAGTTCATTTAGCTCAAATCAAAGGTTTTCTAAGCTCAAACGAACTTAAATTTCAAAAATGCACAAAATTGAAAATTTTGAAAAAAGTTTAGAAATTTCAAAACTAACCTCGAATCGAAGCTTCAATCCGTGTTCTTGATAGCCAAAAATCGTTCCCGAGCTTCCTTCTTGCTAACCCAAAGCTTGGATTCGAATTTTGATTCAAAAATTTGAGAGAGAAATTGAGAGAGAAGAGAGAAACTGAGAGAGGATGAGAGAGTGTGGTCACGGGTGGGAGAGGAGGAGAGAGAGAGTGAGAGAGCTGAGAGTGAAGAGAGAGGAAGGGGAGAGAAAATAAATAGAGAGAAACGGTGGGCGGTTTTACTGTGTGAAAACCAAATGCCACCCACGGTTTTGTAAAACAGAATATTTTTAGCATTTTACCAATTGTTGTGCTTTAAAACTCAAAACATCATTTTAAAACAATAAGAAATCATTTGAATTTATCAAATTAACAAAACAACCTAAAATTCAAAATTCAACCAAATAATCAAATTAATGTTGAAACATTAATCATGGCACACTAATCCATCATTTATATTACAATAACATTAAATAAATTTCAGGGCGTTACAGTTAGGTGGCGGTTGTAGGGTGCATGGAGAAGGTAGGGAACAGTTGTAGTGATTTACTTGTTTCAAAATAATCCGGAGTATAAAAGTAATAATTTAAATATATAATTTGAATGATGGAGGGTTTTGTTAGATCGTGAAGAGAGTGGATAATATCCACTATTAGGGGGTGCAACTCCCTCTCTCAAAATCCTAGGGCTTCCTGAGTGGGCTTGAGCAGTGCCGCCCCATTTCCATCTATGGCTGGAGTTTAGCACCGCCTTCTGGTTGGCCACCGGATCTCTAGCCTATGAGAGGGGGGAGGCGCTTGGGATTACGTGGGCTGTGGAGATCAATTCAAGCATAATATAGAGGGTGCCATTGGGAGTGACGGGATGGGTGGTGGTCTGTAGAGATCTGCTCTGGGGAGATCTGGCTGAGGATGCCATTGCTGGCAGAGGCGAAGGCCAAGGCTAAAGAGATCTCGATGGGTTGTGAGTGCATGGATCGGGAGACCTAGTCCAGGCCGGGTTCAGAATGGGTGGCCGCAGATAGCGGTATGGCGGAGTTGTGGCTGGTGGAGACTGGCTTTCGTACTTCAGTTTTATGGTTGTGGGTCTCTGCTTCGAGTATAGGTGGATAATGTCATCGGAAGTCCTACTGTGTTACCGATTGTCGGAAGAAGGTTAGGAGGCGGCAATAGTGGTTTTGCTTTTGCTGGGGACTGATCTCCATTTTTTTTTTTTGCTTTTTTGTTTGAGTTTGATGATTCTTTCCTTGGAATAATTGTGACGGGATTTTTGTTGCATATGTACGGTGTGTTTTTGGGCCGCATTGGTGCTTTTGCTGTAATAAAAAAAAGATCTCCCTGTTTCCAATTTTGGTCTTTTTGTGACATCTACTTGTTATCAGGGGAGGATACGTAGGTATCTGACTAGACCTTAATTTAGGTCATGTCATTTCTCTATCTAATAGAGAGGGTTTAATTTCATTTAATTGGTTTAATCCATCGATTATTGTGGTATCTTATAACAAGTTTGGTCGAGCTCTAGTCTATGTGTGAAGATCGTTATTGGCGGTTCTAGTTAGTGGTTTTCGTCAAATTCTCCTAAGTTAGGTCATATTTGACTAAGTTTGTACTAATGAAGTTTCCATTTAAAAAAAAATTATGAAAAGAGTAGAATGAGATGTGACAATTAAGTCGCTTTAAGAATAAAAAAAAAAAAAGAAGAAGAAATCATCTAGGTACCTTGATTAGGTAATGTTTTGAGGGCATGTAGTGTATCCTTTTAGCTCTTTTTTGTCTAAACTAGTCTAAGTACGTGTGATGTACGTATTAAATTGTAATTGATGTTTTTAGGACCGAGGTTATGAATGAAAAATTAAAAGAAACAATTTATCAAGAAATATAAAAAGAAAAAGTTGCACAAATAATCTCTAAAGATATGAATTTGTTTTAGTTTGGTGTTGACATTTACTTTTGAGTCTAACCATCTTAACATTTAGGAAAAATATAGTTTTGATGCCTTAGTTAATATTTTGATTATTTTGAGAAATAATTTGACGCAAATACAACGGGCAGGCTTTTACAATGAGTGCTGATGCCTATTTTTTTACAAGGTTTAAGCCCCATAGATATCCCATGATATAGCCCAAGGTATGGCATGTAGACTCAAGGCATGTCGTTGGGATCTCTAAGTAGGTCGCAGCTTAGAAGGCCAAGGAACTTAAACATGTCCATTTTATCTGATCCAATTACAATTTGAATTTTAATGAGTCTGACACTTTTATGTTGACCATGCTTGGGGGTATTCAGATCTAGCCCTGCCCAATCGGTGCCACCATTAATGCTTTACCAAGACATTCATTTTGGCCACTCGCAACGTTAGAACTGTCTACTGCAAACTCACCAGTCTCTGACACCTGAAGTACTACCCCCAGTAGCTGATAGAAAGCCAACTTGGTCCATAAAAAAGAGCCTACCAAGTTCGCAGTATCCATGTCCACAAGCTCTCTGCAAAAGAGCTCCAACAATGAGTAACGTAGTAAAAGAAACAAATAGATCATTTTTTTCAATGAACAAAAGAGATTTAGACTAGTAACACAATTTGATTTTTTTAATATATACTTCTTGGAGATTTTTCTTTCAATGCTGTTTCTTTTTATCTCTTTATCTTTCTTAAAACTCTCATGTGTCATTATTGTGCTAGATTGGTTTTGAAAATAGATAGTTTGTCAATTATAGAGTTAAACTTGTATATTTCATTAAGAAAGTAAAATGTTGATTTAGTTCTTCAATTCAGATAAACTCAAAATATTGAGACACAGACCTAAAAATTTGACCATGAAAGGAATGAAAGAAACTAAAGTACCATAAGTCATAATCAATTACAAGTTATGAAATTATTTAAGAGAGATAGTTGATATTAGAGGTTTAAAAAATCTAACAGAGGCCAATAAAGTTCAGATGGAGAGAAAACAAAGGAGAAACCAAAAGAAAAGAATAGGAGAACATTGGGGCTAAGAGATTATAGCATACAAATCGAGACAAAAATAAAGAAAGAATGAAAAAAATAAAACAACGAAAAAGAAAAAAAATAAAGCTCCAAATATAAGAGATAATGGTAGACAAATAGAGTTTAAAAACGAAGAAAAAGGTAATTGAAGATTACAATAAAACCAAAAAAAAAGAGAAATTAAAAAAAGTAGTCCACAAAAAGAAAGAAAAAGAAAAATATCAAAAAATTAAAAACAAAAAAATAAGACACTATTTGTTAGAGAAAACAATTACCAAATAGAGCTCAAAAAAATGTAAAGGGTAAAGCAAAACCACTAAAATAGTGAAGTTAAACTTTGAAAGAAAGAAAGGTGAGGCACTCAAACAGTAAAGTTAAAAAAAGAAAAATTCAAGTATGAGAGTACGTACACAAATATAGGCTCCAAAAAGGGAAAAGAAAAGAGAAAAAAGGGAAAAAAGAAAAAGATTCATAGCAAGAAACAAAGAAAAAAAGAAGAAAGTTTAAACACTAAGAGCCCGTTTGTTTCGTGGTTCGAATTACGGTTTGAATCATTTTGCTATAGTATTTTCTCTCATAAAAATTTAAATCTTCATTCAAATACTCAATTCAAATACTCGAACCAAACGGACTATAAATAAAAGATGAAAAAAAACAAAAATAAAGTTCTAAAAATAGATGTGAAAAAGGAGGAAGGACGAAAAAAGAAAGAAAAACAAAAAAGGGATGAACAAAGTTCAAAATAGAAAGTGAAAATAAGTTTTAAGGCAAGACACCAAAACAAATTGGATGACCAAAACGTGAATAGTATCCGCTCTTTTAATAAACTTAAGAACATATAATTTAAAAATATAAATTCAAAAAAGGATGAAAAGGTATCCTTAGGAAATTAATTTGTTAAACTATCTGGTACGCCAATAGAATTTTCAAAACACCTGCGCCAACTTAATGAAGTTGAAAACAAGTTTCCTAGGAAAAAAGAAAAAGAAAAAAATCCTCTCTCATAAAACATGATTCTTTTTGTGGCACACATAGAACAAGATTTGAAACGACATAATCCCCAACATAGAAGAGCAAAGGAATATTTACAACTTGGTTTTCACTAAAAAAAAAAGGAAATTACATTAAATAGTCTAAATTTTGAACCATTTGAAAAAGAATAGAACCTTTTCAAAAATTAAAGTAAATAGGCCATATTTAATCATTTTTATTTACCAAAATCCATCTAGGGAGAAGCAGCAAAGGCTGCAGCATATATCCTTAATAGTGTTCTTAGCAAAGTAGAAGCTAAAACCCCTTGTGAACTATCGACAAACAGAAAGCCTAGCATAAGACATTCACATATTTGGGGTTTTCCAATTTAGGCAAGGCCCTACAGGCCAAATAAAAAGAAACTAGAATTAAAAACTATAAGATGCTACTTTGTTGGGTACTCTTAACGATCAAAGGGTTACAAGTTTTATGATCTCATGACTAAGACCTTTTTCGAGACAGAAAATGCGAGATTCTTGAGGAAGTTCAGTTTGAGGGGAATATAAGGTTAAAAATATCGTCTTTGAAGAGGAATTTGTTTCTCTTCGTACTATTCCTCTTGATAATGATCAAGCTTCAATTCTTGATATTGTTCAAAATACAAACCCATAATATCAAGACAATGTTGAAGAGCTCCCTATCTAAAATGAAGAAGTTGATCCCAAAGAGCAAACTCAACAACCTTAAGAGGAGATGCCATTGAGAATATCCACTAGAGAAAGGGAAAGTGTGATTCTGAATGACTATGTCATCTTTCTCTAAGAACATGAGGTTGACATAGAAGTGCAAGAAGATGATCAAATCAACTTCCATTAAGTCAAACATAGTTTTAACTATCAAAAGTGGATTGATGCCCTAAATGATAGATGAAATCCATGAAAGACAATAGCATTTGGGATCTCATCAAATTGCTTGAAGGTGAAAAACCCATTGTTTGCAAATATGGATATCTAAGATCAAGAAGGGTTCAAAAGGCAATATTGAGAGATATAAGGGTCATCTAGTGGCTAAGGGTTTCACTTAGAAAGAGGGCATTGATTATAGAGAGAATTTCTTTCCAGTTTCGACAAAAGACTCTTTCAAGATCATAATGGCACTTATGGTTCATTTTGATTTGGAATTACATGGATATAAAGGCTGCGTTTCTCAATAGTGATATTGATGAAACGATATAAATGGTTTAGCCTAAAAACTTTGTATCCAGTAACCCAAAAAATGTGGTCTACAAACTACAGAAATCCATCTGTGGTCTTAAACAAGCTTCTTATCAATGGTGTCACAAATTTCACCAATTTATTGTCTTGTATGGGTTTAAGGTAAATAAAATTGATGATTATATATACCATAAGTTCAGTAAGAGTAAATATATATTCCTGGTATTATATGTCAATCATATACTATTTGCTGGCAGCAATATAGGCATACTACATGAAACAAAGAGATTTCTAATAAAGAACTTTAACGCCCCTGACGAACGTCAAAATAATCATTACTTTCATCCTTGTTATCATTATTTTTAAGATAAACCATTTAAATTTTAACACAATTTGATAAATATATCCCAGGATCTAATTTTTTTTTTAAATATCCCAAATATTTCAAATCCTTTTTTTTTAGTTTATCAATACAAAATTAACAAAACCATAATTTAAATAAAATTTCAAAACAAACTTTAAAATATGTTTCAATAGTTTGGTAGACCGAACTTTTGCAAAATCAAAATAAATGTAAAACAAGTCTTTTTACTTAATAATGCAAAAATTTAAGCATTCAAAGAAATAAAAACATAGTTCAAAAAAATATTCTTTCTTGGCGTTCTTCCGTTTCCAATCCATCGTTCATAGCTCACACGCATGTCCTCGCCCTCCACCTATTCCATGGTCAAGATCTTGAGGACGCCTTTTTTGTATTAAGCATATAGATACATCAAAATCGCTCTCGAGGTATCCTTAGGTTATCACAAAAGAGCTATATCGAAAAGTTCTCAATAGATTCAATATAAAAGATTGTGTACCCAGATATACCCTAATTACGAAGGCAAACAAGCTCAGTCTCAGTCAGTGTGCGAAGAATGAGTTTAAAAAGAAAGAAATGCCAAAGATTCCTTATGCGTCGGCTATAGGAAATCTTATGCATGTTCAAGTATGTACACTTCTGGATATTGTAGATAGTATTGAGAAACCATTAAAGATATATTGCGACAATAATTTGGTTATGCTTTATGCCAACAACAACAGAAGCTCTTTGAAATTGAAGAGCATAGACACCAAGTTTCTTGTTGTTAGAGAGAGAGTTCAAAGTTGTTAGATGTCTATAGAACATATTGGAATAAACTCCATGATTGTGGATCTTCTCACTAAGAGTTTACCGCCCAAAATGTTTCATAAGCACACTACTCAAATGGGTGATTTTATTTGATGATGTGCATGTCTAGTGGGAGTTTCTATTTTTTGGTGTTCTTTTGTCCCAAATGTATTTTATATTTATTTTCTACATAATAAAGTGAATGTTTTATTTACAAACTCTGAATTATATTGTCCCTATTTATGATCTCACTAAAGAACAAAAGAGGACCAATTGGAAATAGGCATGTTTAAGATCACATTGGATGTAATTTACAATTTAATTTCCATGCCATGCATACATACTTAATCTATGTCATTAAATAAATTGGTATGGTGACCAATGATGGGTCTAGTTACAAAAATATTAGACAAAGATCGTTTTGATCCAATGCTAATATAGTAGATAGACCAGATTGTAAACAAGGAGATATTTCAAGACAAGATAGCATTTTCAGTAAGCACTCAAGACTAAACAATATAATTGTGTCAGGAAATATATATAGCCCAAGTGGGAGATTGCTGGGTTATGTTATTATAGCATTACATGCTTAAGTGACAATTATATTATGGGTTATCTAATTTAATAGGTCCAAATAAGTGATCTATTATATTAGGCTCTAGAGATATCTATTAGGTATAGACTTTAAATGTATAGAATCCTAATACTAGTCACAGTAAGAATAATGGAATTCGATTTTTCACTTAGTATATAAAGGGTTGTGGTCTCAAAGTCAAATCATAAGTACAATTTGCTCTTCCTCTCCTTCTCCATTAAAGAGTGAGAATCTTTAAGCACTAAAGACAGATTTAACTGTAGAAGACTCCATCCCTTTCACTTCTATCACCATAAATCTAGGTATACATTCTCAACTATTATTTTCAATAATTTGGCATGATGGTTCTTAGAATTTTGGAATATGGTAGTAAATCGTATCATAATTAAATCTAACATAACAAATAAATCTGTACTTTTTAATTCAATTTCATCTTAAAAGAAAATCGTAAAAAAATTAAAAAGATATCAATGCAAATCAATATTTTTAAAATAATATTATTGAGAATCAACTTCAAGGACGATCTCTATATTTATTACTATTGATTTCGATGGAATCTTTATAATTTTCAGGTAGTAGTTACGGAATCCTTATTCTTGCAGATCAGAACAATGACGGAATCAGTTAACTAGGACGTTATTTCAACTTATATTACCATTAAAAAGATTCCTCCAATGATTCTGTATATATCCTAGAAATTAGAAATTAGGGGAAGGTTGAAATATATCATCATTATTACTCTCAACTCTGACCATATATATACATATGCCTTCCCACAAATTTAGAATACGCACTAGAAATTTAGAATCATAACAATCAAAATGGGGCTGTTCAATATTTCTTTAACTACCATAGTTTTAACTATTTTTCTGTTGCTGGCTTTTGCTAGGGCCGGCCGAAATGATGTCGTTGCTATACAGAAGATTTGTGTGGAAAATTATGGGACAAAAAAATTATAAGAGAATAAAAGGTTGGTTCCGAGTGGTCCAAACTATGACCACCATCCACCAGTACTAGGAGGAGGAGCAACTACTTCATCAGATAAGAAACGTCGAAATTTTCTTATCTGAAGAAGTAGTTTCTCCTCCTCCTAGTACTTGTGGATGGTGGGCCGGAGGAGATTCGGGAGATTCAGCCGGATTTGGACCAGTTGGGACTAACCGTTTCAACTGCCATGATCTTGATGACCAAGTTTTCATGGCAGCTGAAACGGTTAGTCCCAACTGGGCCAAATCCGGCTGAATCTCCCGAATCTCCTCCGGCTGTTTAGTCGTTATATTATTATTTCACCCAAAATTATGTATTCTTCTTCTTTATGTTGAAGAAACTTAAGTATGCATGCTTCAATAATAAAGGCTATACAAACCTTTACCAAATGCTCACTAAATAAAGTGTTTTTTTAAGCTTTACGTTTGCTTTTCTTTTATAGAGATTACGTTGGTTTATTAACCTTTTTTTTTTTTTTACTCATCTTAAAAAATCCTTTTGACTGGAATTTTATTTATGATCAGTTTATTAGTACAAGTATAGTTTGTTATGAGAATATCGACTCATCAAGGGAAAAAAAAAGAAAAAAGAAACAACTAATATATTATTTGAAAACGCTGAGACTGCCAGTAATCTTTTTTTTTTTTTTTTCAATTTCATTCATATCAAAATTTTATGTTACACATCTTAAATCTTAAATCTTTATGATCAAATTTTGCACATGGAGAAGGAACTTGACTGGCTCTTGGCTTTGGAAGAAAATTATTAGAAGCAACGAGCTAGAACGAAGGGGTTAGAGGGAGGTGATTGAAACGTAAAGTTCTTCCACTCAAAAGCCTCACGAGGTTGGGACAAAAATACTATTAAAGGGCTGGAAAATTCAGAGGGAGAATGGGTCCATTAGAAGGAAGAGGGTGTTAGAGTTATTAAGGACTATTTGAACGATGTCTTCTCGACAATTCTCCAGGACAGCAACCACATTGCCGATACTGTTGAAGGAATTGTTTATAGTAGCCCTATTTGGTATCGTTTTGAGAATTTTTAAAAATATTTTTTACGCTTTTGTAGCAAAAATTTCAAAAATACTCTTAGTATAATTCTTAAAAAATTCTTATTTTCTAAAATAAAACTATTTTTACCGATTTTAAAAACACTACCAACCTGATGGGTGTCGAAATCTCCTCGATGGGTTTCATGCGAGCATGTATCAGAAGAACTTGGTTTTGGAGTTGACCGAAGAACTTGCTAAAGTGTGACTAACAACTTTCGTCCTTTCCTCCTTCTATTCAAGCAACGTTTTCCCCAATCTACTCTTATTAAAATAATTTTAGTCATATATGGCATTACCAAATTTTTACTCACAATAATTACATAAATTGTCTATTCTAAAAGGTTGAGTCTTAGTATATCATATATACAATATATTGTGATATCCAATTTTTTAAAATCTGGAATTTACTGGATTCATTAAGGTATGGGATTTAGAAAACAGATTATACCCTAGTATTTATCTCTGGGCACATTTTTTGTTTCTATAACTGTTCACGCTTTACTTTTTTAATGTTTGATTTTGTGCCAGCATTTTCCCACGATTACCATAATTAATTTTGTGGAATCTGGATGCCTCTATTTCATATTTAACAACATTTAAAGGGTGTTTGATATAAAGTGGTCCGAACCACTTTTTTCAGTTATAAACCGTGTAAAGCTCTTATATGTTATAATAACAACAAAAAAAATTGCTACAATGTAAATTTTAATGAGTCTGACACTTTTATGTTGACCATCCTTGGGGCTATTTGGATCTAGCCCTGCCCAATTGGTGCCACCATTAATGCTTACCAAGACATTCATTTTGGCCACTCGCAAGGTCAGAACCGTCTACTGCAAACTCACCAGTCTCTGACACCTGAAGTACTACCCCTAGCACCTGACAAAAAGCCAACATGGTCAACATAAAAGATTCTACCAAGCCCGCACTCTCTATTGCCACAAGCTCTCTGCAAAAGAGCTCCAACAATGAGGAATGTAGTAAAAGAAGCAAATAGATCATTTTTTCAATGAACAAAAAAGATTTAGACAAGTAATACAATTTGATCTTTTTAATATGTACTTCTTAGAGATTTTTCTTTCAATGCTTTTTTTTTTTCTCTCTTTATCTTTCTTAAAACTCTCATGTGTGATTACTGTGCTAGATTGGTTTTGAAAATAGATAGTTTGTCAATTATAGAGTTAAACCTATATATTTCATTAACAACGTAAAATTTTGATTTAGTTTTTCAATTCAGATAAACTCAAAATATTGAGACACACACCTAAAAATTTGACCATGATAGGAATGAAAGAAACTAAAGCACCATAAGTCATAATCAATTACAAGTTACAAAATTATTTAAGAGAGATAGTTGATATTAGAGGTTTAAAAAATCTAAGAAAGGCCAATAAAGTTCAGATGGAGAGAAAACAAAGGAGAAACAAAAAGAAAAGAATAGGAGAACATTGGGGTAAGAGACTATAGCATACAAATCGAGACAAAAATAAAGAAAGAATGAAAAAAAAATAAAATAATGAAAAAGAAAAAAAAAGAGAAAAAACAATAAAGCTCCAAATATAAGAGATAGTGGCAGACACATAAAGTTTAAAAAAGAAGAAAAAGGTAATTGAAGATTACAATTAAACCAAAAAAAATAAAAAAAATAAAAAAAAAGTAGTTCACAAAAACAAAGAAAAAGAAAAATATCAAAAAATTAAAAAGAAAAAAATAAGACACTATTTGTTAGAGAAAATAATTAACAAATAGAGCTAAAAAAAAGTAAAGGGTAAAGCAAAAGCACTAAAATAGTGAAATTAAACTCTAAAAGAAAGAAAGGTGAGGCCCTCAAACATTAAAGTTAAAAAAAGAAAATTTCAAGTATGAGAGTACGTAGACAAATAGAGGCCCTAAAAAGGGAAAAGAAAAGAGAAAAAAGGGAAAAGAGAAAAAGATTCATAGCAATAAACAAAGAAAAAAAGATGAAAGTTTAAAAACTAAATAAAAGATGAAAAACAAAATAAAGTACTAAAAATAGAAATGAAAAAGGAGGAAGGACGAAAAAAGAAAGAAAAACAAAAAACGGATGAACAAAGTCAAAATAAGTTTTAAGGAAAAACACCAAAACAAATTGGATAACCAAAACGTGAATAGTATCCATTCTTTTAATATACTTAAGAACATATAATTAAAAAATATAAATTCAAAAAAGTTTGAAACGGTATCCTTAGGAAATTAACTTGTTAAACTATCTGGTACGCCAATAGAATTTTCAAAACACCTGCGCCAACTTAATGAAGTTGAAAACAAGTTTCCTAGGAAAAAAGAAAAAGAAAAAAAATCCTCTCTTATAAAACATGATTCTTTTTGTGGCAAACATAGAACAAGATTTGAAACGACATAATCTCCAACATGGAAAAGCAAAGGAATATTTACAACTTGGTTTTCACTTAAAAAAAAAAGGAAATTACAGTAAATAGTCTAAATTTTGAACCATTTGAAAAAGAATAGAACCTTTTCAAAAATTAAAGTAAATAGGCCATATTTAATCATTTTTATTTACCAGAATCCCCCTAGGGAGAAGCAGCAAAAACTGCAGCATATATCCTTAATAGGGTTCTTAGCAAAGTAGAAGCTAAAACCCCTAATGAACTATCGACAAATAGAAAGCCTAGCATAAGACATTCACATATTTGGGGTTTTCCAATTTAGGCAAGGCCTTACAGGCCAAATAAAAAGAAACTAGAATTAAAAACTATAAGATGCTACTTTGTTGGGTACTCTTAACGATCAAAGGGTTACAAGTTTTATGATCTCATGACTAGGACCTTTTTCGAGACAGAAAATGCGAGATTCCTGAGGAAGTTCAGTTTGAGGGGAAGATAAGGTTAAAAATATCGTCTTTGAAGAGGAATGCATTTCTCTTCCTATTATTCCTTTAATAATGATCAAGCTTCAATTCTTGATATTGTTCAAAATGCAAATCCAGAATATCAAGACAATGTTGAAGAGCTCCCTATCTAAAATGAAGAAGTTGCTCCTAAAGAGCAAACTCAACAACCTCAAGAGGAGATGCCATTGAGAATATCCACTAGAGAAAGGAAAAGTGTGATTCTAAATGACTATGTCGTCTTTCTCCAAGAACATGAGGTTGACATAGGAGTGCAAGAAGATGATTGAATCAACCTTCATTAAGTCAAACATAGTTTTAACTATCAAAAGTGGATTGATGCCCTAAATGATAGATGAAATCGATGAAAGACAACAGCGTTTGGGATCTCAACGAATTGCTTGAAGGTGCAAAACCCATTGTTTGCAAATGGATATCTAAGATCAAGAAGGGTTCAAAAGGCAATGTTGAGAGATATAAGCCTTACCTAGTTGCTAAGGGTTTCACTCAAAAAGAGGGCATTGATTATAAAGGGAATTTCTCTCCAATTTCAACGAAAGACTCTTTCAAGATCATAATGGCACTTATGGCTCATTTTGATTTGCAGTCACATCATATGGATATAAAGGCTGCGTTTCTTAATAGTGACATTGATGAAACAATATATTTGGTTTAGCCTAAAAATTTTGTATCCGGTCAACCCAAAAAATGTGGTCTACAAACTTAGAAATCTATCTATGGTCTCAAACAGGCTTCTTATCAGTGGTCTCACAAATTTCATCAATTTATTGTCTCATATGGGTTTGAGGCAAATAAAATTGATGATTATGTATACCATAAGTTCAGTAAGAGTAAATATATATTCTTGGTATTATATGTCGATGATATACTGTTTGCTGGCAGCAATGTAGGCATACTACATGAAACAAAGAGATTTCTAATAAAGAACTGTTAACGCCCCCTTACGAACGTCAAAATAATCATTACTTTCATCCTTGTTATCATTATTTTTAAGATAAACCATTTAAATTTTAACACAATTTGATAAATATATCCCAGGATCTAATTTTTTTTTTTTAAATATCCCAAATATTTCAAATCCTTTTTTTTTAGTTTATCAATACAAAAATAACAAAACCATAATTCAAATAAAATTTCAAAACAAACTTTAAATATGTTTAAATAGCTTGGTAGACCGAACTTTTGCAAAATCAAAATAAATGTAAAACAATTCTTTTTACTTAATAATGCAAAAATTTAAGCATTCAAAGAAATAAAAACATAGTTCAAAAAAAATATTCTTTCTTGGCGTTCTTCCGTTTCCAATCCATCGTTCATAGATCACACGCATGTCCTCGCCCTCCACCTATTCCATGGTCAAGATCTTGAGGACGCCTTTTTTGTATTAAGCATATAGATACATCAAAATCGCTCTCGAGGTATCCTTAGGTTATCACAAAAGAGCTATATCAAAAAGTTCTCAATAGATTCAATATAAGATTGTACCAGATATACCCTAATTACCAAGGCAAACAAGCTCAGTCTCAGTCAATGCACGAAGAATGAGTTTAAAATGAAAGAAATACAAAAGATTCCTTATGCGTTGGCTATAGGAAATCTTATGCATATTCAAGTATGTACACGTCTGGATATTGTAGATAGTATTGAGAAACTATTAAAGATATATTGTGGCAATAATTTGGTTGTGCTTCCTTCTAACAAAAATAGAAGCTCTTCGAGATTGAAGAGCATAGACACCAAGTTTCTTGTTGTTAGAGAGAGAGTTCAAAGTTGTCAGATGTCTATAGAATATATTGGGACAAACTCCATGATTGTGGATCTGCTCACTAAGTGTTTACCGCCCAAAATGTTTCATAAGCACACTACTCAAATGAGTGATTTTATTTGATGATGTGCATGTCTAGTGGGAGTTTCTATTTTTTGGTGTTCTTTTGTCCCAAATGTATTTTATATTTATTTTCTACATAATAAAGTGAATGTTTTATTTACAAACTCTGAATTATATTGTCTCTATTTATGATCTCACTAAAGAACAAAATAGGACCAATTGGAAATAGGCATGTTTAAGATCACATTGGATGTAATTTACAATGTAATTTCCATGCCATGCATACATACTTGATCTATGTCATTAAATAAATTGGTATGGTGACCAATGATGGGTCTAGTTACAAGTATATTAGACAAAGATCGTTTTGATCCAATGCTAATATAGTAGATAGACCAGATTGTTGACAAGGAGATATTTCAAGACAAGATAGCATTTTCAGTGCGCACTCAAGACTAAACAATATAATTGTGTCAGGAAATATATATAGCCCAAGTGGGAGATTGCTGGGTTATGTTTAATATCCTATTATAGCATTACATGTTTAAGTGACAATTATATTATGGGCTATCTAATTTAATAGGGCCAAATAAGTGATCTATTATATTAGGCTCTAGAGATATCTATTAGGTATAGACTTTAAATGTATAGAATCCTAATACTAGTCACAGTAAGAATAATGGAATTTGATTTTTCACTTAGTATATAAAGGGTTGTGGTCTCAAAGTCAAATCATAAGTACAATTTGCTCTTCCTCTCCTTCTCCATTAAAGAGTGAGAATCTTTAAGCACTAAAGACAGATTTAACTGTAGAAGACTCCATCCCTCTCACTTCTATCACCATAGATCTAGGTATACATTCTCAACTATTATTTTCAATAATTTGGCATGATGGTTCTTAGAATTTTGGAATATGGTAGTAAATCATATCATAATTAAATCTAACATAACAAATAAAGCTGTACTTTTTAATTCAATTTCATCTTAAAAGAAAATCGTAAAAAAATTAAAAAGATATCAATGCAAATCAATATTTTTAAAATAATATTATTGAGAATCAACTTCAAGGACGATCTCTATATTTATTACTATTGATTTCGATGGAATCTTTATAATTTTCAGGTATTAGTTATGGAATCCTTATTCTTGCAGATCAGAACAATGACGGAATCAGGAAACTAGGACGTTATTTCCACTTATATTACCATTAAAAAGATTCCTCGAATGATTCTGTATATATCCTAGAAATTAGAAATTAGGGGAAGGTTGAAATATATTATCATTATTACTCTCAACTCTGACGATATATATACATATGCCTTCCCACAAATTTAGAATACGCACTAGAAATTTAGAATCATACGAATCAAAATGGGGCTGTTCAATATTTCTTTAACTACCGTAGTTTTAACTATTTTTCTGTTGCTGGCTTTTGCTAGGGCCGGCCGAAATGATGTCGTTGCTATACAGAAGATTGGTGTGGAAAATTATGGGACAAAAAAATTATATGAGATTAAAAGGTTGGTTCCGAGTGGTCCAAACCATGACCACCATCCACAAGTACTAGGAGGAGGAGCAACTACTTCATCAGATAAGAAAATTTCGACGTCGAAAACTTGGTCATCAAGATCATGGCAGCTGAAACGGTTAGTCCCAACTGGTCCAAATCCGGCTGAATCTCCCGAATCTCCTCCGGCTGTTTAGTCGTTATATTATTATTTCACCCGAAATTATGTATTCTTCTTCTTCATGTTGAAGAAACTTAAGTATGCATGCTTCAATAATAAAGGCTATACAAACCTTTACCAAATGCTCACTAAAATAAAGTGTGTTTTTTAAGCTTTACGTTTGCTTTTCTTTTATAGAGATTACGTTGGTTTATTAACCTTTTTTTTTTTAACTCATCTTAAAAAATCCTTTTGACTGGAATTTTATTTATGATCAGTTAATTAGTACAAGTATAGTTTGTTATGAGAATATCGACTCATCAAGGAAAAAAAAAAGGAACAACTAATATATTATTTGAAAACGCTGAGACTGCCAGTAATCTTTTTTTTTTTTTTTTCAATTTCATTCATATCAAAATTTTATGTTACACATCTTAAATCTTAAATCTTTATTATCAAATTTTGCACATGGAGAAGGAACTTAACTGGCTCTTGGCTTTGGAAGAAAATTATTAGAAGCAACGAGCTAGAACGAAGGGGTTAGAGGGAGGTGATTGAAACGTAAAGTTCTTCCACTCAAAAGCCTCACGAGGTTGGGACAAAAATACTATTAAAGGGCTGGAAAATTCAGAGGGAGAATGGGTCCATTAGAAGGAAGAGGGGGTTAGAGTTATTAAGGACTATTTTAACGATGTCTTCTCGACAATTCTCCAGGACAGCAACCACATTGCCGATACTGTTGAAGGAATTGTTTATAGTAGTTAAGGTGAAGAACATGGCCCCTTTTGGTATAGTTTTTGAGAATTTTTAAAAATGTTTTTCACATTTTTTGATGTAAAAATTTCAAAAACACCTTAGCACAATTCACCAAAAATTCTCATTTTTTAAAATAAAACTATTTTTACATATTTTAAAAACAATACCAAATAGACTCCATAGTGTTTAAATGGGGACTTCGAAATCTCCTAGACTAGATGGGTTTCAAACGAGCATGTATCAGAAGAACTTGGTTTTTGGGGGGACTGCAGAACTTGCTAAAGTGTGACTTACAACTTTCGTCCTTTCCCCCTTCTATTCAAGCAACGTTTTTCCCAATCTACTTTTATTAAAATAATTTTTGTCATATATGGTATTACCAAATTTTACTCACAATAATTACACAAATTGTCTGTTCCAAAAATGTCGAGTCTTAATCTATCATATATACAATATATTGTGATATCCAATTTTTTAAAGTATGGAATTTACTGGATTCATTAAGATATGGGATTTAGAATACGGATTATGTGCTAGTATTTTTCTTTGGGCACTTATTTTTTCCATAACTGTTCACGTTTTAGTTTTTAATGCTTGATTTTGTTTCATCATTTTCCCACAATTACCATAATTAATTTTGTGGAATCTGGATGCCTCTATTCCACATTTAGCAACATTTAGTTGGTCACGTTTTTATTTTGTGATATCAGTTTCATTTTTTTTGTGAGATTTGATTCGGCATTTTTTATATATTAGTTTCCCTATCACAAATATTTGAATTCTGATTTTTATTATGAAGTTGTTACCTTTTTTGCAATTCTACGATAAATTGTCAAAGATTTTCTCTCTTGTTTATTTTATCATTTCACATTTAGGAAGATCAATATTCAAATATCAAATGTAATTACCAATTATTAAACAATATTCCTCTTAAAAAATAAGAAAATAGTAGATAAATTTACATTACATTTAAAAAAGTTCAATGTAATTCATGAAACTTTGTCATTTTATGTTCATTATCGCAAAGAATTCAAAAATCAATGTTGAATTCATACGCTCTATCAATGTTATGAAGAGTTGTTTATTATTATTAAAGGTCGAGGATCAACGTGAATTCATAAAACTCTGTCATTATTATAAAAAGATGTTCATTATCATATTAAATTTGACCGAAGAACTTGCTAAAGTGTGACTAACAACTTTCGTCCTTTCCCCCTTCTATTCAAGCAACGTTTTTCCCAATCTACTCTTATTAAAATAATTTTTGTCATATATGGGATTACCAAATTTTTACTCACAATAATTGCACAAATTGTCTATTCTAAAAGCCTTGAGTCTTAATATATCATATATACAATACATTGTGATATCCAATTTTTTAAAACCTGGAATTTACTGGATTCATTAAGATATGGCATTTAGAAAACAGATTATCCCCTAGTATTTATCTTTGGGCACATTTTTGTTTCTATAACTGTTCACGCTTTACTTTTTTAATGTTTGATTTTGTGCCATCATTTTCCCACGATTACCATAATTAATTTTCTGGAATCTGGATGCCTCTATTTCATATTTAACAACATTTAAAGGGTGTTTGATAGAAATTTAACAACATTTAAAGGGTGTTTGATAGAAAGTGATCCGGACCACTTTTTCAATTATAAATAGTGTAAAGTTTTCATATGCTATAATTACAATAAAAAAATTGCTACAATGTAAAGCTCTCACATGCTACAGTAATAACAGTTCTAACTACCCTACCAAAGTAATAACAGTTCTAACTACTCTGCCAAACACCCTATTAGTTGTTTTCGTTTTTATTTTGTGGTATCAGTTTTATTTTTTTGTGAGATTTGATTCGGCATTTTTTATATATTAGTTTCCCTATCACAAATATTTGAATTCTGATTTTTATTATGAAGTTGTGACCTATTTTGCAATTCTGCGACAAATTGTCAAAGATTCTCTATCTTGTTTATTTCATCATTTCACATTTTGGAAGATCAATATTCAAATATCAAATATAATTACTAATTATAAAACATTATTCCTTTTAAAAAATAAGAAAATAGTAGATAAATTTATATTACATTTAAAAAGTTCCATGTAATTCATGAAACTCTGTCATTTTATGTTCATTATCTTAAAGAATTCAAAAATCAATGTTGAATTCATGTGCTCTATTAATGTTATGAAGAGTTGTTTATTATGATTAAAGGTCGAGTATCAACGTGAATTCACAAAGCTCTGTCATTATCATAACAAGACGTTCATTATCATATTAAATTTGAATTTTTGTTTCCGTTTTTTTTATTGATTTGTTCCTTCTATTTTTTTTTTTTTATTGAATTTGTTTGTTTCCCTTTTTTGGTGGATAATGAAGGTAAAATTTAACATAGTAATGAAGCATTTGAAAATCAATTTTTTTGGAAAACAATAAAAATGGATATTTTATGATGATTTCTTTCATTATAATTTTCCTATTTTAAACGCTCATTATTATTTTCATTTGCTTCATTATTTAAGACTATGATAATCTTTACAAGCATGACTGCTGACGTTTTTGTAATTAAGCTAATTAGTACGCACTTTTAAATTCGAGGTGTTATATTTAGAGGCTTGTGTAAATGACCCATTTTTTAAATATACTCCTCATAGGTATTTTTACCTAATTATTTCCCTCAAATAATTTCTTCTTTGTCCTGCCTAAACATGCAATTCTTTATATATATTTTATAAATAATTATCTAATTTTTCAAACTAAAAACCTTTATCCCTTTAAAATATGATCTAGTGAATCTTTTTTCCACTAAACTAAACTTTTAATAGAATAAAAAAATAAAGCTAAATTTTAAAAAAAAAATTAGAACTTCGTGTCAAATAAATGCAAAAAAAAAAAAAAAACATGTTTGGATTGAATGCTTTTGCTATTACATATAAAACCGATAACGGGCGTTTGCTCATCGCGTTAAAGTATGTAGAAGGAATGAAACCTTCCCCGTACACCTCTTGATTTTTTTTGGGACTTCTCTCACCTACTTTATTTTATTTTATTTTATTCCTTTTTTTCCTTTGTAATGTTAGTCCTTTCTCCTTTTCATTTATATTTTCAAAGCATTTTTTTGGGACCCTTTTGCTTTTGCCTATATCTTTTATATTTCTACTCCAATTCAACTATAACAAAAGGGCCTTTTTGGAGTGTTTGCATTGTTGTTTACTGAATTTTTCGTACACTTGTAATTTTCTCCCTAAACTGTTAATTTTGACAAGATATACATGAATTACAATCTAAGGCTAATCATCCTTCCTTGACAACAATATTAGTTTTTTAGCTAAAATTGACATGTGACTTGCACATGAATAATTAATTAATGACATAGATGGTCATTTTTTATGTATTTTAACTCAAAGTTATTGCGATTTATATCTTTCATTAAGGTTTCACAAAAAAAAAGCTTTAATGCTCTTATAATTAATAACTCATGCGAAAATTATATTTCAATTTTAGTTAAAAAAGAAAAAATTAACATCGTTGTTAAAGGGGTGATTCGAGCTATTAAAGGGGTGATTTGATTCAAATTTATAAGTTTTTGGTTCAATTTATTAAAATTAAAAGTTTAAACTTGCAAATTTCAAATATGGAACAAGTTTAAGAGACTTTTTTTTTTTGCCTCTAGGGGATAAGTACTCCTTTTTATGTTTCCATTTTTGGTTTTTTTTCGTTTCTTCTCTTTTTGGTATTCTTTTCTTCTTCTTCTTTTTCCCATCTATCACTTTTTTGGGATTTCCTCATCCTTTTTTCCTTCTTTTCTCATCCTCATCATCATTTGATTTTCTATCTTTCTCTTTCTTTGTTTGTCCTCCTTCCTTTTTCATTTGCATTTGCAGTGCTTCATTTTTCGCTCCTTCCAACATTTTTTTTTTCTTTTCTTCTAAAATCTTATATATTTTCATATTCACTTTATTAACTTATTTTTCTTAATATGTTGCATCAAAATATTTTTTTAAAAAAATATATTCTCATTTGCATATTCTTTTGCATGTAAAATGTTTTTTTATTAAGTATGACCTCCAAATTTCATTCTTTTTATTTTTTATTTAAGAAATTTTTTTTCTCCCTAATCTACTCTTATTTAAATTTATCTTTCAAGTGGGGGATTAGCTAAATATATTAATATATACATAAATATATTTAGACAAATTTTTCCTCTACTATGGTTCTCATAAATGTTTTTGCTACTTTGTTGCCTTGACATAATTTCTTCTCAAATATGCACCTGACTTAAGATTTTTGCCATGCAACCCTTTCAAAAAATTTCGTCATATATACCTTATAAATAATTAACTATATCTATTTTTTCCTACTAAAAATTTCTTCCCCTCTGAAATGTATTTTAATGAAACTTTTTTTAAATAAACTAAATTATTAGGAGAAATTTTAGATTTCTATACGAACATAAATACAAAAAGAAAGTACACATGCATGGCATACGCTCATCACTACCACATAAAAAGCGGTAGAATTTTTTCTCAAACGCCTGTAAAGCTGCACGTAAATGATATTGGTTTGTTGGTATATATAGAACTTAGATATATCCAAATCCATCGAGTCCACCAGTATATTTTAAAGGTTTTGTTTCTTTTGTTCTTGTTTCGCAAATATAAACGACAACCAAGTCATGATCTAAGAAGTTCGTAGCAATAGTAATTTTTCTTTTGCATTTACACTATTGTTTGTATTAGCTTATCTACTTACGTTTATTTGTTTTGTACATTTGTCATTGTGTTTGCGTCCACAAGTGCACGGGTCGTTACAAATAATGAAGTTTGTGAAGAAGTATCCTTCTAAATTTTTACTAATTACCGTAATTAGAATAACTTGAAATATGTGAACCAATTTTATGTTAAAAATACTGTAACATATGAGAGCCTTACATTGTAGCAACTTTTTGCTGTTATTGTTATAAAAGCTTTATACTATTTGTTGGTTAAAACTAATTGGTTATAACCGCGAACCAAACACACTATTATATTTCTTTCCTTTTGTTTCTTTTTTTTCTTTTTTTCTTAATAGGATAACTTGAAAATCCAATCGAAGAAAAAATTACGCCACATGACTAAATTAGCATGTGAAATTTTATTTTGAAACTTATTTTAGAGATATTAAAATTAAACATAATCTTTAAAATATTTTAAAATAATCATAATTATAGAGATATTATTATATTGATGTCACATTTTGTAATGAATACATCGTAATTATTTTAATAACATAATTTTAAACCATATGTAAAATACTCACAAAATAGAGTCATATTTTAATTCTTCAACCATAATTACGTTGTATATCTCACAAAGCACGCTAACATAGGGCTGTACAAAAATCACCCCGCACCCGCCAACCGCACGCGCCCGCACCTGCCCATCTCAAAAAAAGCGGGTTTACATTAGCATCCCACTGGTGGGCGGGTTTGGTTTTAAGTTTTTGAGGGCGGGTTCAACCCGCACCCGCCCGCCTATATATTTTTTTAAAACTTGTCATTTATTTGATTTTGTTCTTATTTTAGAGATGATTGAACAATCCAACACTTCAAATATAGGCTCGGCTGCCTCTTGACATATTAGAAATTGAAAATTCTCCTATTATTTTGTGAAGTGATTAAAATTCAAATCAAGTAAATTAGTAGAAAAAGCCCTAAAAGAAAAAGAACACTTGACTTTGTTCATCATTTCATTTGTAGCATTCTATTATTTTTGAACCCAGTGAATAGGCTTTAATTTTTATGGACTCTTGACTTTATTTATCACTTTATATGTAGTTGATGTTTCTTGTTGCAGTGAATGATTATGTTTCTTAATTTGTACTTTTGAATATGGTCACTGTCTTTAAGCATCAAACTTGTTGGAAATGCTTTATGTATTATCATCTTATATTTTCTACAAATTTTCTTCACTTTTTTACCCCCTGTTTGGCATTGTGGTGGGAACCACGGTTCCCACCACAAACTCAGTTATAAACAGTGTAAAGCTCTCACATGCTACAGTAACAATTTAAAAAATTGCTACAGTGTAAAGCTTTCACATGCTACAGTAAAAGTGGTTCCCACCACCGGTTCTCACCACCTTCCAAACACCCCCTTAAAAAAAGGTCCAAAAAATTACATTGGACAATAGCATAGGTCTAAACCGCCTCAACCCGCCTACACCCGCCCACAAACACCCAAAACCAAACCAAAACCGTCCGTCATGTGATGGGCGGTTTGCGGGTTGGTTAATCACCAACCCGCCATCCAAAAAAACCGCACCACACCCGCCCAAAAACCATCAAACCGTCCGCCGTTCACCCCTACGCTGACGGCAACCCCAAAATCTAGACAGTTTTAACTAAAAGAAGTGTTAGGATTAAAAAAAAAAAACTAACAGAAGTGGGAGGTTTCCTTGTGTTTTGAGGTTGGACTTGGAGAGGTAAAAGAATTGCCAATTTTCTAAATTTAGGGAGCAAGGTGAAAAAGCAACTTAGGTTCAGGAGATTTTTAAAATTCATCGTTCACCAAATGCAAGAAAGTGCATGCATGGACAAAACTTAAATTGACCATTCCCAAGGAAAAGCTTTCTTGACAAAGCATCTCTATGTATAATCTTAAAGAGAAAGTTAACCGCACATTACATTTATGCAGGTAGGAGGAGCGCGAGTAATACTGGCAAAACCTGTAAAGGGAAGAACCGGCAAGAAAAAGTTCAACAAAGTCACCCTTTCAATTAGTAGTAGCGTGAGCCATTATCATAAACGCGGCCTCCAGGATATGGACCCCTACGCTCAAACCCGCGATCTCTTGCACCTCCGAGAAATCGAGTGCGCTCTTTGTAGGAATCATATTGCTCGTCATCATAGCCTTTGTGTGCATCTACTGCTGCTGCTGCTGCTACAGTTGAAGCTGCAAATCCACTATAACAATGAGAATCGTTGACCCCAACGCTGCTCTTTGGGAAACGAACCACAGCTTGCTGGTATTCCCGTTGTCTAGTGGTTGACTCCCTCCAAAGGAATTCATCTCTGCGGTTGGAATGTCGGGTTCGAAGTGCCGCTAGCTGCTCCTCGTACTGAGCATTAATTGCATTGATTTTCTGACCATGAAAATATACGAATAATGCATCATTGCGTGAGTAGTTTACCAAGCATATTAAAAAATAACAATAATAAATAAACAGTGCGTAAGGAATTCACAGTTCGTTGAAAAAAAAAAAAGAAAGAAAGAAAGAAAGCCATTTACACAACTTAAAAATTAAAAAAAATTATTTTTGCTTTTTTTAAACATTTATTTTTTTCTTTTTGAAAGAGAGACGATTTTCACTAATGTCAAAAGAATTTTGTAGAGAGTAAGAGGAAGAGAATTCCTCGAGGGATAAAAAGAGGCGTTACAAAACTGAACCCCAGACCCTAACAAGATACAGAAAAAACTAGACAATCAAAAGCCTTGTGCTGATGGACCCATAGGGCTACCCAGTATTTAATCTTATCCCAAATGACACCAAACTCCCCCTCGCAGCCCTCAAACGTTCTACGGTTTCTTTCCAATCACAGTACCCAAAGAAGAGCTCAAACAGCCACCTTCCCAATGATAATACAGAAGTTTTGCCGTTGAGAACGAACACAAGAATATTTACTTAGCCCCGTTTAATATTGGGCACAACAACATCTAAGAGGAACAAGGAGGAGAAAAAAAAGCATAAAGATAAAACTAACCTCTCTGTGTCTAGCATTTTCCGCATCCTCGGCATCATCCTGTTCCTTCGCTAGTTTCCCAATGTCATCATAGAATTTCTGGTCTAGACTTTGAAAGGTTTTCAACGGAGGATTTTCTTCATATCCTAAATCCATGTCTTCATTGCGTTGGGATCTGGTATCGCTATTGTTTTGTTTCTCCAAAGTCATTTTCGTTTCAGGCCTCTGACCCTGGAAATAGGATCTTGATGTATCACCACTGCCTTGGCCTACTTTACAAGAATGTGTCCCAGAAAAAAAAAAAAAAAAAAAAAACCTTAATTTTAGAATGTGTCGCCCAAGACCTCATCTTGAGTGCACCCTAGGTTATAAATACACATAAAATAATGATAACATCACGTATATAACATATACGTCCCAAGCAAGTTAAATAATAAAGAATGTAAGCTATACAGGTTACAAGTGTACCACCAGACATGTTGAATTGAAACTCTCGCATCTGATGATCTGAAGTAATTGAAGAAGCACAAAGGGATAAATCTGAGATTTAATTTTTGTGCTACTCATCATTTATTGGTTTTCACCTGTATTTTTAACTGTATATTTCTGTTTAAAAACAACTAATGGGAAGCATTCTTATGCAAACTCTCCAGGAGATATTTTATCACCGCAGTAGTTAATACTACATCTAACTTTAGGATATTTTTAACTAGCAAACTGAGACTATATAAAACAAAAGAGAATAGAGAACAGTCATCACACGGTTGCCTTCGTCGAACATCTGAGAGCCAAGAGAATTTGGCATTTTTGATCCATCCCTTTCCCGTCGCCATTGTCCATCTGCCTTTGAAGTTGAATATAAATTATCCCTTTCAGGGGTGAAGGCTTCTAGCCGTCCTTCGAACTGAGCAGACTTGTTGTCCATTCTCTGACCGGGCGAATGATGCATCTGAGCAGCAATATATGCATTGACACCTGAATCAGCATATTGACCTGGCCTTCTCATTAGCAACTCAACAAGACAGCTCTTACGATAGACCTAACAAACACAAACCTCCAGATTTTAGTCAACCAAGTGACAACATGCTTCAACTGAAAACAAAATACGGTCACACTCAATTTGACTTCACAATAAAAAATTTTCATCAGACAGCCACCTCAACTGGAAGCATTGATTCACATTGTAACATGGAAAATAGTGTCATGCCTCCGGAAGGGGCCACCTTCATGTCCAAATTCATATGCAAGAAGGCTTTTTCTTCACAAATCTGTTTTTTTAAGTTGGAGATCTTTAGAAACTAAGCTACCCCTGTCTATACATTCACTCTTCAATCCAAATGTACTCACATTCTGTGCTAAAGGAAACATGAAAATAAACATTAGTTGTGTGCATCTTCAATACTTGTAGCAATTGGGATCACCAACAAAAGTGTACATAATATAAACAAAAAGGCAACAGCTAGAAGAAAGCTTTGGAGAAACCATTTTCCTGGAGCTGTAAGTAAACTAATCTCGAACAGGATTTTAATTTTCATCATCTCCAAATGCAAGGCCTAGTATCGTCATACGGTATTGTATTGGTTAAAAACTCCTCCATGAGCTAGGAAGGAAATAAACAAGAGAAAAATAGGAAGCATACTCTGAAAATGCAACTAACAAATGACTTAATCTAAAAAGCCAAAAAAAAATACAAAAGGAAAAGAAAAATCAGCAGTGCCACATTGGAAACAACATATCTCTTACTTGAGATGAAAACAATATAACCACACAAATAAGAGAATGAGAATATGCAACCTGTTAACAATAGACTTCATTTAAAGATGATTATAATTTAACCACTAAACCAACTTTTAGAGTTACTAAAAGTTAAATCCGTTTAAACTCCATAAAAGTCATTACTATCAAGTGTCAAACGCCAAAATAAGCAGTGGGCAGGGGAATCTAGACAAAATAATAATGAGAGCTTGATTAATTTTTTCATTAAAAAAAACAAGAAGTGCATCTTCCTTGGTAAGAAAATAGGTGTCAGAGGATGGATACTTCGAGACCTGGAATCAAAGAAGACAGCAATCAATCAAGATGCATAATGAAGTCAGCTTTCTAAAATAGATGAAGCTTAAATTCTTTCCAGTCAACATAAAAGGCTGCCCACTTAAGTGTAGCACTTGCCCAGGTGACGTATGCAAATGCAAGGGGGCACCTTATGTGTACGATATTTGGCATATAATCAATGGTTAGTAGGTAGACAAGTATATATGTTAAGGGCTCCAGAATGAAATAAGATTATTTTTTAAGTCTCGCTAACATTATGGATCATGGATTGTGTTTAAATCAAGGTTTAGCTTCAACCAAGGTGATAGGACATGTCCACACAGGTTAAACTGGAAATCTCAAAATTGAAGATCCATGAATGGACCTATTTTCATTCTCATTGAAGTAAGGAAATCTTGCAACAGTGTGTACCAGCCATCAAAACAGCATAAGAAGCTTTATGGTCAGAGAGTTTGGTTAAAGAGCTTAGTTTCTGAACGAAATGCTAATCGAGTTGCAACGTGACAGATAGTCAAAATGTTAAACCCTAGGCCAATGAATCAGGTCAAAACACAATGCAGTCAGGCATCACAAATCAAAAGGCAAATAGCTGCAAAGGAAGCTTGCTTGTTGAAGATGCAGACAAAGGATAACGTTAACCGAGCCTATTCCCACTAACAAGTTGTACACATTGCTCGAACTTACTGCAAATTACCTCCTAATGAAAAGTATTTATGGAAATGCTAGTGGGTGTAATTTTATGTTCAGATGGAGATTTGTCAGAGATGTAGAAAATTATCTGTTGTGCCCCTTTTTTTCTTCATCCTCTCCAACAATGAAGCCTTATAATAAATGCATTTACACTTTAAAAGTATGTCAAGAAATATCAGATGGATGAAATCCTCCTGCTGACACATGTATAGCCTTACAAGCCTTACAAGTTGCTTCTCATTTTCTTCCTTTGGAGCAAATATAGATGCTTGGCCATAGTTGAGAGAAAGCTTAATTTTAAAGGTTGTATATATCGTGCACTAACTGTAACAATAAGAAAATTGGTAAAGTGCCAATTTAATTTCAAATGCAAGAAAGATACAATTTTGATCGCAAAATTTTCTAATCTACATAACCATCCATTTAATGAATTATTTGATCTCCATCCAGGTCAACTAGGCCAAGAACTATTGTTGTTTAATCTCTTGTCCTCATTTTGCACACAAAATCTAAATTAGAGCCAAAAACTAAAAAAGATAAATTTGCAACAAAGAAAAAAAAATTCTTCCTTGCACTGAGCTTAAAATAAGAATATATATATTATGCACCAAGCACGAACACACAGACATTAACACATGTTTATCAAAATACAAGAACAATCACTTTCTTGTAGAATAAATATAAAACATAGAGGTTTCATGAAGCAAATGTTAAGGGGGCCAGAAATTGCTAAGAGCAGTCAATTAGGAGCGCATTCTAGACCAATCCGGATGCAAAAGAAGTAATTCATTTGAGAGAGAAAGAGAAGAAGAATAAGAAAAGAAGAGAGAGAGAGTGGAATTCTCTTATCGAATTTTTTGAATTTCTTGGTTGTATCGTCTTACACTGAGAGTCAAAGAATGGAACCTGAATACGGTTTTGATTTTTGTTTTTGAGGATTTTCGTTTGTTTCTTCTGTAAGGGCAATGCTATGAGCAGAGAGATCGAACATAAGGGGTAAGTAGGCAAAATCAAGAACATATAAAGGCTTGGAAAGTGAAAGGGAGAAAAGAATAGAAGAGGAGGGGATTCTAAAAAGGGGAAAAAAAATAGCCCAAAAGTCCCTTGTTGTCTCTGAATACGTCTTTTTTTATTCATAATTGCTTCGTTTAGTATTCACAATAAAACACATTAATTCCAATTGTTACAGTGTAAAGCAAAAGTATGCTCCAATGTTTTGGTTCAAGCTCACAGTTCTAACTACGTTCCAAAACCCACTCAATTTACGTATAAATGTCGAAGACGTCCCTGTGTTTATAAAATCAGACTCAAAATAACATGAAGATCATGATTATAGGGCAACAACTGATGGCATTAGGAAAATTGAAAAACAAGACATAGTATGACTCAAATGAGACAAAATGTTGAGGATTTTATGGCCTTGAGTCTTGATTCCATGAGCTTAAGAGTCAAGCAAAGCTCATATGGTATAATTCTTCTTAAAATTCTCAAACAAGGTCTAGTTTAGAAGTACAAAATTAAGACAATTTCTTTGATATATCTCTGTATCCTCTACCACAAATTAATATTGACATGTTATTATCCATTGAGACCTAGTTGGATAAAGTAATAATATCCAATTTATAAGTTAGCAGTAGAAAGAGATCAAGAAATATACATATTGAATATTAACAATTACATCATAACTATTAAAGGGTAATATCTTAGCAAATGTATTGTTTAGATTAGGATCAAAACCTATGCAATGATTTCCAACCAGCTAGAAACTTCTTTTGGAATAAAGAAACATGAAATTTGTATAAGAAATTGTCCCTCAACATAAAAGTTTGAAAAACACCTCATCTTTTTGCGGGAGTTGTTATTAGTATAACCTAGAGTGATTCATATATAAAATAGCCACGCATATAACCTTCACATAATTTCTTTACGCTAACCCCGTTTTATTCATATTCCTTCACTAATAAATCTGTTACTTCCTTCACTGTAACTTCATAAACCTACCACACAAATGTTACTAGGTTATAGGTACATTTAAAACGTAATTAAACTAAGAGACTGAGAAATGGCAAATGGGTTCCCACTTTTTGTTATCATCTTGCAATTGTTACAAGTACATATATAGCATCTTTAATAAATCAATAACATGGCTAACTTAACCATCTACCAAGTATTTACCTTGTAACCTTTACAAAACCAAATAAAGATAAATAACCTATAAAACTTTTAGAAGCACTGATAAACAGAAGGAGAATAGATGAAAGGTCAGATATTACGTAATAAAGCTCATTAAGGTTTCGTTTAGCAACATCATTCTTACTATATAGTTTCAACAATTATATAAAGCTCTCGTATGTTACGAATATAAAACAAAAGTAGGCTATAGTGTAAAGCTTTCATAATGCTATAGTAAATTCATTCCAACTTTTGTTTCAAACTGGGGTTGCCAAACGCACTTGAACAATAAGGTTTGAACAAGTTTTTCTAGCCTTAAAAGTTTTATTAGAACCGCAATCTCCTGGGGGGCAAAGTATGCTAGCTTCTAAAAGCATCTTAACGTTCCATCTTTACATTTTTTCCTTCTTTGAAGAACAGATTGAGCAAATAGGAAAATTAAGGGGAATAACAAAGAAAATAAAGGATCATGATTTCTACTCTAGGGCTTGAATAAATCGAAGTATTATGAATTTTTGAACAACGAACAAGTAAATACAATCAGAAACAAAATTAAATCACAAATCCAAACAAGAGGAAGAAAAGAGGGAGAGCAAATACGAGAGAGAAGTAAATTAACCTTCTTGGACTGAGGGAAACAAAAATGGGCTCCTCCAGCTCCAGCGTCCGTCCTGATTTGGGCGTTGTCTATGAATATCTGAATGCTTATAAGAGGAAAAAAAAAAGAACCAACCAAGTAAATAAGGTAGCCGAAACAAATAAGACCAGGCAAAAACAATGAGCACCACCCAAAAATGGCTTAAAGTAGTGAAAGAAGTAAATGAAGGAAAAAACCAGAAGAAGAAGACAACGACGTCAGGGAAGGGAAAAAAAAAAAAGCGCAAAAGCAGAAAGCACAAGATAAAGTCAGAAGAAAACGAAAAAAAATAAAAAATAAAAAATAAAAGATACCACGGGTAAATTACTAACACTTTTTGTGTTTTATCCGATTAACATAAGCACCTGTTAAACTAGGAGCTATTTGACAATGGTAAAAATCACTTAATTTTTACTATAATTTTAGTTATAAACAATATAAAGCTCTCATATGTTACAGTAACAATAAAAAAATATACTACAGTGTAAAACTCTCACATGCTACAGTAAAAGTGATTCCCACCACCTTTTCAAACACCCTATAAATCTGATCAAACTGACATTCCCCCAATATAGCTCTATAAATTCTTTTATTTCAAATAAAAATAATACCTTGTTTAATATCAACCGTTGATCTTTAAAAATCAAATCCTAACCATTGGTTAAAAAAAATAATAATAACATCAATGCAGCCAAACCATACTTCTCTTCCCCCTCCCTTAGTCCGTGCCATCCTCTGTCTGGCCAACGTCCCCCTACACAACCCACCCATACCCTTCCCGTCGCACCTGGATCCCCACCCGTCCACCCCCATACTGCCGCACCCAACCTGACAGGCCACCTTCCCACAAGCCCCCCTCTCCGTCGTGCTTGTCGCGCCCACACCCTCGTTGTTTCCATTCCCATGCCTCATCCAGAAAAGAGTGGCTGGTTTACATAAATCTTTTTTTTTCCCCAAAAAAACAGTTTTTCATTTATTTTGTTTTATAATTTTGTTACAGTTTTTTAATCTTTTATCAAAAGATAGAGTGATATATAATTGAAAAATTAATTGTGAACTTTCTAAAGTAATTGTAAATTTTTTTTAGAATATGCAGCTCTAATCTTTCTATTTTATTTAATTTTGACATAATTGTTATCTTTAAAGAAAAAAGAAAAAAAAATATTTGTGGATGAAGAATATTTATATCATTTTAACTGTTACAAATGTAAATTTTTCAATAATATTACCATTAGAAGGGGACTTTACAAGAAAAAAAAAATACTCTCTCTATCATTAGAGTAAAATTCACAATTATAAGTATATTGAAATTGTTTATACCTTTTAAATGTCAAAAAAAGGTAAAAATATTATTTTCATATGCATAAATAGAAAAAAAAAAGTTTTTTTTAATGGAGGGACATTTTTGACATTTAAAATAAAATTAACGGTCAACTAATGATTAACCCTCATGGTCAACTAACAAAGGAGGTCCCCTTGTAATATTTTTGAACAGTCAGGAGGTATCAATGTAATTAGTTTTGATTTAAGGATTGTTCTTGTAATTTGGGTAAAACATAAAGAGAGAGTATAAGTATAATTTACTCAAATATTAAGCTTCTCTTTAAAATTTCAGTTGTAATTAACATTTTAAGCTTAAGAACTATAACATGTGAGAGCTTTACATTGTAGCAATTTTTTGCTTTTTATTATAACTACTGAAAGTTATACACTGCTCATGGTTGTAACTGATGAGTTGAAACTGAAATTCCAAATACCCTTAAAAAAACAAAACAGAAAAAACATTTAATTGTGAGCTATTACATCCTTTGGTTTGTTGGTTCGAATTGTATTAATTTAAACTTTTCTCGTTTAAACAGAAAATCTGAATTGTGTAGATTAAACAGTAATCGAAACTAACATTTAGGTTTACAGTTAAAAGTGTTACTTTAAACAGAATTTCAATCTAAATTTGTGTTTGAATGAGTATTGAGAACTCTAGTTTAAAATATAAAAATTATTTAATTAAAAATAAATATAAAATATAAAATAATAGTGTTCAATTATAACTAGAAATACATTGTAATGAAATTACTATTTATTATTTGTTCAAAATGTTAAAATATAGGAGGTTTAGATTTTAAGTTAAGCAATTCATCCTAATTTAAATAATTAATTTAGTTTAAATTAAATGCCTTATAAAATATCAATTCAAATTATGACAGCCTTCGGAACTACTAAAACAAATATACTCGATGTTTCTTTAAAACTTTCTACCAATTATTCTTGTATCCAGAGTGCACTGAGTTTTCTTTTCTTTTTCGAGATTTTAGATATCTTGATAAAACAATATTCATTATTTATGATGTCTCTTTGATTGATTTATCTAAAGGAGTTAATTGGTTTAAATTTAAGCAATTCAGGTATTTTGAAAAAATGTTATATATAATATTGTAGCTTATAGACTTTTTTTTTAATTCATTATTTCAATTTCAAGATTGAATTTTAAAATATTTTTATTTCCCAGTTATACGTATTGGGTTTTAGCGTAAATATAAATTCTATATATCTAAACTGGTTTGGTTTGGGTTTTTTTAAGAGTAAAACCATATATTGAACTAATTTAATTGTTTTTTTAGGTATTTTAATAAATTTTTAATTGATTTTGCTTAATTTAGTTCCATTGGTTTGGCGCCTACCCTAACACATGGGGACTTATTCTCTTATTTTGATAAGTTCCTCAATTCTTATCAAAATATTTCTATGAAAACGTGTCATATTCTCTTATTTTGATACACATGGGGACTTATTAATTGATGCGGCTTTATTTTTATTTTTTATTTTTTTGCCAAACCATTTAATTTTTTCCAGGGATTTTGAAAAATAACTTTAAGAAAAAGTTTTTTTGACAAATGACCTCTTTTTTTTTTTACAGTTTTTTGGCACAAAAAAACAAGATTTTTGGACATAAAAATGTTGAAAAAAATAGTACGCAGTGGAATTTTAAAAATTTTACATCATAGTATTTTTCAAGACACAAGTTTGACATACTATATGCATAAATTAACTAGATCTTACTAACCTTTGTATGCAGAAAAACTCTCGCAAAACGTGAAGAGAAGTAACATTCCAAAAGAACCTAAACCAACTAGTTTTCTTTGTTATTCTCTATCCACGACCGGAGTGAGTGTGAGCTCATAAGTACAGCTCTTCCACCAGGTGACTCTCCTTCCAACCAATTGAGAGAACCCAAAGCAAGTGTTTGTGATTTGTGAGCAAAAGCTTTCAAGGAGTTTTCAGATTCTCACTGGCAGAGTATCACTCTTAATCTCTCAATTGATTTAAATAACTTATGAGACTCACTCCCTATTTATCGAGGTTGGGTCTAAGGTCAGTCCTTATCAAATAAGGTCTCAAAAATTTGAATCAGAATCAAATTCGGATCAATATCTGATGAAATCCGCGCAAAACCATGTGATTTTTTTTTGGTGCATAGGCAGGCCGATCTGCCTAATAGGCAGGCCGAACTTGCCCCAACGGCCAGCCAAACTTGCCCCAACGGCCGGCCAATCTTGAGGATTGGCATGCCGAAATACTGAAAAAAATCTAAGCGAATCTTTTATTTTCCACCCTAGATTATATAAGATAAAGTCTTAGTTTTAATTCAAATAACCCAATAGAGAAGTTATCTAATTACAACAACTTTATCTAGATAATCTCTAAGAAAATAAATCAATTTTCAATAATTCTACAAGTTTATCTTGATCTAATTTATCCAAAAATTAAATCAACCGATAAACAGACAAGAATTATCCGATCCTAATAATTCAACAAGTTTATCTTGAATTAATTTTTATCACAAAATTAATTCAACCAATAAACAGACATGAAATATTTGATTCTTCCAAATTTTAAACCAATATGATAAATCTGACATAAGTCACCAATTATTGAAAAAGCACGCCATATCATTACAGGATTTTGTGAGCTAGCAAAGGGAACTAAATGGACCTACATAGTTCAAGCTCTCGAAAATTACGAAACTCAATATCCCAGATATATATTTCATAATTATCAACTCCAACGCTACTCCACTAAAAGCTTGGAGCTGCACTCTAGAACTACATAGAATTACGAAGCCCATATAGCTAAGTCTTCATGACATATCATAGTGTATCGTATCCCCATATGATAATCCATAATAGGCTTAAGGACAAGTTCTGTCTTACCTTCTCGATTATATTTATCTTACGTTCCATTATCTCACCATCGAAAAACTTACCATCCAAAGACAGTATACCATTCGGTTACACCTATGTATCCAAATGGTTGAACGCTCCAGTTTTTCAATTATAGGATAACGCATATAAGAGGATATCATTACTCCTAAAGAGGAGCTATTATTTCCATATCTATGATAACAAGTCTACGCGATCAAGAGTCATGCCTCTAACGTATCGGCATGCATACCACTATTAAGATGTGGGTGTCAACTTTTAGTACATCAAAAGACACAAGTCTAGACAACAGGCCTACTATCCATCTCAGGATTAAGATACAACATAAATGATTGTCTAAAGTGAATCGATTTGCCAAAACAGAATTATTAATCCAAATCAATTCACTTTATGTCCCGATCTAACACATTGTCACCTATGACAACGTGCCAATATTTCTATTCACGGAGTCCACCTCAGATGGTCAAGACAAACCATCTCCCATTAGGGATATAGACAACATAACAATCTTTACATGAATAAAGCGCCCAACTTTATTCCCTTGATTGCGGATCTTAAGATTTAGACCGTCACCTTAAGAATCGTGTCTTTTGCATAATCTGTCCATCATATGCCCAATTCTTAAATGTTTAGACCGACAGTCTCAGACTATTGTTTGCTTAACATACATTCAACAAATATAAATGTAAAGAGGACAAGATTTGGTATATAAATAATAAATATATTCTTTATTGATAAAAATGTCTCCAAAAACATATTACATTTTTACTCTTTAGGACATACATGTCTAACAATCTCCCACTTGTACTAAGTGAGTAAACATAACAAATCTCGCATCCCCATAGCTTCCACATGCTTCTCGAAGACTCTCCCAGTAACTGTCTTCGTAAATGGATCAGCTAAATTGTCATATGACGCGATCTTGCACACCGTGACATACCCGTCTTCAGCGAAGTCCTTTATCACATGATACTTCTGATCAATATGATTACTCTTCTTGTGAAATCTTGGTTCCTTAGCATTAGTTACCGCCGCACTGTTATCACAGTACAGTGATACCGCCTTATCTATACCAAGAACTACCTCAAGATCCCCAAGGAACTTGCGAAGCTACACTACTTCTTTCGAAGTATCACTAGCTGCCACATACTCGGTCTCCATCGTTGAATCCAAAGTGCAATCTTGCTTGGCACTTCTCCAACTGATGGCACCGTCGCCTAGAGTAAACACAAAACGCGAAGTCGATTTCCTAGAATCTAGACAGGATTGAAAATCCAAGTCAGTGTATCCTAGAGGAGTCAAGTCCTCACTCGAATACACAAGCATATACCCTCGAGTCCTTCTCAGGTACTTGAAAATATGCTTTACCTCAACCCAATGGTTCGGTCCTGGATCCGCCTAAAATCGACTTACAATCCCAATCGCATAACTAATATTCGGTCGTGTGCAACGCGTGGCATACATGAGACTACCTACTGCCAAAGCATAAGGCACCTTCTTCATATATTCTCTTTCTTCATAAGACTTTGGAGAGTCTTTCTTAGAAAGAGTAATTCCAGACCTAGATGGTTGCCCACCTTTCTTGGAATCCTGCATTGCAAACCTCCTGAGAATTTTACCTATGTAACCGGCCTGGGACAAAGCTATCATTTTATTCTTCTTATCCCAAAAGATCTGGATAACAAGAACAAAATTAGCCTCTCCCAAGTCCTTCATGTCAAACTGCTTGGTCAACCATAATTTGACCAATAACAATGCCCCAATGTCATTGCCAATTAGCAGAATGTCATCTACATAGAGCAGTAGAAAAGCCACATTCCCATCCTTTGTATGTTTGTAAACACATGGCTCATCCACATTTTGTGAGAACCCATAAGTCTTGATCACCTGATCAAATCTTATGTTCCAAGAACGAGAAGCTTGCTTAAGTCCATAAATTGACTTTAGCAGCTTACAAACCTTACCCTCTTGACCCGTGACCTTAAACCTGTCTGGTTGTTCCATATAAATGGACTCATCAAGATAGCCATTTAGAAAAGTCGTCTTAACATCCGTCTGCCAAGTCTCGTAGTCGAGAGCGGTAGCTATGGACAAAAGAATCCGGATGGACTTAAGCATGGCTACAGGTGAAAAGGTTTCCTTATAATCGATTCCTTCCTTTTGCGTATAACCCTTAGCTTTCAGTCTAGCCTTAAAGGTTTCGACCTTTCCATTCACTCCTCTTTTCCTCTTGTAGATCCACTTGCACCCTATGAGTTTTACCCCTTCAGGAAGATCCACAAGCTCCCAAACCTGATTAGTTTCCATAGACTTCGTCTCTATGTTCATAGCCTCTGTCTAGAGTTTTGAATCAACATCCTCCATAGCTTCTGCGTAAGTATAAGGATCCTTGTCATGTTCATCCAGTTCAGCCAAGAAGGCTTCCCCACTAAACATATACCTTTCAGGTTGACGCTTGATCCTCCCACTATGCCGAAGCCCCTTAGGTTGTTGTTCAGGTTCATTTAGTTTTTCTACACTGATCGAAACGGTTTCACTCAGAACTTTTGGTGTGATCGAATCACTCCTTAACTCCTCAAGCACCAGTTTGCTTTGAGGTTTAAAGTCCTCCATGTAACTCTCCTCAAGGAAAGTTGCATTAGTTGAAACTAGACTTTATTTTCCTTTGGGTTATAGAAATAACCCCCTTTAGTCCCTTTTGGATATTCTACAAACACGTAAACTTTCGAACGTGCTTTCAACTTATTCGGATCCTTAAACAGGACATGAGTCGGACATCCCCATATGCGAATATAGTTTAAGGATGTCTTCCTGCTCGTCCACAACTCGTGAGGAGTTTTAGGGATCGATTTTGAAGGCACATTGTTCAAAAGATAACATGCAGTTTGTAGTGTGTATCCCCAAAAGGATAAAGGCAATGATGAATAACTCATTATGGACCTAATCATGACCAATAAAGTCCTATTCCTTCTCTCTGCTATGCCATTCTGCTATAGAGTGCCTGGCACAGTCAAATGGAATGAAATCCTATTCTCTAATAAGTGTTCCAAGAACTCATCAGAAAGGTATTCCCCACCTCGATCCGATCAAAGTGCCTTTATGCTCTACCCAATTACTTTTCCACCTCAGCCTAAAACTCCCTGAACTTGTCAAAAGTTTTGATTTTGTGATGCATCAGGTACACATACCCATATCTTGAGTAATCATCAATAAAAGTGACGAAGTACTCATACCCTCCTTGTGCCCGGATGTTCATTGGTCCATAAACATCACTATACATAAGTTCTAAAACCCCTTCGGTCCTATTGCCCTTAGACCCGTATGGTCTTTTTCTCATTTTACCCTCCAAACAAGATTCACATTGAGATATAGATTTCACCTTTAAGTGACTTAAAGGTCCATCCCTTACCAACCTTTAAATCCTATTCAGGTTAATATGACCAAGGCGCAAATGCCAAAGATAAGTCTTATTAGAGTGAGAAGTTTTAAGTCTTTTAGGGTTATTATCATTCATCTCAGCTTTAAGCAATAAGTCCATCTTAGGTTTGATAAAATATAGATTATTTTGCATCTATCCAGAACAGATAAAAGATTTGTTTTTACAAATCATCACTTTATCATTAAAAAAAACCAAATAGGAGTATTTAAATAAATAAGCTACATAAATTAAATTCCTTTTAAATTTAGGAACATAAAAACAATATTGCAAAAATAAATTCTTATAATTATTAAAATAAAGATGGATGTGTAACACCCGAGATTTCTAATGCATTAAAAATGCATTCAGTTAAGGATTATATTAAGATGAAAAGCACAGTTTAAAGAAAAATACTGTATAATAATAATACAAGAAATTATACAGTATTAGAATAACGCAGTGTAAGGAAGTATACTGATAAAGTTATTACATTGTAAGAGTAAAGTAGTATAAGAATTGGACTGTGTGGACCATAATTTTTTTTATAAAAGTGCAAAAAAAAGGAAAAAAAAGAAAAAAATCAGAAAAAAAGAAATCAGCTCTCTCTCTACTTTCTCTCTCTAGATTTTCTCTCTCTCTCCTCAAATCTCGTTCGAGATTTCGGCGTTTGTTTTCAAGACCTCCCTCATCATTGGAAAGCTCTCGACGAGCTAAGTCTAACGAGATGTCGTATCGCCCAAAACGCCACCGGAGGAGGCCACACGTGCCGCCCAAAGTGGCGGTGAAACCTATTTTTCTTGACATGATTTCTCCGTCGTTCGACGTCCGATCGACGTGATTCTTGTTCCTACAAGACCACCGTGATGAGAGAAACAAAACTCACCCTTAGTGGTAGCTCAACAACGGCCGGATTGCTCCGTCCGTCTATCGCCACCATGCGCCGCCTCACCACTGTGGAACTCCACCTTGCCGGAGGAGGTGGCCAACACCATCCCTCCCAATGGATTCAGAGGATCAAGGGGAATAAAATCCCTCAATCAATTGCACTGAAGGAGCTCGTTTCGTCAGAGAACAACCAACGCCACCGTCACTGTCAACCACCGCGGGAGCCTCCGTCCTTGCCCTTCCCAGCCACTTTGCTTCAAATTGGATGAGGGGAAATGCTCATAGGAGGATGGGTAGCAAAAGCCCTCGGCCAATTTCAGGTTTCCATCTCCGGAAAGCCATGATCGGAGTCTCTATTTTTGCCATCAATGTTGAGCTCCGACCTGCTATGTTAGAGGCAAAATTAGGCAAAATTGACACCATCATTGGACTCAGAAGGGTCAATTTAGTGGCGGTAGGCCTGAGCCCAGCCACCAATAGACCCCGATTGATGTCGGTCAAAGTCGGTCAATGGTCGATCAACGTCGGTCAACGACGACTTTGGGATTTTGTGATCCGGACCTCCGATCGAAGATTTGAGACAGCCTCCTAACTTGTTTCGATGCTCTGAATGCAATGGTGACCTCTGTTTGAGCTAATTCTACTTTGGTGAAAATCATCTGGTATCAATTGTACGCAGATCGAGATGATTCAAACAGCAATAACGGAGTCCAAAATGACAGTTCTAGCAACGTATGATCTCCAAGAAGCATTCTTAGACATTCATTATCGCTCAAGGAGCACTACAGAGGATGCTTCGCATAATGTAGATACAACAAAGTACAACTAGACCTGCTTAGCTTGGAGTCCAAGTAAGTAGGAATCTCGCCTACAGTATGAACCATTTTAAAATAAATTGTTTTAGATGCTTTCATAAAAATTTATGAAAATGCATGATCAGTGATTGTTACGCTGTTTTATGTGAGAATGAGTTTTATAAGGTTACAAGGTTGACGAAAAACCCGTTAAGGGTAAAATCATCATTATCAAGGAAATGGCTAGAACGAAGTCGAACACCCCGATTTAGCATAATGTTCTTCGACTGAAAATGTTTCGTAATACGTTAAGTAATGAAATCGTCAGTAAGACGGGAGATTTAATAAGGGATGTTTAAGTAAACGAGAGGTAAACCGATGGGTTACGAGGTTAAAAGGAAAAGTAACCCCGGTGGGTTACAAAGCTAAGTGAAGGAAAGGTAAACCGATGGTTTATAAGGTTAAGTAAAGACAACGGTAAACGAAAGTATACTAGTCAAGTTAAAAGGAAAGAATGGTTAATGTTTACGTTTTATTATCAAACGAGTGGATTGATAATAAAAAAAGTTAATTAATAAGTCGGTTGTCATTTAATCAGGACACAGAGGCCGACTAATGGAAGGAAAAGGAATAAGACAGGAACGGAATAGAGAACGTTAGGGCATAGTCCGGGTAAGTTCAGACTTCACCTACAGCATAAAAGTAAATAGTTTTTAAATGCTTACATATGCAATTGTAAATGAGTTTGCAATAGTTATGCAAGTTGTTTTTAAAGTATATTTGCATTTATTATGCAAAAAAGTTCTAAAGTACAAAATAAGATTTGCAATGAATTTGCAACTGTTATGTTTGAAGCCTATTTGCATATTGATATGCATGAATGTTATGAACTATGATTGGTGTGTATATTATAAATGTGCCATGACTTAAAGTATTATATGAATATAACATGAAATAGTTGCTATCCAAAGAAGAAAAATGTATAGCAACTTTACGATATGAAAGTATGAACGACAAGTGTATGTATGAAATGAACGACATGAGTATGAGTAACATGTGAACGCATGAAATGTGAAAGTATGATATGAACGACATGAGTATGAGTAATATGTGAAAGCATGAAATGTGAAAGTATGAAATGAACGACATGAGTATGAGTAAAATGTAAAAGCATGAAATAAGAAAGTATAATATGAATGATATGTATATGTATGATATGTTTATGAATATGATAAGTAAGTATGATACTTGTACGAGTGAATGATATGGATATAAATATTATGATTGATGCTTGTTAGTTAGAATATAACAAGATATAGTATATAAGTGCAATACCATGTAGTGCATAATGAACATGCATAATAAGGTCCATAAGAAATCCATTAAGGATATAATCTCCAATTTGCCTATAGGAAACTAGAAAAATTACTATAGGACATCCTAGCTTCGATTAGAAATCGTGAGAACGATTTAGATAATTAAATAGAATTTGAAAAATTTCTCATGACCAACAGAGAGGTCATAAGAGCAGAGCCAAGAGAGAGATATGAAAAGTTAAGCTCTATTATGACCTTTAGAAGTTTTCAGACAAGTACGTAAACATGTTTTAGATAATCATTATCCACAGTCTAGAATGACTAAATGATAAAAGACCTATAGACTGAATAATAAAAAGATGAACTTACTGGCCAGCCTCTATGTACTAGATTATGATCTAGATGCGGATGTGCAACCTAGATACGAAATAGGATTAGTATGAGTCTTGCATTTCGATAATGCATAATGTTTTATGATTTAAGTTATAAGTTTTATGAAGTATTTGTTATGTAATATGTTTTAGAATAAAAGTTATGATTTGCAATATGTGATTGCGATATATATTGCATTTGTATGCAATATGATTCAGAATAAAAGTTATGATTTGCAATATGTGGTTGCGATATATATTGCATTTGTATGCAATATGATTCAGAATATAAGTTATGATTTACAAAATGTAATTACGTTATATGATGCATTTGTTATGCAATAAGTTGCATTTGTTATGCAATAAGTTTCATAGTACAAATTATGATTAGCAAAATGTGTTTACATTTTATGTTGCATTTGTCATGCAATAGATTTTAAAGTAAAAGCTATGATTTGCAAGTGTATTTGCATATGATGTGGTTGCATTTGATGTGCTCACTAAGGTTAATAAGAAGATTACGTAAAGTGAAAAGAAAATGTCGTACCAGCCTCCTCGTTGTGAGGTAATGAAAGTAAAATTAAAGTTTAACCTCCCAGATGTGAGGTACACGACCTCGAAGTTTGATGGTCTTAAGTCTTCCATAAGGGAAGCATCATGTTTATGATCTCATGATTAAAATGTTGGTACGAACACTAAAAGTTATAAGATAAAGAAAGTTAAGGAACAAAAGGTAGAAAGTTAAAGTCGGATAAGGAAAGTTAAAGTGTAAGATAAGAACAGATAAGGAACAATGATAGAAAGTCAAAGTAAGAAAGAATGTTCATAAGATGCTCATAATCGAAAGTTCATAATTGAGCATAAATAAAAACATGCATTGTGATTGTATTTAATTTGTTTATTATGAAACATTTATATGCTATGAAAAACATTCTGAGGAATGTTTTATATTAAATGTTTATGAAAACATAAATGACATTATGAAAAACAATCTGAGGATTGTTTTATGTTAAAAATTCTATGAAAAGCGTTTATGAAAAACATTATAGAGATTGCTTTAGAAAAACATTTATAAGAAATGTTTTAGGAATATTTTATGAAAAATATTTATGAAAAGTGTTTATGATAAAAGTTTTAAGAAAAATTTTATAAATGACGTCTTACGAAAAGCATTCCAAGGATTGTTACATGTTAAGTGTTTTATAGAAAACGTTTATGAGAAACATTCTAGAAAAGTTTTATAAAGAATGTTTATGAAAGTCGTTTTTATAAATGTCTATAGAAAATAGTAATGATATATGTTTTAAGAGAAAGGCTTTCATGAGAAAAATTTTTAAAGCATGTTTAAATGCTTTGTGAGATTTTGTTTGAACTTACTGAGCGAAAGCTCATAAAAAGTTTTCTCATGCTGTAGGTAGTTATATGGACGACCAATAGGACCCGTTAGAAGAGCTGGGTGTTGCGGAGGACAGATGCGAGGATTTGAGTATGGATACCACTACAGTAATGTTTCCGTTGTTTAAAAGAAATATTTTTCATTGTTTAATATAGTGTTTGTAAAGTTTTAAAGAATGTTTAAAAAAAATTATTTCAGTATTTTTCTTACTAAGTAAGTAAGATTACTGTTTAAGTAATGACGTTTAAGTAAGTAAAATGACTGCCCGAAAAGACGGGTTGTCACAGGATGTCTCCCACTGCTTCCGCTGAGACCAAGGATCCATCGCCCATCCGAAGCGTGAAGTCCTCATGCAGCAGACTTCTCGTTTCTTTGATCCTCTGCAGAGAAACACAAACATGATTAGTTGCACCAGAATCTATGACCCAAATGTCACTGGCTTCCTCAACCAAACAAGTTTCTAGATACAGAAGATCACACCTACCTCCTTTGGAAAGGAAGTCCTTGCAATGCTTCTTAAGATGCCCGATCTTCCCACAGAAGAATCACTTAAGCTTCTTTGGGTTCTTCTTCTTCTTCTTCTTCTTCTTGCTCTTGGTGCTAGCAGGAGTAGAAGACTTTTCATTTTTGGGCCGTTGCTTCTTTACATTCCCAGAGTTAGGATTGAAACCAGAAGCAGCTACCATATTGGCCTCTTCACCTGTAGGAGACTCCTGATCAGCAATTCGAACTCCTATAACTGTTTCATCAGTTCTGTCATGGTCATATCCTGTCTATTGCTTAAATTAAATGTAGCTCTAAATTGAATAAATTCCTTTGACAGAGTCTCAAAGACCATAGTCATCTGAATTTTATCATCGATGTCAGCTCTATTGGTTTAAGCTTTAGCGAGATAACCCATGACCAACATCATATGCTCCTTTACAGATGTCCCCGACCTCTGTCTATAGTTTAGAAGTTTCCAAAGCGTCCCTTGCCGCTTTGTTATGGCCTGGCCTCCAAACATATCCTCAAGATTATCCAAGATCTGCTTTGCAATCTCATAATCCTGATGTTGAGCCTGCAGCACATTATTCATGCTCGCCATAACATAGCAACGGGCCTGATCATTAGCATCTTTTTAGTGATCATACGCTTGGAATTGTTCATTAGTTGAGTCTCCTGTAGGCTCGGGAGGACAAGGGGTTGTCACTACATATTTCAGTTTCTCAAAAGAAAGGACGATATCTAGGTTTCGTTTCCAATCATTATAGTTCTCACCGGTTAATAGGTTTTTGTCAAGTGTCGATGATAAAGCGTTTTTAGACATTTTTAATCTACAATAAAGAATCATATACCAAACATAAGCAAACATATCATAATAATTTAGTAAGATAACACAATCATGTAAAAACATACAAATGTGTTTATGTGTCAAAACCTTGAAAATATCACAACCGTACAACGATAATTCCCAACTCAGAATTCAACAAGCTCCTAGGGGAGTCATGCCAAATTCAATCAGGAACACGGATCCCCTCCTGCTTAATATATGCCATCCAGGACCTGTATGATTCAGCATATATTAATAATCGTTTCTTTGGCCATTAATTTTATTAACAGGGCTTCTAGGGGAGGTTAAAAATAAAATTAACGTAAATGTATAACCATCATTTCAATATCTTATCCATGATTTACAATCACTGCCTAGGGGTATGCAACCGTAAATCATGCTAAAATACCTTATCCTCTTAGATATCCAATCTGGTACATGATAGAAATCCCTTCCTAGGGGTCGAGACCACCATGTTCTGCCTATGAACCAACAATGGAGGCCTTAGGTTCTCTATTTGAAAACCTTCTCCCACTCAATTTTTTAAAAATCAAGGTTTTATTTTAAGATCATGCATGAACAATTTTAATATGAGCGACACTCCTTATTCTATATGACATGTTATCAATATACATGGCAAATCATATTATAATGCAAACAAGCAAAGCTATAAGCAAAATAATAATAACTGTAATATTATAGCTCCACCCTAGAGAATAGAAAACTAAGATTACAAGAGAATAATCGAGACATATTATCGATTCTTCATCCTTGAATCCTCAAACTGTATCCTTCTTCATGTAATCCCATCTTCAAGTCTTCAATCCCGTATGAATCAAATACTTCATATTTTTTATTATATCCAAATTTAATGTTTCTCAGAATTGTCCCAAAAATAAAATTAAAACTGCATCGAAAAAACTACACCTTTTTTGAAAAATTTTTAGCTCTCGGTCGACAGGCTGATCTAGGTGATTGGCCTGTCGGTCATGCAGGTTCGGCCTGTAGCCAAAGCCTCTTGATTTCCACCCCACTAACGGCCTGCTGAACCTCAAGTCCAGCCTACCGATCTGTGACCATCGGCCTGCCGAACTAGTGGGGTTGGCATGCCAACCCAGTAGAAATCTCCATTCTAGAAAATACAATTTTTAAAGCAACTTATCAATTTTATTTTCAACAATTCAAAAACATAAAATTAGAGACTCAGGAAATACCTTGGAGCACCTATTTGTTGGAAACAAAGTGCGCAGTGGAATTTTTAAAAATTTTTCATCAGAGTAATTTCCAAAACACAAGTTTGACATGTTATATGTATAAATTAAACAGATCTTACTAACCTCAGTGTGCCAAAGAACCTCCGCAACCTGTGTAGAGAAGTAACGTTCCAGAAGAGCCTCAACCAACTGGTCTTCTTTGCTATTCTCTATCCACAACCGGAGTGAGTGTGGGCTCACACGTACAGCTCTTCCACCGGTGACTCTCCTTCCAACCAACAGAGAGAACCCAAAGCTAGTGTTCGTGATTTGTGAACAAAAGCTCTCAGGGAGTTTTCAGATGCTCACTAGAAGAGTATCACTCTTAATCTCTCAAATTGATCTCTATCGATTTGAGTAAATCATGAGACTCACTCCCTTTATATAGCAATTGGTCCTGGAGTCAGTCCACATCAGATTAGGTCTCAAAAACTCGAAACAGAATCAAATTCAGATCAGTATCTGATAAGATCCGCGTGAAAATGCATAATCTTATCCCGCTGATTGGCAAGCCGAACACGTCATCCGGCAGGCCGAACTCCCGAGAAAAAATCTCTGCGAATCTTTTATTTTCCACCCGAGATTCTAAAGGATAAAGTCTCAGTTTTGATTCAAATAACCCAATAGAGAAGTTATCTGATCAAAACAAACTTTATCAAGATAATCTCTAAGAAAATAAAATCAATTCACAATAATTCTACAAGTTTATCTTGTTCTAATTTTGTCCAAAATTAAAACAACCGATAAACAGACAAGAATTATCTGATCGCAATAATTCAACAAGTTTATCTTGAACTAATTTCTTACAAAATTAATTCAACCGATAAACAGACATGAATTATTTGATTCTTACAAATTTTAAACCAATCTGATAAATCCGACATAAGTCACCAATTATTGAAAAAGCACGCCGTGTCGTTACAGGATTTTGTGAGCTAGCAAAGGGGACCAAAATGGACCTATAAAGTTCAAGCTCATGATAATTATGAAACCCAATATCCCAGATATACATTTCACAATTATCAACTCCAACGCTACTCCACTAAAAGCTTGGAGCTGCACTCTCGAACTTTATAGAATTACGAAGCTCGTGTAGCTAAGTCTCCATGACATATCATAGTGTATCGTATCCCCATATGATCATCCATAATCGGCTTAAGGACAAGTTCTGTCTTACCTTCCCGATTATTTTTATCTTACGTTCCATTGTCTCACCATTAGAAAACTTACCATTCAAAGATAGTATACCATTCGGTTGCACCTATGTATCCAAATGGTTGAGCGTTCTAGTTTTTCAATTACAGGACAACGCATATAAGATGATATCATTACTCCTAAAGAGGAGCTATGGATTCCATATCTATGAATAACAAGTCTACGCTATCAAGAGTCATGCCTCCAACGTACCGGCATGCATACCACTATAGAGATGTGGGAGTCACCCATTGGTACATCAAAAGACACAAGTCGAGATAACGGGCCCACTAGTCATCTCAGGATTAAGATACAATACAAATGACTATCTAAAGTGAATCGATTTGTCAAGACAGAATTATTAATCCAAACCAATTCACTTTATGTCCCGATCCAACACATCGTCACCTATGACAATGTGCCAATGTTTCTATTCACGGAGTCCAACTCCGATGGCCAAGACAAACCATCTCCCATAAGGGATATAGACAACATAACAATCTTTACATGAATAAAGCGCCCAACTTTATTCCCTCGATTGCGGATCATATGTTTTAGACTGTCATCTTAAGAATCGTGTCTTCCGCATAATCATCCTATCATATGCCCAATTCTTAAGGTTTAGATTGACAGTCTCAGACTACTGTTTGCTTATCATACATTCAACAAATATGAACATAAAGAGGACAAGATTTGGTATATATAAATGAATAAATTCTTTATTGATAAAAATGTCTCCAAAAACGTATTACATTTTTACTTCTTAGGGCATACATGTCTAACACTATCATCATTCTTCTAGATCCTACTTCTAAATCCATCTTCTCGATCCGTCTTCTCCGAATAATTATTTAATTACAAAAATCTTATAAATTTAAAAATAAATAATAATTCCTAGACGGAGATGATAGTCCGCCATTTAATTACATAAAAAACCTAGATACACATTCTAACCTCTAAGGAACTATATCCGGTATAAATAAATAAATAAATAAATAATAATTTAATCAACCATAATTAATTAATAAACATTCACCACATAATCCATGACAACATATATAATATATAAAAACCTAGAGTGCCAACTCTCTATAAAATTAAATTCAAGCATATGAGAGATTAAGATCACAAAATTTATACATATAACATGATCATAAACTCGTAAATTTAAGTAAAAACTATGGCTCTGATACCAATTGTTGGAAAAAATAGTACACAGCGTAATTTTAAAAATTTTACATCAGAGTATTTTCAAAAACACAAGTTTGACATGCTATATGCATAAATTAACTAGATCTTACTAACCTTTGTATGCCGAAGAACTCTCGCAAAACGTAAAGAGAAGTAATGTTCTAGAAGAGCCTCAACCAATTGGTCTTCTTTACTATTCTCTATCCACAACCGGAGTAAGTGTAGGCCCACACGTACAGCTCTTCCACCAGGTGACTCTCCTTCCAACCAATCGAGAGAACCCAAATCAAGTGTTCGTGATTTGTGAACAAAAGCTTTCGATGAGTTTTTAGATTCCCACTAGCAGAGTATCACTCTTAATCTCTCAATTGATCTAAATAACTTATAAGACTCACTCCCTATTTATCAAGGTTGGGTCTAGGGTCAGTCCTTATCAGATAAGGTCTCAAAAATTTGAATCAGAATCAAATTCGGATCAATATCTGATGAAATCCATGCAAAAATGCGTGATTTTTTTTTTCTGCATATAGGCAGGCTGATCTGTCTAATAGGCAGGCTAAACTTGAGGAACAGCATGCCGAACTGCCAAAAAAAAAATCTCAATGAATATTTTAATTTCCACCCAAGATTCTCTAGGATAAAGTCACAGTTTTAATTCAAATAACCCAATAGAGAAGTTATCTAATTAAAACAACTTTATCTAGATAATCTCTAAGAAAATAAATCAATTCCTAATAATTTTACAAGTTTATCTTAATCTAATTTATCCAAAAATTAAATCAACTGATAAACAAACAAGAATTATCCGATCTTAATAATTCAATAAGTTTATCTTGAATTAATTTTTATCACAAAATTAATTCAACTAATAAACAGACATGAAATATTTGATTCTTTCAAATTTTAAACCAATATGATAAATCTGACATAAGTCACTAATTATTAAAAAAACACGCCGTATCGTTATAGGATTTTGTGAGCTAGCAAAGGGGACCAAATGGACCTACATAGTTCAAGCTCCTGATAATTACGAAACCCAATATCCTAAGTATACATTTCATAATTATCAACTCCAACGCTACTCCACTAAAAGCTTGAAGCTGCAATCTCAAACTACATAGAATTACGAAGCCCGTATAGCTAAGTCTCCATGACATATCATAGTGTATCGTATTCCTATATGATAATCCATAATCGGCTTAAGGACAAGTTCTGTCTTATCTTCTTGATTATATTTATCTTACGTTTCATTATCTCACCATCAAAAAACTTATCATCCAAAGACAGTATACCATTCGGTTACACCTATGTATCCAAATGGTTGAACACTCCAGTTTTTCAATTACAGGATAACACATATAAGAGGATATCATTACTCCTAAAGAGGAGCTATGATTTCCATATCTATGATAACAAGTCTACGCGATCAAGAGTCATGCCTCCAACGTACCAGCATGCATACCACTATTAAGATGTGGGTGTCACCCTTTGGTACATCAAAAGATACAAGTCTAGACAACATGCCCACTATCCATCTCAGGATTAAGATACAACACAAATGATTGTCTAAAGTGAATCGATTTAGGAAGACAGAATTATTAATCCAAATCAATTCACTTTATGTCCCGATCCAACACTTCATCACCTATGACAACGTATCAATGTTTCTATTCACGGAGTCCACGTTCGATGGTCAAGACAAACCATCTTTTATTAGAGACATAGACAACATAACAATCTTTACATGAATAAAGCGCTCAACTTTATTCCCTCGATTGTGGATCTTATAATTTAAACCACCACCTTAAGAATCATGTCTTCTGCATAATCTGTCCATTATATGCCTAATTCTTAAAGGTTTAGACTGATAGTCTCAGACTATTATTTGCTTAACATACATTCAACAAATATGAACGTAAAGAGGACAAGATTTGATATATAAATAATAAATATATTCTTTATTGATAAAAATTTCTCCAAAAAAATATTACATTTTTACTCCTTAAGGCATACATGTTTAATAGAAAATTGCTTCAGTTTTTTTTTTCACTCTATTAAGGTTCCTTTCCTTACTACAGTTCTTTTTCTTATCCTTCTGAAAAAACTGGAGCAGTTTTTCCTACATAGAAAAGCGTGTTTTTTAGTGCAAAAAAAAAAGAGGTAATTTCTTCAATTCAAAATTTTTGTTGCTCTTTTTTTTCAAAATATGCCCTTTTTTGTTCTAAATGACCAAGGCAACTGTCTCAAAGTTCGTTCCTATAGCATAAAGTAGCAAAAAAAAAACAATTTAGAATAAAGTAGGGTAATAATATAAGAAAAGGTAAATTGTATTGGTGCATTGTAAACTTTTAGCATTTGACAACTTATATCTTGAACTTTTAGTTTTAACAAATAGCACACTAAATTTTAAATTTTATTACAATTATGGTCCAACAATTTATGAACATCAATTAATTATTACATATTATAAGCCTCGTTCCATACGAAAAGGATGGCTTCTCCTAACATTTCGTCCCTTTCGTTTTTGTTTTTTTACTTTTTTATTTGTCTTCTTATTTAAAAAACCTATATTTTTTTTTTCATGTTTTGGTTTTTCTTCCCAATCTCATATTTTTCATGAAATATATCATCAAAAAATAATCAATCTAATTTATTCTTATGTAATAATAATTTTTTTAAAGTACTCGCTTAAATATTTTATCGAACATTATTTTTATAACTGTTTAATCGTCACTCTAAGTTATATCCCACTTTTTTTTGGCTTTTTTATTGCTCTGACTTTTGTTTTTCTTTTGCTTCTCCATTATTCTGTTTCTCTCACTTGCTCCTATTAAAATATGTTGTTCGGTTTTTCAGATTGGCATCATACAACAATTTTTTCCCTTAAAATGTGTTTTCTTTTAAAAGTTTCTACATGTGATTCTTTCAACTATTTATGTTGAGGCATTGAAATATGCTTTTCCCTTACTTTTTTTCCTATTATTGTTATTATTTCTTTCACATTATAAGGCACTAAGCATCATTTTATGGGAAGGGGATGGCTCATCCTTGATGCTGAGGAATTGAATTGTGCTTTTGCTTTACTTTTTTTTTTTTTTTTTCTATTATCATTATTTATGTCATATTATGAGGTGCTAAGCATCATTTCATGGGAGGGGATGACTCGTCCTTGATGTTTCGTCCCTTCACTCACTTTTTCTTTTTCTTTTTTCTTTTTTCTTTTTTTGTTTTTTTGCTTTTCTTCTTAATCTTTTTTTTCATATAATATATCATAAAAAAATTCATCTAATTTATTCTTATGTAATTTTTTAAAGTATATTTTCACTTAAATATTTTTTCAAACATTATCTTTATAATTGCTTAATCGTGATCACTCTAAGTTTCGTCTCATTTTCTTTTGGCAAAATATTTTTTCCCATTTTTTTTACTTTTTCATTGTTTCAACTTTTGTCTTTCTTTTGCTTCTTCATTGTTCTGTTTCTCTCATTTACTCCTATTAAAATATGTTGTTGTGTTTTTCTAATTGACTTACTACAATAATTCTTTTCCCTAAAATGTGTTTTCTTTTAAAAGTTTTTGTACGCTATCCTTTTAACTATTTTTTTCTTAATAAATACATTCTCTCTAATATTTTGACGTTGGGGAATCGAAATATACTTTCTCCTTACTTTATTCCTATTATCAATATATATTTCATATATGTTTGTGCTTAATTTTTGGCCTTGTTATTTTGACAAAAATCCTCTATAGTGTCATCCTTTTTAATGTGCTTCTTTTAAATAGTTTCTTCCTCACATTTTCCTATTGAAATATTTTTTCCTAGATGTGCCTCTATTTATTTTTTTCCCTATGTAATTCTTATTATTTTAAAGAAATACTTGTAAAGATGTTTGTGTTAGTTGTGGCAACAACTAACTTAGACATTTACTATCAAAACTTTTAAAAAGAACTATACGGTAATCATAACTTAACAAATAGATGAAGCCTACATAGTATGCATGTGGAAACAATAGTAAACAAAAATTACCTAAGATTTTTCCACAAATGGACGATAATTTTTTTGTCGGTTGGAATTGAATCTTGAACTTTTAAAATTTTGGAATTTTTGATACTAATTATCTTTTGTTAATTAAAGTCTGATATTGATTTGACTAAATTGTCAAGTATTGTAAAGTTTAGCAATTTTAAATGTCAAAATCGCAAGTTTCATGTGTAACATGCAAAAAGCGATAAGTTTAGGGTCTATGAGTGTAATTATCTGAGGACATTTACCTATTTTATACCCTGTGTTTTAGGTTGATTCAAAAACTATACATTTAGTTTTCAAATTCATCAAATATGTATCTTTAGACTTGATTTAATATGCAAATCGATACCATATCTTAGTAAATAATTGATTTTAACCTATCAAATGACTTAATTATCCTTAAAAAAAAAAGAGAAAAAAAAACTAAAACTTCCAAAAAAAAAGACAAACACAAAAAAAAAAAAACATTTTGAGGATATTTTTGAGTATGTTGAAGGTCAAAACCATAAATTTAAAGTTTTTTTTTTTGGGTGCTTTGCTAGTTGAGGGTATTCGTGCAGTTTTAGGTCAAAATCAAGGGTGTCTTTTAAAGGTATACCTTTATGTTATGAGTAGTCTCAGCAACTAGTGGGTTTGACTCAAAGATGTCGAAAGGGTAGCGATAAGCTTATAGGCGAAACATGTGGAGGTCGAATTAAGATAGCGGACAAAGCTTGCACATCCATCAACAAGAGCAAGGCATAGCCGAGATATGTGGAGGCGAGGTTTCCAAATGACAAGATTTAACGTAGCTTCTTCTAAATTTCAAATGAGAAGGTACAAGATTTCTTATATCTTGAAAATAATACAATTCACTAAGATAAGGGAGAAACAACTTAGTTAAAGAAAGGAAATACATATTCTCTCTATTTTATTATCTAATATAGTTTATTTATTTGAATTAAACCCTGTCTTGTATTAAACATTAATGCATGTACATGTTCCTAAAAAACAGTGGATTTTCTTCTTCTCCCCAAAGTAGACATAGCTCCTAAAGAGAGTGAACCATTATAATTCTTGGTGTCTTTTATTCACTATTCTGTATCAATTTTCGTTAACAACGTGACATGAAGCACCATGGTGAGATCAATTTTCTTGAGAGATTTGTTGGTGAGTTTTTATTATGAACATTTTATGTATTAAATCTAATATAAATGTATACATTTGATGGGATAAAAAAACCAAAGGTTAGTACAATAAAAATGATGACAACAACTCTTCTTTACCCTCTGGTAGTTTTTTTTTTCTTTCCTCTGCTTGACTTAAGTGCACCCCCCATTAGGAGTTGACGAAGGCTGGAGTCTGGTCCTCTCTCTGGGCTAGCTTCCAAACTCCCAACCCTTTGGATAGGTGGCCTAATAAATCAAGGTGGAGGGCTCCGAGGATGAGAAGGTGGGCTGTTAGTTTAGGGGGAAGATCCAAGGCTTGGTAGGAAGGGTTTTTTCGTTGGGTTGGTTGTGCTCTCTAGCCAACATTGGAGATGGCTTGGCCACACAACGAAAAGACTTGATGGGGAGCTGAATTCCTTCTTTATAGGTTAGAGATGTATTAAAGTTTGTCTTGCTTTGCTTAGTGGAGTTTTGGGCCTTGTTGGGGAGGTGGACCTTTGGTGGTTTTGGTTCCTCTGGCCAATGAAGAAGGGCAATAGCAGGCATCTCTCTGGCACTAGTGGCTTGTCTCCATTCCAGCTTTCTTCTAGTTTTTAGGCAGTTCTGTGATGTTCTCATCCATTTTCTGCAGTGGCCGACTTGTCATTGGTGTCTCTAAAGTTATATAGGGTTTACCAATTTCTATTAATTTTTGCGTTGTCAAATAAAGATGGGTTTGTATCGTTTAGTTATGGTATATTTTGACTGTTTTGTTAGTTTTTTGTTGTAATAATATGAGTGATCTCCCTATTCTCTAAAGTAGTCATTTTGTCTAGTCCGCGAGTTGTTTTGCTTTGCGGTGTTGTGTTTGGTCTCGATGCTTTTAGTCTCTTGATCTAGCTAGATTGAAGTTGTCCACCGCCTATAAAGGTATGTTTGAATTAGTCATTGTGTACTTGATAAGTTGTATGCCTTTTTGTTTTTCTCTTGCTAGAAATTGGCACACATTTTACCCCCTTGAATGTTTCAATAGAATATCTTCGTGGTTTTGGTATGTAATTAGGATTGAGTGGCTATATGTGTCGTGGTCTGTCGCATATGAATTCACACCCGAGAACTAAATACCTTATTAATAATTTTTTGCTTTTTACTGTATCTATTGAGAGAGTTTTATAATGTTAACATTTGTTAACCAAGAACTAAACACCTTATTAATATACAAATTCATACCCTTATATTGAAAAATTTTTAAAAAAATTAAAACAAAAGAAAACAAGAAAAAAAAAACCCTAACCACGCCCCACGCCCAACCCTCGCCCCTTTCCTCGCTTTCCTATTCCGGCTTGGGGGATTTTGAAAAATGACTTTATGAAAAAGTTTTTTTAGACAAATAATTTTTGTTTTTTTAACACCAAAAAACAAGTTTTTTGGGCATGAAAATTGTTCTAGTTTTTTGTTTTCACTCTATTGAAATTTTTTTTACTACAATTTTTTTACACCAAAAAAATTAAAGCAGTTTTTTTACATAAAAAAAAAATATATTTTTTTAAAAAATATGTTTTTTTTTGTAATTTGTCTAGTTCAAAAATTTTTTTGGCTCATTTTTCAAAGTATCCCTTCCAGCTCACCCCAACTCCCAAAACCCCCCAACAATGCAACAACCGCCGACAATCTTCACGACGCCGCCCTCGAACCCATCCCTAAATTTTCTTTTCTTCATAATCTTGTATCCCTTTTCCTCCCTGCACCACTCTCTCTAGAATCTTATGCCTCTTGGTTTTTGCTTTTTTTCTTCTTCTTTACTTAATCCTCGCCAATCAGTGTGAGCCTGGCTTGTGTGTGAGTTGAGCGATATCTGAGGAAGAGGTGAACGATTTTAGCTTTCACTGGATATTGTGAGGCCTCCTTCCATTGTCGGTGAAGCATTCTTTGTATAAACATATTTTGAACTTTTATGGGCTGTCGTTGATGTATGTAGTGTGTGGATATAAGTTCAAGATGGAGAGTAAAATTTGCTTTAGCAAATCCCCATTGATGCTGATGGCAAGTGGTCAGGGCGTGAACAGTAGTGGGTGGCTACAATGTTGTGTGGCAGTGGTAGATGAAGGGCTAGGTTTTTGTTGAAAGTAATACCTCAGGAGCTGCTACTGCAAAATTGCTACTGATGCTAATATGTTGCTGACAAGGATGCTGATATAGGAGTTGACGTGGCTAAAAATGCTGCAAATAAATAAATTAGTTAGCAGATCATGGTGAAGACCTGTTTTTCAGGAGTTTGTTATTTTAGTTTTTTTTTAGCTGTTTGTTATGATCTCAATATCAACAATATTCTCCGTTTATGCTTGTTTTAGTTTAGATTTTTCTATATAAATTTGAAGTTTAAGATTGAATAAATTACGCCTTCTGCAAACAAATCAAAGTGAGCCTTCTTGTTATCTTGTTGTCTTTTGCACTTCGTTTCAAAAAATTATATCCAACAATATTGGTATCAGAGCTAAAAAAATCTTGAGGGATCTGTGAGATTGAAAGAGTGTAAAAAATACTTTCTTTAAACACTTATCCTTACTTTACAAAAAAAAAAAAAAAAGGATTCAGAAGCGTCATTCACTTCAATTGCACCTCTGGTGTTTGATGGAACAAATTATCAAATATGGGCTGTCAGAATGGAAGCCTATCTTGATGCAAATGATTGGTGGGAGGCTGTTGAAGATGAGTATGAAGTTCCTCCCCTTCCGAACAATCCAACCATGGCACAAATCAAAATTCATAAGGAGAGGAAACAAAAGAAATCTAAAGCTAGAGCCAGCCTATTTGCAGCTGTTTCATCTACAATCTTCACTAGAATCATGACATTGAAGACTGCAAATGAAATCTGGAACTTCCTAAAGCAGGAGTATGAAGGAAATGATAGGTCAGAGGCATGCAAATCCTAAATTTGATCAGAGAGTTCGAAATGCAAAGGATGAAGGAAACAAAAACTATTAAGGACTACTCTGACAGACTTCTCAGTATTGCTAACAAAGTAAGGATTCTCTGCACTGAATTTTTTGACTCAAGAATTGTTCAAAAAATTTTAGTTACAATACCTGAAAGGCTTGAGGCTACAATTTCATCACTAGAAAATGCTAAAGACGTGTCAAGTATCACCTTGGCAGAGCTTTTAAATGCACTGCAGGCACAGGAACAAAGGAGGCTTATGAGGCAAGAAGGATATGCGGAGGGTCCTTTTCATGCCAAATCACTAAACAAAAATGGAAGAAAAAACAAAAAAAAAGAAAAACAATAGCAAGCAGCCTCAAACAAGCTCAGGTAGCAGCAACAACAATAACAACAACAATACACAAACCTATCTACCCTGTCCTCACTGTAAAAAGACTAATCATCCACAAAAGATGTTGGTGAAGGCCAGATGCTAGATGTAACAAATGTGGACAGTTAGGGCATACGGAGAGAATCTGCAAGAATCAACAGCAACAAGAAGAAGCCAAAACTGCTACTGATCAACCACATGAGGAGGAGCTCTTTGTGGCATCATGCTTTGCCACCTGTAGCTCTACAGAAAGTTGGCTCATAGACAGTGGTTGTACACACCATATGACCTATGACCTTGAGCTCTTCAGGGAGCTTGATAGAACAACCATTACCAAAGTCAGAATTGGGAATGGGGCATACATTGCAGCAAAAGGCAAAAGAACAGTTGCTATTGAAGGCCTCTCAGGTTGGAAACTCATCCCAAATGTATTATATGTTCCTGAAATTGAACAAAACCTTTTGAGTGTTGGTCAGTTGTTAGAGAAGGGTTACAAGGTTTTGTTTCAAGATAGAGGCTGTATAATCAAGGATGCAGAAGGTAGAGAGGTGTTTAGAGTCCAAATGAGAAGCAAATGCTTTGCTTTGAATCTAATGGAAGAAGAGCAAGCTGCAGTACACAAACAAGAAAGTAATGCAGTGCTTTGGCATAGAAGATTGGGCCATTTTCATCATGTTGCCCTACTCTTAATGAAGAAGAACAACTTGGTGGAAGGACTTCCTGAATTAGAGGAGGAGCTTCTAGCCTGTGCTGCCTATCAGTATGGAAAGCCAAGCAGGCTACCTTTTCCTCAAAATAAGGCCTGGAGGGCTACACAAAAGCTACAGCTGGTTCATACAGATGTAGGAGGACCTCAAAAAACACCATCATTGAATGGCAGTAAGTTTTATATTGCTTTCATTGATGATTACACAAGAATGTTCTGGATTTATTTCATGAAATTCAAATATGAGGTTGCTAACATCTTCTGGAAGTTTAAGGCTTGGGTAGAAAATCAAAGTGGATATAGAATGAAGGTGATCAGTTCTGATAATGGAACTAAATTCACCTTAGAAAAATTCAACAAATTTTGCCTAGATGCAGGTATTGAGCACCAGCTGACAGCTCCTTACAGTCCCCAGCAAAATAGAGTTGTGGAGAGGAAAAACAGAACACTCATGGAGATGACAAGATGTTTGTTGCATGATAAAGGGTTGCCAAAGAAATTTTGGGTTGAGGCTGCAAACACATCAATTTTTCTTATGAACAGATTAACAACAAAACCTTTGCAGAACAAGACTCCATTTGAAGTATGGTATGGCCACAAACCTAGTCTACTGAATTTAAAAACATTTGGCTGCCTTTGTTTCTCTTACATCCCTCAAGTTAAAAGAGACAAACTGGATAAAAAGGCAGAACCTGGGATCTTTGTAGGTTACAGCTCAGTTTCAAAAGCCTACAGGATCTATTTTCCACAAAACAACAAAGTAATTGTCAGTAGGGATGTTTGCTTCCTTGAGTCAGAAATTTGGAGCTGGAAAAATGATAAGAAGCTTCAATTTCAGGAGGAGAATGATGATGTTGATGAAGAACCTGTCAGGGGAACCAGATCACTCGCTGATATTTATCAAAGATGTAATGTTGCTATAATGGAGCCTGTAGGGTATGAAGAAGCAGCAGGAAATCAAAAATGGATTACTGCAATGAACGAAGAGCTCATGATGATTGAGAAAAACCAGACTTATGAGCTAGTGGATAAACCTATACACAAAAAGGCAATAGGAGTCAAATGGGTTTACAAAACCAAACTCAATGCTGATGGCTCTGTAAACAAACACAAGGCAAGGCTTGTTGTCAAGGGATATGCTCAGATGTTTGGGGTGGATTTCTCTAAGACTTTTGCCCCGGTTGCTAGATTAGATACTATACGTATGCTTTTGGCTCTAGCTGCTCAAAAGGACTGGATTATACACCAAATAGATGTCAAATCAACCTTCTTGAATGGACATCTGGAGGAAGAAATTTTTGTAGAGCAGCCTGAAGGCTTTACTGTTCAAGGACAAGAAGAGAAGGCATACTTGCTGAAAAAGGCTTTGTATGGTCTAAAACAGGCTCCAAGGCCCTGGTACAGCAGGATTGATGCTCATTTGCATGACTTAGGCTTTACAAAAAGCCTGAGTGAATTTACTCTGTATATCAGGAAGGTTTATGGCAAAATACTTGTGGTATCTCTTTATGTTGATGATCTACTTGTGACAGGAAATAGTATGGAGCATATTGAGAAGTTTAAAGAGGAAATGAAAAATGTCTTTGAGATGACTGATCTCGGAAGAATGACATTTTTCCTTGGCATGGAGGTACAACAAAAACAGAACGAGATATTCATATGTCAGCAAAAATATGCCAAGGAAATTCTCAAGAAGTTCAACATGGTGGAATGCAAGCCAACTGCAACTCCAATGAATCAAAAGGAGAAGTTTTGTAAAGAAGATGGAGCTGAAAAGGTTGATGAACAACTTTACAGGAGTCTAATAGGTTGCTTAATGTACCTGACTGCAACTATGCCAGATATTATGAATGTTGTAAGTCTTCTTTCAAGATACATGCACGATGCTAGTGAAATACATTTTCAAGCAGCAAAAAGAATTGTTAGATACATCAAAGGGACGATGGATTATGGATTGAAGTTCAGCCAAGTTAAAAATTTTAGACTCCATGGTTTTTCTGATAGTGATTGGGCTGGTTGTGTTGATGACATGAGAAGTACTTCAGGTTATTGTTTTAGTCTTGGTTTTGGTATTTTCTCGTGGTGTTCTAAAAAGCAGGAAGTCATTGCTCAATCCACAGCAGAAGCTGAATATGTAGCTGCTGCTGCTGTTGTAAATCAAGCACTCTGGATCAGAAAATTAATGGCTGATCTGCATATGGAGCAAGGAGAAAATACGCAAATATTTGTGGACAACCAAGCTGCAATTTCAATTGCAAAAAATCCAGTGTTTCATGGCAAAACAAAACATTTCAAGTTAAAACTCTATTTTCTGAGAGAGGTATAAAAAGAAGGAGAAATACAGCTAATCTACTGCAAAACAGAAAATCAGAATGCTGACATTTTTACCAAGGCACTTCCTAAGGCTAGGTATGAGTTTTTGAGACAAAGACTTGGAGTATGCAGCTCCAGAGCTAAGGAGGAGTGTTGAAAGTAATACCTCAGGAGCTGCTACTGTAGAATTGCTACTGTTGCTTATATGTTGCTGACAAGGATGCTGATATAGGAGTTGACGTGGCTAAAAATGCTGCAAATAAATAAATAAATAAATTAGTTAGTAGATCACGGTGAAGACCTGTTTTTCAAGAGTTTGTTATTTTAGTTTTTTTTTAGCTGTTTGTTATGATCTCAATATCAATAATATTCTCCGTTTATGCTTATTTTAGTTTAGATTTTTCTGTATAAATTTAAAGTTTAAGATTGAATAAATTACACCTTATGCAAACAAATCAAAGTGAGCCTTCTTGTTATCTTGCTGTCTTTTGCACTTCGTTACAAAAAAAATTATATCCAACAGTTTTGAAGGGTAAGTTTTTTTTTTTTTTTCAATTTAGCTATATTCAAAAATTCAAGTTTTTTGAAAATTTTTTCTGGGTATTTTGGGGGCTTTTTAAAGTCAAAATAGATGTTGAATTAGAAGAGGTATGAAAATTGAACCCTAAAAATGCAAAAGAGCTTCAATTGTATTTGTCATTTTTGTTTGAAGTTGAAGTTAAGTTTATAGATATTTGAAGAGTGTGCCAACTAATCACAATTAGTTCCACTAATCCCATTTGATATTTTCTTAATAGTTTTGCATATAATTGGTATTCTTAGAGTCCGTTTAGTTGGATATTTAAATCAATGTTTGAATCATTTTACTATAGTATTTTCTCTCACAAAAATTTAAATCTTCATTCAAATATTCTACTCAAATACTCAAACCAAACAGGCCGTTAATAATTCTTCGTGTTCATATCATCATTAGAAATTTCTATTGCCAGGTTGCCAGGCACAAAGCTTCTCAAGAGGAAAATAGAGGGGCCAACTTCTCACTGCTTGAATTTCGACTCTGGGTTTTTTGAAGCAACTCTATTGCTTTAGTTTCAATGAAGTTTGTAACTCACGTTTTCCCTGCTGATATACAAATACAAATATATATATATATATATGCATGTATATATGTGTATACACATGTGTTTGTGGGTCTGGACGTATTTTTCAGTGTTTATGTTGAATTTTGGTGTCTTTGCAGACGTGTTTGAGCAAAGGTGGCGGTTTCCATTTCCCACCATGTCATGTACTCGATATTTGTAGTTTTAGGATTTTGTTCGATGTTCCCTTGGACCTCTGGGCTCTTATGGTCTTCTCTCCTATCCCAATTGGTTTTGAGGAGCCTCTTTGTTCTCCAGAATCTGATATTCCAGAAATACAAGAAATTGAAGCCCCTTTCAGTGCCAAGAACTTAATTTTTTCCTGAGCCTTGGTACAAAACTGTTGAGAGCCTGCACTTGTGGAAGGACTCTTCCATTGATGTCGTACTTATCTCCAGTCCAATGGGTATGCTTGGATTGCCATTTCTTACTCGGATGAAGGGTTTCTCTGCTAAGGTATAATGGAAACTTTTCTGCTTGCTGTTTTTAATTTGAGCAAATAATACACATCATGTAATATTGTATCATGAATTCCGTGAATGCATACGTGTTAAAATTCTATATTCTATATAGCTGAATCTTGTTGTTCCTTTTATTTGATATGTGTGAGGAATTTTCCAGATCTTTAACTTACGCCAATGATAATTCAGAGGAAACCAGGAAACCGAGAAACTGGCTTTTGTGTGCATTTGTGCTGTTGATGCTGTCAAAACTGGTGGTTCAGTCATTACTCCTATGAATTAAGTTAGGATTCTTTTGCAGCCATTGGAACAAATATCTGCTTCATTAGATTCTTGAAACTTGAAGGTAGATGTTGATTATCTAAACAACGGAGGCAGATCTCTGTCTCCCATTTGTTGTAGCCAAGCTGTTCGTGTTGTAAGAAATCAATTTTCGGATTGGTGAACAAGTATATTGATGCCTTTGCAATTGGTTAGATGTAGGTGATTGTGGCCACTACTATTTGGTTTTTGTTTGCCCGTATTTTGCTGCATATATTTTTGTTGGTAAGAAGCAAAGAGCTTGGCTGTAAAGCATGCTTAGTAACCTAAAAAATCCATCCATATTGTAGGTTCCCATATACTTTATATCCTCTGTAGCTGAAGAATTATTGACTTTAACAAATATCATTCCTGAGTGGCTGTGCAGAGAGAGGCAAGAAAAGGTAGATTTACATTCTTTTGGCTCTGTAGTCCCCATATGTATGTTAATTTAAAGAACTTATTGCTTATAAACTTGGAAACTGAAAATCATTTGAGTTGGTTATTCAGCTGTTTTCTGGTGAGCCATTGTTTTCTCACGTGGAGCTCATGAAGGAGAAAAAAGTTAAGGTGTTTGCAGCAGTTCATTCACCTGAATTATTGTAAGTTCTACCATCGTCTTTTGTTTATTTATTTTTTTCAGTGAGAATATCTTTTAATGATGATGTACTATTACAGATAACTTGACTGAATTTATGCATCAGAATTGATGTAAATGTCGGTTGATCCTATACTTGTATTCTCACAATTTAGTTGGAGGCATACGATGATGTGCTGTCCTGATATCATAGACATTTTTTTTAACAATATCATTGCACTTTCACAAAAATCTTTTCAATATTTCTTTTGTTTAACTTTAGGATTCAAAGATAGATAATTGCATTTCATTAAGCTTAGAGATTCTTTCTCAGTTGCCTCAAAACATGAGTACCTGGGGAGGAAAAGGAAGCAAACATGCCGATAGAGGATTGTAGCGTGAGATCACTTTAGAAAGAATATTAAGGAAAACAAAAAATAAGGGTGCATTTTGTAGGTCATTTTGGTTGTTGTTGTAAACGCTTTTTATGCATTTCTTTGGAGATTAACATTTTGTGCATAGAACAAATGGGCAGGAGCCGTGCATAGTATTTTCTCCTAACGGGAGTCTGCATCTTGGTCCTGTTGTTCATTTGCTTCGGCGTTGGTGTGGGGATCACAACTCTCTACTTGTTCTCGAGGTGCTTGTATATCCCGTAAATTTTACCAATTTTTTTGACATCTGCTGTGTGGTCATATCTCGTCTACACGACTATGGGAACAAAACTTTGCTAATATCTGAGTTAAAAATATTGCATGTGTTCGTTTCAGAATGGAGTTGATGCTGAACTGGCTCTTCTGCCTTTCAAGCCCATTGCAATGAAGGTTCTTCAGTGCTTGTTTCTCTCGGGAATATAGTAGCATAATTTTAAACTCTACACCTACTTTCTTCCTTGTTTTCCTTCTCTTGTTGCTCGAAATATCATGCTCTTGTGGATATTTTGTTGCCTATCCATTTTCCTCCCCATCCCAAGGACACATTGGAATGACCTTGTACCCCTTAGCTTTTAACAACACTTGCATTTTACCTTTTGGCAGGTTGAGAAAAGTTCAGCCACTGTTGGAAGTTTTGCAACCTAAAGTTGTTGCGGTAATATCCATTCATCTAATCATACTATTTCTCTTTTCTTCCGTTATTTAGCTTTTCTTCTTTTAAAATTGATTTAATTCGTATCTGTTGAATGTATTTACTTGAGGATCTGAAGATTTGTATTCCGAAATCAACATCGTTCTCAGTATTGCTAAACACTAATTATATCGAGCTTGAAGAGCTCAGAAGTAGAGATTCCAATGGACTTGGCCGCTCAATTGAATTTCAAGAAGTTGAAACAAGAGCACATTAGTGTCACGAGATTAAAGGGTGAGCTCACCATCACCCATGGAAAACATCAGTTGCTCCCGGAAATGAACCGATAGACTTGAAATGTAGGCGCATTATGTACTGGGGTTCACCCGATATAGAGAGCCTTCTGACAGTACTATCAAAGATGGGCATTAAGGGAACTGTGGGAGATGGCACCATGGATGGCGAATCTGAAAACGTCTCTCTGGTGCAGATCCATAAACCCAATAGAGCTTGCATAGAAATTGAGGCGACTGGTACAGTTATTACTGCCGTTGATTAGAATTTAGCTTCCCATATTTCGGATGCTATTTGTAGTGTTCCGGCTGGTATTTAGGGGACAAACGGCCTTGTTGGTTTATAAGTTTGAACCGAGTTTCAAATTTTTACAAGAAATCACAAAGGTTTGAATTATAATTTAAATTGGCAAAACAAACGGGTGCAAAGTTGTTCTGTTACAAATATCTACTAGCCGAACATGGCTAACAAATCCTTGTTCAACGACATGCTCTGCAACACAGGTACTTTTTATGGGGAGACTGTTCACAAGTTATTTGTACTTGCTTTTCACAATTTCTTGTGGACATGCCCTGATATATATTGCTGAGATATATTTTCATATCATTGGATATTTTGTAAACTAGGTTCTCTAATATTTTAGTTAGTATGGACATCTCCTTATTTTTAGCTAGACTTGACATCATTTATATATATATATATTGATTCATAGCTAGCATGCTATGTTTGATTAGTTTGATTAGCTAGCAAGCATCATAGCATTTTGGATGGACCTAAAAGGGATATTGGCGTAAAGAGGAAAACAACCAAAAACGATTATTACAAAGGCAATTTGGGCTTTTTAGTGGGATGGAGCAACATCGTTCTCTGCTGGACCAACAACAACAAGGCAACAATGATCTCCTTTTTATTGTCTCCCACTATCTTTCCCTCCATTCTTAAATATCACTTCTCCACTATCCTATCTTTTCAAATAAAATAATCCTACCACTATCCTAGCAAAAATCTTGGTAATCATTTTTTTAAAATTAGTTTTTGTTTGCCAAAAGAAAGCAAAATGCTTCAATTTGGATGAAATCTTTTTCTGTTGAACTGAATTCAGATGAGTTATCATCTAAAGATACCCAACATGATTTAAGTTTGCCCAATTTTCTCCAAAACTCAGCTTATGAGATTGTTGATGCCTTAATAATATGCATGTTCGTAACTTAGCATATATAGCTAGTCATTAAAGATAAAAAGAAACTAGAAATCAAGGTGGCATATTTAAATGAATAAAATAAAATAAAATAAGATAAACCATTACTTAACAAATAGCCAAGTCACTTAAGCAAAATGAAAGAAGTCAAATTCTGATAGTGAACAACTTGTCACCATATTATAACAATTGCAAGTGGACAAAATCTTAATGCATGTTTGATAAGCAAAACCTTAAAAGAGTCTTTATAACGACCACCACCATGAGCAAGGATAAAGAAAAGGTATTTTACACTACCAAGGTAAATTAGAGTCATTAACAATAATGACCCCTTAACCTTGGGGTCTTTATCCTTTTGCCTTTTAAACTTTAAAACTCATCGCTTTACCTTTGAACTTTAAAAATCATCACTTTACCCCTAGAACTTTCAATGCTCCTTACTTTGCCCTTGAACCTTCGATTTTTTGTTCAAATAAATAGAAATAACCTCACATCATTCACACATGGCTCGTTTAGTGTTGATATTACCCTTATAAGTGATTTATGTGCGAATCACGTGTACTTAATTCCATCTACTTAAACGAAAAATCAAAAGTTCAAGGGAAAAAGTGAGGAGTTTTGAAAATGCATGGGGTAAAAAGTAGGAGACTCTAAAGTTTAAGGACAATTGGTGTGAATAATTCGGTAAATAATATTTATGTTTCTAACTTTCCTTGTGTTTGTTAAAACCATTTAAACTCATGATTTCAAATTTCAAGCAGTCTATCGAATAAAGATCTTATTTGTTATAATATAAAGTAAGAATCTGTTACCGTGTTAAACTCTCATATGCTGCAGCGATTAGACTTATTTTTCAACTTCAAACTCATTTGTCAAATACCCTAATACATTAACCAGCCAAACCTATCACAAGCACAACAATATTTCATTCTCTTAAAATTCTATGCTACTTGGGTACAACATAATCAATTAGTAAGCCGTTTGAAAAAACGGTTAAAATAAAAAATTCTGGGTTAAGAGTTGTAGCATGTGAGAGCTTATACTGTAGTAACTTTTTGTTTTTTTACTATAGCATATGAAGCATTACACTGTTAACAGTTGAAATTCAAATAGTTCCAACCACTCTTTCAAATTGCCTATAAAATTTTTCGAAAGTTGCAATTACCACCGTAGTAGTAGTGGACTTATGGTGGATGAATGACAAAGGTTTGTAAGTGCTTATGTATCATTGCAGACCACCCCAATACATGAATCTTAATTTACAATGACAAGCACTAAGCAAAGAAAATAGAAGGAGATTCCAACAAAATGAAAAACTCTACCCTACTAAATTTGGAAAGAAACATTGCACTTTTATTAGTCAACAAGTACACATTGGAGGGGAGAATTTTATGGCATCCGCAAAACAAAGAGATACTTCTATATTTTGCAAATCAGGGGTGAAAAAACGCATTTCACTCAAATACATGGAATATTTTTGTAACTATTCCTTCAATTTAAGCTGAGTAAAAAGGTCATGCCAGGCACCTTAACAATGGGTTTAAAAGAGAGCATTTCTTTTGAAGATAGGTATCTTATTTGCAAAATCGGAGCTCTTGTTGCCATTTTCAAAAGAGAGATTTTGAAGTTTGAGTTTTTGGAAGGATACTTGACTTTAAATTTCTCTTATGTGAACTGAAAAATAATTCTATCGATAGGTATTTGTCTTTCAGCTGTAAGATTTGTAAAAAAAAAAAAAAAAGTGATTTTCAACGAATTTAACAATTTTAAAATATGTGCTATTAGTGTAGCTCCGACGAGAGAAATCACCCTTAAAAAATATATAATATTGAACTTAGTCCTTTTTAACATGCTGGAACTGGCCTCAGATGTTCAAAATGTTTGAAGCTATGAAGTATGAACCAAATGCACCATGTTTGGCAAAATTAGTTGAAACTCATCAGTTTTAACTTAAATAGTGTAAGCACTTACATGGTGCAATATAAAACAAAAATATTCTACAGTGTAAAGTTCTGACATACAATAATAATTTCAATTCAAACTCTCAATTTTAACTCACTTTATAAACACTCTATTTGATTGGATTGTTTTTCCCTGTAAATAGTTAAAGAAATTTAAGTCCTATATTGTTAAAATACAAAAACAAACACCAACTTATAAGTACATTGATTCACTTCACTTAACCAATTGACCTTTTAAGATGAAAGCACTACAAGAAAAACTACATTTAACGACATATTATTTACGACATGTAATTTTTGAATGTCGCTGAAAAGTACAAACAACGACTCTTCAACAAAGATGTCATTAACGATATTTGAAATGTCATCTATAAAGGGTGTCGTGGAATCTCCAAGGCTTTGACGACATCTCCTACTTGTCGTTAAATAATTTAACGACACTAAACTATTGTCGTTAAAATGAGACCTTTAATACGACATCTATATAGATGTCGTTAATTATTGTTTCAAATGTTATTAACGACATGTTTGTTGAAAATGTCGTTGTATGTACTTTTCAACGACATTCAAAAATTATATGTCGTAAATAATATGTCGTTAAATGTAGTTTTTCTTGTAGTGAAGTTTAAGTCTTTAGAAAGTTCAGTTCTATCTCTAGAAAATGTTCAAAATGAATAAATAAAAAAGAAAGGGGTCTAGTTTTCATTTTTGAATGTTAAAATAGTTTTCTCCTGAAGCACTCCTTCCGCAACAAAATGAATAAGTATTTCTTGTATTTCCTTAAAAAGAATGGATATTTATCTTTTTATACTATTTTAAGTTAATTTAAAACTTATGCCTTTGATTTTTAATATCATCAAATGTATATCTTTAGATTAAATTTAATACATAAATTTATATTTTACTTCAGTCAATAGTTGATTTTAACATTTAAAATGATCAAATTACCCTTAAGTAAAATAGAAAAAAATTAAAACTTAAAAAAACAAAAATAAAAACATTCAAAACACCTATTTTTGAGGGTGTTCTATATATCTTTGAAGTCAAAAACTTTAATATAAAGTTTTTCAAATGTATAAAATTTCTTATTTTTCAATTTGAGGGTATTTTGGGTTATTTTTTAAATCAATTTTGAATATTGATTGAGAAAATGTATAAATTTGCGTATGAAATCCAATCTAAAAGTATAAATTAGATAAGATCCAAAACCAAAGGTATAGTGTTTGAATAAACCTAAAATACATGGTATAAAAAGGTAAATAACCCTAAAAAGAATGTAGAGAGTGTTTAGGAATCAAGTTCTAAGATCAAAATTCCAAGTGTTACTATATAAAGCAAAAATAAATTGCAGTATAAAGCTTGCACATAATATTTTAACTTTACGTTTTAATTTGATTCTTAAACAGAACTGGTAATCTTTTTTTTTGGGGGGGGTGTTAAAAAACAGAAGAATGTAATCTGATTATGCCAACTACTTAAATGTCTTTATCAATAACCCAACCAAGTCTCCTATCGCCACCATAATTATTGTAGTAGTAACTAACTAGGGATCACATTCAATTCGGCCATTTTGCACTTCAAAATCATGTTGTCTGCCAAACTTAACCGTTCAAGAATTTTTCTCCCTGTAAATGTGAGTGGTTAGTGCAAACAAGCTGGGTTCCATCTTTGACAATTCCACCAAAAACATTAATGTTTATATGATCATGATGCCTCTACTGTCGGTGATATGTTCGAATTCCATCCTTCCTTTCCATCAATAGTGATTAATATAATCTAACAAAATGCACATACACAAATTTGGCTTCTCATCAAGTTAGATCTTGACTTGGAATTCACCAGGTAGCCTAACTTATTTTTTTGTGTAAATCACTTTTTTTTATCCGAAAGTAACTTCACTAACTTTAATGGGATGGAGAATTAGGATATTTTTCTAGTGGCGGAGCAAAAAAATATTTTTAACGCATTAAATAAGAACATAATTAAAATTTTCAATTATCGAATGAGGGCACATTTTTAATTTTCTTACAAAGTTGAGGTATAACTGAAATTAGGGCACAACTAAAAATTTATACAAACATTAAGGGCAAAAATTAAATTTTCAAAATATCAATGGGCGCACTTATACCTCCCTCTGTCTCTATAACATTGTAACTTCGAAGCCTTACTTTGAAGTCCATATCTAATTAATTGTTCCTTGTTTGTTTTAGAGGTTTAACTATAATCTTAACCTTTTTGCCTTAATGTTCTTTTTTTTTTTCCACATAAATTTGAATTTATATGAACTATCTATTTAAGTGTATGAACCAAACGGGTCATCAATAGATAGTAGGACATAGGGGATTGGTGAGTAAAATATAGGCCTATCTTATTAATAAAATTGAATAAAGTCTTTTTCATTTCATTGATAGGTTTCAAAATTTCTTCCACAAGCAAAGAGATGTGAAACATTGATGACATCAATAATCCCCTTCAATTAGAAAGAAAAAAAAAAGTTGCTTTTCCTTATGAGGTATGCTAAGGTCATAGTTGGTTGAGTCATCTCCAACTTGACTACTAGCATATATATCACTTAGCCAGCTAGCTTTGAAGTCATAGCTTCATGAGCTGCAAAAAAAAAAAAGCGAAAATCTCATCTAAATTCACTACTCTTTCATAGGCAACCTAGAGCTTGTCATGGATGTTGAAGGTGAAAGTACGTTCGAGGTAAACTTCATCAAAAGTCATATTGTCAAAGCTTTCAGTCCCTCATTGCCAAATCCTAATGTCCTAAATTTATCCAACCTAGACCTCCTTTCTGGTCGGTTTCCTGTAACATACTTTTATTTTTATCGTAACTCACTTGCCAATGAGTACACTAGTCCACTTATAATTGAGAGCCTTAAAAAATCCCTTGCTATTACCCTTAAATACTATTATCCCTTTGCCGGTCGAATTGTTCAGAATGTAGATAGTTGTGAGCCGCAAATCATATGTGACAATTCTGGTGCCCTTATTGTGGAAGCCAAAGCCAACATCCCCATAAAAATGTTGGACTTCTACAACCTCAACAAGTCTCTTGAAGGGAGGCTTGTTTCCATCACTCCTGGCTTCCCTTTGCAAATCCAGGTAACACACTATACTTGTGGAGGCATTTCAATTACATTCACCTTTGACCATGCCCTAGGGGACGCCAGTGCCTTTGGTAAGTTTCTTGTCTCATGGTCCGAAATAGCTCAAAATAAGCCTATATCTTGCAAACCAAACCATCAAAGAAACCACTTTGTTGCACGTATCCCTCCTAGTTATCACCCTTCCTTGGATCAAACCTTTGTCAAGTGCACCATTGAAGAGATAATGAACATTCCGACACCCAAAATCTTGCTCAAGCGCCTCTATTTTATCGATGCGTCGAGCGTTGATTGGCTGCAAAGCCTTGCAAGTGTCAATGGCAAGAGGAGAACAAAAGTTGAGGCATTTTCTGCCTATGTATGGAAAATTATGGTCAAAGCTATTGACAAAAACCAAACTACGTGCAAGATGGGTTGGTTAGTGGACGGACGTACTAGAATGTGTAAGGGTCAGACTTCCTTGACCAATTACATAGGAAATGTGCTGTCTCTAGCTTTTGGAGAGGCAAAAGTTGATGACTTGAAGCAAGGTTCCATATCAGATATTGCAAATAAAGTTCATGATGCAATTTCAAAGGTGACAAATGAGGCTCATTTCTTGGACTTGATTGATTGGATTGAGTGTCACAGGCCTGGGCTAATGTTGTCAAGAGTTGTGTTGGGCCAAGGTGGGCCAGCCCTGGTTTTGTCCTCAGGAAGAAGGTTTCCGGTTGCTGAGCTGGACTTTGGATTTGGGGGCCCAGTGCTAGGAACAGTGTGTTCAACTGTTGAAAGAATTGGAGTTGCTTATTTGAACCAAAGGCCCAGTGCAAGTGGAGATGGCTCATGGACTGTGTCAGCCATCCTGTGGCCGGAATTTGCAGCCGCGTTGGAATCGGATCCAATATTTCAGCCCATGACTGCAAGCCATCTTCAATTGATCTAATTATTCTGTTTTTTTACTTTTCTTTTGTCCTTTTTCTTTTTAAATTTTAAGGTGCTTTAATGATGAATGTACAAAAGGCTGAAAGAGTGGGGCAATTAGAGGGGTCTTGTATTTATCTCTGTTCAACAAAGAAGAAAAGATATCTTCTTCTATCTAATGTAAGTATACTTCTAATATGTGGGCCAAGTGAATATAGATATCAGCAACTTGTTCAACCAACATTACACTACTCTAATGCTCATCTCCTAGTAAGAGTAACAAACACCATCTTCCTAGCATGTTTTTATTCCCAATGATAAAAATGCCAAGAAATTAAGATTTATAACTTAATGTTTAAATTTTGAATTCTTCATTCAATTGGCACTTTGATAATGTACTGCTTAGAAACAAGCACTTCCTGTATGCATTCTTTACATTTTTTAAGGATATGTGAGTTGGGAAATACTTAACAACTGAAAAAAAAAAAGACAATAAAATAAAATAAAAGTCGAAATAAAGAATAAGAACGAAACTTAGAGGTTATGCTTAATAAAATAACTTTAATCGATGTAAAAGAAAGTGTAATAAGGATAAAATGTTTTAATAATACACATTAAATAAATAACTCAATGAAGTGAATTTAAAAATATTAGATATTAGGGGAAAGCAACAAAAAAAATACAAAAATAAAAAGTAACAAAGAATGAAGGACTAAAGATGCAAATAAAAGAAAGGAGGACAAAAACACAAAAGAAAGAAAGGCAATATATATATATACACATATATAAATATATAAAGGAAAGGAAGACACGCTAAAAAAAGGAAAAATAAAATGTCATGTGTCAGCGGCATATTGCTTAGCACATTGCAACTTTTATGTGTAAATTGTAACTAGTCGGCCATGCACGCATCAAGTAGTAATTAATTTTTTATAACGTAGAGTACAAACAATAATATGCAATAATAATAATAATAATAATAAAAATTTACTTAGAGGTTTAGAAAGAGTATACATTGATTGGTAGCATGCTTCGTCTAATAATGATTTCATACCTAACTCTATCATAATGTGTAGAGTCTGAATTCTCTACACCTAACTTAGAAGAAGAAAAAAAGAAAGAAGAGAGAGTATATATCAATAGTAGTTTAAGTCAAAGGTTATATTTGGTCATAAAAACACATGACACATTCTAAATAACAAGGCTTAAAAAAATAAAGTTGAAACTTGAATGGAAAGGAAAAAAAAAAATCACATAAAACTCACCATTTAAACTACCATAATATGAACAAAAATTATAAAATAACAAAATGAAAAAAAAAGAAGAATTGAAACTTAAAATTAGAAGAGAAAAACGTAAAACACCTAAAGCTCACTATTTTAGATGACCATAAAATGAAACATAATTACAAATCCACTCTTTTGTACATTTAAATAAGGATCCAGGATTTAAGAACAAAAATAAAAGAGTTTTACAAAAAGAAGCACCGAAAAGGTGTGGCAAGCCAGAAGAAAAGAAAGAAAAAAAAAAAAAAGTTCAAAGGAAAAAAGAAGAGCACCCAACCGGTGCGTATGGATGTAACGCGAGAGGTGAAAAGTTCAAACATAGTTAAAATACAATAAACAAGTCGAGGGATTTTGAAGAATGGAGTTAAGAAAATTTAATTTTGACAAAATAATTTTTTTTTTTTTTTTTTTACAGTTTTTTGGCTAAAAAAATATTTTTTTTAGATATGAAAATAGTTTTAGTTTTTTTTCTTTTTATTCTGTTGAGATTTTTTACCTAATTATAGTTATTTTCATCTTTTTTTTGAAAAAAACTGAAACAATCTAACTACCTAAAAAAACGTATTTTTTTCTGCAAAAAAAAAAAAAACTTTTCCTTAATTAAGATTTTTTTTTTTACCCTTTCATCAAAATCTATTTATTTGGCTTAAAATAGAAAATTTGAGTTCAAACAAAAATAAATATCCCAAATAAAACTTTAGAGTTTTCGAGAGTTTAAATCACGTAATTGTCATCTTATTGTGGAATAAAAGAAGTTTTAAAAACCCAACGAGATGGCGGGTGAGAGAGAGTGGTGCTCCTGAAGGGATATCGTCGGAAGAATGGGATCTGATATGGAGAAGTGCAAAGAAGGTCAAGAGACGAAGGGGGACATCACCGGTGAATGATTTGATTCCAACAACTGATATTCCTGAGGGTAGAAAAGCATCTTCTCCTTTGGGATGATCCTACATGACAGCGCTCCGGGTGGGACCTCCCCATGCAGATGGTCAAGACAGGGACTGCATGGAAACGGAATATGAGGATGATGAATTTAATACGGAGGACGAGGAGACTGATTCGGAAGACGAAAGTGATGATGAGGAAGAATCAATGAATGCTGAAACAGATCCTTTTTGCCCAATTATTTCTCTCTCTAGAGAGGAAAAGAGGGATATGAGGAAGCCATGGAAGACACCTGTGATCATCAAGACCCTCGGTATCAAAGTGGGCTATAAGTTTTTGGAGAAACGCCTTGTCACAATGTGGAAGCCTTCGAGAGCGATGGATTAGAAATGAATTCTTTATTGTCCGCTTTCAGAGAAAGGAAGACTTCATGAAAGTTTTAATAGGAGGTCCTTGGATTATAAATGACCACTACTTGGCCGTTCGGATATGGCGTCCGGAATTTAACCCGGAAGAAGCCGTGGTGAACAAACTTGTTGTTTGGGCTAGGATTCCTGGGATTCCAATGGAGTATTTCAATGAGCATTTCCTTTGGAAACTTGGACAGATAATGGGGAAGGTCGACAATAATACCGAATGGGCGGTCCATGGCAGGTTCGCCAGGATATGCGTGGAGGTTGATTTAACCAAGCCCCTGTTATCGCAATTTTTCCAGCGAGGTAAGGTTCGTCGAATCCTTTACGAATCAATCCACTGCCTATGCTACAAATGTGGAATCTATGGCCATGTCTCAAATAATTGTCCTTCAGTTAAGAATAATGAGAGTAGTGAGATGCATGAAGGGGAGTTGGAGGGTGCGTGTAAGTCCGGAGAAGTCGCTTCACCGGAACAGATGCCGGAAAACTCGTATGGATCGTGGATGCTTGTTCAATGGTCGACAGTCCATCTTGATGTCAATCTGGAGATAAAAATGGAAAAAAAATGATGGTAACAAAGAGGCTAAATCTTCCCATAACCGTTACGGTGACCGATCCCGTTTTAGACCTCCAATTGTGGAACAAAATATGGAAATCCCAACGAATTTCAAGGAGTCTAATTTGGTTGAGGATTCTCAGCAGCAAATCCATGGAATTGATTGGAAAGAAAGGAAAAATGGCAAAAATAAATTAAAGACGTCGTCAGCGGAGTTTGAGGAGCAATTGGAGACTCTTGTGGAAAAAAGTCAGATGGATAGCCATAAGAAGAAATCCGAGTATGTGCCCCCTATCTCAGTTAATAGTGCACTGGATAAAATCCAAAATATCCCTGACAAGCGGGATCCTCGTTTAGCCCTTATGGATATCACTAATGAAAAGCGTATATTAACACCTTTGGCTAGAAATGGGTGTTATCAGAAAGCCCCTCATATGCAAGCTGACATCAACTATTCTGTCTCCTCAAATCTAAGTCAGCCGTCACTAATCCAACATGGTGACAAAGATGCCACTTATGTTGCCATGTTGGAAGACCTCCTCCACATTTCGGCATTCACGAAACTTTGGTGGATGAAAAGGATACTCTTGACCATGATGCAGGCATGCAGGATATCTCGTTGGATGTTATCCAACGTGAATGTTAATGCTTTTGGTTTTTCTTCTGGGTTTCCTTCCTTTTTTGATTTAGAAGTTTATATGAAACTCGTGGCATGGAATTGCAGGGGAGCAGGTGGAGCTGATTTCACTTGCTCTGTTAAAGAGTATCTGCGGAATTGTAAGCCAGATGTTTTAATTATTATGGAGCCCAGAATAAGCGAAGTGCAAGCAATTAACATAATCAAAAAGCTTCGATGTAAGAAGTCATTTATTGTAAAGGCCAATGGGCTCATGGGGGGCATCTGGACTTTAACTTTCTCACCTTTAATTAAAATGGAGGTTATTTCTTCTTTAGACAAAGCTATGCATTTCAGTGTGCAATATGATAATGGGGTGACCTGGTGCATGTCCTCCATCTATGCAAGTCCTAATCCAATCTTTATAAATGGTCTTTGGCAAGAGCTCTTTGATATGGCTGAAAGTATGGTGATGCCGTGGGTTCTACTTGGAGACTTCAACGACATCTCTTCTCTAGAGGAACAATTAGGAGGGGCGGGAGCCGATCCTATTAAATGCAATCTGTTTTGTACTCGGGTTGAACATTGTAGTTTAATAGACTTGGGTCTTGGGGACAGAAGTATACGTGGAGGGGGCCTAAGTGGCCAAACCTCGATCGAGTTTACAAGAGGCTTGATAGAAGTTTATTTAATGTTGCTTGGCGTAATCTTTTTCCGGAGGCCCGCTTGGCGGTTCTTCCTTGAATTAAATCAGACCGCCATCCGATTCTTCTTGATACGGATAGAAAGTTCTGCATCAATAAAAGTAATCGACCTTTTCATATGGAGGCAGTCTGGCTTATGCATAAGGAGTTTCCTTCGGTCATTCAGAATGCTTGGCAGCCAGGTAGTGATTTTTTCAGTAACATTAATTCTCTTAAAGAGAAGCTTCTTGAATGGAATAGATCATCTTTCGGAAACATTTTTTCAAGAAAAAGAAGACTTCTTGCTCGATTAAATGGCATACAGAAAAGTCTCATGCATCAGCCCAAAATTTTTCTGGAAGATTTAGAGGCCTTCTTGAATAAAGACCTTGAAGAGGTCCTCCTACAAGATGAAATTCTCTGGAGCCAAAAATCTAGAAACAACTAGATTATATTGGGCGATAGAAACACTCATTTTTTTTCACACTTCCACTATTGTTAGAAGACACAAAAATAAGATCAAGGAGCTTCAGGATGAGGAGGGAAACTGGACTTCTGAGGCCTCGCCTTTACAGAACCATGTGGTGTCTTTTTTTATCAGAAGCTCTTCTCCTTATAGGTTAGTACTACCCCTCATTTTATTACTGAAAGTGTTTTCCCTATTCTCCCAAGAGGCAGATTGGATCACCCGGATATTGATAATTCTAATTCTAAGGTTTGGAGGGCCATTCATAATATGGGACCTCTAAAGGCGCTAAGATCAGATGGCTTTCAAGCCATTTTTTATCAGAAATGTTAGAGGATGGTAGGCCCTCAACTTTGTGGTCTTGTCAGGAATTGTTTCAGAACAGGCTGCATCGCTAAGGAGCTCAATGAAACTTTTTTGGTGCTTATCCCCAAGATTGCCTTACCAGAAAGGATCACGCAATTCAGACCAATGTCCCTTTGTAATGTTACATTTAAATGTATTACAAAGGTTCTCATTGATAGGCTGAAGAGTTTACTTCCTGATCTTATTTCGCCCAACCAAGCTAGTTTATGCCCGGCCGCTTGATACAGGATAATATCATTGTTGCCCAAGAAATTATCCATTCTATGTTGCGTAAGAGGGTCAAGAGGAAATTTATGATAATTAAAGTTGACATAGTGAAAGCTTATGATCGGTTAGAGTGGAGCTTTATTAAAGAGACTCTCGAATTAGCTGGCCTTCTGCGCAAATTTGTGCGAGTTACTATGGATTGTGTCACCTCTTCTTCCTTCATAGTTTTATGGAATGGAGAAAAGTCTGAAACCTTTGTGCCCTCTCGAGGTATTAGGCAAGGAGATCCCCTTTCTCCGTATCTCTTTGTCCTCTGCATAGAGAGACTTGCTTATGGAATCAATGATAGAGTTAGAAATGGTATATGGAAACCTTTCCGTATAGGGGGAACTGGCCCTTCTATCTCCCATTTGATGTTCGCTGATGATTTGCTCTTAGTTTCAAAAGCCTCTTTAGAGCAAATGCACATGATCAATTCCTGTCTCTCTCTTTTTTGCAATGCTTCGGGAGAAAAGGTTAGCCCTTGTAAAACTGCTATCTTTTTCTCTAAAGCTACAGATCACAATATTATAAATAAGATCAAAGAAGCGTCGGCCTACAAGGTGGTAGACTACTTAGGGGATTATCTTGGTGTTCCCTTATGGAGAGGTAGAGTGACGAGGAAGATGTACAACCATATCGTTGAAAAAGTTAGGACTTGTTTAGCAAGATGGAAAAGCGGGTGTCTTTCTTTAGCCGGACGTGCCACCGTGATTAACTTAGTAGCGTCAACTATGCCTCAATATGCAATGCAGAGTGCCCCAATCCCAAAAGGTACTATAGAAGAAATCAACAAACTTAGCCGCAAGTTCCTTTGGGGTGGTACTGATGACAAGCGCAACGCATCTAATTTCATGGAACAAAGCTTGTAGTCTAAGGGAGTTTGGAGGCCTTGGAATTCGGGACCCTTCAGTGATGAACTCGACCTTCTTAGTAAAACTGGCTTGGTGCTTCAAAAATAAGGACTCGTTGTGGACCGATCTTTGAAAGTAAAGTATGGGAATCGGGTAGGGAATAACCGAGGACAGGACTCTTCACCTCTCTGGAAGTCTGTTTGGCCGTGGATTAGTCGCCGAGGGAGTTCTCAGCTTGGACCATTAAAAATGGCCAATCAGTGTCATTTCTCAAGGATACCTGGATAAGTAACTTGGGCCCCATATGCGAGCACATTTTTGGCAATCTTTCGAATGATCTTATATCTCTAAAAGTTTGTGATATGGTTTTTTGATATGGTTCATCTAGTAGGGACATGGAATTGGGAGTTAATTACTCAAATAGTTCCAGCCCATATTTACCCACCAATCGCAGCCGTACCACCTCCTTCGGTCTCAAAGGGGAGGACGTCAGACTTTGGAGGCATTCATCTGATGGCCTCTTCAGCTCCAAGTCGGCGTATGTTACGCTTGCGAATGTGAATTGGGATTCACCTAGTGAAATTTGGAAGCTGATATAGAAGTGTAAAACTCCTCTCCATATCAATCATTTTCTCTTGATTTATGCCCATGGTCGATTGTTAACAAAGGCCAGGATATTTCATTGTTGTATGGGGTCTTCTAGTGCCTGTCATCATTGCCCAGGTGTAGAGGAGACCGAGCTTTATGTCCTTTGAGACTGATTTCCCCTAGCTGAGTGGGATTGGTTTTTCCAACTAGATAAGGATGCTTGGTTAGCTGCTAATTTGAAAATTAAAGGCTGCTCTAATGGCCACTATTGCTAGAGTGATATGTTTGCTTGTGTCTTATACCTCTATGGTCGTGGAGGAATAGAGAAACTCACAAGGTTGGTTTCTCTCGCCCTTCTAATGGCCTTGCTGCTACTCATGGTTTTGTGCGTAATTTGACGAGAGCCTAGGATATCTCGGCGAATGTTAATCCATCGCTAATGAAAGAGTGGAGGTGTATCAAATGGAATCCCCCTGCAAATGGTGTGATCAAGCTTAACGCAGACGGCGCTTGAAAAAGTTGTCTGGGTCCGATGGGTGCGGGAGGCATTCTTCGAGATGAGATCAGAATTTGTCGAGGTGGCTTCTTTCGAAATCTTGGCATTGGCAGTGCTATTAAGGCAGAGCTGTGGGGCCTTTTTTTTGGGGCTTAATATGGCATGGGACAAAGGGTTCAGGTGAGCTGAAGCTGAGCTTGATTCAACCACTTGTTTGAGCCTCGTTTGGTCATTCACAGGTACGAGGATCCTTGCTGATATCAAAGATCTGTTGAACAGAGATTGGATCATCACCCTTACCCATGTTTATGGAGAAGGCAACAAGTGGCAGATTGGCTTGCAAACTATGCTGTCTCGAGCACTTTGTCATCTAGTTTTGTTGAAGACTTACTGCCGGGCCTCAATACTTTAATTAGTAGTGATTTTTTAGGAGCCTTGTGTTATTTTTAATTAATTTATTATTATTTATTTGGTTTTTTAAATGATAATAAATAAATAAAAATAAATTTAAATGGTCTAGTAGACACGTATTTTTTAAAGGGTGTCAATCAAAGGGTATTCAGAACTGTTATAACGCTTCAGAAAAAATACCTCTTTTCATGAAAGGTAACGTACACCCTGATGGTGGGTGTCTATAAATATCATGTTAAAGAGAGTCCCTAAGTCTACGCAATTATTTCATAAATACACCATCTCTAAACTTGCAGAAGGTTTAGAAGATTCTCTTTCTTTCACAAATTTTGTTTCTTCAGGAATTCTTTTCAGAAAAACTCTTCATTCATTCATCAGATTATCAATGGCTGGAGGTCAGTTTTCGTTCTTTACGTTTCCGCATTTAGATGATTTTTCATGCAATTTGGTTTATGCATATATGAAAATCATAACTCTGTTTATATGTAAATATTCTTCATTTGGTATCGAGAGCGTGGTTTTTTCTCTGCCTTGATATATCTGAATTGAGTTTTTCAAAATACTTAAAACTTTGTTGAATTTGAAATCTTTTGTTGATGTTTTTGGATGAAAACCAACGTTAGAAATCATTAGGAAATTGTTTTTCTATCATTTTTGGGTTTTTTAAAACATCACTTTTGGTACCCTTAAGGTATAGAAACGATCGGGTCTACAATTGAACCCATTTGGGTCAAATTCAGACGAAGAAGACCCGAATAACGAGAAAAATTGAAATCAGGGGCCAAAAAACGACATGTCGTTTTGGCCCGTTGAAGTCGCTTTTTCAACCTTAAAACGACATGTTGTTTTTCATGATGAAAAACGATACGTCGTTTAACTGAAAAGGGGGCCATTTCTTGTCAAAACGACACGTCGTTTTCGGGGCTTGATGCCAAAACGACATGTCATTTTTTAGGCATAAAAAAAAATCCAAAATTTTTTTTTTCAGATTTTTAATTTGGGTATTTTGGAAAATTGTTTTCTTTTTTTTAATAAATCTAAAATTAATTATAATGAAATCTAAAATTTTATTATTTATATTTAAATAAAATTTTAGAAATTAATTTTAGATATGTTATTGAATTTATGCATAATTTATTTTGCATGTATTCTTTAGTTGTTATTTCTTTTAATACATGAAAATTTATTCATATTTTATGCATGAAAATTAAAAGTCTTCGGTGATTTGTATAATTTTATTTAATTTAAAAGTAGCAACAACATCTTAGATTATATTAAAATTATACGTTAAGTTTTTAAATCACATTTAGTTAAACGGACATTAATTGTAACTAATTATGTTTAGTATAGTGAAATTTATCCCACAGAAAATTTTGTTATATTAAATATGATTGGTTAGGATAAAATATTGAACTATTTTCTTAATTTGCCCATAGGGATTAAGAAATAGAATATAGTTTAATAGTTTGATCATATGGTTGTATGTGAATCAATGTGAATTAGAAACTTAGCCCACAGACAGTTTTTATGTCATATGATTCATAATTTTTGTTGCATGATTTACATTGGTAAAACATGACATATAGTTATTAGCTACAAATTTTGTGACATGAGCATGTATGTTTGATGTACTGCAGTAATTCAACCTGTTAATTTATCTGATATGAAATGTGATATTCCAGAGCTTAAAGGTGATAACTATAAAATTTGGAAGGAGAGGATTCTCCTTCATTTGGGGTGGATGGACATTAACTATGCCATAAGGAAAGATGAACCGCCCTCTATCACTGAGACCAGCACTCCAGATGATGTTAGTCGATATGAAAAATGGGAGCGATCCAATCGTCTCTCAGTTATGTTCATAAACACTAAGATCTCTGTTGGGATTAGGGGTTCGGTTGATCAATATGACAATGTCCGAACATTACTGAAGGCTATTAATGAGCAATTTGAGTCTTCAGATAAGGCATTGGCAAGCACCCTGATAATGCAGTTTTCATCCTTGAAGCTTACCGGTATAAAAGGCGTGCGTGAGCATATCATGCGCATGAGGGATATTGCGGCTCAATTGAAGACGTTTGAGGTTGAAATGTCTGATTCGTTCCTGGTACATTACATTTTGAACACTCTACCCTCTGAGTATGGTCCCTTTAAGATCTCCTATAACATACATAAAGACAAATGGTCAATTAATGAGCTATTGACCATGTGTGTTCAGGAGGAGGGAAGACTCATCATGGAAGAGGGAGAGAAAGTAAATTTGGCAACCCAAGGTAATAAGAAAAGGTCTCAGACCAAGCAAAAGGGGAAAGGCAAGGCTTCTTCCCAGCCGGATATTAAGAAGGAGTTCAAGTGCTTCTTTTGTAAGAAGAAGGGGCACGTAAAGAAAGACTGTTCCAAATTTCAGGAATAGCTTGATAAGAAAGGTACTCAACTCTCACTTGTTTGTTATGAATCCAATATGATTGATGTTAATTATAACACATGGTGGATTGATTCCGGTTCTACAATCCATGTTACCAATTCCCTACAGGGATTGAAAAACCTGCGGAAGCCAGTGGGAAGTGAGCAGAGCATCTATTGTGGAAATAAAATGCGCTCACATGTGGAGGCTATAGGAACGTGCAAACTGATTTTAAGTAGTAGCTTTATTTTGTATTTGGAAAAGACATTCTATATTCTTAGTTTTTCTAGAAATTTAATTTCAGTTTCCAGACTTGTATCAGTTGGATATTCCTTTAAATTTTTAGAATCTTCTTTCAATTTGTTTTATAAATCTGATTTTATTAGAGATGGTACTTTGTCTGATGGTCTTTTTCGTCTTAATTTGCAAAATGATGCCAATTATACTACTATGCACGTTCATGAAAATGTTGGTATTAAGCAATGTGTTATAAATGATGAATCCTCTATGTTGTGGCGTCGGAGATTGGGACATATCTCCATTAAGAGAATTAGTAAATGATGGAGTACTTAGTGCTTTAGATTTTACTAATTTTGATACTTGTGTGGACTGCATTAAGGGTAAGCAGACCAACAAGTCAAAGAATGGTGCCAAGAGGAGTTCTGATTTATTGAAAATCATACATACAGATATTTGTAGTCCAGACATGGACACTTACTCTCAAAGGTACTTCATCTCCTTCATAGATGACTACTCACGGTACATGTATCTCTACTTGCTTAAAAAAAAAAAGAAGCACTAGATGCTTTTAAGGTCTTTAAAGCGGAAGTAGAGAAACAATGCAGAAAACAAATTAAGATCGTGAGATCGGATAGAGGTGGAGAGTACTACGGTAGATACACTGAGTATGGACAAGCACCTGGTCCATTTGCTAAATTTCTATAAGAACATGGGATTGTTGCCCAATACACTATGCCTGGTTCTCCAGACCAGAATGGTGTAGCTGAAAGAGGAAACTGAACATTAATGGACATAGTGCGAAGTATGCTTGCTAGCTCCAAACTTCCTGAGTTCTTGTGGATTGAAGCTCTTAAGACGACAATGTACATATTGAACCGAGTTCCAACCAAGGCTGTTCCTAAGACACCTTTTGAGTTATTCAAAGGTTGGAAACCTAGTTTGCGACATGTACGCATTTGGGGATGCCCGTCAGAGGTAAGAGTTTATAATCTACAAGAGAAAAAGCTAGACCCAAGGACCATAAGTGCATATTTTGTTGGTTATGTTGAACGGTCTAAGGGATATAGATTTTATTGTCCATCTCATAGTACTAGATTTGTGGAATCAAGGAATGCAAAATTTCTTGAGAATGACTTAATTAGTGGGAGCAATCGATCCTGGAATACTGTTCCTGAGAAAGATCATACAGATGCTCAACCTTCCACTTCTTATGATAGATTGATTGTTGTGCACAACACGCCTAAAGTTCAAATGCGTGATGAACAACAACATGTCATTCAAGTTCCACAGACTGCTAATCATGAAATAGATCCAACTGAACAACAGATACAGGAACCTGTTGAACAGTTTGTTGAACAACATGCTCCTCAAGAGAATGTTGAACCAACATTAATGAGATCTACTAGAGAAAAGCGATCGATGATACCTAGTGACTATATTGTGTATCTACAAGAGTCTGACTACAATGTTGGAGCCAAAAATGATCCTGAAATGTTTTCACAGGCCATAAGTTCTAAGGAATCTAACTTATGGTATAGTGCCATGAAAGATGAAATGGATTCTATGGCCTCTAACAGAGTCTGGAATCTCGTTGAGTTGCCTAATGGTGTAAAAGCCATTGGATGTAAATGGGTCTTTAAAACAAAGAAAGACTCATTGGGCAACATTGAGAGACATAAAGCAAGACTCGTTGCCAAAGGATTCACTCAAAGAGAAGGAATTGACTATACGGAGACTTTTTCTCCTGTATCTAAAAAGGATTCTCTTCGAGTCATTATGGCATTGGTTGCCCATTTTGATCTGGATTTGCACCAAATTGATGTGAAAACGGCATTCCTTAATGGTGATCTAGAGGAAGAAGTTTACATGAAACAACCAGAAGGATTTTCCTCTAGTGATAGTGAGCATTTGGTCTGCAAGCTTAAGAAATCCATATATGGATTGAAACAAGCCTCTCGTCAGTGGTATTTGAAGTTCCATGATGTTATCTCTTCATTTGGTTTTGAAGAGAATATCATGGATCAATGTATATACCAGAAGGTCAGTGGGAGTAGGATTTGTTTCCTTGTGCTGTATGTGGATGACATATTACTTGCAACTAATGATAAGGGTTTGTTATATGAGGTGAAACAATTTCTCTCAAAGAAATTTGAAATGAAGGATATAGGAGAGGCATCTTATGTCATTAGCATTAAGATCCATAGGGATAGATCTCGAGGCATATTGGGTTTGTCTCAAGAGACCTATATCAACAAGGTTCTAGAGAGGTTTCAGATGAAAGATTGTTCACCAAGTGTAGCACCCATTGTGAAGGGTGATAGGTTCAATTTGAACCAGTGCCTGAAAAATGAGCTCGAACGGGTTCAAATGGAAAACATTCCATATGCTTCAGCTGTTGGAAGCCTAATGTATGCTCAGGTCTACACAAGACCTGACATTGCATTTGCTGTGGGAATGTTGGGGAGATATCAGAGTAACCCAGGTGTTGACCACTGGAGAGCTGCAAAGAAGGTGATGAGATACCTTCAAGGGACTAAATATTACATGCTCATGTATAGACGGACTGATAATCTAGAGGTGATTGGATACTCCGACGCAGACTTTGCTAGCTGTGTTAATTCAAAAAAATCAACATCTGGTCATGTTTTCATGTTTGCCGGTGGAGCTGTATCTTGGAGGAGTGCGAAGCAGACTTTGACTGCTACCTTTACTATAGAGGCCGAGTTCGTTTCTTGTTTTGAAGCTACTTCGCATGGTGTATGGTTGAAGAGTTTCATATCCGAGCTTAGAATTGTGGATTCTATTTCTAGGCCATTGAGACTGTACTGTGACAATTCAGCTGCGGTATTTATGGCCAAGAACAACAAGAGCGGTAGTTGAAGTAAACACATTGACATTAAATACTTGGCTATAAGAGAACGTGTTAAAGAAAAGAAAGTGGTCATTGAATACATTAGCACTGAGTTGATGATTGCCGATCCTTTAACTAAAGGCATGCCACCAAAGTTTTTTAAGGATCATGTAGTACGAATGGGACTTGGTTCCATGATGTGAATTTTATTGTACGTACATTTGGTTATTTATTTTTATGAAACTCTTATTCAGTTGTGATGTTTTCTCATATTCAGTTGTGATGTTTTCTCATATTCAGTTGTGTACAAATTCAGTTACCTTGAGAAAAATCAATTAAGTTGGTCCTAGAATAAACATAGGGTTTATTCATTAAGTTGCGTTACCATTTATGAGTTAGTATTAAGGGATATAATGTATTGTAATACATGGAAGATAATACTCATTATAAGAGGACTTATTGCCATGATTCATGTGTTTATTCCTTAAGTTTGAGATTGGTTGATTTTGGTTATTTAGAAAATTTATGTGGACCAAGTGGGAGAATGTTATTTTTAATTTATTTATTATTATTTATTTGGTTTTTTAAATGATAATAAATAAATAAAAATAAATTTAAGTGGTCCAATAGATACGTATTTTCTAAAGGGTGTCAATCAAAGGGTATTCAGAACTGTTATAATGCTTCAGAAAAAATACATCTTTTCATGAAAGGTAACGTACACCCTGATGGTGGGTGTCTATAAATATCACATTAAAGAGGGTCCCTAAGTCTATGCAATTATTTCAGAAATACACAATCTCCAAAATTGCAGAAGGTTTAGAAGATTCTTTTTCTTTCACAAGTTTTGTTTCTTCAGGATTTCTTTTCAGAAAAACTCACCAATCATTCATCATATTATTAATGGCTGGAGGTCAGTTTTCGTTCTTTACGTTTCTGCATTTAGATGATTTTCATGCAATTTGGTTTATGCATATATGAAAATCATAACTCTGTTTATATGTAAATATTCTTCACCTTGACCCTGAGACTTTGTAGACTCTGATTGTTGTCTTTGTTGTTTTGTTTGTTGGTTTTTTTTTTTCTCTTCTTTTGGGTCCTTGGCCCCGTTTACTCAACACAAACAATCTCGTAATTGTCTAGAAATTTACAACCTTTCCTAAAAAATTAGAATGCCGGGACAATATCAGGCCATACAATCTTTACATAAATACAATTAAATTAAGGCAAGAAAACAATATAATTGTATTTAACACAAACCATTCTAGAAATTTGGCGCACGCCACAAGCTAAACAAGAAGTGTCATTCTAGAATTTAGTAGGTTCTAAGTTAAAACCTCGCAGGTTTTAATTCGGCACCCGCGCCGACGACGACCTGCACCTTCGTTTGACATGATATTGTCCGTTTTGGGTATAAGCTCTTACGGTTTTGCTCTTAGGCTTTACGCTAAAAGGCCTCATACCATTGGGAGATGTTGTCATTACTTATGAACCACTACCTATGTCCATTCTTAGGTGGTGTGGGACTGTAGAACCCACCATATCTTGGCCCTCTTCGCCTCAAGGGAATTATGGTTGTAATAATCACCCCACTTTTGGGGCTTTAACGTCCTCGTTGGCCACACTTTCGACTAGGTCAAGGCTTTGATGCCATCCGTAATGACTCGTACCTTTACTTGACATGATATTGTCCGTTTTGGGCCTAAGTCCTAACGATTTTGCTTTTAGGCTTTACCCCAAAAGACCTCATACCATGGGAGGTGGTATCATTATTTATGAACCACTATCTATGTCAATTCCCAAGCGATATGGGACTGTACAACCTATCCTTCTTTGGCTCTCTACGCTTCAAGGAAATTATGGTTGTCACATTTGGCATCCCGCTTCAGCGAGCGGATGCGAGTTTCGGCGGGTTTTATGATAGAACCTAGCGAGTTCTAAGACGGAACCTAGCGAATTCCAATGGGTTCTGAGATGGGTAATTTGGTCTTCCAATAAATCATATATATATATTTTTATTAAAGATGCAGTTTTGAAAAGAGCCCTTTAGAAAGGCAATCTTGAAAAGGTGCTCCTTTTTGGGACATTCTTGTAAGTTGCTCTTTAAACAATAAAGGGTTTTGATTCTTTCATGGTCAAATTATGAGAGCTTATTTTCAAAAAAAAAAAAAAAGAAAGAAATTACGAGAGCTCCAATCCTTTTAAAGTAAATTTACAAGATTATCTAATTTTTTTCATTCAAAATTTAACAAATTGTATAGGGTGCTTAGAAAGCATGGTTGAACTAACTTTTTAGTTATCAAATAGTATAAAGCTCTTACATGTTATAATAAAAAAGTAAAAAGTTGCTATAGTATAAATTTCTTACATGCTACAATGTTTTGAACTTAAAAATTGTTTCTAACCATGCTTGTCAAACACTCTAGTAGTTGAGGGTTGAGACATGAAAAGAATTAAAAGATTAATTGAAAATAATTTTGTATAAGGACTAATTTTAAAAGGACGAGAAAAATATAGGGTCCATTTAGTAGTGTTTTTAAAATAAGTAAAAATAGTTTTGTTTTGAAAATTGAGAATTTTTGGGGAATTTTGTTGAGTGTTTGTCAATTTTTGCCTAAAAAACGTGCAAAAACATTTTCAAAAATTCCCAAAACAATGCCAACAGAGCCATTGGCCCATTCAGTAATGTTTTCAAAATAAGTGAAAATGATTTTGGTTTAAAAAATGAGAATTTTTTAGGAATTGTACTAAGAATGTTTTTAAAATTTTTGTCTTGAAAAGCGTATAAAAACGTTTACAAAAACATTTTCTTTTTCGAAAAAAAAAAAAATCCTAGTTCCTAATCCTAAGCGAAAGGAAAACATGTCCTGCCCTAATTGCTTTCACAATGTCGTTGTCTTCTTCCACTCCTGAGTCTCATCTCTTCTCACTTTTTAGGAAAGAAAAAAACCCTAAACGTGGAACCTCTAACTTTTCCGGCCTCTGCCTTGTTGCCGACTCCCTTACCTCTGCCTCTCTCCCACTACTTCAGCAACCCTCTAATCTCTGACAATGTACAGATTGTTTGGCTGAGTGGTGGGAACCACAGTTCCCACCACAAACTCAATTATGAACAGTATAAAGCTCTCAAATGTTACGATAACAATAAAAAAAATTGTTATAGTGTAAAGCACTCATATGCTACAGTAAAAGTGGTTCCAACCAACGATTCCCATCACCCTTCCAAACACCACAGTAGGTTTTGTTTTTGGCCGATGTGTTTTTTTATTTTTCAAGTTTTGTAATTTCTTCACTAAGTTAGTTGTAAAATCATGGCTTTCTTAATTTCTTCCTCTTGTCTCTTGCTCCAGTCCAACACTTTTCCTCTCCTTGGAGGAACAAGAACTCCCAAGTCCCAGCCCAGCCAGCCAGCCAACTGGCCACCACCATTGAGACTGAGATCCAAGGTTTTTGCTTTATTTTTTCTTTTTAAAACTGAACTTATTTATTTATTTTTTTTCAATATTCAATGGAACTTGTGATTGTCAATTTGTGATATTGTGATTGTCAATTTGTGAAATTGTGATTTTGATTTGCTTTCATTAAGGAGATAAAGAATCTAATGAAGTAGTGGATAGAAACCAGATTTTGCTTTCAATTGTTGGACCAAACAGAATTTCCAAATATTCAATTTCAAATAGGGTTAATGAGATAATTGGCCCAATTATGTTTATTGAATTGGAATATGACTATAATTTGTAAAAATTCTACAAATGTCTCATAATAATATTATTAAAATTATTTATATGTAATTATATAGTACAATATGTAATATCATTAAGATAATTACTATATCATTAAAGATATTTTTAAGATATTTTAAATATTATGTTAGATTTTAATTTCATAACAATAATTTAGATATGTAATATAATTTTTTCTTCTCAATTATTTTTTTATTTTTTGGAATAAAAGAATAGATTGAGCCAATAGTAGAGGCCCAACCCGCTGCAGGCCGCTCGCACTTTGACAGGCGGTCTACGGTTTGCTAATCCACCAAAAAACTGCCTGTCTGTTCGCCTCCAGGACTCTTATGACCTGCCTTCACCTTTGAATCTTTCGCTTTCAAATTCTAGACACCCCAAAATTTCTTAAACTGATTTCATCGTCTCCTTTCTCAGTCTCGCGCACCACATCTCACAAATTGTCATCGTTGTTTCGCCGCCTACATCGCTGACAGTTGTACCATTATACTCACCAGGTTCGACACATTTCCTTTAACGCTGCAACAGCTATTTTGGCTTTTGTTCGTTTTTGTCGTTTCAGAAACTTCAAAGATTGTGAATTTGTTTGAATTTTTGTTCTTTTCTTTGAATTGGGCTATGAGTAAGTATAGATTTTCCTTAGCTTGGTTAATGGATTCATCATAAAATTAGGGTTTCAAGATTCTTATTTTGTTTAAATTTTGTGTTGTTTTGTTTAAGTTGGGCTATAAGTATAGATTTTCTTTAGCTTTGTTAATGGATTCATCCCAAAATTAGGTTTTCGAATTTCCAAGAGAGAGAAACGCAACAATGGCTAGGAACGAAGAGAAGGCACAGTCTATGCTTAACCGCTTCATCGCCATGAAGGCGGAGGAGAAGAAGAAGCCAAAGGAGCGCCGCCCTTTCTTGGCCTCCGAATGTCGAGATCTTGCCGAGGCCGACAAGTGGCGGCAGCAGATCATGCGCGAGATTGGGAAGAAGGTGGCTGAGATTCAGAATGAAGGGCTTGGCGAGCACCGCCTCCGCGACCTCAACGATGAGATTAACAAACTCATAAGGGAGAAGTCCCACTGGGAGCGGCGAATTGTCGAGCTCGGCGGGCCCAATTACGCCAAACATGCTGCCAAGATGACTGATCTCGAGGGCAACATTGTCGATGTCCCAAACCCCAGTGGCCGCGGCCCTGGTTACCGCTACTTTGGAGCGGCAAAGAAGCTTCCCGGGGTTCGAGAGCTCTTTGAGAAGCCGCCTGAGCTGCGGAAGCGGCGGACGCGTTATGACATTTATAAGAGAATTGATGCGAGCTACTATGGGTATAGGGATGATGAGGATGGGGTTTTGGAGAGGGTGGAGGGGCTGGCAGAAGAGAGCATGAGGGCGGAGGTTGTGGCAGAGTGGCAGAGATTGGAGGATATAAGGAAGGAGGCGAGGCGATCGGTGAAGAGCGGTGAGGTGGTGACGGTGGCTAAGGAGGTGTTGTTTGAGGAGGAGGAAGACGTGGTGGAGGAGGAGAGGAGGAGGGAGAGGGAAAGGGAGTTGAAGGAGAGGAGTGAGAAGGAGAGGGAATTTGTGGCGCATGTGCCATTGCCGGACGAGAAGGAGATTGAGAAGATGGTGTTGGAGAAGAAGAAGATGGAGCTTTTGAACAAGTATGCCAGTGATGGGCTCTTGGAGGAACAGAGCGAGGCCAAGCAAATGCTTAACATTCAGCGTTAGATAATTTGGTATGCTTTTTTGCCTTTTATTTAGATCTTAAAGATTTAAGCGTTTTCTATGAAATTGAGTGCTAGATAGAAGTGATTGGTTGATTTTGTGCAAGTCTTTTTATGTTCATCAATCTGAGTTTGCAGGAAGAACAAAAGTATATCATAAGATATTTTTTTTTTTGGATTTCCAAGTAGTTTGGATGTTTATGGTTTTGGTGTTCATACTGTTTTACATTTCGCTTGTTTTCTAGAGGTAGTTAGTGATTTGCGGGTTAATATGATTATGTGTACAATCGTTTTCTGATATCATGATATGGGTGTTTTCAGATATGGGTCTCACTCCCAGTTGTGAGCTTTTGTTTTTTTTTTTAAATAAATGATGCAACTTGAAAACTTGCTACTTTATTTCTCTAGACAAATAATTCTCTTGGATGATTAGAGTTGTGTTGATTTGTCTGTCTGAAGTTCTAAATTCGGAATTTTTTTGTTTATTTTTTTTAATCTCTATAGTCCATCTATGTTTTCACATATAGGGAAAAAAAAATGTAACTAAGCTTTTGATCTTATTGGGACATTATATGTGCAGATTTCAAATTTATGAAGTAGGACTTAATTTTAGAAAATCTATGCTCAAATTGGGTCCGCTCCTCTTTTCACTTTTCTGTGATTTCATTTTGAGAAGCGTCGGTTGATTTTTCTATGACACGGTTTCTTTGTTTAGTTTTTTACTTTTCAACTATTCTACTTATTTCTTGTTGGTTTTACTAAAATTTAATTATGGTTGCTGGAACATGTAGGTTATAAAATGATCACTCTTAGCCTTAGGTGAAGGCAGGCACAAGTTGTTGTCTATTTTGTTTCTTTGCAAGTGTTGGCTTCATGTAAGTCTTTTAACGGTTGAAAAGGTTCTGTATTAAGGAAATTCCCATATGGACGGAAGATTTATATTTAAAATAACCATACTTGGGCATGAACATTACTATTAATCATCTTTATAGGTTCGGAAAATTATTCACAAAAGAAAAGACAGGTACTCGAAAGGAACAAGTCAGCATGCTTCTTCACACTTAGAAGGACCCCAAGTATTCTCTGTAGACAAAGTATAGCTCCTTTTGAGATACAAGTTCAGAGGAACAAGCTCAAAGTTTGTGTTTTAGTTTCGAATAGATGATGCTCATGCAACTTGTAATGTATTAAAATCTGAGGGCAATATCCTTTACTAGCGTTGCTGAAAATATTGATATCCTTTCAGTTGCTCGCTTTGCTGTGTGCGACACAGAAATTTGAAAACACCAAACTGTTGACGAAAATTCAATATTAAGGCCTCGGTGGATGATGGCACTAGTCATAGTTTGATGTGTCGAGGAAGAATCTTTCTTTGGAAGATAATTAGTTATGGTTTCTTGGATATTTATGTAAAAAAACAAAAAAAAGAAAGAAAAATGTGATCATTGAGCTAGAGAATTCCTCCCTCTCCACGGTTTGTTTTCTTTTGTTTGGCAAGAATTTCTTGTTCTCTTATTTGTTTCTTTCGGTTTTTCTTGTGTTGCTTACAAATAACGGGGGAGCCGCTGATGGTTGTTGTAAGTGCTTGTAAGTTAGTGTTTCGATTACTATTTCTTATGATCCCAAAACAAAGGAAGGAAACAAGATGACTAATTTATGATTATGCATGTTGAACAAAAAAGATTTGTGATTATGCATACGCTAACATCAGTACCCTCACAGTTCCTTTTTCTTTTTATCTTTTCACAGAATCCAGAAGATGCAAAAAGAGAAAACTACACCCTAATCACTTGCCTATCATGGAACTCTACAGCATCTATGCTGAATAATTGAGAAAGATGTGGGATTTGATTGATTTTCATATGCCTTTTTCTTCTGATCATACACTGCTTGACCTACAAGGGCCCCATTCTGCTGGCAGGCATTATTGGGAAATAGTATTTTCATCTAAGTTCTGGTTCAATGGTTGAAAGTTCTTGTTAATTGCCTGATTTTGTTCAATATAATCTAAATTATGACTTGACTTTGGTAAGGGTTTTGATTATTCCCGGATATCGATGCCATGCTTTTGTGCTTTAGGTGTAGAAGAAGACCATTTTGTACATAGCCAGGTTTCAGATGGTAATCAACTCATGTAGAATCAGTTCTGATTGGAATCCCAGTCCGATTTATTCACTCTTGTTGATTTTACTCCAAGTGAATTTCTGTCGCTGCTGAGATGGATGTGACCAATTTAGAATCCTAACTTTGTGGAGGAAGTGCTACAATGCGAGATTAAGATCACCTTTTGGGAACTGTTAGAGCTTGTTTGTCATTGGCACTAAAAACAAACAGTTTTTTTTTTTTTTGCTTTTAAAAATAGTGAACAATGTCAAACGGGCTCGTAATTTCGTTGGTGCTGTTGAGGTGATCGCAAATATGGCATTGTTTTACTGCTTGATTTGGCTGCCATGCACCCAATTCCGTAGACCCCATTTGTGACACTTGGTCGTGAATAAGGAAATTAAGGAGAATATGTTATTGTGCAATATAAGGCCATTTGATTGGAAAAAGCTTTGATCCTGTTACGAGGAGATAACGTTACCATCAAAGATTAATACCAAGTTATTAAGCTTGATACTTGTCAAAACTCGTTTCTATTTTTCCTCTCTCACCCTACGAATAGTTAAATTATGCAATTTATATTCGTATGTTTAATTACTTCTTGGTTTGTCTTTTTATTCTTAAAATTATCTTTAAAATAGTTTTTTAAAAATGTTCTATTGATTTAAACAACATAAAAAGTGCTAAAACAAAGCATCAAATGTTAAAAAAAAAATAATCTTGAGTTTTATATTTTTAAACATTAATTTTTGTTGCCACCTTTTTTTTTTTTTTTTTCAAGAAAATGACTTTTCAAACTAAATTCTGTCTAATTAGGTTTTTTATTTTTTTTATACACAAAATTTGCAAGGAGTGAAATTGACACAAGTTTTCAAATTCAATTGATACAAACCAGGAGCTACAATCATGTAGTAAAAAGTGTGTTTTTTGAATCTAACCTGTTATTTAGGAAAAAAAAAATATCTTATTGATAGAAATTAGTAATGGCTGCTTAGATCTGAAACTTTTGATTGGCCCATTGATTATTGAAAAAATATCACAAGAAAAAAAATTAGAAATAATTTTTGCTGCATATAATTTCATTTCCACAAATTGTACTTTTATCCTATCAGACAGTAGAGAAAAAGCCCAGAAACAATGTGAGAGAGAGAGGAAAATATGAGATATCTATGTTATACGTCACCCATTTTATGATTAAATTGATTTATGCCGTATGTTCAAAAATTATTTGAAAATATGTCATAGTGGTATAAGTACTATTTTATTTATTGAACAAAATATCTATAAACTAAATCTAGTTCTTTCTTTCTTTCTCTTTCTCTTTTTAGATTTTGGCCAACATGTTAATAGTATATTTGGGTATTTTCAATATAAATTATGACGTGGATATGACATTCTTTAAAATTATTTTTTTCATGGCATAAATCAATCCAAGCTTAAAATTTGTGGCATTTTTATAAAGAGCCCAGAAAATACAGCTATAGTGGTTTAAATGCAAATTGGACAGTTGTAAAATGGAGGTGTGAGGAGTGAGAGAATAAATAAAGCATGAGAACTTAATCTAAATTATTGCATTAAATTCAAGAGAAAAGAGAGTTAATTTTAACCTATTAGATCTGTACAACTGAATGTTAATTTGTACTAGTTAAAAAGTATTAACTAAAGTAGTTACAGAGATAGTTTAGCGATAAAATCCACACTTGATTTTAACATAAGATGTAGAGTGTGAATCCTCCAATCCTAAATTAAAAAAAAAAAAGAAAGAAAGGTATTTGCTAAGGTCATATATGAGAAAATATATTTTAGAAGATTGCTCGAAGAAATATTTATACAAGAATATATTTGAGAAAAATTATTTTAAGGGACAAGTTATAAAACAAATGTAATTTTATGAAAAGCATTTCATATATGATTCCTTTTTCTTTATTTATTTATTTTTTTAAACGCAAACAATGAATAATTAAAAACAAGCAAAGCAACTAAGTGCGTAAAAGTACGCTTGAAATAACAAAAAGTGCAAACTTGTGGGTAAAAAATGTTTAAATAGGAAAATATGTGAGCAAAATTATTTTAGGATACACATTATAAAACGAAATATTTTTATGAGAGACATTTCAAAATACAAGATTTCTATATAAAAATTTGGAAAAAAAAAAAAAAAGGCAAACAATAAAGTAGTTAAAAACAAGCAATTAAGTAGGTTGTATTTTGTGTCCAACAAGACTTTTTTGTTTGGGTCTCGACGTTTGTATTTTGCTCTTATACTTCATCCCTTTTTGCTAGTGGATCCAGTCTTTGTTTTGGGTCAAGTTTACCTATAATGGGTGGTCTTATGCGACTTTATTTGTACTATTTTTAGTTTAAACGAAGTTTTTTTTTTTTTTTTTTTAAAAGCCAATTAGGTTAAAGTGAGGTGAAAGTATCAAAAAAATCTATGAATGTTATTAATCTTCGGAAGTTTATTTCTCTCTCTCTTTCTTTTTTTTTTTTTTTCTTTTCCTTCATTATTCTCATTTAGAGGTGCCAATTTGAGCCAGGGCAAATAGGTTGGCCTGCGCCTTAAGCCTGGTTGAAGAATTAACCAAGCTGGGCTAGCCTGATTAGATATATATATATATATATATATATATTTTTGAGATTGGACCCTAGGCCCATGTTATTTTCAGGCTAGGCTGGGCCTTCCAATCATTAACCAAGGTGGCGCAACACTATTGTTTCCTTTTGGTTCGCATTGGTTGAACCAGATGGCCCAAATCGACACTTCTACTCTCATTCAACTAGTTATTGGTGGTAGAGCTAAATTATTTTATTGGGGAACTTGCCCTTTCACATTTTAAAAATTTGATTTTTCCTTAGAAATTTTGTAAAATTTTAATTGTCTCTACATTTTAAACAAAAACTTGTGGCGCACTAAATAATCAAAATATGCATATCGGTAATTTTGTACTAGAGCCATGCACTTTTTCCCTATGAGTAGAGACGTTATCCATATTGTTATTTTTAATCCAATGGCTCAAAGTACTCTTACTAGTTTATTCTTTCTTAACTTTAAATAAGACATACCTAACCGATTACTTTTTAGTGACCTGGTTAGGTGTAAAAAAAAAAAAAATCCCCCAATTTTCATTTCTCCCTTAAATGAAATTATTAAAAATCCTTTTATATTGACTAATATACAAGTAGAATTTTTATCGTTTGGGCCCCCTTGTTCTCAGATGAATGAACAAAATATATTTTTACTTTTTTATATCATATATTTTAGGTTTATTTAAACATTATGCATTTAGTTTTTGATTTTATTAAATATCTATATTCATATTATATTTACTATATAAATTTATATATTTTTCCAATCAATATTCAATTTTGACCTAAAAATTTATTCAAAATACCCTTAAATTATAAAATACAAGAACTTCAATAACTTTAAAAAACTTTAGATTAAGTTTTTTGATTTCAACAATGTATAAATACCCTAAAATGAGTGTTTTGTGTGTTTTTGTTTTCTTCTTATTTTTTTTGAAAGTTTTAATTTTTTTTTTCTTTTACTTAAGTATAATTTAGTCATTCTAAAAGTCTAAATCAATTATTGACTGATGTAAGGTATAAATTTATATATTAAATCTAATGTAAAAGTATATATTTGATGAGATAAAAAATGAGGATATAGTTTCCTAAATTAACTTAAAACATAAGGTATAAAAATATAAATATCCCAAATAAATATTTGAGATAAGGAGGCAAATAACATTTATTTAGTGTAGTTTAAAATAAACAACAATGCTTTTTCTAGTTGGAAGTTGATAGCATATTTTATTAATTTTTTCCTAAATTCTTATTTTAGCCTATTATTTTCTTTTCTCTTTGCCCACTGCCTAGACATTGCCTCGTCGGAAACCTCACAACCCGGTCACTGTCTTGACCTAGCTAGCTCTGTTCTGTCGCTTTTTCTCGGTTTCATCTCGACATCGCCGGCTTCTCTATAGCACCCCTAAATTTTAAACAAAATTAATTATGTTAATTTAATTTAATTAGTGTGACAATATTTAATTAGTTGTCATTAGTATTTATTTTAAAATTTTAATTTGCATTTTTATTTTCAATTCAATTAAAAAATTCTAGTCATGTGTTTAAAAATGTTATATTTTAAATATTTTGTCTATTTACCATCATGCCACCGCATAACTATTTAATTACTAAATTATCATTGTTGTTTCCCTTTAATTCCTTTTATGTGAAAATCCCACACCACATCAGATTCAAACCTCTCTCCTCCTCTCTCTATCTTGTCTTTCTCTTTCTTTCACTCTCTCAATTTCAAACCAAAATACTTGGAGAAACATAGGAGAAAACCATATCTTTGGCCTTAAGTTCCATATAAATTTAAAGGTTCAAGCTTAACCAAGTTCTTTCTTTGTTCTTAAGAGATTGTGGTGAATAATCAAAGAACCCAAACTTTGAATTTCATGCTTTTGGGAATCTGAATTTCATCCTAATTTTCTCATTTTATAACCTTGATTAAATTTGAGAATTTGTGGGGTTTTGAATATGCATGCTGAGTTACAAAGAATCCCCACACCACCCCCAACCCCCCCCCCCCATACACATATTTAAGTTCTGAATCTGTGGATTGATGAAAGTGATGTTGAAATTTTCTATTGAATAAGAATCTAAGCATATTGAATCTTTGTTTAGATTTAATGCATGAATGAGAATATGTTTAGATTCACACTTAAGATAAACTAGGTTTAGTTATTCTAAAGTTTTAGTTTGAACTTGTAAAATTGTGTTTTTGATTGTTAAAATTAGGGGGAAAATGTTTATTTATGATTTAGTATATTTATCTTGGTGTTTTTATACATTTTCTTGCATTTAAAAATTATTTGGTATAAATTTTTTGAGTTAGAACGAAGCAAGCCATGGAGAGGACGAAATCGGCTTTGCCTAGTTCTGGTAGGTGGTGGTCAACCGCCCCTTTAGAGGTCTGTTGACCAGCTGGTGGCAGCTGCCATGTTATCGTCGTCCTTCAAGCCCCTCACGCCTTTCGATGCACCTCAAATCAATCTCTTGCAATTTTGTAGCCTAAATATGTTTCGAAGATCTCATTTTCATGTTTTAAAACCTTGAGAACCTTATCTTCGCATTTCATAATTATTCTGCATAAAGAGATACATAAATAATTAAATTAGCATGATGGTACTTTTAAGGGATTTTCTTTGAGTTTGGTTTCCAACTTTTAAATGTGTGTTACAGGTTTTTGAATGTTTAGTGGAGCATATATTAAGCAAGAGTCAGTTTGGAGCTAACGGTATTGGCATGCTAATACCGAGGTATTTTCTATTCCTTCTTTGGTAGCTGTCCTTAAAGATTGTTTTGGCCAAAAGATTATTCTTAAATGAGTTTGAAGAATTGTTTCTATTTTATTTTTAAGTTATTTGAAAATATGTAATTTTGATTTGAAACTATTTTATGTGTTTAAATAATTATATTTTTAATATTTTCAAGGTATTTGAAAATATGATTTTTAAGTGAATTGTGAAAATAAAATCAAACCTCGGATTGAGATTGCTTCGAGGTACTTGGATCTCGGGCTAAGATTGCTTCGAGCTCTATTTTGTTTTTAGACAGTTTTCAAATGCTATCTAATATAAAAATCATCGAGCTATGATCACCTTGTGAGATTTCCTTGGATGGCTAAGTTTTTACCTTCAAAGCCTTCAGAGTTCAAGTCATGTAGAGGGCATCTTAAAAGATAGGTCCCAAAAACCTATAAGGGCCACTTTGATGGTGTTAATTAGGCTTCTTAAAAAGTAAGTATTTTTGTATTATGATATTCGGTAAACTCATGTTTCTATTTTGGTAAGCACATTTGCGAATACTTGTTTTATTTAATTCTGCAAGGTTTGAATGCTGTGATTTAACTGATAATCCTACTGAATCTTTTGTTAATATTTTACTATTTTAAAAATTCCCATCCTAGGTTTTGCCAGACCAGTTGTGTTAAAGACTATGCATAATGCTATAAGATGTAATTTAAATAAGATGTTGTATTTCCCTAACTATTGTGCGTAACTGTATTGTATGGCTGTCCTGATATTGGCGTTTTGGTATTTTTGTTTAGACTGTATTGTAATTTTACAGACTTTCAAGCCCTACACAAAGGGTAAATTTCTATTGTTATTGTTACTTATGTGTTGAGGCAATTTTGACAAATTTTGTTGTTTAATCTTTAATTTTTTGTAACGCCCCTATACAGGGGTTAACAGTTTTTATTGAATTAAAAATAAAAATCAGAAATAAAAGTAAAACCTTAAAAATAAAATTACCTGGGGTTTAAATAAAAACTCTCAAATCAAAAATAAAAATATAAACAACAATTAAACCACAGTTTAATGTAGTACCTTAAATTTAATAATATAAACTGTTGTCATCATCATTTTAACCCTCAACGCATTTTAATACAGTCACAGAAAGTAACAATTGATACTTACATTATCATGAAGAACATTCTTAACAATTGAAGCAGTCCCAATGTAAAATAGCTACATAGCTTCCTCAACTATTTTTCTCGTAGCCACCTCACACTTAGTGAGTCCTGAAAAGATAAAAATATAAGTGAATGAGCGACAATATGCTCAATAGAGAAAACCATTACTCACCTTTAGGTTTTTATCATTACCATATTAAAACCTGCATGGTTATTTAATACTCATCATTATCCATATTATGAGATTTATTATAATCATATTTTGTGGATACCATAGTTAATCATCACCGAGTTTCATACATATACATATATACAAATGTTACAGTTCATCATTATTTCTAGGTACCCACGTTCAATAGAGTATCACTCAACTCATCGAAACCCAAATGGGCGTGCTTGATCACCCTCTAAACATTCAAAGGTGTTCCGATGAGGGGACATCAAGCCCTGAGTCCTCACCAAGTCGATTCCTGTACAGTGTGTTCTGGGACTTTCAACCCAAGGAAGCGTCATCACCTTCCCCCTATTTTACCTTTTAGGGTATTCATGCCCAAGGACGTAACCGCCACCCTCTTCACGTCTCACAATTTCTCTATATTCAATCATTATTAATAGAGTCAGTTTTTCTAACCATGCTTCTCAATTTATAACATGTGCCAATTCATTATGTTCCTCGTTGTACAATACAAGACAAGTCCATGTCATAGTTTCATATGTGATACTCATATAATAACAATTTAACATATATATATATATATATATATATCTTACGATAAAACAATCAATTTTAATTCCATAAAAACCTCACAAAAGATGAGTAATAGAATCCCTACCTTCCAAGCTTATCAACAATCTTTAAATCCTGGAATCAATTAACGTTAGCTCCACACTCCCTTGATCCTAAGGCGTGCATAAGGACAATTAAAACTAAAGCACAATATACAACCACATTCATAAATAAATCATGTGTAAATCCATCTTATTAGTGTGCTATTAAAGCCTTTATGCAAATCTTTTTTTGAATACCACAGTAAACAATTTTTGTCTTAATACAATATAAATTAAACAAGTAATATATATGTTTTAGTCCTTAATAAGATTCATCAATCACTTAGGATAATATTGAAAAGGTTGCAAGACATTAAGGAATTAGGTGGTGAGCAAAGATGGGTTCTTGGTTTAGGTTAGCAGCTAGTAAACCATGACAAACTGGCAGGTTTGCTAGTTTCCAATTCAAAAATTGAAAATTTCACAGAAAATAAAATACAACTCCAATTTAGATTTATGATAGCTCGTTAGAAAGCTTAGGATGTCTACTTTTTAAATATGCAAACAAATTTATAAAATTCATTTTAATTTAATCCTAGAATTTTAAGAAATAGCCACTGCCCATATAGGTATTACAAAGTTTATGGAATGTCAAATTTTTCTTTAACCCAAAACATATTATCCTTGTTCAAAATCTTAAAACCATTCTAAAATATGCAGCTTGCATTATATAATTACAATAAATATATTTTCATGAGTTTTATACCAAAATCATCATCATACCATATCTCTAGCCCTTTTTACAAATAAGGGTGAAAACATGCTTATGTCAAACTTTCTCATTCAAAACCAAAAAAAAATCTAAATTATGCAGCAAAATAAATGAGCAATTTCAAAGTAAAGATGGTAGATAAGACTAGATTAATTTTCTAAAATCTTACCTTAAAATTCCATTGAAAACTTAAGTCATCAATTCAAGAGATTCAAGCTCAAGTTCAACTTTAGCATGGGGACTTTTGAATGACATGGAGTTGGGTTTCTCAGGCTTAGATAGCAGAAGAAGGAAGAAAAAGAAGAGAATAAGAGGAAGACATTTCAAGGAGAAAGGGAAAGATAAGTGTTGCACGGAGAAAAGAAAATGAATATTTGGTTTTCTTTGTTAGAGGGCCCGATTGAAGGAAAATAATGGGAAATGAGAGACAAGTAGGCAAAGCATTAAGTGCATTATGTCTCCTTGAGAGACTTTAGTTCATATAATGCCAAATGGCATTTTAATAATTAATTTGATGTTCCAAGAGCGTTTCGGTATATTTACTAAATAGATTTAGAAAATTTTAAAATAGGTATAAATAAATAGGATGAAATAGATTTTAGATGAAATAAATTTTAGTTAGCATACTAATAATTAATTTAATTACCATATTACCTGTTAAGAAAATAATGGGTGTCACAACTCTACCCCCCTTAAAGAAATTTCGTCTTGGAAATTTCAAATCTAACAATACTAGTAAGAATCACAATTCCATAATGATATCCACTTCTGACTCTAAACCGCCAGTGTTGTTTGTCCCTAAGTGTGAGTTTTTGTATCTCCCTTCATTTGCTTGGAGTATTAACCTTAATCCAATACTAAATACTTCAACAAGAGTATTTCTAACTTGTTCCAAATTCACAACATTGCATTATGGTTTAACATTTTGATCAGAGAATACACATGCTAATCATACCATTTTCTAGTACTCACTATCCTTGGACTGTGATTTACAATTACATTTAGGATATTATTCGAGAACTTCTACATACTTTATTTTTGGTTTCCTTTTCTTTTTGAGGAAGGAAAAGTCAAAGACAGTTGATTTTTATATTTCAACTAATAAACTAAAACATAATCATGAAACATATAATACAAACACTTCCACTCAAAACCATACATTAAATTTATTCATAGAGATATTTGACGGAATCTTGTAGTTGTAGACAAACCCGACATATTTTTCATTAAATAGCTATCCTCCTGACACAAACATTCAACCCAAATAATATACTCATATTTCCTATAGAATATGCCCATAACTGACTTTGGTACTTCCACATAATATTAACAGAATATTACGCATTATAAACATGATACAGATATGTTTCGAGAGTACAAGGCACTCCGTATACCAGCTATCCATATCATGCATGCTTAGAGAATACAAAAACATCGATAAACAAAAGATCGGACCTTAAGTAGGATGCGTTTCGAGAGCATAAAGTACTCTGTATCCAGCCATCCCGGCATTAGGCTTAATGAATCTAAAAGATTGAACAACGACATACCACAAGAAATACAGAATGCAAGGTAAACGGTTATTCGTGACACACGAAATGCGGACACACATGCCTACGTGCCATAAATAAAACCAAAAGATTACAGATGGAGATTCAAGTCAATTGGCTGCTCCCGGCTTTCCCTTTTCCATTCAAGCTTGGATGTTGCAGTGTCGGATTCTGGATGTATGATTTGCATCTTATCTATCAATTCCTCAGCTGTTGAAGCAGTAACAAAGATTTGTCTCTCCGATTCTACAATGATGTTTTCTTCCACAGCGTAATCTAGAAATTTCAAAAGACCATCATAAAAACCATTTACATTCAGCAGTCGCAAGGGTTTGGAATGAAAGCCCAACAATTGCTCGCAAGTAACTACGAATATTTCCTCAAGAGTACCTAGATCACCAGGTAATGCTATAAAAGCATCAGAATTATTAATTATGGCTTTAAAATTTCTAGGGATGCTCCTGACTCCTTTTCCCTTGGCTATGGTTTCCTTATAAAGGTTTCCTTCAGCTAGAATATGAGGCCAAATTCCTACAACTGTAGCGTCACTAGACCTAGCTGCTAGCATCATATTTTTCATCATTTTTAGACTACCACCCCCATAGATTATGTTAATCTTCTTGCGTGCTAGGGCTTGCCCTAAGTGTTTTGCAGCTTCTAAATAGGCTGTATTTCTAAGGCTGGAACCACAAAAGGCACAGACATTCTTTATTTTCTTCGTGGACTGGGAGGCAGATATATTTGGTTTATATAAGTGATTGCTTAATGTCTGCTCCACTTAGACTTCGGGTTCTACATGAGATTTTAAGGGTGAGGAATACACAAAAAGGGCTAAAGAGACAGACGAGTAGGTAATGAAAAGGTAATCCAAAGATTTAAACAAAATCTTTTGCGGATAAGAATGTAAGATAAGGTGATTGATAGTTTACAAAAAATCTGATTCACTTTTTGAAAAAGATTAGACTCTAATTGTATAACTTTTGACAATTGAGAACAGTTTGACAGAAGACCCTCTTGACACAACTGTAGACCTTTTGATAAATATACATCGAGCTTAGAAATTCAATAAAAACGACAAATACTGTAGAACTTTTGAAATTTTGAGACTCAAATCTTGAAATATCTGAATAAGTTTTCAAAATTCAAATATGTTACTGTATCGTATGTGACGTGTCTGATAAGATAATATATTTTATTATATATATTTAAGAAAACCATAAATTAAATGAGATATTAACACTTACTGTTTCAATCTAATAATCACAATTATTTCGAACACAAAAGCAAATATTCTGAGTAAAAGAAAAACACAAACTGTTGAACATCAGCTAAAACTGCTTCAAATAAGCAAAGACTAAATAACCTTTATAGAGCGATGACTTATTCCCTATCCAGTTTTCTTATGGTTTGGCAAACAGGATCCAGAAATACCATATTCTTGAGGCGTTGTCTTTTTGCATAAAATTTAGGCTAGAGTTTAAAAATAGCTCCTTGAACATATCCACTAGGGTGACCGTGAAGAGGAGGATGGATGCTATCCAAGTTCTCCTTTGAAAGTCCATCCCTAGAAAACCTTATTTTATCCTCTCTATTCGTAGACATATAACCAGATGAAGTACATTTACCGTTACAATTTTGTCTTCCACATTTGTTACAAGTGACCACGATGGCACAAGCTCTTCTTTTTATTGCACTACGACTGGTACCCGTTCCTGGTAAACCGACAACTTGACTGAAGTCACTCGGACGGATCTTCCCCTCTATCAACATTCTCACATCACAAGGGATGCCAAAATGCATAAGAATCCATAACCGAGTGATTCTAGCCTTGTATTTCTTTCTGAGAATCTTTTGGGAGAGTGATGGGAAGTACTTTCTTAGGTGTTGATAGTTTGGGTCCATGATGAAATGAAAGAAGAGTAAATAGAAAGGAAAAATTTAGATAGTAAGTTGCAGAATCCTAGAATTCCTTCTTCTTTTAGAGAGAAAGAAGAATTTCTAGTGAAAAAGAAGAGGATTTGCTATTTAGAGAGAGAATAACAAATTAAGAGAGAGAAAATGAGCTCGGAGAAATAAGCTCCTATGCACAGTAAATATATATATAAACAATAATTAAACTACTGTAGATGACACGTATAGAGACCACGTGAGAGAGATAGTGTGAATCAAACTGATTTAGGATTTGGACTAGGCCCAAATGTTCTAAGTTGAAAAGGATCAGGTTGTTTCGGGCTTTAACACATTTAGAACGTGTTAAATAATAAACATAAAATTGAAAACCAATTTGTATAGATCTTAAACCCAATTCAAAGCCCACTATAGATAAAGTTAACTATGAACAACAACGACAATCAAGGATCTTCCTGAATGGTATTTAAAATCATTTCATAAAAACATAATCTTCTAGCAACTCAAATAATTTTGTTTTAATCAAAACCTTATTGAACAACGCATACACCCATATGTTATCCATAATACTCAACATCTATCAATGGATTCATCATCATTACTACCAAGGGTTTAGAATGTGACTAACCTTGAAATCAATGCGATTTATGTCTTCCAACATAGACCATATCAATGAACAAAGACACTTAATGTTATTACTTAAGAACATCTACAATCCCCACAATTTCATTTATACAATATTTAATTTCCTCATATAACAAAACCTTAGGTAACCAAAAGATTCACATCTAAACATCTATAAGTTAAACCTTTTATCATAATTATCCAAAATTATTATAGGTGCCTTAAGTATTATGATTTACTTAAGGAAACTCCTATTGGTCATTTTCACGTTGCATCTATGCATAAATATTCACTTATACACTTAAATACAATGTACGTAACAAAATTTCCAACTTTGAAATTCATACATTCTTACCTTTACACAGTCTCAACGGATCAAAAGTCTAACGTTTATCTCACTCAAGATTCAATACCATGAATTCCTAACTTATCTCATATTTCTCAAGTAAATAGAACTTTCAAGAAAAGTTATTGACACTTATGTGTTCCACCGAATCCATACATAATCAATTATGAAGAATTTGGCATATCTATGTCAAACTTTAAAATCAATAAATCAAGCCTTATATTTCTTATTATTTTTCACGAGACAAAAGGCTCTTAAATCCTCGTATCCACATGAATTTCTCATCGTTTTATACGAATTAGATATGCTTATAGATCCTAATATTATACGAATCTCTCATAAGTATTTTACTTATAAACCCATTCCATATAATTATCGTTCCCTCATAACTATTAATACTTTCCTTCTATATAATTATCGTACTCATATAACCGTTAGTATTTTCATTCTAGGGCCTTTCCATGTTATATCCTTCTAGACTATATAAATCAATGTGAAGGTTCATTTTGATGATGACAATGAAAATTCAGCTTCGAAACCATCTCAAAAATATTTTTTTTTAAAGTGGTGCTACACTCCCTAGGTTAACCGAACCTAGGCTCTGATACCAAAAATTCTGTAACCCTCCTATATGGGGGTTAACAGTTTTTAATGAATTAAAAATAAAAATCAGAAATAAAAGTAAAACATTAAAAATAAAATTGCATGGGGCTTAAATGAAAACTCTCAAATCAAAAATAAAAATATAAACGACAATTAAACCACAGTTTAATGTAACACCTTAAATTTAATAATATAAACTGTTGTCATCATCATTTTAACCCTCAATGCATTTTAATACAGTCACAGAAAGTAACAATTGATACTTACATTATCATGAAGAACATTCTTAACAATTGAAGCAGTCCCAATGTAAAATAGCTACATAGCTTCCTCAACTATTTTTCTCGTAGCCACCTCACACTTAGTGAGTCCTGAAAAGATAAAAATATAAGTGAATGAGCGACAATATGCTTAGTAGAGAAAACCATTACTCACTTTTAGGCTTTTATCATTACCACATTAAAACCTGTATGGTTATTTAATACTCATCATTATCCATATTATGAGATTTATTATAATCATATTTTGTGGATACCATAGTTAATTATCACCGAGTTTCATACATATACATATATACAAATGTTACAGTTCATCATTATTCCTAGGTACCCACGTTCAATAGAGTATCACTCAACTCATCGAAACCCAAATGGGCGTGCTTGATCACCCTCTAAACATTCCAAGGGTGTTCCGATGAGAGGACATCAAGCCCTGAGTCCTCACCAAGTCGATTCCTATACAGTGTGTTCTGGGACTTTCAACCCAAGGAAGCGTCATCACCTTCCCCCTATTTTACCTTTTAGGGTATTCATGCCTAAGGACGTAACCGCCACCCTCTTCACGTCTCACCATTTCTCTATATTCAATCATTATTAATAGAGTCAGTTTTTCTAACCATGCTTCTCAATTTATAACATGTATCAATTCATTATGTTCCTCGTTGTACAATACAAGACAAGTCCATGTCATAGTTTCATATGTGATACTCATATAATAGCAATTCAACATAGATATATATATATCTTACGATAAAACAATCAATTTTAATTCCATAAAAACCTCACAAAAGATGAGTAATAGAATCCCTACCTTCCAAGCTTATCAAAAATCTTTAAATCCTGGAATCAATTAACGTTAGCTCCACACTCCCTTAATCCTAAGGCGTGCATAAGGATAATTAAAACTAAAGCACAATATACAACCACATTCATAAATAAATCATGTGTAAATCCATCTTATTAGTGTGCCATTAAAGCTTTTATGCAAATCTTTTTTTGAATACCACAGTACACAATTTTTGTCTTAACACAATATAAAATTAAACAAGTAATCTATATGTTTTAGTCCCTAATAAGATTCATCAATCACTTAGGATAATATTGGAAAGGTTGCAAGACATTAAGGAATTAGGTGGTGAGCAAAGATGGGTTCTTGGTTTAGGTTAGCAGCTAGTATACCATGACAAACTGGCAGGTTTACTAGTTTCCAATTCAAAAATTGAAAATTTCATAGAAAATAAAATACAATTCCAATTTAGATTTATAATAGCTCGTTAGAAAGCTTAGGATGTCTACTTTTTAAATATGCAAAACAATTTATAAAATTCATTTTAATTTAATCCTAGAATTTTAACAAATAGCCACTGCCCATAGAGGTATTACAAAGTTTATGGAATGTCAAATTTTTCTTTAACCTAAAACATATTATCCTTGCTCAAAATCTTAAAACCATTCTAAAATATGTAGCTTGCATTATATAATTATAATAAATATATTTTCATGAGTTTTATACTAAAATCATCATCAAACCATATCTCTAGCCCTTTTTACAAATAAGGGTGAAAACATGTTTATGTCAAACTTTCTCATTCAAAACCAAAAAAAAATCTAAATTATGCAGCAAAATAAATGAGCAATTTCAAAGTAAAGATGGTAGAGAAGGCTAGATTAATTTTCTAAAATCTTACCTTAAAATCCCATTGAAAACTTAAGTCATCAATTTAAGAGATTCAAGCTCAAGTTCAACTTTAGCATGGGGACTTTTGAATGACATGGAGTTGGGTTTCTCAGGCTTAGATAGCAGAAGAAGGAAGAAAAAGAAGAGAATGAGAGGAAGACATTTCCAGGAGAAAGGGAAAGATAAGTGTTGCACAAAATGAATGTATGGTTTTCTTTGTTAAAGGGCCCGATTGAAGGAAAATAATGGGAAGTGGGAGACAAGTAGGTAAAACATTAAGTGCATTATGTCTCCTTCAGAGACTTTAGTTCATATAATGCCAAATGGCATTTTAATAATTAATTTGATGTTCCAAGAGCGTTTTGGTAAATTTACTAAATAGATTCAGAAAATTTTAAAATATTTATAAATAAATAGGATGAAATAAATTTTAGATGAAATAGATTTTAGTTAGCATACTAATAATTAATTTAATTACCATATTACCTGTTAAGAAAATAATGGGTGTCACAGGTTTACTTTTCCTTAATTCTTATCCAATTGTGACCCCCATTTTTGGGCCGTGACATCGTCGTGTCCTCGTCAGCTCCATTTAGATATGTGAATGAACGCGTGTCTCAGAAAAAGAAAGTCACAAGCTCGGTTCATGATAACGAGGAGAAGCTAATGTAGCTAATTCTGATAATAATATTGATGATCCTATCTCCTATAGTCGAGCTATGGTGGATGTTAATTCTAAATCATGGCAGGATACGATGAACCGAGAGATAGAATCCATGTACACCAACAAAGTTTGGGAACTTGTTGATGCACCTAAAGGATTAAACCCATTGAGTGCAAGTGGATCTATAAAGAAAAGAAAAGAGCACATACGAAAATTTAAACTTTCCAAAGCAAGGCTTGTAGCTAAGAGTTATACCCAAAAAGAGGGGATTGATTATGAGAAAACCTACTCTTTGGTAGCCATACCAAAGTCCATCCGTATGCTCTTGCCCATTGTTGCATATTTCAATTATGAAATTTCACAAATAGATGTCAAGATGACATTCTTGAATGGCCATCTTGAAGAGACCATTTACAAGTACAACCAGAGAGGTTCGTCATGGAATGTCAACAGCAAAAAGTTTGTGAATTGCAGAGATCCATTCTCGGACTCAAACAAGCCTCTAGATATTAAGCAATCAAGTCTTATGGTTTTGATCAGTTAATAGATGAGCCATGAAGGTAAAGGATAAGAAAGTGGTCTTTCTAAACCTTTATGTTGAAAATATTCTAATCATTGGGAATAATGTAGAATCACTAACAACTATTAAGGAATAGTGCGAAGCAATTCTAGATGAAAGACTTAGGAGAAGCTAACTATGTTCTAGTATCCATGTCTTTAGAGATCAGAAGAACTAATTATTGGCATTATCTCAAGCGTTGTACATAGACATAATGCTTGAGAAGTGTTCTATGAAAGATTCCAAAAGGAGTTAGACTTTCTAAAGAGATGTCTCCAAAAATTCCTGAGGAAGTTGAAAGCATGACAAGACGTCCATATGCATTAGTACTTTATGTATTCTATACTATGTACAAGACTAGATATATGTTTTGCATTGGAATTGTAAGTTGGTACCAATTGAATCCAAGAGAAAAACGCTGGGAATTAGTGAAGCATATTTTTAAGTATCTTTGGAGAATAAGAAATTATATGCTTGTGTATTCAAGATCGGACCTTTTTTCTGTTGGTTACATGAATTTGGTTTTTCAATCCAGCATGGATTCAAGGTGGTCAACTTTTGGTTTGGTGTTTATCTTGAATAGTGGAGTTGTAATTTGGTGAAGTATTAAACAATCGTGTGTTGCTGACTCAACCATGGAAGCTAAATATGTTGCAGCTTCAGAAGTTGCAAAAGAGGCTATTTGGCTTCGTAATTTCTTGAGGGATTTAGAAGTTGTCCTTAAACTTAAGCAACCAATGATGTTATATTATGATAACAGTGTTGTAGTTGCAAATGCAAAGGAACCAAGAAACCTTTCAAAGGCTAAATACATTCATAGGAAGTATCATCTCGTGAGAGATTTAATGGAGCAAGGTAATGTGACAGTTTGTAAGATTAGTTCGGACAATAACCTGACTAATCCTTTTACCAAAACTTTACAGATGAAGAGTTTTGAGGGTCATTTGGAAGGGATAGAAATTCGAGAGATGTCACATATACTGTAATACAAATGGGAGAATGTTGGAATTGACGCTTATATGGCATAATGTAAATTCCACAAGGTCGTTATAAAATGTAAAATGTTTCATAATTAATAAAACAAATTCCTTTATTTTCCCATATATATGTATATATCTTATTGAATATATGTATATATGTAAAATCATAAAAGTTTCAATACTCATAAAAATATATAATCATGTATATGAAGTGTTCTTAATGTAGAGGATATGATTACATGTGCTTAGTATAAAATTTAGTTTGCAATTAATAGTTAAAGTTGGACACTTTATCTTGCTTAATATTATGAGGTCATCTATTTCGAACTTAATAAAATGATTTTATTCGAATTACAGTAAAGTGATGATTATTGGATTGAGACATCAATCTGTTTAGAACACATTAAACCTGGACCAAGATAGAATTTAAGTTCTTGTATAATTCCATAACAAGAAATTAGAATTATATCACTTTGGTTATTTTTTGGATCTTATCTTAATCTTGAGGTGATTACCGAACTCACATCTATGTATTATATCTTTTGATTGCCAATATTATATCTTTAGAGACATAATATTATAGGTAGCTGGGAACACTACTCACAAATAAGGAATCTACAGCTCCTACTGGATAGGATAGTAAGATAATAATTCCCATTAATTTGAGAACTTGAGTGAAGAGTACTCATTATTTGATATAGGATATCAAATAGTACCCAAATCCTCATTTATGATTTGTTCATAAATAGGTCGCCCATTAGTGAATCAACAAAACTCATAGACAAAGAAGTAATTAGAGAGGTTGTACGAAAATCTATAAACCTAGCTCTAATTTTGAATATTATTGTGGAGGGTATTATTAAATGGTAAATGTTTATGTCGATGGACAGTCTTGTTGATGATATTTTATGTATATAATTCAAAAGTGCAACCTCGGTTTCTGATAGTGGTACAAACCGAAGTTGCTTTAATAAAAAAAGCAATGTATTTAAAAATAATAAAAAATGGAGATAAGCTTCAAGGTTATTTTAAATAATTATGAATCAAAATAGAACTCTTTTTATGCTACTGTAAATAGATGCCAAGGAGAAGTCTATTTATTGATTCTAATTATTCTTCTCAGTTTTAAAAAGAGAAAGCCTAGAAAGAAGTGTTCTCTATAGCCATCCCTTGGTTTTTCACGTGTTGAATGCAAACCAAGAATCTAAATTTGGGAGTGTGAGATTTTCGGTTTTAAAACCAACGCTATGAACAACAACACATGCAGACTCAGTCAGCCAACGTATACTAGTTGTAATTTGCAGACAAAAAACTTCGTCGTCATGCGTAAATGATTAAGTGTAATCAAACTGAGATCTATTGCGGTGGCTTTCAAAACATGTGGGTGTGGCAAGTAAAAATGTAGATAAAGAAATCGAATCTAAGTTGGCAACTGCTAGTTGTTTAATTCTAATTATTTTACACAAAAAGAGTTGTTTACATCAAAATGTTATAAAAACATTAGTTAATGTTGAGCGTTCTGGTCGTACTATATATATAGATAAATATATATATATATATATATGCCAATTGCCATTAAAATAGCTTAATTACTTATATCCCTCGTCATACTGCTATTTGTATATTGAGCGAGATACAGAGAAGGATAACTAGTGTTGCTATTATTTGATTTCTATTGCCAAAGACTATAATATTCCGTTCAATGATGTCTGCCAAACTCGTCAACTCTTCACACCCAGCCAAAATTGCTTTCAGTTGTTTATTCACATGTTCTCCTTATATGGCGGGGATCTGCTTTTTTGGTAACTGGAGTAATTACATAAGCATATTTCATTGTTTTAGTTGATTTTGCATCAAGGATGTTTCTTCATAGTTGACCTCAAACCTCAAAGTCTAACCTCGAACCGGATCTCAAACCCACCTATAATATATCATCTCAAGTCTCGATTGTGAAATGATTAACCAAAAAAACACGTCATCTCAATATTTTAGAAGGAATATCGAAGAATATGTTCCCTAAGTCGTTTGTGATGGAGAAATTCCTTGATACTCCTTAAAACTTTGGACTATTAATGGTGATGTGTACTTGTAAAAATAAAATATTTGGTTCATATTTTTCATCCTTTACTCTCTTATTTACACTCTTTTATCTTCTTTCGAAACAATTTGTCGATAGTGTCTTTTGAAGGTAGACCACGAAACATGTCGACATATTAATAATATGGAAAAATGTACATTAACAATATTAATGAAAATTTATGAAAAGGCAAATATTAATATTGAAAAATGTACGTTAACAATATTGATAAAGATATATGAAAAGACAAATATTAATATTGAAAAATGTACATTACAATATTAATGAAGATATACCAAATAGTAGTGGATCAAAATGATGAGTGCCTTAGAGGAACATTGCTCTTCACGACTTGATTAGCTACCTGTTATTATAATTTTCTTAATTATTTGTTGTTATGCATGAATTTAACGTGAAATCCTCAAAATATGGCGAGAAACCATGTGCTTGTACGAGGAAAAATATCCTTCCAAACGAGAGGGGGAAAATATGGTAATGCCATATGTTAACCTCGGATGCTGATGGTCCTCCCACATGCTGCCACGTGACCACCGGTTCCACGCTCTTTCCTCTGTTGGACTTTCACAACACAAAAATTATATACGGCTCTAGAGGGCGACTCCACACGATTTCGCACGGCTACACTTACAATTCAAAGAGCTGGCGACGTCTTTAAAATAAGATGGGACCCATATTTATTTAAGGGGATTTTTGTGTTTGTTTGCCCCTAAATTTTTGTAATCTTTGGCATTTAAGTTCTCATTTAAGACAGGTTATCTTCATTTTTATACCTTGTTTTTTTTTAGATTATCAAAACTTTATAACTTTTATTTTGAACTTTTCATATTGATATCTTTAAGTTTTAAAGCTGTGTACTTTCTTTCCATTTCTTGGTCAATTTGATGACTACAAAAGACCTAAACACCGTTAAAAGCAAAACTAAAATATATATATAAGAAAGAGAAAAATCTAAAATTTTGAAAATGTAAAGAACATTCAAGTATTTTATACAATTAAAATCAAACTTTGACATAAAAAAAGGATAAGAATTTAGCATGAATTTGAAATGTAAAGGTATAAAAGAGGGAAATTTTAAAATATATGATTTGATTTTTTGATAACCTAAAAATAGAGGGTATGAAAAAACAAATAACCCTTTAAGAAACTAGACTCTTAATCTATTAACACCTTAGTTCTTATTTTAAAAATTTTGACAATCAGATCTCTAAACTTTTAATTTATTGGCATTTTTGGTCCTTATTTTAAGAATTTGGACATTTAGGTCCCTCGGAAGCTCCTCTTTTTTAGTATAACTTTTTATTTCTTGTCACAAAATAATGTGTAATAGCCCTAACATAAAGTTGATTTATGATAATTAATGACAACAAAATGATTGCTTATAAACGCCATAAATAAATAAATAAATAAATAATCATTCCATTATAATTTGGATAAGTAGGTTCCAAATCAAAATGTAAATAAATAAATGTAACGGAATAAATAGTAGTTCAATACATACTTTTATTTTCTAAAGAACTTTAACATAATTTAGGATAATAAAAAGTTTATAAAGGTAATTGTACAGCTTATAATCGGCCAAGCAATTGTTGTGTTAATGTTCTTTTATCATACTGTTGTACTTTGCAACAAACTTATCAGGAATATACCAGAATGGACGGTCAATCTGCTCAATCATATTTGTGATTTTTTTTTCAGTTTATAATCAATTATTTTGTTGTCATTAATTATTGTTATTAACTTTATGTTAAGCAATGATGGATTCAGGATATGAATTCAACAAGGACACATTTTATGTTTGCATAAATTTAATGCAAGAAAAGTTAGCTTTTCAGGCTAACAAGGTCTACATTATTATGTGCATTCTAAATTATTATCCTAGTAAAAAAAATAAAACCAAACTTAAACATTTTATTCATTATTTTTTAAAATTAAAAAGTGCATGTTAATGGGAAAATAAATCGAACATAGGAAGACTTTTAACTTGTAAGACAAAAAAAAAAAAAAAAAGGAATGTGAAAGATAAGAGAAAAATAAGACAAGAGACTCAAAGAGTCAGTTTTTGTGAAAATAGAAAGGAAAAAAAATAAAAAAAAAATTTATCAAACATCAGTCAAAAGAAATAGTAGAAGTAAGTAATAACCGGATAAATGGATTTGACATATAAAATAAAAATAAAAATAATAAAAAAAGAGAAAGTCTATCGGCTTTGAAGCTTAAAAGCACTAAAATAAATTAGAACAAACTCATCAATAATGGCACACCTACATATTATATAAAAGCTAGCATATATAATTTTTTTATTTTTCAAGGGGGCACGTGCTCCCACCCCCTTGAATCCGTCACTATTTAAACATTATTTTTGGACAAAATATACTAAGTTGTATTTGAAAAAGAAGAAGGGAGCTTTTACATCTTGTATGCCATTTAACAAAAAGAAAAAAGAAAAAAGAAAAAAAAAAAAGATGAGACTAACTCTACCAATAAATATTAAGAGTTTAGTGATATAAATGTCTAAATTCTTAAAATAGCGATTAATAATGAAAAAAGAGAAAGTCTATGGCTTTGAAGCTTAAAAGCACTAAAATAAATTAGAACAAACTCATATCAATAATGGCACACCTACATATTATATAAAAGCTAGCATATATAATTTTTTTTATTTTTCAAGGGGGCACGTGCTCCCACCCCCTTGAATCCGTCACTATTTAAACATTATTTTTGGACAAAATATAATAAGTTGTATTTGAAAAAGAAGAAGGAGCTTTTGACATCTTGTATGCCATTTAACAAAAGAAAAAAGAAAAAAGAAAAAAAAAGATGAGACTAACTGTACCAACAAATATTAAGAGCTTAGTGATATAAATGTCTAAATTCTTAAAATAGCGATTAATAATGCAAACAAATTGAAAGTTTTGAATCCAAGTTCTTAAAATAAAGATTAACATGTCAACAAATTACGGGTTTTAGGATCTAAGTGCCTACATTTTTTAAACATGTTATGATAGATAATAGAGCTAAGAGAGTGTTAGAAAGTTTTGAATGCAAACAAAGAAAGTTATGATATAATAAATGCAAACAAATTGAAAGTTTTGAATCCAAGTTCTTAAAATAAAGATTAACATGTCAACAAATTACGGGTTTTAGGATCTAAGTGCCTACATTTTTTAAACATGTTATGATAGATAATAGAGCTAAGAGAGTGTTAGAGTTTGTCTATTTGAATTGATTGGGGAAAAAATTTAAACAACTCGTGCGGATTATTTTTGAAAAGTCGTACATACGGTAATGAGCCATAATTTTTTTTTTAAGGGAGTGGCATGAACTTTTTTTAAAGTGTTGCATAAATAGATACATCTTTTTTAATTTGACATTATATTTTTTCAAAATTAGATGCCGAGCTTGCAACATATGACAGAGTTATGCAGAGCTAAAAGAGCCCAACATAATTCCTCAAAAATACGGTATATAAAAAAATTGCTGTTTATATATATGCCATAAAAATAAAACTTAAATTAATTTATGTCATTAAAAAAATAATTGCAGAAAATATCAAGCGACATTGTTATACTATAATTTTAAATACCATAAATACCCTTGAGGTATTCAACTAATATCTGTCAGTTATATCCGGCATCTATCGCTGATACCGATGGGTACCCATCGAGACACCAGCCGGTATCTACCAAAAACCGCCATTTCCGGTGGTAGCAAAAAAAGGATATCATAAACGTTACTTAAAATTCAAAAAAAAAAAAGTCACGTAAACCGTATATCATATCATGAAAATCCAAAAACATAGGTGCAAAATCCACAAAAAGTATTCATATCTACAACACAGCTCAAATTACAAAATCCAAAAAATAGATAAATAAACAACTCAATGCTCGCCGTGGAGAAGCCACGGAGGAGGTCTCTCTGACGTGTTACATCGGTGGAGGATAGCTGTGATGGAGGAGATCTGGATCTCGAGCTTCACGCGGCCGAGAAATCGGCGAAAATGGAGCACAAGGCTAGCGATGAAGATCTGTGACGTTCGTCGCCATGCAAGACATTGCTAGCCTTGCCGATCTACGGTAGGTCACAACCACAGACGAAGGAGGACGATCTCGAATGGGGCTTACAATTTTAGAGAATCGTCTTCTCTTCTCTGGCGATGGCACGACGAAAGAATCTGGCCAAGAGCGGAAAGAAGCGAAAGAAAGAGGAAGAGAGCAGTCGTTGAAGAAAGAGAGACGATTCCAGACAAAGGTCTTCTTTTCTCAAGAGATAGCACGACGAAGCAATCCGACGAAGAGGGGAAGAGGCGGAGGGAACAGGAAGAGATTTGTTGTCGCAAACTGATGAGAGAGAGAGAGAAGCAAACATGAAAGATTGAAAAAGAGAGAAGACGTGATAATGTTGATAGTATTTTTGAGGGTAAAAGGGGTATTTTACCACTACCACCGATTCAAGTTTGTAGTATACAGTGTAACTGTTTTATGACCCAGCGCAGAAGTCAATCCACGGTTTAAAATCATCAGAGTTGGCATAATGAACTCAAAAAAGAAGAAGAAATAATTCAGAACTTTTGTCCATTTTGAGTAATGGTGGTAAATTATTATTTGAATTAAAAAGTTACGTATCATATCAAATTGAACGAATGATTTTAAAGTTAATAAACAAATGATGTTGAAGTTAATAAACAAATGTTCACATGCCTCCCGTCTTTATTCGAAATTTTATGAATTATTTATCTGTGTTTTAAACTTTAAGTTCATTTTTATTATTTTGCCTTTAGAACTTTAGAGCTTTTAATTTACTCCTAGAATTTTAAATTAATCCCACTTAACTTTCTATTAGAATTTACTAGGCCATTTAGAAGAGTGAATCTAACCATCGGTTACAACTGTGAATAGTATAAAACTCTCACATGTTATAGTAAAAAACTATAGTATAGAGCTCTCCTATGCTATAGTCTCAAACTAAAACTATTAGTACCAACAGTTTTTTGAAATGGCTTATATATCAAAAATACAAAAAAGATAGAGTTAAGTGTGGCCATGTGGTATTTTTCTTCGTATATAAGCACTCCATGTGCCCCTTATTCTGCTCTATAAATAAATTATACTTTACACTCTGAGTGATTGAACATAGGACTTAACCCTTTAACCCTTCTCTACCGATGGTAAGATAATTTCCAATGTTATTTTATTAAATTTAAGAACAATTTACTACAATTAAAAATTTTTAAAAATACGAAGTATAAAATACCTTAAAAAATTATCAGCCAATAAATCCTGAAATTTTCTGGATGACATTAAAATTAAAAAAAAGAAAATTCTAGACAGAAAAGAGGACTTAATATCAACGTCATTATTGAGAGAGCATAGGAGTATTGGGATGATGTATCCGTGAACGTTTATAAATGAGGCCGCTTAGAGATGTTCTCCTTCCTCCCCATAAACGCAGTACCCTCTTTAGCCGCTCCGCCCCATCGCCATCGCCTTCGCCGTCGTCCCCGTGGATTGTTCCCCGACTGTCGTCACAAAAAGTACTAAATCTGAATAATTCGTACTATCCTCGCGATGGCGGGGCAGTCGCGGAAGTGGATGATTCTGGTGGCGACGATATGGATTCAGGCGTTCACCGGGACCAACTTCGACTTCTCGGCGTACTCGTCGGAGCTAAAGTCGGTGCTGGGGATATCGCAGGTTCAGCTCAACTATCTGGCCGTGGCATCCGACATGGGCAAAGTCCTCGGGTGGTCGTCGGGCTTGGCCTTGATGTACTTTCCTTTGTATGTTGTTCTCTTCATGGCTGCCTTCATGGGTTTCGTTGGATATGGAATTCAATGGCTTGTCATTACAAAAATCGTTTCCTTGCCTTATTTCCTGGTAAGTTTGCTAATTAATGAACTCTTTCTATTGTTACATACTATGCTGTCCAATGTAATTAATATATGAATTAGTGTTTTGTTTGGCTTTATTTTCCTAGTTCTGGGTGTTTCATTTCATATATATTTTCACTACTGGTGCTAACAGAGTCAAATTCGTTATTTTAATTTATTTTTGCAGTTGGGTTTGTGCACATTTGATTTTGTGTTCAGAGTTTCTAACCGGTTTTTTTTCGTTTTATTCCATTTTCGAAGAAAAGGTGATAATAAAGTATTATAAACATGGTGTACTTTCCTGACAAGAAATTTAACAGGAGGCGAAAAAAAAAGCTTTTTTTTCTTTTCGCTTACTTTTTTCCTCGTTTACTTGTACACGTCATAAGAAAAAAATCAAATACTTAAAAAATATGTTTGACAATATAACTATAGCAAATTTATTGTAAAATATAAAAGTTTTACTTTTTAATTTATTTTTATTTTATTTCATAAGATTTAAGGGTTTTATATTGTAATATTTAAAACTATATAATTAAAATGATTTTATCAAGTGGAACCTTCAAGGTTTAATTTTTTTGTTCTTTTTTTACTTAGTGGTAAACTAACCCTTTCTAATTGTGGTCGAAACAAATAGAGTTTAATTTGCTTGAATTAGCAAAGTTGCGCAAGATAGATAGAATATTTTATAAAGGCTTTCCTACCCAAAAAAGAAAAAATTTTCTGAAGGCTTTCTTACCAAAAAAAGAAAATATTTTCTAAAGGCTCAATCAAACCAAATCAAAAAATTCGCCCACCACACACGTCGCAGGAGATCTTCACTTCACTATTTTCTACGGTCTTTAATACTTTTTGGATGGGGCCAAGTGTCGCAATTATCTTGGCATTTGTGTCAACCACCCACTACTACAACCTTCAGCAGCCACATTTTTGCTGTTTTATTTGATAATATTATTGCAACTTATTATTGATAATATTATTGTAACTTATTATTTTTAGTTGCTATAACATAAAACTTTCATATATTATAGTATAAAATTTTTATATATTATAGTGTTTTAGTTTTAATTTTTTTATCAAACAGACTTTTTATTTTATTATTCTATATTAGAAAAGGTAAAGGAAAAAAATATAGTTCACATCTTTTTTTTATTTTAATTAAAAATTAGTTTAGTGCCAGATGCTATGTATGTGGAGAATAATTTTATAGATTTTATATGCGTGTCAAAAGTTTAAATATTGATGTTTTTTCTTATATCATTTCATGCATTAAAAATATTTAGATAGGATATATTTAAGAAAAATTACTTTTATAAGAACAAATTAGAAAAAATATTTTTATGAGAAAATTTTAATTAAAAGAATTGCACAAAAAGTGTTTAAAACTTTCAAAAAAAGTGTTTAAAAAAAGACATTTGAGTAAAAAACTTGTTTTTGGTAGACTAACTGATTAGAGAGACATTTGTGAAAATTATTTAATATAAGCAACAGGAAAATACTATTTAAAAAATGTACATAAAAAATTAAAGTATAAAGGTGCCTTTAACAAAGTGGAAAAAATTAAGGATACAGTTGAAATGAAATATTTTAAGAGAAGTAGAGCCAAGAAAAAAAAGTATTTTAAATAGTCGTCTTGCAAAAAAAAAAGAGTATATAACAGCTTTGGGGAAAACCTAATAGGAAAAAGAAGGAAAAATTAGAAAAAAAAAAAAAGACAACAATAAAAAGAAGAAAAAAGAAAAACTGTCACAGGACGAAAGAAGTGAAGATGATCACTAAAGCTCTGTTGACTCTTTTATATATGTATATATAGATATAGATGAATCACGTCAAAAATAAATCATGCATGAAAACGTAATTAAGGTCAATACAAATTTTTCTAGTGTATTAATAAATACTTTTTTATATGCATTCATAAATATTTTTATACGAAAAAGAAATAAATCAATACTGGAATTAAATATTTTTTCAAGCAAAGAAAAATAAAATCTTGCAACTGTTGCTTGTTTGTAAACAAAGCGGATTTAGAATTGTCTTTTATTCTAAGGCATAACTTGATTTCTGAGATAGATATATTGTATTCCAGTATATTATTTAACAAAAAAAAAAAGGTTATTCGCAAAAAGAGAACAAAAAAGAAAAGGAAAAAAGCTTATAAAAAATAAGTAAGATGTTTAAAAAACCAACAAATCACGAAAACCGACTAAACTAAATTAAAATAAACTAAACTAAATCAAACCAAATTAATTGAATGTTATTTTTAGAGAAGTTACACCAAATAACAGTTTTAATTCTTAATATAAGTAAATACATACTTTTAAAAATATTTAAGTGCATAATCTTTATGAAATTATGTGCTCTTTTTAAACACTTGAATCTTTAATTTTGCTCCCTTCTTCTTTTTCTTTTTCTTTTTCTTTTTTGTTTTCGTTAAATATCTGCTGTTTCATTTTTTTTCTATGTCATTATGTACAAAAACAAATTCTGTTTGAGTTAAGTATGCTATTTATGAAACACTATTACATTTAGTCTGTTTATGATGGTCTAATATTCTTGTACTCCTTTATTTTTAATTGAATTGGTTAAGTCGTTAGGAGGTTCTATTTTTATGGCTTGGTTAGTAATTTTGTACATTAGTCACAAAAATGACCAAACCAACGGCAATTGATTCATAACTTTCTTAAATATATATATATATACACACACACACTGTTGCTTGTTTTACGTATTTATGCTTTAAGTATTTTTTAACTAAGTTAAAAGTTCTAAAACAACATTTTAATTTTACAAGATCACTTAGATTTTGTTAAATGTTAAGATTTATATCAATTACAAGTCTAAAATAACGAAACGTAGACCAAATTGTTATAAATAATTAGACATTTGTTTGTTTTATAGGCTCGAACCATAATTCAAACCTTCTCACCACCATATTTTTTTACTAAAAATTTAAATTTCTGTTCAAATGTACTCTATTTAAACCCATGAACCAAAGAGCCATTGGTTTCTCTTAAAAATTCTTAAATGGCCAGACTGATTAAAAAAAAATTTGATTAACAATATTTTTTGTTTGTTTATTTTTTTTCCCTCTCCAAACCAACCACAAACCCTAGAAAATGGGAGGATTGAAGCCTAGGAGTGTAAATGAAAAATAAGAATAATAATAATTTATAAAAAAACATGAATTGTTGATGGGATTCTTACATCACAAAAAGCTGACTTTCCAAACCTAATTGTTATCTTTTAGGGTCTTTTCCAGGTGGAGATCTCATCGGTAGATAGGAAAACTTTAAAGAGATGTGCAACAACTTAGCCATATAGCTAAATGAAAATGATGCAATATGTCCAATTAAAAAGATAAGAGAACATGGCCCAATATATAATCATCGAAATTTTGATTTTGCTGGAGACCAAAAAAAAAAAATGAAATTCGCTGGACATTAGAACTGTATTGAAATTATTATTTGAAATTCGGCAAAAAAAAAAGAAAAAAGTAGAAAAGAGTGGTTGCAATTTCCCTGGTTTTTTCTAGTCCTAAAATTTGTGCAAGGAATTTACTTTGTGTGTGCGTGAGAAACTCTTTTGACACCTTCAATTTTTTTTTTCTTCCTTTTCTTCAGTATCGATTCGCTAGAACAAAGTATGATTCCCCTTAAAAAAACAAAAGAAAAATAACTCGGTTTGGTAAATAGATTCGAATCAGTAATTTGATTTGAGTTAATATGATTGAATTAGGATTTGAGTTAGTGATTTGAATTGTAATCCGAATTGGCATTTGGATATGCATTTAAGTTTTAATTTGAGTATGAAATAAAATTAGAATATGTGTTTGGAAAGGTTGTGAAAATAGTTTTTGATTTATTAACAAATCTAATAAAATCTTAATGTTAATAATCCAAAAAATATGTAATATGGATCTTAATTTATTTCTCTCTTCACTAGAAACATAATAAAAAAAGAATCATCTCAATTGGATATCAAATAAAGAAGTTATGATGTTTTTCCCTCGAATATAGGAGAGGGAATTTTAGTTTTTATTGTAACAAAGATATGCGGGTATAAAAAATTTAAGGGGAGTCAGAACTCTGAAAACTTGGATTCAGATTTTAGGGGAAACAAACACGTATTCAAAGGATTCTTAATACTCAAATCTATGTTTGAGTTCATTAAGAACAAAAAATACTCAAATCAAGCGGGCCAAAGTATATGATTCTGTTGCAATATTTATTAAACTAGTGGCATAGGGAGGGAGATCAACATGTATATTTTTTTGCAAGTTAAAAAATGGGATCAGCTAGTATATTTTATACCCTCAGCCCCTTCGAATGCGTCAAGGCAATTTCTAGGGACTATTAAGGAGTGGAAAGAGCCTGAACTAGACTCTAATCCGTCAATCCAACAAGAGTTCCCCCACCCATCGCAGGCTCCACTTTGCTTTCCACATTGGGTAGGCGCCTTCTTGTGGTCACGGGTGTCGGACTCTAAAGTGACAGAAGGAGAAGTCTTAACAAAGCATTCCTCACCCCTAGACCACAATGCTTGGCGGTAGATCAACATGTACTTGCACGTTAGCTGAATCTATATAGAAGAAACTTCGTTGCACGTCCTACATGCCTTACTATTATTATTATTATTATTATTTGAGAATCGCCACATTTCTTACTTACGTTCACACACATATGACATTCCTATTATTGCCTAATGCCTTATTTATGTCCTATCTAGTGATTGGCAATACCAGATCTTCTTGGTGACTTCTTAAAAATTGTCTAGATTGATTTTTGATTCTACACTTTTTATTTGTTTTTGTTTTTGTTTTTGTTTTTTGTTATTTTGTTGTTATTATTATTATTATTTTTCACATGCTAGCTAGAAGGGACGTTGGTTGTCCCTTTTTTTATTATGACATTAGAATGGTTAGTGGTGGCTTTGGTCATTGCCAATGTAAAAGTCGAGATCCTATCAACTTCCTAATTTAGGAGACAGTACGTTTCGATTTACAAGTAGTACGTCACATCAAAAAAGCAGTATGTCCTTATTCTTCTTTTTTTAAAAAAAAAGAAGTAGTAATGTCCTTGTGCCCTTATTTTAGTGATGACATAATGAGAGACAAACACAAGGCCCCTCGAAGAAAAGAAACAAACACTAGGCTTTAATTCCACTTTAGAAGAAAACACAAGGCTTCAGAATTTTAAAGGGCCTTTTAAATTTATCAGTCAATATTATTGGCCATTATGTGTGTTAGGAATTTGTGAATGTGTCTATCGCTGCTATAGGAACTTTATTTTATGGGAAAAATACTTTTCTTTTTATTTTTGTTTTTGGCCTTGTTACATCGAGACTATTAGTTAAAAAAAAAGACTACTAGCCCCTGAATTATGTTTTTTTGTCACGTTTTAGCCTTAAACTTCAAAAAGTTATAAATAGAACCCTAAATTATGTTACTACTCCCATGTTTGGCCATTCATTTACAAGAATTGTTTAAAAAAAATCAAAGAAATCAACCACGTAAATGCCAGTACATTACTTGTTAACGAAGGAAATTTTACTATGAATTTAAATAAATTTATCCGTCACATATCTCATAAGCCAAGAACTTGTACATAGAGAACAAAACTTTTGTTTTTGTTTTTGATTTTTCAATATTTCAATTTATTTAGGCGTAATTTGTTAAAGATACCATTTATTGACCAAGTATTTGAATGTCACATAGACAATTCTGTTGAGTTGTTGATTATTGTTGTGACTGAAGGGCAAAAATGGAATTAAAAAAACATTGTTTGTAATTTCTTGAAGTTCGAGGGTCCATTTTAAGAATAAGTTTTGGAAGTGAAAAGTAAAATTAATCAAAAAATAAAATAAAATAAACTGAATAAAACATATCATGTGATGGATGGGTCAGGGGTCTTGCATGTGAATTGTGATGTGATAGACAAGAAAACGTTAGTTTACTCCTTTTTGCTATATTTCTATCTAAACTCTCATTACCTTCAGCTTCAGCTCTGTCTGTTTTTGGCTTATCTTACGGACTCCAGTTAATCTCACAACGATGCACGTAAAAGTTACAAGGAACTGGTAATTTATACCCTTTTTTGGTTCCTTCGTGCCAAACTCCGAAACATTGTAAAAGTTCAAATTATGTGTGAAGTGTGGACGCATATATACTACACACACGAATTAAAAAACATTAGAGGATCCGATCAAATAATCAATATCTAAAGTGCTTGGTTATTTATTCATATTTTATGGAACTTTGTTTCAGGTGTTTCTTCTCTGCCTGCTGGCCGGTTGCAGCATATGTTGGTTCAACACAGTTTGTTTCGTTCTTTGCATTAGGAATTTCCCATCTAACCAACCCCTAGCCATATCACTCACCGTAAGCTTCAACGGCGTAAGCGCCGCCCTCTACACCCTCGCCGCCAACGCAATCAACCCCTCATCCACTTCCTTGTACCTCATTCTCAACGCCCTCATTCCCCTCCTTGCCTCCTCCGCCGCCCTCACCCCTATCCTCCGCCAGCCCTCCCTCGACCCCCTCCCACCCGATGGTGTCCGTCGCGACTCCCTAATCTTCCTCATCCTCAACGTCTTAGCTGTCTTCACCGGCCTCTACCTCCTCCTCTTCCGCTCAAATCCCTCCGACGCTATCTCGACCGCCCGTCTCCTCTTCGGTGGCGCCGTCTTCCTCCTCGTCTTCCCGTTGTGCATTCCAGGGATCGTCTACGCTCGCGATTGGTTCCACCAAGCCGTGAACTCTAGCTTCCGCCTGGACAGCGGCTCGGGGTTCCTTCTCGTTGATGTGGATGATCTTGAGCTTCATAAGGAGCTAACCCGTCAGGCTAGTAGTGCTTATGGCAATGGATCCGTACTCGATGATCCTTTGTTAAGCGAGAGTGTGGGACTATTGGGTTCAAGAAAAAATAGCATTGGTGGTGGTGGGAAATTTGGACAAGGGTGTTGTGAGACGTTGATGGAGAAAGATCAGTTGGCAATGCTTGGAGAAGAGCACTCGGCTAAAGTGCTAGTTCGGAGGTTGGATTTTTGGCTGTATTTTGTGGCTTATTTTTGTGGGGGTACGATTGGGCTTGTTTACAGCAACAATTTGGGACAGATTGCGCAGTCGCTTGGAGATGGCTCGAAAACGACGACACTCGTCACGATTTATTCGTCCTTCTCCTTCTTCGGCCGGCTTCTTTCAGCTGCACCAGACTACATACGCGCGTAAGTAAATTTGTTATCAATGTCCTTTAAGTGCTTTTAATTTGTGGTTTTTTTTTTCCCCCTTAAAACGTGCTTTTCACTAATGTTGTTTACTTGTATTTTATATTTTAATAAATTCACCGTTCACCGGTAAAAGGTCTAAGAGTAAAGAAACATTTGCTAACAATTTTTTAATAATCAAAAGACTTTTCTTACAATCTCGTCATCTTTTGCAACATTTCAAAAGTAACATGATCATTTATTTCTTGTAACATGATTAATATTAAAAGATAATGCTAAAAACATTAGCTTTATTCTTAATTTTTATACCAACTTTAAGTTGTCTTTTTTTTTAATGGATTTATATAATCTTTTATTATTAATTAATGTGACGATCCTTTAAACAATTATTAATAAAAAATAACAATTCAAAATTGGTACAACGAGTTAAGATTGAAATATCCATGGTATTATTTTGCATTAAAACATGTTTAATCATTTTTTGTGATAAAATATGATCAAGTAACTAGCAGTTCTTTGCACTACAACACCATATTCAAACAAAAATTTTACACCTTGTGCAGGAAGTTCTATTTTGCAAGGACAGGATGGTTGACCATTGCTCTTGTGCCGACACCTTTCGCATTCTTCTTACTCGCGGCATCAGGCCATGTCATTGCGCTGCACGCCGGCACTGCTCTAGTCGGGCTGAGCTCGGGCTTCATATTTGCTGCCGCCGTTTCCATAACGTCCGAGCTGTTTGGGCCTAACAGCGTAAGCGTAAACCACAACATACTCATCACAAACATCCCAATTGGTTCACTAGTGTACGGCCTTCTTGCCGCCATAGTCTATGACGCCAATGCAAATGCTGGCCTAAGAGATAGAGTGACTAACTCGGCAGTGTGTATGGGAAGGCAGTGTTATTTCTTAACTTTTTTGTGGTGGGGATGTATATCAGTCTTGGGGCTAATTTCTAGCTTGAAGCTGTTCTTAAGAACGAGGCATGCCTACGACCATTATGAACATCACCGTACATCGCAACTGTACTAGATAATGGCTTGTAATTTGTGTAATTGAGCACATCATGATGAATAATTTCAGAAATTGATGGACCTAGCTATCAGTATGCACGAGGGATTAAACTATACAACTATACAGAGTGAATATTTGTACTTGTATTTCATTCTACAATTTTAAAGAGTTTATTTCTTGTACCCCCAAACTTTTGGAGAGAGAGGAAAGATATAACAGAGAAGTGAGATACTATATATTTCTATCCTAATTGTAAGAACAAAAAACTTAATAAAAGAATATGATCACGTAATTTTAAAGTAAAAAATAAACCCCTTTTTTTAAGCAAGCTCATTAAGCAAAATATCTAATAAATCAGGATTTAGCATCCCAAAAGACAACCTGAAAACTTTGAAGGTAGAGCCCAACGAGACAGAGCTAAAGCATTAGCAGATCTAGGGATCCACTGAATAGAAAACAAAGACAGAGATATAAACAAAGACCAGCAAGCAGAAAACTGAGGACTAATCTCCTAATGGGGGCACTCGATCAGCACCACTCTTAACTGCGTTGACCAGCTCCTGACAATCACCGTCCACAACAATGGAAGACGGTTCTCTAAGGATTGCAACCTGAAAAGCCCTGGAACAAGCCAACAATTCCGCATGAAAAGCAGTTTTTGCATCAGCAGAACCTGTCCAAATCATCAGAGGAGCGCCGACAGAATTGCGCAACACAACCGCCAGCCTCGCACGCCCATCTTTGAAAGAGGCATCAAAGTCTAACTTAAGCTGGCCTAATGTCGGTTGGCATCAAGAGAAGGAAGACTCAACTGAACAGCCACCGGCTTATCTAGAGCCACCTTGAATTCATCACCCCTGCCTAGAGTAAAAGCTGAGGAAGGTTTGGAGACACCCTTCTAAACAGAAGATCGTTCCTACACTTCCAAATCTGATCAATTATCACAACTGCAGCCAGAATCATATCTTCCCTTGAAGCATGAGAAACCATCGCAACATTTGGTATAGAGAGAATTACCATTAGGAAATCTGTTAGAATTAAATATGAAAAGCAATGAAAGAAACAAATCATTAACAAACAAAAATTTTTTTAAAAACTTTATTCATAAAGAATAGTTATATAATTTTAATTAATAATATAAAGCTTTGAGAATTTTTACAAATCTTTTAAAGACTATCAGGGTATTCTAGCTTTCTTTTTTGACACTACAATATTTTAAGTCAGGCTTCTACATCAATAGAAAGACGAGTATCTATCTGTTAAGATGAAATAGCAAACCTTTTTTTAGAGGAAGAACTTTAAGTTTTTCTCTAAGTATTTTGCAAAAGTTTCGTGAGAAAAAAGATCTCTGTGGATGACTGTTATCTCTATTTTTTTATATCTAAGCAATTAGTTATTTTTTAATTAATTTTAAATTTAAAATAACCACCATACCAGATATATTGAAAAAGAATATACTCTATATTTTTTATCTTTTTTTTTTAATTTGAATCACGTAATAATTCTATAAATATATAAAATATATAACATTAATTATACATTTCCGTAAATTAAGTTCACGTTTTCATATATATATATATATATATATATATATATAAAAGATTACGTCAACTAATTTTGGCATAAGCATATTTATATATATAATATAATAAAATCTTATATATTTATATATTTAAATTAAAAAATAAATCAAATTTATTTATGAATAGATTTTGAATTAATTAATAATTTAATTTTGTGTCCATGTTAGACAAGACTAAATGTGGTCCCACTACACATGTGTCATACAAAATTAAACTTAATTTAAATAATCTTATTATTCAAATATTATCAATTAATTAATTTAAAAACATGTTTCATTAATCTTATTAATTAAATAATCAATTAATTAATTTAACTACTACTCAGTTAAATGTGACAACATTTATCACATTATATTATGTGTCACAGAGAATATTTTTTTGTATCACATTAATAGTTTAAGTGTGAAATAATTAATTAAGAATTCAATAATTCTAAATTAAATATGCATAAGTCATTCTATGCATTAAATTCAATATAGTGTCATAGAAGTGGCATTGGGGACCTATGGACCTATAACCCAAGCTTCAATAAATTTGACAATTAATCAACCTCTTTAATTTATGTGCCAAATTTATTAAGTTCACTGTTATTCCACTAAAAACCTAAAAGTTGAAACTGAATTCTTGAGATTATAGTAAAAATTACTCAAAGAATATTAGGGAGTAGTTCATTGATATAATCATTACATATAAATCAGTCTTCTATAAATAATTCACACAAAATTAAACTTAATTTAAATAATCTTATTATTCAAATATTATCAATCACTTAATTTAAAAACATGTTTCATTAGTCTTATTAATTAAATAATCAATATTAATTAAATAATCAATTAATTAATTTAACTACTGCTCAGTTAAATGTGACAACATTTATTACATTATATTATGTGTCACAAAGAACATTTTTTGTATCACATTAATATCTTAAGTGTGAAATAATTAATCCAGAATTCAATAATTTCAAGTTAAATATGTATAATTCATTCTATGCATTAAATCCAATATAGTGTCATAGAAGTGGCATTGGGGACCTATGGACCTATAACCTAAGCTCCAATAAATTCGATAATTAATCAAACTCTTTAATTTATGTGTCAAATTTATTAAGTTCACTGTTATTCCACTAAAAACCTAAAAGTTGAAATTAAACTCTTGAGATTATAGTAAAAATTACTCAAAGAATATTAGGGAGTAGTTCATTGATATAATTATTACATATAAGTCAGTTTTCTATAAATAATTCATAATCGGAGCTAGGTTCAAATTCCGTTCACTCTTAGTATTTCTTTGTCCTTGAAGACCAATAATTCTCTAATGAATAGTTAATTCATAATCTTATTATGAATGAGCACTTTACTTTTCAAACCTTGAATCATCACTCAAGAGAACTATTTTTCTAACTTTTATAAGGAAGGAATGGATTCTATATCTGTATAATATTATTCCCAGCTATTTATTTTATTGTGTTTCTAAGATGATAAGTTATGATCAATATTAAGACAAATACTACCATAAAAGTCAAAAAACATAATGTCATAAATATGAGTCTAATAAATACTCAAGATTAAGACTATCAAATATATGATCATCATATTGATAAATTTGAATACTCTATTAATAATAAATGATTATTAGATATTCATAATTTATCTGGTCCAGTCCTATATAGTCTCATTATATAAAGTACCTCTAATCCAATGTCTCTACATTAATAGTCTGGATAAGACTATTTCATTCAAAATGAGATTGAACTGTACTTGTAATATTTAATTAAAGATCCCAAACTTTAATTAAATATCACAGACTATTTAGATTATTATCTATAAATTTTATCCCTAAGCATATAACACTTATATGCTAAATTTATAATCACATAAATAATCATGAAATTTTCTTGATGTTTATAAAAGTATTCATAATACATATAAGCAATTAAAATAATTATAAATATCACTTTATTTATTTACTAATAATATGTACAATGTCAATGCTTATAGGGCACCACTCCTAACAAAATCAAAGGGGTGTTCATAGTGCACACCATCCCACCTTACAGACAACGTCCAACCAAACAACAAGGCTTGAGCAACGTCACACTGTTTGAATAGATGTATAGCGGACTCCTTCGAAGCAGTGCACAATGGACACCACATCTCGGCTGACATTGATATGGTGCAGCCTTTGATAGGTTGGCAACATATCATGAGCCAATCTCCAAAGTAGCACTTTATGGCACTCATGGCAGCAACTTTCCAAAACTGTAGCCAAACTTCATTCTTTGGATTGAAAGCATCTCTTTTAACAGCCACGTAAGCTCCTCGAAGTGAAAATTTACCATTCCTAGCACGCTTCCAACACAATACATCAGAGCTAGTATTAGTTAGAGTATGAACCTCTAGCACCTTAGGAACCCACCATCTTGAAACACCAATTACACATGATACATCCTAGTTAGTCCTAGAAGAAATAAGCAGATCTTGGACCCCTTCAACCAGGCCGGCCCTTCTCCAAAAGTTGCCTCCACAATGGGGAAATGATCTGGGAGCCAAGGATCCTCTGTCAACGACACACTTCCTATCTCACTCAGTAAGAAATAAGAGTTATCTAGTATCAAGTTCCTAGATGCCAATATGTCCTTCCACACTGAGGAATTAGAGGCATAAGGAGTGCATAACAAATTGCCTCCCAGCTTAATATTTTGCCCTCAAAATCTGAAGACACAACTTGGTCATTTGAAGCAACTTTCCATGCCAGCTTTGCAATGAGAGCTTCATTAATGTCAGTAAACCTTCTAAGACCCAATCCTCCATGGATTTTTGGTTGACAAATATCGTCCTATTTCATTAGTGTCAGAGTCATGGACTGATGAACATCATCAGACCACCAAAATCTATGAAACCATGGGATCCAACTCATTATAGAAAAGAGTGGGAATCTATAAGCCAACATAGCATAAGATGGGATGCTTTGAGTCATTGTTTTAATTAGAATCATTTTTCCTGCTCGAGACAAAGGACACGCTATCCATCCCTCCAGCCGGTTCATCACTCTTGATTTGAGATGTGAAGAATCATTGCCTTTCTTTCGACTCAGAAGTAGGTGATTACTGAGATGCATTCCCCCCCATCCATTTCCCTCATTCTTGATAATTGACAAAGTTCTGAGGGCATGAAAAAAAACTTTGTACTAGCGTCGCCCTTTGTCAACCATAATTCCCTTTTTTTTGGCGCCAAAAGCTCTTAGCTTGTTTCTGAATCGCATCCAACTCTTGCAAGATGGACACCTTCAATTCAAGATTTAAGCGCACCGGAGGGAAATTTGGAGCTGGATAAGCCAATCTTTAAGTTGTCTGTTTCGTCAAGCTCTAAAAGTTTTATGCTCGGTAAATATTATGATTTGGACTCGAAACGGCCCAAATTGGCTAAAACAGTGACAGTTGTATAAAAAAAAAAATTTGTATAGTTATCAAAAACTGTTTAAAATAGTTTTGGGCAGTTTTGAAAAACTACTCAAAAACCTGACTTAGAATCAAAACTACGCTTTATCACAATCACAGAGTTTTATTCAAAATGTCAAAACCTAAAAGTTTAGTGTTCAGGAAAAGTTTGAAGTCAGACTCTAAGGCTCCCTTTTTGCGATAAAAAATAGTTGAAAATTTTTCCATAATATCAAAACATACCAAACTTAAGTTACACATGCGTAGTCTTTATTTTTACAACAATAGGCTTGTAAAACCATACTAACTAACACACATAGGGATTACATGCCATTTCCTCATCAAATCATAAACTAACTCATAACAATACTAACTTTAAATCAACTAAGAAAATGAAGAGTAAAAAGTATAAAGCTTTTACCCTTGAGGAACCACTCTTGGAATCCACTCTTAGAAAACTAGTTTCTCCTCCTTCTTTTTCTTGAATTGGCCTCTAAATCACAACCTTAACTTAATAAAAACACAACTTTTGTTCTAACTAAGAAAATAAAGAAGAAAATTTGAAAATTATCTTTGATGATTTTCTTTTAGAAACCACTCTAGAAGACTAGTTTCCTCTCCTACCTCTTCTTAATTTGATCTTTAATATATAAACTCAACTAAATAACGTTATAATCTTTGTTCTAACTAAGAAAAATGAATAAGAGAGTTTAGACTATACTCTTGATGATCACTCTAAGAAGATTACTCTAGGATAACTAGTTTCTCCTCCTTCTTAGAATATTTGGTTAGTGATTTTGAGTGTGGAAAAGGAAGACAAATTTGGAGAGTGAAGCTTGAAGGAAAACCAATTTTGGTAGGAGGAGAATGAGAGAAGAACAAAAAGAAGGGCATTGTAACGCCCCTATATGGGGGTTAACAGTTTTTAATGAGATAAAATAAAAATAAATAATAAAAGTAAAACCTTAAAAATAAAATTTGCCCGGGACTTAAATGAAAACTCTCAACTCAAAAATAAAAATATAAACGATAAATAAACCACAGTTTTAAATGTAGCACCTTAAATTTAATAAAATAAACTGTTGTCATCATCATTTTAACCCTCAACACATTATAATACAGTCACAGAAAGTAACAATTGATGCTTACATTATCATGAAGAACATTCTCAACGATTGAAGCAGTCCCAATGTAATATAGTTACATCACTTCCTCAACTATATTTCTCGTAGCCACCTCACACTTAGTGAGTCCTGAAAAGATATAAACATAAGGGTATGAGCAACACTATGCTCAGTAGAGAAAGCCATTACTCACCTTTAGGTTTTTATCATTACCACATTAAAATCTGCATGGTTAGTAAGTCACATCATATTCCAGATTATGAGGTTTATTATGATCACATCTTATGGATACCGTAGTTAATCATTACCAAGTGTCATAATTACACATTTATACAAATATTACCAATCATCATTGTTCCTAGGTATCCATGTTAAATTGAGTATCACTCAACTCATCGAAACCCAAATGGGCGCACTTGATCACCCTATAAACATTCCAAGGGTGTTCCGGTGAGGGGACATCAAGCCCCGAGTCCTCACCAAATCAATTCCTGTACAGTGTGTTCTGGGACTTTCAACCCAAGGAAGCGTCATCACCTTCCCCCTATTTTACCTTTTAGGGTATTCATGCCCAAGGACGTAACCGTCGCCCTTTTCATGTCTCACAATTTCTCTATATTAAATCATTATTAATAGAGTTAATTTTCCTAACCATGCTTCTCAATTTATAACATGTGTCAATTCATTATGTTCCTCGCCGTACAATACAAGACGAGTCCATGTCATAGTTTCATATGTGATACACATATAATATCAGTTCAACATAGATATATATATATTGCAGCAAAACAATCAATTTTAATTCTATAAAAACCTCACAAAAGATGAGTAATAGAATCCCTACCTTTCAAGCTTATCAACAGTCTCTTAATCCTGGAATCAATTAACGTTAGCTCCATACTCCCTTGATCCTAAGGCGTGCATAAGGACAATTAAAACTAAAGCACAACATACAACTACATTCATAAATAAATCATGTGTAAACCTATCTTACTAGTATGCCATTAAAGCTTTTATATAAATCTCTTTTGAATACCACAGTAAACAATTTTTGTCTTAACACAATATAAAATGTGAACAAGTAATCTATATGTTTTAGTCCCTAATAAGATTCATCAATCACTTAGGATAATATTGGAAAGGTTGCAAGACATTAAAGAATTAGGTGGTGAGCAAAGATGGGTTCTTGGTTCAGGTTAGCAGCTGGTATACCATAACAAACTGGCAGATTTACTAGTTTCCAATACAAAAATTGAATAATTCTTAGAAAATAAAATACAACTCCGATTTAGGTTTATGATAGCTCGTTAGAAAGCCTAGGATGCTACTTTTTAAATATGCAAACTAATTCATAAAATTCATTTTAATTTAATCTTAGAATTTCAAGAAATAACCACTGCCCATAGAGGTATTACAAAGTTTAACAATATAAATTTTCTGTCTAGGGCATATACACTTAGACTTCATACATATGCTCCAAAATAGCAACAAACATATACTTAGGTTTAAGAACGCAAATTTGAATAATCCTTTAGTATAAAAGAAAATTTATAAATGAAAGACTAAATTTGTTCATAAGATTCTAACCTCGGATTATGGTTAGTTGGAAGCTTGAAATGGCTTCAAAACAGATTCCTTTACTTCGGTATGACTGAAATTCTTGCTCAAATGGAGGTGATGGTGGCTGATTTTTATGGCTGCCTTGAAGAAGTTCTCTAAGTATTTTGCTTCAGCAAAGAAATGAGAAGAAGAGTGTGGGAACCGTGGAAGAGAAAGGAAGAAAAGATGAAGTCTTTGAAGAGAAGTGATAGAAACAATTATAGAGGAGACATGTTAAAGCATGTCACGGAGGAAATAAAGAAAATGAGGGTCAAGAGTAGTTGGAAAAGATATCCTTATGTCTCATCTAAAGACTTTAACACACATAATGCCAATACGACATTTTTGAGATTTATTAGAAGTTCTAAGGCTTTTTAGTAATCATACTAAATAAATATAGGAGAATTTTAGAAAATTTAAAAATAGATAAAAATAAATATTATAAAATAAATTTAAATGAAGCAATTTTTTTTATACACTAAAAATTAATTTAATTACCTCAATACCCGTTAGGAGAATAACGGGTGTCACAGCTCTACCCCCCTTAAAGAAATTTCGTCCTCGAAATTTCAATTCTAGCAATACTAGTAAAAATTTTAATTCCATTACGATTCCAATTCCGAGTCTAAACTGTTAATGTTGTTTGTCCTTCAAATTTAAGTCATCGTATCTCCACTTATTTACTTACATAATAAATCTTACTCTAAATTCTAAATCCCTCAATGAGAGTATTTCTGACAAGTTTCAACTTGTAACACCGTATAATAGTCTAAGAATCTGATCAGGCATACATATTGACCATACCATGATTCCAGTCCTTCATTGTCCATGGACTGTGATTTACAATCACATTTAAGGAGATTGCCAGAGAAATTTTATATACTTCATCTTTAGGTTCCTTTTCCTTTTTGAGTAAGGAAAAGTCAAATATATTTGATTTCATACCTCAACTAATAAACTAAAACATAATCATAAAACATATATCACAAACACTTCTATTCAAAACCATACATTAAACTTATTCATAGAGATATTAAACGGAATCTCAGAGTTGCAGACAAACCCGACATATTTTTCATTAAACAGCTATCATCATGACACAAACATTCAACCCAAATAATATATTCATATTTCATATGGAATATCCCCATAACTGACTCTGGTACTTCTACATAATATTAACAGAATATTACACATTACAAACATGATACGGATACGTTTCGAGAGTACAAGGCACTCCGTATACCAGCTATCCATATCATGCATGCTTAGAGGATACAAAAACATCGATAAACAAAAGATCGGACCTTAAGAAGGATGCATTTCGAGAGCATCAAGTACTCCGTATCCAGCCATCCCGGCATTAGGCTCAATGAATCTAAAAGATTTAACAACAACGTACCACAAGAAACACAGAATACAAGGCAAACGGTTATTCGTAACACACGAAATACGGACACACATGCCTACATGCCAAAGATAAAACAAAAAGATTACAGATGGAGATTCAAATCAATTGGCCGCTCCCGGCTTTCCCTTTCCCATTCAAGCTTGGATGTTGCAGTGTCGGATTCTGGATGTATGATTTGCATTTTATCTATCAATTCCTCAGCTGTTGAAGCAGTGACAAAGATTTGTCTCTCCGATTCTGTAGTGATGTTTTCTTCCACAGCGTAATCTAGAAATTTCAAAAAACCGTCATAAAAACCCTTTACGTTCAGCAGACCCAAAGGTTTGGAATAAAAGCCCAACAATTGCCCACAAGCAACTATAAATATTTCCTCAAGAGTACCTAGACCACCAGGTAATGCTATAAAAGCATCAGAATTATAGATTATGTCTTTAAAATTTTTAGGGATACTCCTGACTCCTTCTCCCTTACCTATGGCTTCCTTACAAAGGTTTCCTTCAACTGGAATATGAGGCCAAATTTTTACATCAGTAGCGTCGCTAGACCTAGCTGCTAGTGCCATATTTACCATCATTTTTATACTACCACCCCCATAGATTATGTTAATCTTTTTGCGTGCTAGGACTTGCCCTAAGTGATTTGCAGCTTCTAAATAAGCTTTATCTTTTCCAAAGCTGGAACCACAAAAGACACAGACATTCTTTATTTTCTTCGTGGACTGGGAGGTAGACATATTTGGTTTATAGAAGTGGTTGCTTAATGTCTGCTCCACTTAGACTTCGGGTTCTACATGAGTTTTTAAAGATGAGAAATATACAAAAAGGGCTAAAGAGATAGACGAGTAGGTAATGAAAAGGTAATCCAAAGATTTAAACAAAATCTTGTGCGGATAAGAAAGTAAGATAAGGTGATTGATAGTTTACAGAAAATCTGATTCACTTTTTGAAAAAGATTAGACTCTAATTGTATAACTTTTGACAATTGAGAACAATTCGACAGAAGACCCTCATGACACAACTGTAGACTTTTTGACAAATATACACCAAGTCTAGAAATTTAATATAAACGACAAATACTGTAGAACTTTTGAAATTTGAGACACAAATCTTGAAATATCTGGATAAGCTTTTCAAAATTTAAACATATTACTGTACCGTATGTAACGTGTCTGATAAGATATATATTTTATTATATATATATTGAAGAAAATCATAAATTAAATAAGATATTAACACTTACTGTATCAATCTAATAATCACAATTATTTCAAACACAAAAGCAAATATTCTGAGTAAAAGAAAAACACAAACTGTTGAACATCAGCTAAAACTGCTTCAAATAAGTAAAGACTAAATAACCTTTATAGAGCGATGACTTATTCCCCATCCAGTTTTCTTATGGCTTGACAAACAGGATCTAGAAATACCATATTCCTGAGGCGTTGTCTTTCTGTATAAAATTTAGACCAGAGTTTAAAAATAGCTCCTTGAACATATCCACTAGGGTGACCGTGGAGAGGAGGATGGATGCTATCCAAGTTCTCCTTTGAAAGTCCATTCCTACAAAACCTTATTTTATCCTCTCTATTCGTAGACATATAACCAGGTGAAGTACATTTACCGTTACAATTTTGTCTTCCACATTTGTTACAAGTGACCACGATGGCACGGGCTCTTCTTTTCATTGCACTACGACTGGTACCCGTTCCTGGTAAACCGACATCTTGACTAAAGTCACTCGGATGGATTTTCCCCTCTATCAACATTCTCACATCACAAGGGATGCCAAAATGCATAAGAATCCACAACCGAGTAATTCTAGCCTTGTATTTCTTTTTGAGAATCTTTTGGGAGAGTGATGGGAAATACTTTCTCAGGTGTTGGTATTTTGGGTCCATGATGAGATGAAAGAAGAGTAAATAGAAAGGAAAAATTAAGATAGTAAATTGTAGAATCCTAGAATTCCTTCTTCTTTTAGAAGAAAAGAAGAATTTTTTAATGAAAAAGAAGAGGATTTGCGATTTAAAGAGAAAATAACAAATTAAGAGAGAAAAAGTGAACTCGGAGAAATAAGCTCCTATGCACAGTAAACGTATATGTAAACAATGATTAAACCACTGTATATGACACGTATAGAAACCACGTGGGAGAGACAGTGTGAATCAAACTGATTTAAGATTTGAACTAGGCCCAAATGTTCTTAGTTGAAAATGGTCAGGTTGTTTCGGCCTTAACACATTTAGAACGAGTTAAATAACAAACATAAAATTGAAAACCAATTCGTATGAATCTTAAACTCAATTCAAAGCCCACTATAGATAAAGTTAACTATAAACAACAAATCTAATTTAACGACAACAAGGATCTTCCTGAATGATCCAGCAACTCAAATAATTTTGTTTTAATCAAAACCTTATTGAACAATGCATACACCCATATGTTATTCATAATACTTAACATCTATCAATGGATTCATCATCATTACTACCAAGGGTTTAGAATGCGATTAACCTTGAAATCAATACGATTTACGTCTTTCAACGTAGACCATATCAATGAACAAAGACACTTGATGTTACTACTTAAGAACATCTACAATCCCCACAATTCTACTTATACAATATATAATTTCCTCATATAACAAAACCTTAGGTAACCAAAAGATTCACTGATACACTTAAATACAATGTACGTAACAAAATATTCCAATTTTGAGATTCATGCATTCTAGACTTTACACAGTCTCAACAGACCAAAAGTCTAACATTTATCTCTCTCAAGATTCAATACCATGATTCCCAACTTATATCATATTCCTCAAATATATAGAACTTTTAAGAAAAGACATTGACACTTATGTGCTCCATCGAATCCACACATAATCATTACTTAGGTTTGAATCAATTACGAAAAATTTGGCATATCTATGCCAAACTTTAAAATCAATAAATCAAGCCTTATATTTCTTATTGTTTTTCACGAGACAAAAGGCTCTTAAATCCTCGTATCTATACGAATTTCTCATCGTTTATACGAATTAAATATGCTTATAGATCCTAATATTATACGAATCTCTCATAAGCAATCTACTTATAAACTCATTCCATATAATTATCATTCTCTCATAACTATTAATACTTTCCTTCTATATAATTATTGTACTCATATAACCATTAGTATTTTCATTCTATGGCCTTTCCATGTTACATCCTTCTAGACTGTATAAATCAATGTGAAGGTTCATTTTGATGATGACAATGAAAATTCAGCGTCAAAACCTCTCAAAAATATATTTTTTTTAAAGTGGTGCTACACTCCCTAGGTTAACCGAACCTAGGCTCTGATACCAAAAATTCTGTAACGCCCCTATATGGGGGTTAACAGTTTTTAATGAGATAAAATAAAAATAAATAATAAAAGTAAAACCTTAAAAATAAAATTTGCCCGGGACTTAAATGAAAACTCTCAACTCAAAAATAAAAATATAAACGATAAATAAACCACAGTTTTAAATGTAGCACCTTAAATTTAATAAAATAAACTGTTGTCATCATCATTTTAACCCTCAACACATTATAATACAGTCACAGAAAGTAACAATTGATGCTTACATTATCATGAAGAACATTCTCAACGATTGAAGCAGTCCCAATGTAATATAGTTACATCACTTCCTCAACTATATTTCTCGTAGCCACCTCACACTTAGTGAGTCCTGAAAAGATATAAACATAAGGGTATGAGCAACACTATGCTCAGTAGAGAAAGCCATTACTCACCTTTAGGTTTTTATCATTACCACATTAAAATCTGCATGGTTAGTAAGTCACATCATATTCCAGATTATGAGGTTTATTATGATCACATCTTATGGATACCGTAGTTAATCATTACCAAGTGTCATAATTACACATTTATACAAATATTACCAATCATCATTGTTCCTAGGTATCCATGTTAAATTGAGTATCACTCAACTCATCGAAACCCAAATGGGCGCACTTGATCACCCTATAAACATTCCAAGGGTGTTCCGGTGAGGGGACATCAAGCCCCGAGTCCTCACCAAATCAATTCCTGTACAGTGTGTTCTGGGACTTTCAACCCAAGGAAGCGTCATCACCTTCCCCCTATTTTACCTTTTAGGGTATTCATGCCCAAGGACGTAACCGTCGCCCTTTTCATGTCTCACAATTTCTCTATATTAAATCATTATTAATAGAGTTAATTTTCCTAACCATGCTTCTCAATTTATAACATGTGTCAATTCATTATGTTCCTCGCCGTACAATACAAGACGAGTCCATGTCATAGTTTCATATGTGATACACATATAATATCAGTTCAACATAGATATATATATATTGCAGCAAAACAATCAATTTTAATTCTATAAAAACCTCACAAAAGATGAGTAATAGAATCCCTACCTTTCAAGCTTATCAACAGTCTCTTAATCCTGGAATCAATTAACGTTAGCTCCATACTCCCTTGATCCTAAGGCGTGCATAAGGACAATTAAAACTAAAGCACAACATACAACTACATTCATAAATAAATCATGTGTAAACCTATCTTACTAGTATGCCATTAAAGCTTTTATATAAATCTCTTTTGAATACCACAGTAAACAATTTTTGTCTTAACACAATATAAAATGTGAACAAGTAATCTATATGTTTTAGTCCCTAATAAGATTCATCAATCACTTAGGATAATATTGGAAAGGTTGCAAGACATTAAAGAATTAGGTGGTGAGCAAAGATGGGTTCTTGGTTCAGGTTAGCAGCTGGTATACCATAACAAACTGGCAGATTTACTAGTTTCCAATACAAAAATTGAATAATTCTTAGAAAATAAAATACAACTCCGATTTAGGTTTATGATAGCTCGTTAGAAAGCCTAGGATGCTACTTTTTAAATATGCAAACTAATTCATAAAATTCATTTTAATTTAATCTTAGAATTTCAAGAAATAACCACTGCCCATAGAGGTATTACAAAGTTTAACAATATAAATTTTCTGTCTAGGGCATATACACTTAGACTTCATACATATGCTCCAAAATAGCAACAAACATATACTTAGGTTTAAGAACGCAAATTTGAATAATCCTTTAGTATAAAAGAAAATTTATAAATGAAAGACTAAATTTGTTCATAAGATTCTAACCTCGGATTATGGTTAGTTGGAAGCTTGAAATGGCTTCAAAACAGATTCCTTTACTTCGGTATGACTGAAATTCTTGCTCAAATGGAGGTGATGGTGGCTGATTTTTATGGCTGCCTTGAAGAAGTTCTCTAAGTATTTTGCTTCAGCAAAGAAATGAGAAGAAGAGTGTGGGAACCGTGGAAGAGAAAGGAAGAAAAGATGAAGTCTTTGAAGAGAAGTGATAGAAACAATTATAGAGGAGACATGTTAAAGCATGTCACGGAGGAAATAAAGAAAATGAGGGTCAAGAGTAGTTGGAAAAGATATCCTTATGTCTCATCTAAAGACTTTAACACACATAATGCCAATACGACATTTTTGAGATTTATTAGAAGTTCTAAGGCTTTTTAGTAATCATACTAAATAAATATAGGAGAATTTTAGAAAATTTAAAAATAGATAAAAATAAATATTATAAAATAAATTTAAATGAAGCAATTTTTTTTATACACTAAAAATTAATTTAATTACCTCAATACCCGTTAGGAGAATAACGGGTGTCACAGGCATCTTGAAAATGAAGCATTATGGTAGCCCAGGAGGATGAGTTCAACAATTTCCATTAGGGAAATATGTCTGTGAAGGATGCTATATAGAAATTCAAGTAGTTAGCTTGCCTTTTCCCTCACATCGTGAGCAATGAGCAAGATGAAATAAGGAGGATGATGAAGATGTTTAGGTTTGACATCACTGTGGTGGTTAGAAGTAGAAGTAAGCGTCTTAAATTTATAGAGGATTTTATACAATGAGCAATCCATGCTGATTATTAGGTAACTCAAAACAAAGAAGAAAGGGCTAGATTTTTCAAGGCTAGGAAAGAAGAGAAAGCCGAAGGAAAGCAGAATCAAAATCCCAACAGAAGAATTAGGGCAACAAGTTATGCCAAGGGAACAAGTAGTAGAGTCAAAATAATCATAACAAAAAGAAGGAAAATCCTAACTAGGACAACTAGAAAAATAAGCCTTAGAAGAAGTGGAAATGGTAACAATAGCTACCCTACTTTGTCTAAGTGCAAGAAGAAACATCTGAGAGAATGTTCAGCTAGGACAATCCGTTATTACATTTGTGGCAAGGAAGGCCACTATGCTAAGCAGTGCTATTTGAACCCTCAAAATTAGTTAGGTCAAAGCCAGCAAAAAGCTCCAGGAAACCAACTACATGCAGTTTAAGCCACGATTGAAGGACCCCTAATTTCTAAATGAATATTTGAAGCCCTAGAACCCCATGCCCGTATCTATGCTTATACTAGGAAGGATGCAGAAGCTAGAACCCCTACAGTGGTGACAGGTTAGCTTTCTATAGCCAAATAAGATGCCTATGCTTTATTTGATTTTTGGGGCTACGCATTTATTTGTGTCATCTAAGTTTGCCAAGCATCTAGATAGGATAGAAGATAGAATAACTCAACCATTTAGGACTGTTTTACCCTCTGGGGAAATTTGTTCTCTAATTATTAGCTACGAAATGTTCCAATAATTAATTGTGGTAAAGAGTTATATGTGAATCCAATTATCATAAATATGAATGATTACGGCGTTATCTTGGGAATGGACTTCTTGAGAAAATACAATGTTGTCATTAACTGTCGACGTCAGAGGGTCACATTCAAGCCCGCTTAGGAAGAAGAGTTTACCTACATGGGAATATCCTAGAGGCAGCCAGTACCGATAATATCATAGATGAAAGCAAGTAAGATGTTGGCTAGTGGATACATTGGATACTTAGCCAACCTGGTGGATAAGTCCAAGGAGAGCAAGATAGGACTAGAAGACATCCCAATAGTTAGAAACTTCATGGAAGTCTTTCTAGAGGAGTTGCCAGGACTACTTCCAAAACGAAAGATCTCATTTGAGATAAAGTTGATGCCCAAATCAACACTAGTTTCTAAGGTGCTGTACCAGATGGCCTCAATAAAACTTAAGGAACTTCAGGCATAGTTGCAAGAATTGTTAGACAAGGGTTTCATTTGCCTAAGTTATTTACCTTAGGAGCACCAGTTTTGTTCATGAAGAAAAAGGATAGTACATTAAAGATGTGTATTGACTATCAAGAGCTACACAAGGTTATGATTAAGAACAAATACCTGCTACCACAAATTGATGATTTGTTTGACCAATTGAAGGGATTAGCTTATTTTTTAAATATCGATTTGCATTCAAGATACTACAAACTCCGAATTAAGGAAGGAGATTTACCAAAGGCAACTTTTAGGATACATTATGAACACTACAAGTTTATTGTAATGTTGTTTGGATTGACCAATGCCCCATCAGTATTCATGGATTTAATGAATAGATTATTTAAGGACTACCTGGACAAGTTTATCATTGTCTTCATAGATGATATACTGGTCTATTTTAAGACAAAAAAAAAGCATGAGGAACACTTAAAGATCGCTTTGTAGATCTTGAAGTAGAATTAACTATATACCAAATTCTTGAAGTGTGAATTTTGGCAAAAAAAGTACAATTTTTGGAACATGTGGTATCTAAGTAAAGAGTTGCAGTAGACCCTACCAAGATTGAAGTAGTAAGTCAATGGCCAGCCTTAAAGTATGACAGAGATACACAATTTTCTCAGTTTAGCGAGATATACTTCAATTTATTTATATAGGGTGTTTTTAACAAAACTGTTTGTACTCGAAAAATAACTTCACACTATAATATGTGAAAACATTATACTATAATATATTTTTGTTTTACACTATAATATATAAAAGCTTTATATTGCTGACATAATTCTCTTGAATCTTAACTTATCTCTTAAACACAAAAGTTAATATACCATGTGCTAACTAATATATATCAATTCCTTCCATTTTTTTTGTCAATAAATTAATTAAACAAATAAATGATATCAAAATCTTTAAAAATCATAATTAAATTATTACACAAAAGCCGACAAATTCACGTGCACAGCACTTGTGTCAAACTACTGATTTATAAAAAATGTTGGGGGAGAGATCAAAAGAAAGGAATTTTGTCAAAACCAAAAAAAGGAAAAAAAAAAAAAACAAAAAACAGAGTTACTTAGAAGTGAAAGGGATATATATAATATATATTATATATATAGATGTATATGATCTATGGCTATGGGTAGGAACAAAAAGTAGCATTTTTAATGCAAAGAAACAACCTCTCGTACGCCAACGCCATCTTCCTCGCTGTAAACATGGAAGACGCGTAATCCCGGCACGCTTTCCCACGCTGGGCCAGCCTTGTGGGCCCCTCTCCCACGGCCCGCTCCAAAGCCTCCAACAAAGACTCCACATTCGGCGCAAACAGGAACCCAAACTCATCATCTACCACAATACTCCCTTTTATGCTCGCAAACCTCGACGCCATAACCGCTTTCCCACTCATCATTGCCTCCATCAAGGTAAGGTCCAGTCCTTGGGGTCTCAGAGTTGGGTTCACGAAAATGTCAATGGCGTTATAGAAGCCTCGCAGCTCAGATGGGCTCATTGAGCCTAATACTATGACGTTGGGCCCAATGTCTTTGTACCGGTTCTCCCATGGGCCTGATCCAGCCACTATGAGGTACACGTCTGATCTCTTTTGCATGAGAGTTGAGAATGCTTCGTGTAGTAGAGGATGGCCTTTGTCCTTCACTAATCTGCCGGCCACACCAAGGACTAAGCCAGCGTTTTCTGGTACGCCAATTTTGGACCTGAAATCTTGACCTAATTTTAGTTTGAGTTAGACATATAAATTGGATCTTTCATCTAATTTTGATCTATAAAATAGCGAAAAATTGTGTGTCAACTTATTTAATAGACTCAAATATTAAACTATGTAAAAAAAAAAAAAAATTAGTTTAAAAGTATTTCAAAAGTTTATGTTGAGAAAGTCAATATGATTACGTGAAACACGAAAATTGAACAAATGAATCCAACTAGTCATGTTAAATTATGACTAAAGAAAAATATTTTACAAACAAAAATTAAAATCATAATCTTTTTGTAACAAAATACGTGAAATAATTACCTAAATAACTATATAATTTTTATTTTCTTAAAATATTATTTTAAAAAAATAATTAAGTTTGTAAGCATATGATGTAGTGTAATTTTACCTAATTTTGTGTCAACCCCAAAGTCTTCCTCATCGACACCGTTGAGAATAACGTGAACCTCTTCTATTTGGGATTTGGTACATGTCCCTCAGCATTTCTCCGCAGCTATCGCTTATAGCCACATGATGAGCATAGTTGTTGAAGAATCTTATTTCGTTTAGCACTTTTGGGATGACTCCTCGGACGCTTTGGTTGAAGGCAGGCGACATGGGCTCGTTGGGCTTCCGCGTAAGGTCTTGGACGATGTCGGACTGCAAGCTCTCTAGAGCTATGCCGTGCCATGACACCGCCAGGTTGCCGACTTTACGCGCCAGCCAATGAGGAAGCGCCACGCTCTCAGAGTGGACGACGTCGAAAGGCCCGCGGTTGTTCTCCGCCTCGAATTGCTCCCACGCCTTATTGTACCGCCACCGCCCTGGCTCGCCTTCGTGGTAATTGATAATTAGCGGACCGGTTTCGCCGCCCTCGCTTTGGGGCGGGGGCGGGGGCGGGGACGATGGTGGGGAAGTGAAGATGTGGACTTGATGGCCGCGGCGGGAGAGAGCCGTATGTAGGGTGTGCGCGTGGCGCTCCATGCCGCCCGGGGTGGTCCCTACGGGCCATTTGCGGGAGAAAACGGCGATCTTGAGGTGGAGAGGAGGGGGGGTTTTCTCGGAGAACGCAAGGCGGTTCCACGAGAACTCGGCCGCGAGGAGGTCGCCGGACCAAGGCTTGGCGTGGGAGGCGGCGGCGAAGGTGCTGCAGATGGAGGTGGTGGTGGGGGTGTGGAGGAGGAAAAGGGCCGGGATTGTGAAGAGGACAATGAAGAAAAGTGTGGTGCAAAGATTGGAGTGGGAAGAGGAGATTGGTTTTTTTGGTTTGGCGTTGATCATGGCCATATTGGGGAAAAGGGGGTATGAGGAGATTATTTGGATGGAAATTAAGAATGTGTTATTGACTTATTGTTGGGTGTGTGTTTTTGTGTTGAAATTTCAAAGAATTTTGCTGAAAAGTTGAGCAAAGTGGGGAAGGTGGGCACGCACTGAAGCAAGCTAAGTGCGTTTAGATTGGGAAATTTCTTTTCTTTCTTTAATTTTTCCAAGTGCGTTTCTCACGGTGGTTTTTCAGTTTTGAGGGGAAAAGTGAATTCATGTGGCGTGGATTTTGTGACTTTTTTTTTAATCATGAGCATATTTATGGCGTTATAATATGCATTTTCATAATAAGTTTTTTTCTTTTTAATGCAAATTTTATTAGTAGGTTGTGGTTTGGCACATGAAGCTGCAGAACAAGAATTTTAGAGAGAGAAACACGTTTAGGTTTTATATTGTTAGATAAAAAGATTTAGTGGTAATTACTCAAAAAAAAGTTGGTGGTCATCAATATCTATAGCTGGCCGGATTTGATTTCATTTGAGGCCTCTGTAATTATTAGCAATGACTTTTTGGTTCATTTTAAAGGGTGTTTTGTAAAATCAATTCTACCAAAAACTTATAATTACTATAATGTAAAGTTTTTATATGTTGTAGTTTTTATTTTAAATATTTTAGTACTTCTAACTACACTTCTCAAACACTACATTAGATATTTTAAAACACATAGAAAAACCCTGATAAGTTAATTAATACACTAAATTAATAATTGTTTTGAAATAATATTTTTTTGCCGGTCTTAAAATAACTAAGTATATTTATGATTTTACTAGGCATTAAGCAAGTAAAATGAATCTTATATACTGAAGGGTTTTATCTGAAGGGTGTTTTATTTGATTAAATGTTTAGAAGCAAATTAATTAGAAATATGTATGTTGGATGATTATATACATTCATGATTTTTCTAGATTGCATAAGTACAATAAATCTTAGTTTTTTAAATAAGCACATTAAATTGATACTTTGATTAAATAAAAAAATTAAGAAAATAAGAGATATTTATGGATAAATTAATAATCAATAGATTAATTGATATTTTGCTTCATGAATAGATTTCTCTACTGTATTATATTGTGATGATGGAGAGCGGCCAAACGGTGCGCGTATATACACACTCATAATGACTTGCTGTTTTTACATTTTTTTTTTATACGAATTGTGATCTCCAACCTCCTCGTAAAAAAAAAAAAAAAAAAGAGTTACTGGGAAAAGAAAGGTAAACTTTTCTAGAATTTATTTTTGCAAGTACCAAACTGATTTCGATGTCCGGTAAGACTTTGTACACCAATTTGACTAATTTGCCGTATGAAAAATATGCCGAATGGCACCACAACGCATTACATATTCTCAGCGGCAAAAAGAAGAAGAAATAAAAAATGGTTAGGCATTTGAGTCGGCGGGACTCTATGTTAGACTTACTCCTGTTTGGTTAAGGGCGGTTTTTATCACAAACTCAGTTATAAATAATATAAAATTCTCATATGCTATAATAAAAGAAAAAAAAGTTATTATAATATAAAACTCTTATATGTTATAGCAAAAACGATTTCCACCACTACCAAACGCCCTTAAAAAAGTCAAAGCGTTTCTTATAGTGTGAAGTCGACGCACATGCACGTCCTAGTTTACTTGGATATGCAAAAGCATTTCTTAAGGCAGGTGTCTTGGTTGTTTGTAGTTCAAGTATTTAAGGTAAACAATAAACATTACTAATCTATTATCTATTTGAGCATCTCCAGTACAATGATGTTAAACTGAAGTGCTGATGGTAATGTTAGTATTTAAGTGTAAAAAAATTCTCTAATATAATGTCATTTTTAATACTAAATTCAATTCATATTGGTTGGTAGATTAACCTTTTTTCTTTAATAATTACAATATTTTTCTTTTTAATTATTTTAATATTAAAAGTTTGCTTTTATACATTTTAAAGTTTAATAATTATGACAAAAGATAAATATGACATTTCAAAAAACATTTTGCGTTGAAACATAAAATAGAATAGCACATCAATATGTTATTTTTATACTTTTATATAATATTAACATTTGCATTGAAAATGGTCTAATATTTATATAAACATTATATATCTATTGCAGTCTCCTGGTTTGAAAACATGAGACTGTTCCAAAGTGCTTTTTTTTTTTCTGTCTTTTTTCTTTTTCCTTGTTGAATGGTTCTGAAAATTGTGGGTAAGTATTTGTTTAAAGGTCTTTTTTTTTTTTTTACAGTACACTGTATTTTACCAAAACCTTCTTGACCAAATTTTTTTTTGAAGGAATCTTGGAACAAAAATTTTATTTTAACAGTCTTTGAATTTTTCAAAAATATTACAAAAACACCCAATCCATGAGTTGATAATCGGGAATGACGCAAGCTTCATGTAAATTTTATTAAAATGACCAAAATACAACTTCATGGATAAAAAAAAAAAATGTTTCCAGCGACATACAATGATGGATATGACTTTTTAGCCTATTTAAATCTAAAATATGAGTTTAATTATTTTACCTTAATTTAATTATAAAAAATGTGTTTATTTGATTTGTACACCCCCGTAACCATGCTTTTCACTCTAACGGAAAGAATTTTTTTTCTACATTTTTCGTAATGTTCTCAAGCCACAAGTCCCTAGACCTCTCTACTTACCATATTTGTACTTAGTATCTAGTTAATTCCCAAACTTGCATGTTTTTTGCAGTTGTTAATCCAATTTAGTTGTCCTGATAAATACCCTAAAACATGATGAATTTTTTCCGTCTAAGGTCTCCAAACTTTTAGATCTTTCGCATTTAGGTCTTCATTATGAAAATGTTGATTTTTAAATCCTAAACTCCTATTTTGCCGCTTCCATAAATTTTTAGAACATAAATACACAAATACATGTTACATGCGCCTTCTCTTTAAAAGGGTATTTAGGTAAACTCAGTGTTATGTCATGATTCACGAAATACAATAAAGTGTTCCCCTATCTTGTGATGTAAAATTTCATTTTTTTTTTTTCAGTAAAACTTGACGATTCATATAATTCAATTGAATACTCTTCTTTAACTCCAATGTCAAAAAGTGATTTTATCTGTAGGATTCACAAGTTATCGAGTTCAGTGCAACGCGAACACCCACCACACACAAAAAAATGTATATATATGTATATATATATGGGGTTAATTAAAAAGAACAAAAATAGTTCATGTACATCTAAAAAAACGTTTGGAAGAAGTTTCAAGCAGAGATGAAAATGAATTTCAACATGTTCGTACTTTTTTAATAAATACAAATTTTGTTGGTGAAGATTTTTTTTTGATAAACGAAGATTTAATAAGCAAAAAAGAAACCACCAAGAACATTTTGAGTTTCAGGCTTGTTTATATTTATCACTACGATAAGTATGAGATTACATGACATCTACTTTACGACGTTCTAAAAAAAATGGTCATCTTAATATTAAAAAAAAACACAAGACAGAAATTTTGGGTGTTTTGAAAATTTTTACACACACATTAGATGATGGTTTTTAGAAAACAATTGTGTAATATGCTAGATTAGATGACGGTTTTTAAAAAACAGTCATCTAATGTGCTAGATTAGATGATGGTTTTCACAAAACCGTTGTCCAATGTCAACAGTTTTCCAACAAAAAGACGGACTTTTTCCTGCTCATTCTTTTACCAAAAAATTTTAAAATTTCTCATCTTCTTCTTAAATTTCAAGCACTCTCTTCTATTTCACCCAATTAAAATTACAAACTTAAAATTTTTTCTTTTAAATCTCCTATTTTTTTCTCTATGTTCTCTCTATCTCTCTCATCCTATTATTTCTTCCTCAACTTCTAACTTTTTCTCTAAATTCCTTCTATCTTCCCACTTTCTCTTTCATTTCTTCTACTCCTCACTCCCTCAACCCTCATCTCTGATGCCGTGATTTATCACCAAATTATTGTCACCGCTGCTGCAGCCTCCACCTATGCCTCTGTCTTAAGCACTGAAAATTAGGTACATTTGGAATCGTTTGAAAATTTCTTTCATTTGAATCTATTTTTTTTTCAAATTTTGAGTTTTCCTTTGTGTTTGGTTAAGTATTTGTTGCTGCTATTGTTGTTGTTGTTGTTGTTGTTGTTATATTTTGTGGATAAACTTTGCCTATGATTCTTGAAATATTTTGGTTATATGAATATTTATTATGTACGTCTTTGAAAATCGTTATGTATTTTTTCTATTTTGGATACGAAACAAGTTTATTAAAAAGAGAACATAAATTTGTGAATAATAGTTGAAATTATTCTTTGAGAAGAAATTGATATAGTGAAAATATATATATTTTTTAATTTTCAAGGGTTAATATGTACTTTAGATTACCGTGTTTACTAAAACTGTCGTCTAATATGCCCTTGTATTAGATGACAATTGTTTATCCTCATATTACGACTGTGGATTAGACGACGGTTCAGCTAACTGTCATCTTATTCTTAGACAAACCGTCGTTTAACCTTCCATCTGTACTAGTGTATTGAGAAGTCCCACATTGATTGAAAATAAGAACTAATTGGTCCTAAATCCATTATAAATACGTTTTAATTCCTTTCAATTTGAGCATCCAAAAATCTCTTATGTAGGTCTATCTCATAAGTTTGTTTTAAGATTAGTGAAGTATTAATTTTCAATTTTAAACTAACGCTGTTGTGGATTTTTGAAAACGCAAGAGCACGTTATTGAAAACAAGCAATAAATAGTAAAGAAAGATCATTTTCACGAAGAAATTTTGTGTATTAATTATCAAAATTTATTAATTTTAATTTTTTTGAGTAACCGATTATTTTAGAACTTTTGAAAATTTAAAAGATAAATTCTAAAATTCTAAAATTAAATTAACACAAAATTTGAATAATTTTGTAATTTAACAATAATAAAAGGCTGCTTGAATTATGATTTTACTAAATTAATCTTATTTTATTTAATTAAACATATTATTATGATTTTTCATATTATGTTGACGGCCGAATTTCTTATTGTTTTATGGATTCTTTTTCAAGTTATACACAAAATATACTTAAGCATAAAAATACACTATATCTCTATATGAATTTATTACGCCTAAGTTCATTAAGTTTTATGGTAATTCTAAAATGACCACATAAAACAGAAAGGTATATCTGTATCCTCCCTTAAAATTATGTCATTTATTTTCATGAGCTAAGTCACAAATATCTCCTCTTAGTTTTAATTTGATCCTCAATTTATTTAAAAGTTGATCAGGTTTTTAAAAGTATTAAGTTCAAAAATAAATGCTCAACATAAATATTAAAATTATATTAACATAATTTAACTAAATAAAATATTCATGGTTTAGAATGAGCATGTTGGCAAAGTAAATCTATTGAGTTCTTTTTCAACCTGTTCCACTTCTTCCCCTCTTAGAAGTTACAATGAAATTACAAAAGAAAAATAACTTACTAAAAAATTACAAAAGATTTTTTTTACTCTCTTTTTTTAATGCTCTAAAATCCTAAGAGCTAAGCTCTCTAAACTGAAGAGAAAATTCTGAATTGAGGGGTGCTTTGCCTTCACGGATTCAAAGGCTATTTATAGCCTTCTAAAAGTTAAGATTTGCAATTAAAAACTGCTTTTAAATGGAAGCTCACTCAGATCACAAAACCAAGTGATTGCTGAGTACTTCAGCATAAATGCTCATGTGAATTAAATATGGCCTTCCACCATCAGTTGTTTTCCTCTTTTATTTATTTATTTATTATATTTTTTGAGGATGCATTGCTCCTGAGAGCTTATTCAACGCCCAAAGCTTGATTTAAGGAATAAAATATTCCTTTCATGGCTTCTTACTCAATTTCCATTTTGAATGCGAGCAGTGCAAAATCTGTCTCATGTGCACAAGTGGGTGCAAAACTTGGACTGATTTACACGTGAATCAACACCAAGACACACAAGTAGGCTCCGCAGTGAACAGTAGCTATTGGCTACTCTCTTGATTGCAGTGTGTGTTCCATACTTGCCCAATCCCAGCCGTCCACGTGCTTCATCCAATGGCCAAAATTAAAGACTGAAATCAAATTTGATTTTCTATTTATTTTCTTTTCTAAATCCAAACCTATTAAAATTTTTACTACATTTTATCCCAAATCTAATCTAATTAAATACACACTTGAGGAAAATAAATATACAAGGAGAGAAAAATATTTACAACTTATTAAAATTATTTACAGATTACTTCAAAATATAAAAAACTAAAAATAAAACAAAATAAATTAAAAATCTTCAAAAACACAGCCAATTTTACACATAAAAATGTGATAAAATAACTCTATTTTATAGAGTTATCAAACGCAACAGAACAATAGTATATTAACGACTATTTTTATTCTTGTTCCTGGTTTTTTTTACTCTCTAGTTTTCTATCTTCGTCTTCTCTTGAAGTCCCTCCTATTAGTTTGGTGTACTTACAGAGCCAGAATATTAAAAATTAGCCCTTTTTAATAAGCTGGCGATGAGGAATGATGTGACGAGGATCTAAATAGAGAAAGAGTTAGTGAGGGTTAGTCACACAAGATCTTTGCAAAAGTTTGCTTGTAAGATCAAATACTCTATCCTGTTATTTTCTTCTTTATTAGTCTTGGCGAGGAACCTAACAATTTGGTATCTATGCAAGTCGTTCTATGGCGGCGCCACTACCTGACCTCCAACCTACAGACCCGGTCGTGAGATTGGAGCATGGGTTGGAATCAATGAAAGAGACAATTCAAATCCTAGGAGCATTCGAAAATCTAGTTCCTCAGATCCAATAAGATGTGACGACAATGGGTGCGTAGATTGGTGAGATGTGAGGCATGCTTCAATGCTTGGAAGCCATACTCGTACGCCACTTTGACTGGGCTAAAACCAGATATGCGGTGAGATGAGCCTGGTCGAGAGTGAGAACAGTTGAATAGATAGGGACCACCGGTGCTTCCTCGAGGAAGAAGAGAGCATCATGGTAAGAAACTAGAACTGTCGGTTTTCCAAGGACACGACTTGTATGGCTGTATTTTCTGAGTGGAGCACTATTTCACTATAAATGAAGTGGAGGAAGAGGAGAAGTTGCTTGCCACCTTGGTCTATATGGAGGGAAGGGCCTTAGGCAAACGCAATTCGTTCACTGATGGGCACAATCTTCAATTGGCAATTCTACATTGATTCAGTAGAACTAAGGACGGCGACCTAATAGCTCTAAAAGAAGTTGGAACGGCGCCTGAGTACAGGAACCAATTCAAGGCTTTGGCCATTCTAGTACAGGGAATGCTCAAGTCATTGTTTCGGGGGCGTTCTTGAACAGGCTTCGGGAGGACGTGCGAGCCGAGGTCAAGATGCATCGACTTGCAACTTATAGGAAGCAATGGATTTGGCACAACAAATTGAGGAACGAAATGAGGCGGTAGAGAGGCTCAAGAAGTGAAGGTTGGCCAGAGTTGGCGAGTTAAGGGGCTGGTCAAGTCACACTCTTTTTAGCAGAGTCTGATTATGTATTGGCTCAATCGGAGACCTTCCTTCGCTCCAATACTGCCAAGTATCCCGCTTGGTTTTCAACGGGTAAAAACTATTAGTTATTTGGCGTAGAAATGCAGCAAAAATGCAGTTTAATGACAAGAAAAAATTTTCTCAAAACTATTGTTTGTAGTGAATAAGTATATAATTTTAATTCATATAAGGCATAGGTGATTATAGCCCAAATCTTTTGAAGCTTATTAGGGTTTTCTCGCTTTAAATTTTGACACCGTCAGTCTTTTAAGCTAAAAAAATGCACTAATAGATTGACAAGTAGGTGTCAAACAATAACAAATATTAATCTTAGACTTTTTCTGATTCAGCTATATACTCAACACATGAGATAGGAAGATTTTACTGAAGGATAACTACACTAGGCGAGAGTATACCCGACTAATCTGAATTCGAGTCTGGTCGGACCTTACAGTAAGGGGAAGCTCTCCCAACAAATGGTTTTTCATACACAAGGCTTGAATCCGAGACCTTGTTTAAGGGAGAATGGGCTCATTACCACCTAATCCCATATGTTGTTGGTTCTCTCTTTTAATAATATTAAATGAATTAAATTTACTCAAAATTAATTTTACATTAATTAATTAATTAATTAATTTTGTATTTACCACTAAGAGTATTCTTTTTGAAGTAATATCAAATACAGCATGGTCATACCACAATGTATCTTACAAACTTAAAATATATTTTAATTAATCTTATTAATTAAATATAATTAATCAATTTAAAATTAATTAACCATTGCCCAGGCAATATGACAACATTTGTCATTTTCGTCTCAAGTGTCAGAGAAGATGTTTTTCTATGTCAGATTAGAATTTATATGTGGGATATTTAATTTAGAATTCAACAATTCTAAATTCAATATAATTCATTACTGTGTACTTCTAGCAATATATTGTTTATAGAGTTACATTACGGAACTATGGACCTGTAATTTCAAGCTCCAATAAATTTGAAAATTAATTAAACTCTTTAATTAATGTGTCAAATTTATTAGTTTTAGAGTTACTCCACTAAGAACCTGAAAACTGCACTCTTAAAATTCTACTAATAATTAGTCAAAACAAATAATGAGTAGTCCACTGATATAATCATTACATATAAGTCAATCCTCTATAAATAGTTCATAATGAGAGCTAGGGTCAAATTCCGTTTACCTTTCTTATTGCATCTTTATCTTGGAATTCCAATGATTCTCTAATGAATAGTTAATTCGTAATCTTGTTATGAATGGACGCTCTACTATTCAAACCTTGAATCATCACTCAGGAGAACTATTTTTTTAACTTCCAATAGAACGAATGGATTTTGTATTTGTATTATCATTTCTAGCCACTTATTACATTATGTTTTAAGATGCAAATTATGATCTTACTATAAATAAATTTTATCGAGCAAGTCAAAAAAACATAATGTCATAAATAGGGGTTTGATAAATACTCAGGATTAAGACTCTCTTATATATGATTATCATAGTGATAAATTTAAACATTTTATATGTAACGGAATATTATTAGATGTTCATAATTTATCTGGCCTAGTCTTATATAATCTCATTATATAAAGTACCTCCAATCCAATGTCTCCACATTAATAGTCTGGATAAGACTATTTCCTTTTCAATGAGATTAGACCATACTTGTAATATTTATTTAAAGATCTTAACTTTGATTAATTTATTACGAACTAATTAGATTATTATTTATAAATTTATAATTACATTAATAATCATGAGAATTTGTTGATCTTCATTTAAGTATCCATATACAAAGAATCAAAATACATAAATGTCATTTTACTTAGATTAACCAGCAACATGTACAATGTCTATGTTGTAGGACATCAATTCCAACAATCTCCTACTTCTTCTAAAGCAGGTGAGACATGTCCCTTAAGCCAAATCCTTCCAAGTGTCCCTCAAAACTTTTTTGTGAGTACGTCTTGGTAAAAATAAGGCAGCGTAATTAGAAAGATAGTGTCTCACTGGCCTAACCTAAACGTAAGATCCAAAAACCTACCTAAAAAATGCCTTTCAAAGGGCAAAACCAACAATGTATCTCACAAAATTAAAATATATTTTAATTAATCTCATAAATTAAATACAATTAATTAATTCAAAATTAATTAACCATTGCCCAGGTAATTCGATAGCATTTGTCATTTTCGTCTCAAGTGTTACAGAAAATATTTTTCTATGTCACATTGATATTTGTACGGTAAGATTATTTTAGAATTGTTGATTCATTACAATGTACTTCATCTAATATAGAGTTTTTATAGAATCGGCATTGGAGACCTATGGACCTATAATTTCAAGCTTCAATAAATTTGACAATTAATTAAACTATTTAATCAATGTGCCAAATCTATTAGTTTCAGAGTTAATCCACTAAAACCTTGAAACTATACTCTTGAAATTATAGTAATAATTACTTAAAGCGAATAGTGAGTAGTTTATTGATATAATTATTACATATAAGTCAATCCTTCATAAATAGTTCATAATAAGAGCTAGGTTCAAATTCTATTTACCTCTCTTATTACATCTTTATCCTTGAGTTCTAATGATTCTCTAATGAATAGTTAATTCATAAGCTTATTATGAATGAGCGCTCTACTATTCAAGCCCTGAATCATCACTCAAAAGATCTATTTTTCTAACTTCTAATAAGAAGGAATGGATTTTGTATCTGCATTTTCATTCCCAGCTACTTATTCCATTATGTTTCTAAGATGCAAAGTTATAATCTATTTATAGACAAATTTTAGCTAGCAAGTCAAAAAACTCTATATGTAGAAATATTATTAAAGATTCATAATTTATCTTATCTAATCCTATATAATCTCATTGTATAAAGTACCTCAAGTCCAATGTATTTACGTTAAGAGTTCGGATAAAACTATTTTATTCGAAATGAGATTAGACCATACTTGTAATATTTAATTAAAAATCCCAACTTTATTTAATTTATTATGGACCATTTAGATTATTAACTATAAATTTGATCCTCATGCATATAACAATATATACTCGATTTATTGTCACATTAATAATCATGAGATTTTGTTGATGTTCATTTAAGTATTCATATACAAAAAACGAAAATACATAAATATCATTTTATTTAAATTAACTAGCAACATATACAATGTCTATACTTGTAAGGCATCAATCCTAACAAAAACGACTTCACCACATCCACCTACGTTCACCAAAGGAGGAGATACAAATGTCTAATGGTTCATCAATGGAGAGGTACTTAAACATCATGCCAAGGGGTTTTGCTTCTACTGTGAAGAATTGTATAGTTTGGAACATACATACAAGAACAAGCAGCTACACAGTTTGCTAGAAGATGACAACTCAGAGGAAGGATTAAAGCCGGTTAAACAGGAAGATTCGTTGACTCATCTCTTAAGCTGTTGATGGGCATAACATGTGTGAAAAAGAAATTCATTGATAATAAGATTAGGATGACAATATGATTAGGACAAAAGGAAAAAGGTGGTTTGATGATGCTAGTTTTGAAAAATAGTGAAAATAGCAGAATCGATAGAACCGTGTATAATAAAAAAGAATTTATAATTTTTTTGGCCATACTCTATAGCTATTATAATTAATATACAATTAATATATAGATGTTAATAAATAATATACCTCTTGAAGCGATTAGGTTTGATAACTTAAACTCTTTGACACCTTAGATTTTCCACACCTACTTGAACGAATGTTGGGTGCCAAGGCTTTATGAGAAGAAATTCCACACTTTTTAATTTAGGCTTTTGATTTGTATTCAACACATGAGAAACTAAAGTGTGGCTATAAAGAACACTTCTCTCTAAGCTTTCTCTCTATAAAAACTAAAAGGAGAATTGGAAAAATTAAAAGCTCTCCCTAAACATCTATTTATAAATGCATAGGAGGAGTCCTTTTCAAATTCAGATTTATTCAAAGTAAAACTAAAGCTTATCTACATCTTTTCGTATCTTCATCTTTTTTTCTTATTTAAATAAAACGTTGACTTTAAAAAAAGAGAGAAGAAAACGTGCTTTTATTTGTGCATCAAATGCACATACTGTGCACCTTTTTACGAGTTCTTTGTAAGAATGCCACAAATTTTAGGCTTAGATTGATTTATGTCACAAAGAAAAAATATTTGTAGAAAATTTCATAGCCATATCAGATAATATATTTAGAATACAAAAAATACCATTAAGCTGTGATTTTTTTTGTTCAAATGTTTGTTGATGAAGAAGGTATAATTATCTAATAAAATAGTTTTATTTAGCAGCATGACATGCAAGATTTTTTTAGGGTGTGATAAAGTTCAATACAGTAGGTTTTTTAGTGGCATCTTCCCTCAATATCTCCCCTTTTATGTGTAATGGCCCAATGGGCCATACACATTCAAACATAATTTATTTTTTAAAAAATAAATAAATAATTTGAAGAATAAGTAAACCTAACATAGCGATAAATCTTTGTATCACATGCTCACAGTTTAGGTCCCACCTATATTGCATTATCCGATAAAATAATCACATTATTTAATTTTCATAATGTGTATTAATTTAGAACTAAATTAATAATTCATTACCCATAAGTTTAAATAATTTATGGAGATGGCAAGGGGAACTATGGATATAATTTCAAGTTCTAATAAAATTAATAATTAATTTAACAACTTAATATATTTATCAATTTCATTAATTTTGGAGTTGCTCCACTAGACATTTGGAATTGCACTCTTACAATTATAAATATAATTTATTCAAAGAATTGAATCATCTATTGATATAGTCTTTGCATATAAATTGATCCTCTGCAAATGATTCACAATCAGAGCTTGGTAAATCTGTTAACCTCTTTAACAACATCTTCATCCTTGAGCACCATTCATTTTCTAATAAATAATAAATTTATGAATTTAATCACGAATTTTGTGTGCTCATATTATTCAAGACCTGAATCAATACTCATGAGAATTATTTATTTACTTTTTGTTAAAGACGAAATGGAGTTTTTCTTATAATATTAACATTCTTGGCTACTTACTTCACTATGCCTCTAAAATACAAAGAATAGGATTAGAATTTCGAAGGCATAATTCTATAAATAGGAGTTTGCTAACAACTTAAAATTAAGATTATCTTATATATGACTATAGGTCGATGTGATTAGAACTTGATATATTTTAAACAATATTATTTAGCCATTTAAATCACATCATGTCTCAGTGATGAGACTATAAAAATACACATTTCTTAAGGTTAAATATCATCATTTTGCATTCATATTTCTCATTAAACTCCTTAATTAAAGCATTTGCGTGTTAAACAGTATTTTTAGTATCTTTATGTAAAAATATGTTTAACATCATGTTTTAATATGTTTCTATATTTAATAATATTTTTGGTAATTTTTAGAATTATATTCATATGTAAGATATTTGTTTAGTTTGAAATTAATTAAAACCATTCTAAATAATATGTTGTGATTTTATTTTTAGCCTTAATGGATTTTTAAATGTGCTTCAAGTTTTTAAATATGTTCTATTATATTTCTAGTAATTTCTAAAAATATTTTTGAGTCTTAAAAATTATATCTGTGTAAAATAGAAAGGGCGGGAATTTTAAAAGTTGGTAATTATTTTTAGTGTCTTTTGTGTATTTTAGTGTAAAACAAATATTTTTAAAGTTATTATAAATATTATGTTTGTAAAATAATTAATTTTAGTGTCGTTACTTAATTTTTAAATTTGAAATCTAAAAAAAAAGGGAGCAAAACGGCACCAAAATAGGTAAAATCAAACAATAAATGATCAAGAAAATATAAAAAAAAAAATCCAATTTAAAACACCAAGGGAGCATGGCATCACCACATCCATTAGATCGTACCACCAGTTGCTCCGGAGCCATCCGATCAGGACGCGCGTCATGTCCGCATTTGCTACAGCCTGCCAGCAGACCTCCCGTGTCAGCTGCAATTTAGAGCTCCTTCAGCTCGTGTACGTGCGTCCATGCCGAAAACCCATGCTCCGTCGTTTCTACCCACAAGATTAGTGTACTTCAAGCTATCCAACGGTCTTCGTTCACTTCACTGGCCCCGCCTAACTCTCCTTGATCTGGGCTTCAGGAATGCAGATCTAAAGGCCTAAAGTCCTCCGTCTTAAGAGCACGAAGCACATGATTGAAATGCCCAACTTGCATACTAAGGAGCTGAAACATGTGTGAAAAAAAATAATAATAATAAAAAATGCCACAAGTTGGCAAGTTGTGTCCGTAAATGTCAAAAAAAAAATTTAAAAAATCTTAATAGTTGGTTTCTTAGGCCTATAAATACCGAGGATTTCTCCCCAGTTCTTCACGCTATTTCTCATCAAAAAAATACTATTTAAAGTTTTAAATGGTTTTAAGTTTTAGTTTTTAGTATTTGGTTTTTAGTTTATGTTTTTGTAAAATAGTTTCAAGATTGTGAATATTGTGAAAAAATGCTATAAAAATATGTGAATATTGTGAATAAATACTTTAATAAATATACTGGATTTAGCAATCAACTATTCTATGTGGGATCGACCTTGGACTCACTAAGATTTTATTACTTGTGACAACTTTATACTTGAGATTATATCAGACGTACTTCTCAAGGCCGAAACTCAATCCTACATAATCACATTATACATAGTGTACTCATTTAATGACTCAGTAAATTAACAGTTAGGATAAGATCATTTCATTCTTAATGAAAATGATAAGCACAACTAACATTCAATTAAAGATTTCACATTTTAATTGAATAATTAGATATAATAATTAATTATATATTGCTGTAATTTTAATTATCATCTTTAAATATTGTCCTCTTATATATAATACTTATATACAATATTTAAAGTCACATAGATAATTATGTAATTTTAATAATATTAGTAAAGAATTTAAAATACATGCACATAAATATAACGAAAAGTTACTTTATTTATATATAAATATGTTCAATACAAAAACATCACATGCTTTAAGGGCATCTATCCTGATATATGATTATAAAGAGAATGTTACCTTGGGTCCTACTTAAGTAATAGTATCGTTTGTATTTTTACTGCTTCAACAATTTCAATATAATAAAAAGTCTTGAAAATAAATTTTAAGTATAAAACACTTAACAATTAATGTAGCCACTATCATAGACTAATCACAACAACCATTTGCGTCATTGGCTATCCGTTTGAGGCTTTGTAAGTAATTAAATAGCTAAGATGTTGTTTGCTATAATTTCTTAATTTGTTCATCTTTAGATCTGGTTTGACCCATCCTCTTTAAGGCCGATCTTCAAGGATATACAAACGACTTCAGTGGTAAAATTACTATTATTTAGCAAATGTTTAATACTGAAAAAAAAAAAGTTACCTTCGGAAAAAAAAAGAAAGAAAGAACATAAACAAAATAAAGAAGGAAAGGAGACACATCCCTAAATTTCGTGAACTTCTTGTGTATTTCATTTTTCTTGGTCATAAAGCATCATTTCTCCCGTAATCAGATCATCTAATCCAATAATTGAAAACAATAAGAAAAGAGAAGAAATAACCCAAGACCTTATTTATTGTTCCTTTTTTCATATAGCTCAAGACACATATGACTTTCAATTAATCATGAAGAAATGGTACAAACTTATCTTACATATAACAAAGAACATATATACCCTAAATAAAAAATAATATAAAAAAACACTTCAGTCACATACAATTTCTGGTTATGGCTTGTCGTCTTCATAGTCGGTCACTATTTTTTTGATAGTGCAATCATCCATTCTAGCTGACTCTTGCTTGATCCATTGGACAACCCTCTCCGCCTCCTTGGCAACCCTCTCCTCCTGTTCCAAGGCCTTCTTCAGCCTCCTTTCTTGTTCTTTGACCGAAAAAGTGCCCATATCTGACAAAATACCATCCCTCTTTTCCCACTCCATGTTTGGCTCCACAATTTCATGAGCTCTTTTGTTCTGCATGACCTTCCTTTCCTTTGTCCTTTTGGAGGAGGAGAAGCCAAAGCAACAGATTGGTTTTGGAGACTTTTGTGGTTCATCATCTTCCATATATCTTGAAATTGGTGGGAAGATAATTAATCTATAAGCACTTCAAACAATCTGGCAAACAAAGAATTTGATACAAAGGTTGTTTCTGGAAGGGTTGTTCCTCAAAGCTGTCTGTTTTTGACTAGAAAAGACAAGTTTGAAAAAGAAGAAGAAAAGTGGCATGTAAAGAAGATAAGGCGCATGCAAGTGATTAGTAAGAATGGTGACTAATCTATTCCCCCAACTAAAATCTATAAAAAAAAAATACAATTATCACTAAATTATTATTATAAAATTAAAATTTAACATAACGTTCAGAATATTTTAAAAATATCTTTATTGGCATCATATTTCGTAGTATATAATTACATAGTAATTATTTTAATAATGTCATTTTAAGGCATATGTAGAATATTTACAAGCTACAATCATATTTTAGTTCAATAAACATAATTGAGTTATTTGTCTTGTTAACTCAAAACTATAACAATCCACTGTCCTAATTTTTTATTATTTTTATTTTTTTTAAAATTGGGTTGTTATTTTCTTTTCAAAGAATGCCTGGGATACTTCCAATTTAGTCACCCATTTGTGCCCAAGCCATTGTTTAATACTCTATTATCAAAAATTAATAATTGTTATCTTCTTCTATTGTTTTGACTCGTAATAATTTAATCTTCTGTAATTAACATCCTTATCATGCCCTTTTAATTACATGGATTATTTTTTTGTATTGTGGGGACCCTATTTTGCCTGTGCTCCTCTAAAATTATGAAAGTAAAACACCAATGAAACTACAAAGTTCGTTATTGAGTTGGTAAAAGATTAGATCATTTATCTTTTTGAGTCTCCTAACAACTCCAACATTTTGTAGTAGGCATGTAAACAATGCTAATAGTCATTACTCATATTTATTGTCATACGTTTTTATCCCATCGTTCAATGAAATGTTAGGTTTGAGTCTCACTTACTGATGTAAGGAATTGGAGTTTTACAACTTTTGAACAACTGATATAGTGACAGATGCGTCACCAATATACATGACATCTGAAAAAGTTAGCATTCACAAGACAAAAGATATTATTAAGTTAGGTTTCTGCATATATTTAAATTAAATCATTAAAAAAAACATAAATTTAAATTAGGACTAAAATTTTAAAGTATAATATGTATGGCTGATATTTTAAATGAAGAATTATAGTGGCAAATATACCCTGCAGTAGATCCCACTGTGTAGGCCCGCTTATCTCTATTCTCCAACCTTAGATGAACAATTTTTTTCTCTTAAAAAAGATCAATGCTATAAAACACCGGTGATATTAAACACCATACACTAGTAAAAAGAATAGGTTCTACAATATGTGATCTATAGATATGAACATAAAGTGTTGAAAAGATTGTAATATGTCTCTTTGATATGTTTAAAATCAAAGATCACACAGATATAAGTTGGAAAATACATTTTTAATGAGTTTAGATTCAGCTCGGAGCACAGCAACGCCCATATCGAAAGTTGTGGCGCCAGAGGTATCAAACAGTACAAAATGGAATAGGGCCTCTGGGGCTACAGCTCCCAAAACCAAGGCCCGTTTGAAAAGGTCATGGTGCCCCGGTGCCCAGTGCTATAACATGTGCAAAATTTGCACAGAGAGCCTAGCACTGTGACGCTGAAAAGCTAGAGCCGCAGCACACTCTCGTGTTGATTTACATTAAAAAATGTGTCTTTAGACATCTTTTAAACCAATGTATTTGTTGGTTGCATGCTTTGTACAAACCTGAACATCAATTAAAAATGGATATATCTGTTGTAATAGATATGTTGCGACACGAATAGGCACATTTACGAGTGAAAAGATACCTTTACATTTGATAAGGTACCTTTGTGTAAAGGTTGTATGGATTGGATCAGTTATGACCATTCTTTAAATGGCACCCCTATCTTTTTATCAACTTCAAAGTTATTACAGAATTCATATCTTGTTTTGGAACATCATGGACTGTTTGGTATTGTTTTCAAAACATGTGAAAATGTTTTTGTTTTGAAAATTGTACTGAAAGTGTTTTTAAAATTTTGCCTTGAAAGTGTGCAAAAACATTTTCAAAACTTTTGAGAACAAAAACAAATGGGGCCTATATTATTGCTAAATATAATGTTTAAGTGTTTGTTGTATCTTGAGGGTAATTTGCTACGAAAATTCTCTAACAAACTTGAATAAATAAGGACAAATAAAACCTTTAAAAAATATATTTATACACACTTTAAACATATTTCTATCTTCTAAAATTTCTTAGCCTTCATTCTCTTTTTACACGTAAAAATACACCAACATAAAGTTGGAATTACTAGAAATCAGGATCAGCATGCCACGATGCATACGTACATAGGCCCTGTACACACTGCCATAGGAGAGCAATCATTTTGGGATAGGTTTACTACTTAAATGCTCCTAGCAATTATCCACTCTGCAATTGGTTATCCCCTTTTTCAAAATAGGACTTCAGAGATTCCATTCATCCATATCAAATAGTAACACCAAAAAAAGAAAAAAAAAGTTTCACTTTCAAATTTTAAGAAAGAGCTTCTCTTTAATTAGTTGCAATTTTTAACACAGTATTGCCTGAAGTATTTTTTTTTTTAAAAAAATAATAAGCTGTGCATGTCCTTGATATTCTCCTGCATCCTGAACACTCATGATTTACGAGCTGCATCACATACTGGTTATCAAGGTTAGATGGAGACATAAGTAAGTAGGGGCACATGGATCCACTCACATCACATGTTAAAAATGAAAAATTCTTTAATCTCTAATTTTGATTTTTTTTTAGTTGTGTCATAACTATTTTGAATTTTTTTAATCTCTATTTTGTAAGAAAAATTCAAACCATGCCCTCAATTAATAATTGAAACATATAGTTATGTTTCTATTCAATAAAAAATTATCTCTTGTTTTTTTTTTTGGTAGTGCCTTTCTAAAAATATTTTCAGGGCTTCTGTTAGTTAACTATCAAAGGAGTTGTAACTTTTCTCTTTACTCTTTGCGGTGTATGACTTTCCATCTAATAATGAATGGTTGAAATTTTATTGTAGGACTAGTTCTTCTTAAAAAAATAATTTTGGGAAGTAAATATTGTAGGAGTAATCCTTCATACTACAAGATATAATTCGTTTTAATATATATCATCCTATTCAAAATTCATAAATTGTATTTTATTTTCCTTTTTTATCATGCAAAAGTAAATATATGGACAAATAAATGAATCTCAAATAAATCTTTTATTTTAAAAACGAAAAAGAACAGAAATTTATAAAATTGCCTATCTAATACAGGATGTGTTTGAAAATAGATTCAACCCTATGAAGTTGAATTTCTGCAGTCACTAATGTTGGGCGATCTATGAGAGGCCTCAATTTTAACTTCCAAAATTGGAAGGGACACTTGTTGGTTCCAAGGTTTCACAAAACTATTTTAATACTTTTTTTTATGATAACAAATACAATTTTTATTATATGTGCAAAATACATTTTTAAACTAATAATTATCTTGAGTGTCACAAAGCTTACATTTTAAGAAATCAAGTGAAGGCAGTTCAAGAAAGCTTATGGAAGCAGAGGTTTGAAAGAAACTCTAATGGACGTGAAAATTACAAGTTTTTATTTAGATTCTATAGTCCAAAAGTATAAGTGAGTAATTCTCAAATTGAATGATCAAAAGAAAGCTCAAGAGCATACACTCACATTGCATTCATCATGCATTCTTGCATTTGATATTGTTTGAATTCGAATTGCATGTGAAAATATGACTTAAAATGTATTAGAAGTGTTTAAATAGGATTCTGTAAAACAAGTTTCAAAACAGGTCTCACGGCAAAATTGGCCTAAGCCAGATCGGCCTGCCGACCAAGTCTAGTCAGCCTGGCGAACGCCCTGCTTCGGCTTGCCGATCTGGGGGTTTTAGACCCTTATTTTGTAGAGGCTTTGGCAGCCTGTCGAAGGCTATCTTCGGCCTACCAGAGTTTCAAAGATCGGTCTGCCGAACACCCTGTTTCAGCCTGTTGATATGAGGAATTTCAAAACCCATTTTGCAGAGATTCAATCGGCTTGTCGAGGGTTTGGCTTCGGCCTGCCGAACTATGAACCGGCCTGCTAATCTGGTAACCGTTGAAAACTTGATTTTTAGTACCTTAAACTTTGGCCTTCCGATCTTTTTGATCAGCCTGCCGAACTGTGTGTAACGGCTAGTTTTCTGACCATTATAGCTCATATCGTAACGGCTATTTTGACTAAAAATTGATATTTTAAGATGTTTCTAAGCACTTGGAAGCTATAAATGCCCCTTCATTCAATGAGCAAAAAAATGGCTAATGAATAGTAGAGAATTTGACATCATTCTACATTGTTCTTCTCAAGCATTCATTTCACACACATTCTCTTGAGCCAAAATTGTTTCATACTCTTATTGAGAATTACTCACACCTCTAAACACATACCAAATTTGTATTATATCTTTTTTTTGTTTCGGAGTGTATATCTTGTGAGTGTACCAAAGCTATAACCACGTTATCTACATAGTTGTGTTTCTAAAGCCTTGTAAATTTGGGGAATTCTTGGTTAGACAATCTGCAAGAAAATCGTCACTTTGTAAAAAGGTGTGGTGAGCCTCTGGTTGAGCAAGTCACCGGTTATATAAAGGAGTGATCGTGCCAAAAAGACGGTCGAATAGTGCAAGAGATCAAGCAAATGAGTTTAGCTTGGCGACAGTGGACGTAGGCATATTTGTTGAACCACTATAAATAGTGTTTGCATTTCTTCTCCTTACTCTTTACTTAATAGCTATTTAATTTTTGCTTGGTTGTGCTTATATTATCTTGTTCTCATATTTACTTCTTAAGCATTTTACTTTAGAAAATTTTCAATAATTGTAAAGGTTTTCGAAAACCCAATTCACCCCCCTCTTGGGTAGTTATTCTTGGGCTAACAACACTCATAAAAAAAATTTATGTTATTGGGTTGTTTTTATTATTTTGGTACCGAAAACATCACATTTGTACTCTATTATTTAGAAAGTATCAAAATGAAATTCATTAATTTACAGAAATATTATTTTGATACCTTGAATTCGTATTTAATGAAATGAAATATCATACTTACCCTTTCATTAATGAACCCCTAGGTTAATTTTGTAAAGCAATGATAGAAAATCAAAATAAAAGATTAAACCAAACACATAAAAGAAAATCATATATATGGATTTCTTCACTTAATTCAATATTGTTCATACTTATTTTATTTTGTTATTTTCTTTTATAGTTTTTACAAAATAATATGTGGTCCTTTAATAAAAAGGTAAGTAGGTCCAACCATGTTTGGTAGTGTTTTTATTTTAGTTTTTGTTTTTGAAAAATTTGAAAATGAAAATGTTTTGAGAAATGTGCTGATATTATTTTTTAAAATAATGTTTGGTTGTATATAATGATATGTTTTTTTTAAAAAATATTTTTTAAATAAAAAATATTAATAATTAAAAAATTATTAAAAAGAACAAAGAAGAAGAAATTCCTCTGCTTTTTTTAGTTAAAAAAAATCTCCAATGGGTTTTCAAGAGGAAGCTAATCCTCTTCTTTTACTTTGATTGGTTATGGATGCCGACGACGACGGGTCTAGCCCCACCCTCGACAGCCATCGATGACCTTAAGCCTCTACTTTCTCTCTCATTCTCTCTCACTAGGTGTCTCTCAGTGGCCAACGCACGGTGTTGTAGGGCGATGAGGGTCGTTGGGAGGAGAGGCGTGATAGAGGAGATAGCATCGCCGATCAAAATCAAGTGCCTCTCGTCGAAAGAGATGGAGGTCATTGGGCTGGCGATCAAGCAGATAGGATGAACCTGGCACTAGGTGAAGGAGTCGTGATTGTTGCGGCTAGGCGGTGCCAAGATCTACTGGCGATAAACTACGGCCTACTAAGTATTTCGGGGATGAGAGGAGTGAGGAAAGGGTTAAGAGGAGATCTCCATCACTAGCGTTGGGCTATGGCTGTGGTGGCTGCTTCGACGATGACCTCCAGCATGCTCTAGTGATGGGTGTAGGATGTCGACGGCTCGGGTGACGTTAGAATCTGATGAGCAATGGCACCATATATAGGGTTTGCTTCAACAGAGAGGGCCTAGAGAGAGAGTAAGAGGGAGATGGGAAATTGGAAAAAACCAAAAACAAGTTTTTTTTTTTTTGTTTTTAAAAATCTTAAGTCTTTCACATATTTTTAAAAATGTTCTCTTTTTTATTTTCAACTATTTTATTAACTAAACAAGTTTTCAAGATAGTTTTCATTTTTTGTGTGTTTGAAAATGCAGACAATATTTCAAAAACAAAACCAAATGGGGTAGTACCTCATAAAACATAGGTTCAAGGTACCAAGATGAATTTTTGAAGACTGAAAGACATCTTTTGGTATTTTCCAAACAATAGAATATTAATGCAATGTTTTGCAAAAACACAAAATAACAAAATGATAATAACCTACTATTTTTCGGGTGATACATGGCTTAAAATTAAATTTCTGTAATTTCTCATCGTAATTCAATTCAAAGAGAGAGAATGTGTGTGTAGTTTTAAAAGAATATCTGTACTATATATAAAAGAGCGAATAACTCTTTCTATATTGCTCCATATGTCTTTTCCATATTGCTCTAAACATCTTTATCTCATCCTCTTTTTTTCTTTTTGCTTTGCTTCTTTTTATTTTTTTCTTTATCTTTCTTTATTTCTTATTTCTAATTTTCCTCATAACCTCATTGCCCCCATTTGTTTTGTGGATTAACTTGACTCTTTGAATTCATAATTTTAGATTCAACTTTGATATGCGTTTAGTGACATCAATATTCAAATCTAAATTAAGTTTTGAGTGCGAAATTAGAGTTTTGCTTTCCCCCCTCTTAAATTTATAAGATTTGAGTCCAAATGCTAGAGTACAAGGTTATCTTTTTTCATATTTTTTTCTCTCCTACACTTAAGAAAAAAATAGCATAACTTCTTCGTTTGATATCCGATTGAGACGATTCTTCTTTCACGGCATTCATAATGAAGAAAGAATAAATCAAGATCTATATTGCATCTTTTTTAATATCATGAAGATTATGATTTTGTTAAATTTATTAGTAAATCAAAAGCTTTTTTTACTATTTATACAAACACAAACTTCAATTTTATTCCTTTTTTAGATTAATACTTTAACTATACATCCAAACATCAATTCAAATTATACAATTCCAAACACATAACTCAAATCAAATATTTCGAATTAACACAACTTGAATACGTCTACCAAACAGGCCTACATCTATGTTTTTTTAAATCCTTTTTGAATTAACACAACTTGAATACGTCTACCAAACAGGCCTACATCTATGTTTTTTTAAATCCTTTTTTACTAAACTAAGAATGCATGTGCCATGCGCGTGGTTCTAACTATTTAAAGAACGGTACTATTTCTTAGCAATACATAGTACTAACTAAAGAATTATTATTCTTAGCCAAAAAAAAAAATAAAGGCGCCACATGTCATGCCAAAGAACAAAAGAAGGAAAAAAGATCTCATCGGGCCCACCTTAGAAGGAAAGTGGGTCCCACTATTGAGACGCAAAATCCATAAACGCCAAAATCATGGGTTAGCCGTTGCACGGCTTCCTCGTCCCAAGGGCGTTGGGTAAAGGCTCCTCTCCAGTGTACACTATATTCCAGCAACAAGGAGAACCCACAAAAAGATCGATCAAACTTACTCTGAAGCTTCTTCTAATCTTTCTCTTCAAAATGGCCGATTTCTCGTTCCTCTCCGACACCGACGACTCGGCCGTGGAGGAGCTCATTTCCCAAGCGCGCGACCTCTGCGTCCTCGAACAAGTCGCCGCCATCAACTGCTCCGGCTTCGTCGACTCCGATCTCCCCACCGACCTCGAATCCCGCTTCTCCAGACTCAAATCCTTCCCAGCCACCGCCAAACCCAACCCCAAGCGCAAACCCTCTTCGCAAGCCTCTGCTTCCGCTCGCTACGAAACCCACTTGGATGACGAAGGTTTATCGCCTGCAAAACAAGACCCAGCTGGTAAGAAACTGGATTTCAAGTCGGAATCCCAGTCTAAAACAGAACCCAAACGTGGGTCGGTCTCGATTTCGTCCAATTCCTCTTCCGATACCTCGCCCAGAAGTGCAAACATTTCGAAACGGGGCTTTAACAAGAAGAAATGTTTTGACTCCGGATTGGGAAGTAGGTCAGTCTCGATCGCTTCGAATTCTTCTTCCGAATTCTCTCCCAAAAGCGCAAACGCTTCGAACAGGAGCTTCGATATGAAGAAACGTTTCGGTTCGGGATTGGGAAGTGGGTCGTCTTCAGGTTCCCCTCTGGGTTCTTGGAATTCGTCGAGGGAATCTCCGTCCCCGCCGAGGAAACCGGGTTGCTTCTGGTGTTCTCCGAAGAAGGGTTCTTCGGCCCGAAAGAGCAAGGAAGACTGGACGTCAAGCGATGATTTTGGTTGGAGCAAGAACGAGGAGTTGCTGGCGGATTTAGGGAGTTTCCCCATAAAAGAGCAGAGAAAGATACTGAAGAAGGCAATGGTGGAACAAAAGAAGATTAGTTTGGAGGCCCAAAAGATTCTCAAGTTGGCCAAGCAACAATCTTCGAAGATGAAGATTTCTCGCATTGACGATGAGCTAAGTGATGATTAGATTACTCAATGAGTTTTCATTTTTAATTAATTTTGTTTCTCTTTTATAGTTGTTGATTTTTAAGGAATTTTGTATTTAATTTCACAGACATGGCCGATGTAAGCTGTTCGTGGGTTTTTCAATGTGTAATGTTTTTTTGTAAATGTTGGTATATGCTTACATAAATATATATGATTTGAAAATTGCCTTTGAAATGGCGGTTCTTTTACATGATACAAAAAGTTTTCTATGCAAGGGATTTTCATAAGTTTTCTATGTTCTATTAGTACGTTGCATTTTATTTTTATTTTCTTAGTGCACCTTATCGAAAAAGTTTAATCAATATCCTGAGATGAAATGAATGCCATTAATTTACATGATAGTTTAATTTAGTGGCATATGAAGAGAGTTTCCATCAGATCTGTTTTGGTTGTGGACTGATTGTCCACCTTATAAACTAGCCTTTATTTTTGGATTTCACTGGATTAATTACAAATTTTTAAAATAGAAGTTTGTTTCCATCAATGCATTGATAGATGCAGAGGAAATTGGGGTCTTGAAATTCTTTACAGATCAACGACTAGAATGATTATTTGTTGCCATTTTATTTAATCTTGATCAGTGTTTGATGATTAAGAATGCATTATGCAGTAAGGAATGGTGCTAGTTCCTGTATTATCAACTATCTTCGTCTGTTTGGCAATCACAATTCCAACCGTTTTTTACGGTTCTATTTATTTTTGCTACAGTATTTTATCTTATAAAATTTAAATAAAAAAAAGTTCCTATCATAAAAAACGGTTTCAACCGTTCTCTCACATTCGGACACACTAGGGATTGTCGATTTCTATTTTTATTTCACATTTTGACACACCCGAGTGCATATGTTTAATATTTCCTTAATTTTGGCTACTCATCGACAAAGGATTAACAATTTTTCTTATATTCGAGAAATCAAAGTAAAAGGGGTTGCTGGAAAGGCCTGGAGGATTGCAATATGATTTTGTCAACAATTTATCATTGCTGTTCCCGTTGATTGAAGAGTGGCGCTGGATTCTTGTGCATCTTTCATTTTTAGAAGCAAAATTTTGTTATCATATATTTTACAAGCCCTTTTATTTGCGTCCAAATCGTCTATGCAACCAAAGAACTTGAGTTTTCTTCTTGATTCTCCACGTACTCAATTAAACCGATTCTATTACTAATAGGATGTTTGAGAGAGCAGTTAAAACTGAAAATATTTTTGCTTTTTACAGTAGCTATTGAGGACTTTGTATTATTTGTTGGTTGGAACCAACGTTTACACTTTCATTTACATTTCTATTCAACATGATTCGCTTTGCATTCTATTTCCCAACGCTTTCTTAATTCCCTTAAAAAAACTGTTCATTGACATTTAAGAAAAATATTGTTGGGATTCTGTTGTGATATATAATTTGTCATTGTTTAAATGATAGGTGTTTGTAAAATTAACACAGGCGCCCAACACAGACGCCCATTATTCAATTAATAAAGGTATGAAGAACTCACTGTGGTAAACGATCGACCATTGAGTACTACAACATAAAAATTACTAAATACTTTTCTCCATTATTATTATTATTACCATTTTCTTTTGAGATGACCCATTATTCAAGATTTTTTCAGTAAATGAAAATAGTTCTCGCTTACCAATTCACAAGCTGGATGGCGGAAAAATGATGTAATTGCTGCCAAATTTTTTTTTTAAGGAAAAATTTCACTTCAAACTGAATATAATACATACCCTAGCATGCCAATGTCGTTAATTGGTAAGCTGAAACTAGTAAATTCCACCGTTAAAGTACGAACGGAAACACAAGTCCTTTCCCTCACTTCTACACAAACGTACTTTGGAATTCTAAACGGTTAATCATGTTGCCTGCAATATCCACTTTATCTTCAATAAAAAACAATTCAATCCTTTTCTTTTTTTTTTTGTCACTTGACTTTAGATCTTCCGCAAATGTTGCCAATCGATCTCATGCATTGCTACATTCTCACTGACTGAAAAAGAAATTAAATGGACATTTTTGTGAACAAGTTAACTAACTTAATTATTATATATAATGGTGCACTAAATTGTGTTAAATTTCATCATATCATCCTCAATCTTTTAACCTTCCAAGTCCCAACTGTTATAAATTTATGCAATTTCCATATAAACACAAGAACATAGCTATATTTCCTTCGTCTTAACATCTAGAATTTTTTCTTTTTTACTTAAAAGAAAAGAAAAAATGGCGGGCCATAATTTGTATTTTTGTTATACTTTTCTTTTTGCATGTCTCACTATGCTCGTTATTGATTTTTCTTTCAAAACAGAAGCACTTAAAAGCAACGTGATTCACCATTTTCCCCGACCCTGCAATCCCTCTACGGCCGGTAATTTTGATCGCCTTCACAACGCTTTCTGCCGCTCCTTCTCCCGCATCGACCGATTATACAAACAGACCACCTTAGTCTCCTCCTCCTCGCCATCCAAACCAATTTAAATCCAAAATCATCCCAAGCGAGGGAGAGTACCTCATGAACGTCTTGCTCCGAACCTCGCCAGTCCAGGTCCTCGGCATAGCAGACACTGGCAGTGGCCTGATTTGGACGCAGTGCAAGCTATGCTCCCAGTGCTTCAAGCAAAACCTACCTCTCTTCGATCTGAACCAATCCTCTTCGTACCGCGACATCCCCTGTGAGTCCAAATCCACAGTGAATTGCTCGAATCGACCTGAGGTGGCCCCAGCACTGAACGTGGCAGTAACTTTGCGAGTACAGTACTCTTACGGTGACCGCTCTTTAACCAAGGGGAATCTCTCTTCGGACAAGCTAACCATAGGCTCCACTTCCCTTCCTAAGATCATCTTTGGCTATGGCCATGAAAACAGTGGCACATTCGACGAGTCAGGGAGGGCCTTGGTGGCGGCTCTTGTTAGGAATTAGGCGACTCCTAATTCCAAGGATCGTAAGAACGAATAATTGCAGAAAATAAATTGAAGAAGAGAAGAAAAAGAGAGACACCAAATTTTATACAGGTTCGTCCAAAATTGAAACTATGTTCTGTTTCTGCTGCTTGTAGATTCCACTATGATGAATAAGATTACAGATTACAAGAGAAGTTTCTCACACACTCTCAAATTGTGCTTATCAAAACTCTCTTCTATCTAGCACCCTGTAGGAATTTTTCTCTCTTAAGGATGAAGCTCTCAGAAATTATGCCTCACACAAAATAATGCCATTCACAATGTTACACACACTTAACCCCAGCCATCTTATGTCTATTTTTACCCAAGGAAGAGAAAAATAGCAACTAATGAGAAACCCTAATAATTTCTCGTTTTTAGGGTGTTTGAGTTTGACTCTAACTCAAAAATATCGCGCAACGTAGCGCCTCAGCGCCGCGGTGCTCGTTTGCGGCACTCCCCTGCAGCACCTAAGCGCCATACACCCGGACCCTAGGCGCCAGAGCCTGGAGCCTAGGCGCTATTCACCTAGAGCCGAGACTCTTTGCAGCCAGCTCCTTGGCGCTCTTCAACTGGCGCCTAGGCGCTCTTGTTCCAGCGTCACGGCACTCTCTTAGCAGAGCTACGGCGCTGCCTCTCTGCCTTACGAGCGCTGTGTTTCTCATTTTTTCTTCCTTTTTGCTAGAGTGTTGACTTCATTTGGCTCCACATATGCAACAATCTCCCACTTGGAGACTAATTAATCACCATGTCTCCAACTGCAACGGCAACAACTTCTCACGCCTCATGGGGAAGTCCAACTGAAGTTGCGCACAACTTCAGTTTCTCGATCGGAACCGTCTTGGTGAGCATATTTGCTAGATTGTGACTCCCAAAAATCTTCTCAAGCTTCAGCACTCCATCTTCCAAAGCCGACCTGATGAAGTGATACTGTAATTGTATATGCTTCATCCTAGCATGAAATGTGAGATTTTTTGCCAAGTGAATGACGCTCTGACTGTCACTGTATAATGCACTCCTTTCCAGCTTGTGATCTAGTTCTTCCAGAAACGACCGCAACTAAATCATCTCCTTGCTCGCTTCTGCCATTGCCACATACTCTGCTTCTATTGTAGAAAGTGCAACTATCTTTTGCAGCTTCGAGACCTAACTAACTGCTATGCCACCCAAAGTGTAGACATAACCGATGGTACTCTTTATGCCATCAATGTCTGCAACCATATCAGCATCATCATAGCCCTGTAGTCCCAAGTATGACTTCTTGAAACACAGTACTAAACCCGCAGTACCTCTCAGATATCTGAGAATCCACTTCACTGCCTCCCAATGCCGCTTTCCTGGATTGCTTATGTACCTACTCATAACTCCCACTGCATGTGCAATGTCCGGTCTGGTACAAACCATGGCATACATGAGACTGTCTATTGCTGAAGCATAAGGCACCTTGGCCATGTGGTCTCGCTCCTGCTCCGTGGTCGGTGATTGCTCCTTTGATAACTTGAAGTGACTGGCCAAAGGAGTATTCACAGGCTTCGCATTACCCATGTTGAATCTACTAAGTACCTTTTCAACATATTCTTCCAGCGACAGTTTTAGACCATTACGGTTCCTCGTTATTCTCATCCCAAGGATTTGTTTTGTAGTACCCAAATCCTTCATTGCAAACTCCTTAGATAGCTCCTTCTTCAGTTTGTCAATCTCCTGTTTGCAACCTCCTGCTATCAGCATGTCATCGACATATAGCAACAATATAATGTAGGAGTCATCTAAATTCTTCACATAACAACAGTGATCTCCCTGACACCTCAAGAAACCATTGTTGCACATAAAATCGTCAAACTTCTTGTACCACTGCCTGGGAGCTTGTTTGAGGCCATACAAGCTCTTCTAAAGTTTGCACACCAAGTTCTCCTTATTTAGTACGTCGAACCCTTGTGGCTGCTTCATGTAGATCTCCTCCTCCAAATCATCATGGAGAAAAGCTGTCTTGACATCCAACTGTTCCAAGAACAAGTCCTCATTTTTCACTAGCGCAAGTACCGTCATGATCGTAGTTAGCTTCACCACCAGAGAAAAAATATTATTAAAGTCGATGCCTTCTTTCTGCTGGAAGCCTTTTACTACCAACCTTGCCTTATACCGTTTGCTGCCATCAGATTCATCTTTTATCTGGTATACCCACTTGTTGTGCAAGGCTTTTTTACCCTATGGTAACTTTGTCAATTGCCATGTCTGATTGGACATTAGGGAATCCATCTCATCCCTCATGGCTAACTCTCATTTGACCGAATCTTCAGCCTCCACGGCTTCATCATAGCTCTCTGGCTCTTCTTTGTCGGTCAACAAGATGTAATGTAGAGATGGGGAGCATCTCTACGGCGGTCTGATGGTCCTGCTAGACCTCCTGACTGGTGTGACATGAGTCCTCTAGTTTTCTTTTGGAGCTATGTCTTCTTGGTCTTCAACCTCTAGATTTTGCACCCACACTTCAGGAAGATCCTTCAATGAAATCACGTCAGGCTTCTTGTCTTCAGAACCTGAACCCTTGGAGTCAGTATTGTCTCCGTCCTTGTACAGAATACCTTCATTGAAGATCACATCCTTGCTCCTAATAATCTTTCGACTTTGGTCATCCTAGAGACGATAACCAAACTCAAGTCCACCATAGCCAACCAGAAAACACTTCTTTGACTTGGCATCAAGCTTACTTCTAGCAGCAAAATCAATGTGAACATAGGAAACACACCCAAATACTCTCAAGTAAGAGAGATCAACCTTTTTACCGCTCCAGATTTCTTCTGGTAGCTTGAACTTCAGCGGTGTGGATGGACATCTGTTGATCAGATAAACAACTGTATTAATTACCTCAGCCCAAAACGTCTTTGGCAGCCCCGCATGCAACCTCATGCTTTTGGCACGCTGGTTTAAAGTCTTGTTCATCCTCTCAGCTACCCCATTTTGTTGTGGTTTTCCTAGAATAGTTTTCTTTATCTTTATTCTATTCTCAGCACAGCATCGCCTGAAGTCATTATCTAAATGTTCTCCCCTATTGTCAGACTGCAAGCACTTCACCTTCAAATCTGTCTCGTTCTCCACCATGGCTTTCCATCTCTTAAAAGCATCAAAGACATTAGATTTATTTTTTAGAAAGTAAACCTATACCTTCTTGCTTGAGTCATCTATGAACATCACATAGTAATTTGCGCCACCAAGGGAAGTCACCGGTGCAGACCCCTACACATCAGTGTGAACTAGCTCCAATTTCCTGGACTTGGGCTTTCTACCTGTTGTTGAGAAACTATCTCTCTTCTGTTTACCAAAAATGCAGGCTTTATATAAACTGTGATCAACAGTTTTCAAACATAGCAGTTTTCCTTTGCAGTGAAGCGCCTTCATACCCTTCTCACTCATGTGACTGAACCTATAATGCCATAACTAGGTATTAGCAACAGAATCAACAACTGCTATGGTATCTCTGCAAGTAGAGTTCATGTAGAGAGTTCCAGCCTTGCGTCCCTAAACAACAACCATTGCTCCTTTTGTGACTTTCTAACCTCCACAATTAAAGGTCACTTTATGTCCTTTGTCATCTAGTTGCTCCACCGAAATCAAGTTGCGCAATAGTTTGGGAACATATCTCACCTTATGAATCTTCCATACAAACCCATTAGGCATTTTCAATTGACATATCCAATGCCAACAATATCCAAAGGTTCTCCGTCAGCAAGATAAACCTTACCATGATTTCTAATAACATAATTTTCCTGGACATGATGGTGTGCAGTGGTGTGGAATGATGCTCCTGAATCTATCACTCATGAATCAAAAGAACTGTCAATTGACAAGATTAAGGCATCCTGTTACTCTTCAGTGGCAGCGTTAGCTGCGTCATTATTCTTGTCTTCGTTCTTCCTTAGAGCCCTGCAGTTCTTCTTCAAGTGGCTAGTCTTCCCATAATTCCAACACTCTGTGGTCCTACTGTTCCTTGACTTGCTTCTCCTATTTCTCGACTTGCCTCTCTTGCTATTATCCCTGTTGAAATGCCTCTTAAGTTTCCTACCCCTATTATCAACATTAAGGGTGAAGTTCAACGTTGAGGCTTCACCTGAGTCATTCTTGCGAACTTCTTCCGCAAGAATAAAGTTTCTAACATCAACAAACTTCAGTTTTGCATTCCCAATCGAATTTGTAATGGCCACCCTCATGGGTTCCCAACTATTCGGTAACGTGGCCAAGAAGATTAGGGCATTGATCTCATCATCGAATTTAATCTCTACCGAGACCAATTGGTTCAAGACTGTGTTGAAACTGTTCAGATGCTCTACCACCAAGGCACCTTCAGGCATTTTTAAATTAAAAAGCTTTTTCATGATATGTACCTTGTTATTGGCTGAGGGCTTCACATACATCTCTGACAGAGCCTTCATTATCCCAGCTGTAGTAGTCTCCTTTGCAACGTTGTGGGCAACGTTCTTTGACAGGGTCAAACCGATCACACCTAGGACCTATCTATCAAGTAGATTCCACTCCTCATCCTTCATGCCTTCAGGCTTATTACCCAAGGGCAAGTGCAGTTTCTTGCTATAGAGGTAGTCTTCCACTTGCATCCTCCAATAGGAAAAATTAGAACCATCAAATTTGGTGATACCGGCTGCCGAACCTTCTTCTCCCGTCATCGTTCTTGATCAAAACCTCCGCTCTGATACCACTTGTTGGAAATTAGGCGACTCCTAATTTCAAGGATTGCAAGAACGAATAATTGCAGAAAATAAATTGAAGAAGAGAAGAAAAGAAAGATACCAAATTTTATGCAGGTTCATCCAAAATTGAGACTACGTCCTGTTTCTGCCACTTGCAGATTCCACTATGATGAAAGAGATTACAGATTACAAGAGAAGTTTCTCACACACTCTCAAATTGTGCTTATCAAAACTCTCTTCTGTCTAGCACCTTGTGGGAATTTTTCTCTCTCAAGGATGGAGCTCTCAAAAATTATGCCTCACACAAAATAATGCCACTCACAATGTCACACACACTCAACTCTAGCCACCTTATGTCTATTTATACTCAAGGGAAGAGAAAAATAGTAACTAATGAGAAACTCTAGTAGTTTCCCCTTTTTAGGGCGTTTGAGTTCGACTTTGACTCAAAAATATTGCGCAACACAGCGTCTCAGGGCCTTGACACTCGAAACGAGCACTACGACGCTCCCCTACAACGCCTAGGCGCCATACACCCGGAGCCTAGGAGCCATTCACCGCTCTTTGCAGCCAGCGCCTAGGCGCTATTGTTCCAGAGCCGCGGCGCTCTCCTGGCAGAGCTACGGCGCTGCTTCTCTGCCTCACGAGCGCTGTCTCTCTGCCTCATGAGCTCTGCGTTTCTCCTTTTTTCTTCTTTTTTGCTAGAGTGTTGACTTGATTTGGCTCTACATCTGCAAGAGCTCTCTCTCTAGTATCTCAACTAGGCAAGTCTAACATTGAAGGCAAATTCTCCTACTGCTTAGTTCCCTTATCCGCCGAGTCTTATGTCACAAGCAAGATCAGCTTCGGCAGTGCCGGTATCGTGTCCGGTTCCCGCGTCGTTTAAACGCCTTTAGTTGTGAAAGAGCCTAACACCTTCTACTACCTAACTTTGGAAGCCATTAGCGTAGGAAAAAAGAGGTTGGTCTATTATCAAGAAAATTACAATCAATCCAAGGTCTTAGCTTCCAACCAGGGCAATGTTATAATTGATTCGGGGACAACACTAACCTTTCCTCCGCCCGGATTACACGACAAATGGCTATATTTGGGAATTTGGCTCAGATGAACTTCTTGGTTGGCTATGACCTTGAGAGCCGGACCGTGTAGTTTAAGCCTACTGATTGCACCAACATATCACTTGCGAGTTTATCCATCTAGATATATATAATTGTAGTAGTAGTACTACTTAATTTTCCTTTTGTTTTTGTGTAGCATGTTTTCTTCTGGATTAATTTGGGGTTTTTTTTTGGCCTTTTATATGTGTCCATGTTATGATAATGTTGAAAAGTTTGCATTTTATTTGTGGCGGGCGTTGGTCCGTTTTGTGAGCCTTGCCTATGATCACGAGAAAAAGTTATAAAGAAAGCAAACGACAACAAAACAACAAAGTAGTTAGGTGGCCCACAAAATTTATAAAAGTTTTACTGTCTTTTCTTTTCTAAATTTATAAAAACTCTTCCGGGAAGTCTTTTATATTGAGTTTAACAAAAAAATTTTGAATATTCAAACTACATATATATAAAAAATTCATAAATAAATAGTTAGACAAGCACACGCTGCCAAATGCACTAAGCAATAAATAACATTATACCTGTATTTTAACTTATTAATATATTAGGATAAAATTTTCGCTGCAAATAACAACATGATACCTATATTTTAACTGATAAATATGTTAAAAAAAACAAAAGAAAAATGTTTTTTTTTTTTTTTATCCTGACGGGGATTTATGTATTGTGCGTCTCACCAGCCCAATCAGATGAGGCCCACTATACTAGTGTAGCAGGATTAAATTCCAATGTGACGAATACAAACAGCACTTGTACTGTTACTGTTGGACGTAGGTCGAGTATTCTTATGTCCGAAAGCGAAGGGGTTCTTGTTGTAATATTTAACTATGATGGTATACTGCTATAACACAGGCATACCATAGGGCTTATTTTACACGGCTTCTATTTATGCTTTTAGTCAGAGAAAAATGAGGAGTAAAAGTTATAATTTTTCAGTAAGTGTTCACAATCATATTTTAAAAGAACTTTAAGGAGCCAACATGATTTCAGTTATTTTTAAAAGTTACAAAATATTATATTTAAGCTTATAATATATAATTGACGCTTTGGTATAGGTTTCAAGTCTATTTCAAAAGTACTTTTTTAAAAAGCTATAATTTGTACCTTTAAAAGGAAGTACTTCTGGAGAGCAAAGCTTTTCTGATAGTTCATCCAAACACTTCTAAAAGCAACTTTTGGACTTAAGAAGCCTCCCAAACAGGTCCATAGTATGAAATATATGCATTAAAACACAATTTTTTAACAAGTGGGGATAGTAATTCGTGTCCACGTGCAAAAGCTATTCAGTATATGTGAGGTAGACTTAACTAATATCTGGCTTGAGCAATAGCCTCATGTTAAACATTTAATCTAGATAAACATTACCGAATTACGTTAATACCAACAGAGTTTATAATTTGAGCGACAACATTTTTATGAATATTGACACACAACCAAATAGCAACTCTTTTTTGAGTCTTTAACAACAACACGTCATGTCATTGCCAAATGTTTTTAGGCTTAAAATTTTAGCAACTACATGGCAATAAAGAAATATTTGTTGTATGGCCTGATCTTTTTGACAAGCAAATTGCTCAATTTTTGTTTAGTATTTTAGTAATTACAGGTAGTAACATGGTAAACTTTTTTATTGGTAACACAGTAGCACTCATATACTGGAATTACCTTCGGTAACACATTAGACTACCGTTGGTAATATGGTAGATTATCACCTGCACTTAAGTCGTTGGTGGGTTACCATCAGTAATACAAGTTGAGAAAGTTATATATGCCATATTTTAAAATTTGTATTTATTTATTTCACAGTTAAAAAGTTATACCATAATATTATTCATACCTCATGTTTAAGTGTGGCATCATGTTTAAGTCGTGCCACACTTAAACATATATAGCATTTATATAAGTTAAATTTTAAAAGATAGCATTTATAAAAATTCTTCTTATCAAGTTTTAACCAGAAAAAAGTCCAACATGCCTTTTTAAAAGTAAAAACTAAAACGCTTTATTAAAAAGGAACAATATCAACTTTCTTTTATTTTTATAATTATTTTTCAAAAATGTTTAGGTCTTTTTCAAATCAAATTTATCATTGACGAATAAAACATAGGGATTTATGGTAAATTTGCAACCCGATGTAAAACTATAAAAATTGAGATTATACATAATACATAACATGCTTTTTCATAGTTTCAAACTACATGATATAAGAATAGCCATTACTAATTTTTTATTCCTAATTAAAACATTATAGGATGTTCAGGAAGTGAGTTAAAACCAAGAGGAGGAGTGAACATCAGGTAAATTTTTAAAATGTTTGACCCATTCAATCAAAGTTTGAGTGAGCTGATTTTAAATTCAACCCACTAAATTAACCCAAATTTAAAACAAACCCACCCTATAAAAGTTTGGGTAGATTGGATGGGTTGGTTGAGTTGACTGTTATAGAAAAGGGGAAAAAAAATAAAAACTAATCATGTAACTTAAAATAAATAAAAAAACTAAAATTCATAATATTTAGATTTTTTAAGTTCCAACATAGTCTTAATAAGTTATAAACTAACATAAATCAACAGTGTCTCAATAGGTTGGATGGGTTAATTGTGTTCGTCAAGTTATCGGGTTTTTTTGTTAAGAAAATTACATGTTATGCCACGTTTTTTAAAATTGTGTTTATTTATACCATACTATCATTCATATTACATGTTAAATTGTACTATAAACAAACATGTAAGGCATTTACAAAAAATAAATTTTAAAAAATAACATTTATAAAAGTTTCTCTTTTTTGTTTATCCGTAACTAAGTTTTTAAACTAAAAGTATTGTAGCATATGAGATGTACACTGTGGTATACTTTTAAGTTAAATTTTTTTTTTTTTTTATATTGTAATATGTAAAAGCTTCACATTATTTGTATTAAAACTGATGAATTTCAACTTATTTTATCAAACACAAACTAAACAATCTTATTTTCTATAGAGTATGCATTTGAAATATTAATTAGAACTAATCAGTTTTAACTAACTACGTCGTAGAATCATAAAATCAACGGTTACTCTACTTATACTCTAGCATATAAATAATTAACACTGTGACATATATTTAATATGCATTTAATGTTTATACTTTAAACAATAATAATACATGAAAGCTCTAAAACCGATGAACTTCTGTCAAACACAAACTAAACAATCTTACTTTTCACGGAATATTATCATTTTTTTATGCCATTTGCTAAAAGGAAAAATAAAAATCTATTATTACAAATTTCCCCAGAAAAGTAAAACATGGTTGTACGACTACCGGCATGGAAGTCCCACGAACAGAACTGAAACAATTGCATCCGTTGATCGATGCTGTTTGGAAATCAGAATCGTCATTACAGACAGACACAGACAGTTGTTTTCCAGCGCATGATTATTCCTCTTTCTGATCTGATAGAAATTGGAATGAGAATTGGAATAGACTATATTTACTTTCTGATTTTTTTTTTGAAAGTACTTTTTGATTTGACTCAACAAAAACAAAAGATTCTTCTTTCCCTTTGCCATGTTTTTGTTTATTATCCAACAATTTAACATTCAATCGACAATTCCCATCTCTTCAGTTCCGGTTACCTACCCAACAAAGCACTCTCTGATTGTGATTGGGAGAAAACAGCGAAAACACCAGAAGCAAATCAACTTTTCCCTTCTCTCTCTTCTCTCTCTCTCTCCCCCACCTGGTGATCACTATCTAATAAGTAGTACTTGTCTTTCTAGGGCTTAATTTTCTGTTTCTCTTTCTTCATCTTTCTGCTTGCTTATTCCATGGACGCCATTCGGAAGCAGGCCACCAAGCTCAGAGAGCAAGTCGCTAGGCAACAGCAGGTTTTGTTCTTGCTTCCATATTGGCCATCATCATTATGTGTGTTATATATATATATATATATGTAGATATATATCTATGTATGTATATCATGAAATAGCTTTTAAGCTTTACTTTTTGCAAAGCTGGATTCTTTCTCTTTGTGCAAATGGTTCTTTTTATAAAATTGATGATTACGATAAACTTTAAGCTTTTTAGTTTTGTTTGCTCGTTGTAAAGCGGAAATAGGTCTACTCTGTGGATCAATCCAAATTGCGTGTTTTTTAAGATTATGATGATAATCTGGGCGTGAAATTTGGTTCAAGAGAATCTTCTTTGTTAAATTTTTTTTACTTTTTTTTAATTTTTTAATTTTTTTAGTTGTTTTCGTGTTTTTTTTAATTAAAAACATGTCTTTAGCCCGTTTTGACAGAGTAAAAAAAAAAAAAAAAGGCAAAAGAAGTAGAGTTCAAATAAGTGCATTAGCTTTTCAACAAGGATTTCCAACGTATAAAACTGGTATTTTTGGCTCATTATGTAAACACTTTCAAGGCACTTGAAGCATTTATTGTCCAATGGCTGATCCGGGATTGGACAAGAGTAAAGACTTGAATTCTGTTACTTTGCACCCTTCTCTTTGGTTTGTGGTTCACTTTTGGAAAGTGACGTTTATGCAGAGAGTGAGGATAAAGGGGTTTAGATTGATATAACTTGTGAAAAAGCAGAGAAATCAATTGGTATGGCTTGATGGTTAAGGTTGCTAATTTGAATGGACATAAGTCATAGTTTTTAGTAGCTTTTTGTTCTAAGACAAAGAAACCTGCAATCCTTTAAGTCTTTGGACTAGAAATTCAACAACAAAAAAACTAAAAAAAAAGACCTGAGGTTAAAGGGGCAATGTCATGGGTACAGAACTTTACCATTATAACGTGAAGATAAAGTTACGGATACTGGATTCCAGTCCCTTGCCATACAGGCAGTGTTGCATTTCTCATCTTTGCTGCTGCTAGTCATTTGCTAGGATGATAGTTGCACAATTTTAAGCCTAAATGAAGCCATGACTTGCCCTTATGGTCAATAACCTGGAAACTGGACGCCACTTACTCATCATGATTCATCCCTCACACATGGGGTTGTAGTCATGAAACGCTCTTTATTATTATTTTTTTTAATTTGCCATTAGCCGAAGGTACTGTGAAATCTTGCAGAGTGTCAATTATCTTTGTTGGTGCCACCACTCTTTCACTTTCTCTCTCTCTCTCTCTACCAATATAAAAGAGAGAACAGAGGTAGAAGAATATGTTCGACACCCAAGGTCCCACATGGAACAATTTGCAAGGGTAGGGAACCCAAAAGTTTATAAACCCACAATCATCTTATAATAATTCCATGCTCAAGACAATGATAATGACGCTTAATTTTCGAGTATTTTTTACAACATTGGTCCTACTTTACTGCGGTCTTTTAAGGAAGAAAAAAGCAGCTTTTATTGTAGTTGACTTCATTAAGCACATAAGGTTGTCCCAGGTTCTGAACTTTGGTCTTCTACTAAATTCTAAGGCTTTAATGTCGTTTATGTTGCAGGCAGTATTAAGACGATTGGGAAGCTTAAGTAATGATACGGATATGGTTGATGAAGCTGAGCTCTTGTGCCACCAACAACTTCAAAATTTATATAGTTCTACAAGGGCAGCTAAGGTCTATATTCAAGTATTTAAAAATTTCTTTTATATTTGACTACAACAAATTTATTTAGTTGTAAATTCTATGATGTACTGTAAATTACTGCTTCAAGCATTGCTATATTGGAATTCTAGTAATATTTATGGAGTTTAATTATCAGTTATGGTCACCAGCATTTTCAGCGAAACATTGTTCGTGGAGTGGAAGGATTTATTTCTGTAAGCGCAAAGCAAATGGAGATAGGTAGCGGTTTTTCTTATGTGATGTATTTTGTTCCTTCTTCAATGCTAGCGTATGAGATTTTCTCTTCAATTATTCAGTGAGAAAGTTAGCTGAGGATTGTTGCAAATATGGAGATGCAAATCAAACCATTCATTCTGCCCTTGCTAGAGCTTCTACTTACTTTGGTACCTCACATGCTTCGATAGAAAAGGAGAGAGAAGCTTTGGTTAAGGTCCTTAGCGATCAGGTAATTTCTTCATCATCTCTTTCATGCAAGCATTATATCATTGTCTACACATGATTGGTGATTCTTGTGAGGATTTATTTTACCATTTTCGATGCCATTGAGTTTGTGAAAAATATTTCAGTTATTTTCCTTCCTATAATTGTTGTTCTAGTGAATACTAAAATGCTCTATTGATTATCAAGTTTTAAGTCCTTGTGATGAATAATTTTTGCTTTGGAGGACAGTGTTTGAAAGTGGTGGGTTTTAAACTTAAGTCTAAGTTTTGGATTTTCAAAGGAATTGTTTTATGAGAAGTTATTGTTTTGATGGCTGAAGGTTGCGGCAAACTGAAATTATACTTGCTCACTATGGGAAACAATCACATGTATGATTTCAGCCATTGAAGTTCTATTTTAGGGCCATAGGAATGGAAAACACTTGTGGGTTTTAGGATTTTGTTTGGGCAGGGAGAGAAGGTTTAGGTTGCAAACACTACCCTATGGCCCTCAACAGTAATCCATTGACTGTCTAGAAGAGACCAGGAATGAGGAGGAGAAAGACACTAAGCCATGTTTCTCATGTGCAAACTTCCCAGTTTTGATTAACAAAGTCTGAAATCTTTGAGCACTTTAGGGAATTAAGTAATATGACAGAACTGGTATTCCTATTCTTGAACTCCAAGACAATAATTTTTGGTATAGGTGGCTTCCTCCTGGTCTTATCTAGACCTCCTTCCAATTTTTTTTAATTATTATTATTTTAATTTTGGTTTGTTGGCTACATAGGCTTGAGATTGGGATGTTCAACTGCAGCTCTGGAGTGTGAACTGTGGTGACTAATAGGAACATGTTTGCTGAGAAATGGTTGAATGAAAGAGAGATTTTATATCTTTTAATATACCATCATGGAGTTTCTTCCAACTGCTCCATTTTTGTTTTTTGGGGAGTTTGTAACTGTGTTCACAGGCTTTAAAATCTGTAGGTTTGTGAGCCATTACGGGCACAAATAAATGGAGCGCCTTTGGAGGATGCTCGTCACTTGGCTCACCGTTATGACAAACTATGTCAGGATGTGGAAGCCCAGGTACTTTGGTCATCTGAGAATCTGTTAAGTTCAATGAAAAAAGAAAAAGAAAACATAACATATTTGTTGTGAATATCTATTCTCTTATCAGGTGGCTGAAGTTCTGAGGCGCCGGTTAAAATCCAGAGGCCCTTCTATGTCTGAAGACAGTTCAATTAAGCTTCAAAGTGCAGAAGGAAGACTGAACGAGCTTAAATCTTCTATTATGGCTCTTGGTCGGGAAGCAACTGCTGCTATGTTGTCAGTTGAGGAGCACCAGCAAAAGATGACATTCCATACCCTTCTTACTATGGTAATCTTTACCACTTTATAAATTTTTTTCCTTATAAATAAACTTAAAATGTTAAAAGGCTGGTGTACCATTATAAACATAGGGAGCCATTTGAGGCTAGCTCAAGTGGTTGGGTGTGCAGGTGTGTGACTACGGTTGTGGCGGAGCCACACCTTGTTGAGTGAGGGCACGTGCCCCCACTCAACTTCTAAGTTTTTTCATAATTGTTTTAAAAGAATAGTAGTAATACTCCTATTTTACAAGAAATATTATAACTGTGCCCTCACTAAAAATTTGAAATATGTTGCTTTGCCTTCATTTAAGAAGAAAAAAATAAATAAACATGCCTCCATGCAATAATTCAAATATATAACCGTGTTTCATGTGAATGAAATACTATCTCTAATATTTTCCAAGTGCCCCCACTGAAAAAAGTCTCTAGTTCCTCCACTGGACCAGGGTTCAAACCCTGGTGGGTGAAGTGTGTGTGTTTGAACGCTTATCTACCATTACATACACGGGGAGTAATTATGCCTCCAGACTTGCACACTATTTCTGATTCCACCGAGGTGTCTGGATTAACTTGTTATATAATTTACTTTCTTGGATTTTATGGCATTTCTGACTTTTGTGATATATAGTTACGTGTTGCTAAATTATTTTAATTGAAACATTGACACGGACGTGAGATATGAGCATAAGGGATACTTTTGTGATGTTAGGGTGTAGATATAGCATTGCAAATTCAAATCCAGATATAATGATCTTTACTTTCATGCATAATCAAAAGTTAAGGAAAAGAACATATTGACTAAACTTCGTAGGGTACTTTTTTAATAAGAAAACTTCTTTTTATCTATTGATTGGAATCAATTACAAAGGAAAGAGGATGAGAGATCCTAGCAACAATACTTAAAACAAAAACAGACAAAAAAACATAAAAAACATGAAAAAGCAAAACTACAAGGCCAAAACATTAGCTCCCAACAACATCTCTCCATAAGTGCTTGATCAAAAGTTTAATCAAAAGGTATTGATAAGTAGTCTAATCAGAAGGTTAATAACCTTCATAGGGTATTCATAAATACTTTAATTAAAAGGTTAGGTGTTGTTCATAACCTTGAGTTTGTACTTAATTATGTTATTTGAGTCTAAAAAATATTCAACTTTTCAGGTTGATGCGGAAAGATCTTACCATCAACATACTCTTGTTATTTTAGAAAAGCTACATGCTGAGGTTTGTATTATGCTGCTTGGCTCTATATTGTTCTTATATGTTTTTGCTCCTTGCGAGGATGCAAATGTCAAGGTTGACAGAGTTGTTGAAGTTTTACTTTAAGCTTATTGGTGAAAATGTCTATTTAAATTTTAAAATTTGAAATATATTCATAAAAGAATGTGGAAATCTTCCTCAAAATACTGGATTTTCATGCAGAACTTTATAAAATTCATTGTCGTGTTACTTAAACTGGTTTAGTAGATACGTTACTCTGCACGTATGACGTATATAGGATATTCAGGATCAATCTCACGCATCCAGATGAAAGTTTCGCTTTTTTTGGGATGTTAGAGTAGAAAATGTATTTTTATAACATGCCATGCACTGTCTTTCAAGACTGAAATCCGTAAAAGTGCTCACAAGCAAAACATGAACATTTTCATGATATCATCAATTATATTGCAACATTTTTGCATTTTCGCACAACATTTTCATCCCTTTCAAGAGCATTTACATACATTTTCATCCCTTTCAATAGCATTTACATAGATGCTCTCAACTTTTATGTGGTAATTGATTGGCCTATTTTAAAAAATTTCTTGGTGTTAGATGACTCTAGAAAGACAACCACAAGAGTTTTCACCATCAACATCAATGAAACTCCAGAAAGATGTGCATGAATGGCTTGGACCTCAAGATAACAAGTCAAATGGATGGGATGGTATTCATAGGCCTTTAAATCAAGATGATAACTTCCAAGAGAAAAATCAAGGAGACAAGTTCCAGCAGGAAAATCAAGATGGCACCTTCTTTATTGCTAAAGTGAGTCCTCCTACTTCTTATATATATGCATATACATAATATATATATATATGTGTGTGTGTGTGTGTGTGTGTATTTTTTTTTCCCACAGACCAAGGAAATTAAATTTCGTGAACTAGTCCTTGTTAAGAGAGCTATTGAAATTTGATTATCTACATACTTTTGCCTCTCCTAAATTGTAGAATTTTTCGAATTTCTACCGTGATTGAGTAATATCATTGATCTCACAGGTTATACACCAGTTTGATGCTCAAGCAGACGGCGAGCTGAGTTTATCAGTTGACGATTATGTTGTCGTTCACCAGGTACTTGTTCGGAGCTAATTTCAGCTGTAGAAATCCCCAAGACTAGGAGCCCTAAACTACATAATGACACAGAATTCATTTCCTCCTGTTATTAGTAGTTTATGTTTTTCATCCAGTCAGAAAATGATGAGTGCTAACTCATAAAATTGTGACCAACACTTTGGCATCAATGAAAATTGGACATTGCAATCAGAGTCTTAGCTTTCTGGTAGTAATTCCACTTGCACTTTTAATGTTAAGGTCCCAGGTTTAGATTTTCCTATCCCCTGATAAAAGAAAATAGACTGTGTCTTGGACACCTTCTATGATTTTGACTAATATTCTCAAGCATGTACGTCATGTTTTCAAGCATGGGAGTGACTTGCAACTTAAATTAGAGATTGACACGGTTATGAAAAGTGGCACACTTGCTGAAAAAGTAGTTTCATGACACATTATGAGTTTGAAATACAAGTTGTGAAGGGTAAAAAAAGCTGGGACAATAAAGGGTCAATTTTGATTTGACAAAACTTATAGAATCTTGATGTTTGTGCGTTCACGATGTTGACGATAAAATTTTTCATGATGTGCACCATCGCACAGAGAGTTGTATATAGGCGCAATGCGAAGGTGGACAATCCATCATAATAACTTGATCGTCCCTTGCATCTTTTAATTAAAAAAAAAAAAAAAGTACTGAAGTTTGGTATAGCTGATGTTACTGCCTTTTGTGATGTACTTTAAGTTATTAACTATTGAGCACAAACAAGCCATTCGTAATCCCAATTGAAAGCATGCTTATCATTGTTTTATTATGTTGTTTTTCACTGACATCAGGTGGCCCCAAATGGGTGGTCTGAAGGAGAATGCAATGGCAAGGCTGGATGGTTTCCCTCTGCTTATATACAACGGCAAGAGAGAGCGCCGGCAACCAAAATTATGTAAGCAGGCTTGTGCGCTCATCCAATGTTGTTTGTCCTTTATATTAATTTTTGTTAGAAATTGTATATTCTCTTTATTTCTCATGTATTTTAGCTTCATTTTGTCAAGTACTTCACCAAAGTAGGTGTGGCCTTAAACGAGATATATGCACGTACTATGTACAAGAATCTATTTCTGGTTTAGAATTGTTTGAAGTCGTGTTCTTGAATAATGAATATGTGGATACAGATAGTTTGCCTTTTCACCAATATCTTGCGTTCTTCTTATAAGGTCTTCTATTGCTCCAAGGTACTCCCATCTCGGGCTAAGATTGCCTGGAGTTCTATTATATTTTTAGATAGTTTTCGAACACCATCTGATATGAGATTTATCGGATGGTTGAGTTTTTATTTTTAGAGCTTTCAGAGTTTAGGTCGTGCAAAGAGTGATCTAAGGGCAGGTCCCAAAAAGGTGTGGGCCACTTCGGTGGTATTAATCAAGCTTCTCAAAAGTAAGCATTTTATTATTTATGGTTTTCATTAAGATCCTGTGTTTCAATTTCAGAAAAAGTGTTTTGCAAATAATTCTTTATTTATAACTATAAGTTTTGAACGAAGTAATTTGAATTGATTATCCTATTAAGCATTTTGCTTACATTTTACTATTTTAAAAATTCTCCTCTCAAGTTTTGCAGAATTAGTCGGATTCAAGACTATGTTTAATGCTTTGCGAAACTTTTGAGCAAGAAACGCTATTTTACTCTATGACCGTCATATGCCACGTGTACTATATGACTTGTTTTGATGTCAGTTTAATATACTATTCGTAATTAAACCACTATTCGTAATTAAACCGTGTAAAATAATTTGTGAACTTTTAAGCCTTGCGTGGCGGTGATTGTTATTTTATTATTATTTTTGAGTCAATGTCGACTGACTATGTTATTTAGTCTCGGTTTATTTTTTCTAAATTTTCTCTTAATCATGGCCCCTATTTTCGGGTCGTGACAACTATGACATTAAAGAGGCTCAAATATCTTGTGAATTGAACCTGTGTGATTTTAACTATTTTATTTTTATTTTATGAGTTTTAAGTCGGGACAGATGTTACAGTTATATTTGAGTACACTTTGCAATTTATGATTTCAAATTTTAGATTTTTAAAATTTTCAAGACAAAATTTCTTTTTATAGGGAAGGGATGTTGCTCCCGTAAATTTTAAGTGTAATTAACCGTGTTAATTTAATTTATTTAGCGTGCTAAGTGTAGTTAAGTTGTTAATTTTAATCATTTAAAGTTGTATTGCATATTTTAACTTCAAGGTCAATTTTAATTTAGGTATTTGGTCTTTAAATGTTAAATTACATTTTTGTCCATATCACTTACCCTTGATTGCAAAGTTGCCATGATTGCTCTCTTTAAATTTTTTTCATATGAATAGCCCCACAACACTTCAGATTCAAATTCTCGCTCTATTCTCTTCTCCATCTCTCCTCTCTCTTTCTTTCACTTTCTCAAACTTGGACAAAAAAAACACAAAAAAACAGAAGAGAAAAACTAACTGTTTGGCCCCAAGCCCTACATGAATTCAAAGGCTTGAATCAGACCCAAGGTTTTCCTTTGATTAAGGTGAGTAATTTTAGAACCAAACATGTAATTTTCTTGCTTTAGGCATCCAAATTTTTATCCTAAATTTCTTACCATATTTCCTTGATTAAATATGAGATTTTGTGAAATGTTGAGCATGTATATCTATTTCAAGAAGGTTTGTATGTGTTCTTGATATAGATTTTGTAAAGTCCTAATTTGAGGTCTTGGATTGTGTTTTGGCCTTTAAAAATATGAGGAAAGTAGTTTTCTATGTTTTGAGTTGTTAAACAAAGTGTTTGGGAACATTTTCTCACATTAGAACTATATTGGAATAACAAAAATTAGGTCAAGTCACGAAGGCGGAGAACATGGCGAGAACATGGCTCTGCCCAGCTCGGCCTGGCGGGTGTTCGACCAGGGTGACAATGTCGGTTTTAATATATGTCGGTTTTAATATATTATTTGTAATTAAATTGTGTAAAATTCTTTGCAGAATTGAAAATTTTGTGTCCTTTTTTTTGTTTTATTGACTATATTTATGTTATATTCTTTTTTATTTCACTAATATATATATATATATATATACATACATATATAACTTTAAAATTTCAAAATACTTTTTGAGTGTGAAAAAAAAAAGAAAATTTTGAAGAAAATTTTAATACATTAAAAAAGAAAGATTCTAATGGTATAATGGTTTTAATTGATTTTTTTAATCATTAATAAAGACCATTGTTATCAAAGTTTTAATTTTTATGGTGATTTTTATAACTAGGATTATCAAAATACCTCTAACTTTATAATCATTTGTCAATTTTTCATTAGAAATGACCATTTTTGTTAATAGTTCATACTTCAGGAGAGAACGGATGTTATGTTTTGAAGTTCAAGGGGCAAAATATTATAAAAGCTATAATTCAGGGGAAATTTTTGTAATTAATTCTATAAAATGCATACATCTTGTATCGAAATTTTCATAAATACTATTTCTTAAAAATTGATTTATTAGGTTGATTTAGCTCGTTAATACTGTTGGTTTTTTCCCTAAAAGAAGAAGAAAGATTTACCTCTAAATTTAAAATTCATTTCAAATTTATAATTTTCTTTTTGGTAAAATAATACCACTAAGCTGAAAATTTACCCCTTGTAATTTATAAACCTGAAACAAAACTAAAATGGGTGAATGTATCTTTGCAACTTAATTTGAAAAATATAAATTTTATAATTTTTTATTTGTTTTTAATACATAATTTATATTTGATTGCATGTGATATGCATATATATATATATATATATATATATATATTCACACAAATTATATGTTAAAGTATATTCAGGAGGATCATATTATCACCTAACATAATATGTAACAATGACAAACATAATATGATATTTATTCAATGATACCTGTTGGGGGTGAGCTCGACGCCACCGTCGAGGAACCTTACTCCAGGTGATCGGCAAACCTTCGTAGCATGAGCTACTGGGAGCGAATAACCAATCCCGATAAGCTCGGATCGTTCTTCAAGGTACTTTTTAGGGCCCTCCAAGTCGCCTCCTCTAATCAAACACCAGCTTGGGCCGGATTTCTTTAACTCGCAAATAGGCTGCTACTCGCTATCACTGGCCAACAAATGGCAGACAACTCACCGTCAGATGGGAACTGATCCATTGATGGAGGGCATGAAACTTGTCTTTTGCCTTCTAACATGGCTTGATGTGACACGCGGGTCGTGGGCAAAACCCACCTAATACCCGATTTGAGTGGCAACCTATAAATAGAGTGCATTTATTGCATTCAGGCAAGTGTGCTCCTTCTCACATAACTTGCTCCTGTTCTTTGTCGAGCAACACCTGCCTTGAGCGTCGGAGAGCCCTTGTTTGTTACCTAACTGGTTTCCTCTTCGCCTTTGAAGTGTCCATTCTTTTGTTGCAGGTGCGTCCAAACAGGCAGAGTCGAGCAGGGAGGAGCCGTCCACCATTCGCAACCGCACGGGGTATTGATCCGCCACCAGATTATGGTAAGCATCAATATTTTGGCGCTAGAAAGAGGGCACCAACCATTAGTCTGTCACCGCACAGACCACCCAGACAGAGTTGCCCTAGCATGATTATGCTGACCAACATTAGACTTGCAAAAGTTCGAATGAACTTAAGCAAGTCTAAGGGGGCGACAAGGTACAGGGTACCACACGCTGTTGTGCTCTACCCAACCGAGAAATGGGCCTTCTCTGCTCGGCTAAACTCAATAGACGCTTATCATTTTTTTCCAAGGAAGTTTGTTCCCGAATAACATTCAACTTAGAGTTTAGACGTTTCATTCCTAAGACGCTAAACTCGACGAGAACGGAATTAGAAAAACGCAAGTTCGGAATCCATTTCTAAAAATGTTTTCTCCTCGAGGAACATCCAACTTGGAAGAATTCTTAACTTAATTCCTCTCCTAAGAAGCATCTAACTTGGAGAAATTAGGTTCAAACTTCATTCTTGAGGAGCCCAATAAGCTTTCAAAGAATGAAATTAACATTTCATCCGAGGACAATCGCATTTGGAAAAGAAAAATTTGAAGATCCAAATTAAAAGGAAAATTCTGAGAAGCGATGAAATTGAGAAAAGAAATAAAAATTTCATTAAAGTAGTGGGGAGGTACAAATAACCGCACACCTCCCGAGCCAGGATAGGAAAAAAGAAAAGATCAAGCCTGTGCCCCGTCCTCGACTTCATCGTTGTTCCCACCATCTGCCCCGTCCTTGCCGTCCACCTCGATGATATCCTCCTGCTCAGGCTGCTGCACTTCGCCCTACTCCAGCTCGACGATGAGGGACTAATCGAAGTCGACCGCCTCAGGGTGCTTCTTAATAATGTAATCCCAAAAGTCAGTCATCCTGAAGTAATAATAGTCAGCATACTCCAAGGACAATTTGAACTCTTCCACGGCCTAGGCAAGGCGGTCGAGCAATTCTTCCTGCAGGAACAGTTGGTGCTCGATCTGGGAGGCTCGTAACTGCTCCCTTAGGTGATTGACCTCATCCCGCAACTGGTCGGCCTGATTCCTCGCCCCTTGGGTAGCCTCCCTTGCCTATTTGGCCTCTGCCCTGGTCTGTTCGGCCTCTTCCTTCACATTGTTAGCCTTAGTTTCGGCCCAAGAAACAAACTCTTTGATTTGATCGAGCTCGATGTTCTTGGATTAGAGCTCCTTCTCGACCACGTCTTTCTCAAACACAGTCTTGTTGTGCATCTCCTTCTCAAGGCCGAGCTCTTTCCGCCAAGCCATATAAGCCATATCCAAAAATAAGCACGCCTGAGAAGATGATGGTTAGAACACGAGGAAATCCAAGTTAAAAGGAGCTCGGGATAGGGGTTTTTGCTTACCTTGACGGTAGAACGAAAGACAGCACGGAATAGGCCTTCGGAGTTATCTCCTCGGAGGTTCTCCAACAATAATTCATTAGGAATGGCCTCGACAAGGTTGTCGAGTATAAGGCGCCTAGTATTCCAACACCTCCTTGGGGGATCACTTGAAGACGGCAGAATGACGGTTGTGATGGTAGGAGGTTGGGGCTAGTTGAACGAAGCCTCCGTTCTCGTTGGTAGAGGCAGGGGGACGACTTGGACTGTTTGAGGTGGCTGCTCGGTCCGTGGCAGTTGCTTAGACCTCGATGGCTGCTTTGGTCTTGGAGGCATCTTCTGTTTGGAGCCGACCACAGCCTTCCCCTTAGATCGAGGAAGACTCTCCATCAGAGCTCGCCTTTTCTCTCGGGTAGTCAGACGGGAAGACATTTCTGCAATAAGAACTAACAAAATCTCCCAAGTCAAGGCAAGCTCGGCAAAGCAAAAAAAAAAAGAGAAAAAAAAACTCGAAGCTCACCACCAATTTGGAGCTAGCCTGGCAGGTACAGGAACCAAATAACGTCCTCGAGGTCCTCGTCTGCTACGAGTGGCCCTACGTCGAAGGAGCCACTCGATGAGTCCTCATTACTAAAAGATGATGGCTCCTTCATCGACCACCAAGATCTGGAGGTGCTAGGCCTCGAGATGTCAACAGCGTTTGGCCTCATCACTGTCACTTGCTCGGCTGACCAGGCAGGTTGGATGTTGGAAGGTGGATTAGTTCTATTGGACTCCCTAAACCAGCCATAATGGGAAAGAGTCGTTTTCTCAAGTAGAAACGACTGCTGCCTTGTGGACTCCAGCTTGGCGAATAGGTCCTCATCTACCTTGATAATGCTGCTCGGCATCCATGGCTTCTTGGACCAGATGTGCCCCTGCTCAAATGTCCTCAGGATGCACTAATCCTCAAGGACAGCCTCACCGGCTCGGGCTAAGTAGCCTTTTCAGCGTAGAACCACTCAAACTTCCAAAGCTTATCTAAGTCGGGGTTGTCCAAGATAAAATCCTTCTTGAAGCCGATGACATAGTACCAGCCGGACTGCCAGGGAAGCTTCTTTATTTTATACACATGTTTAAAGGCTTCCCATGACATCTTAGTGCCATGGTGGTACCTCCATTGTACGTATATCCTGATCAGTGACCTATAATTATTTGGGTTGAGCTGAGCAGGGTAGACATTCAGGCCATTGAGTGCCCAGTGGAAGAAAGAGTGAAATAGCAAATGCAGCCCGGCCCTAAAGAACTTCGCATACAATGTTATGTACCCCTCGGGCGAAGAAAAGGGCGAATCATTCTTCTCGGGCACAACAAGGTCGATGTCATTGGGGATGCCGAACTCACGGCAGTAGATCCTCAAGTCGGGCCTCTGTTATTGCACTCAAGTAACCTGCTGCGGACATTTGATCGGGTCGGGATCTCTGAGCCGTCACCCCTAGACTTGGGTGACGATGAGTCTTTTCGAGTCCTCCTTCTCCTCGATGACGCTCACCTAGGGAGCCACTTGCTCGGCTGACCGTTCCTCATCGGAGATCTCTACGGTAATTTGACCCATGACCTGGACCTGGTCTCCGCCTTCTTGGCTAAAAGTGCTTGGTTCACTGGTAACCACCTCTAGGCCGATGCTCTCATGGGTGGTAATCCAGGACGTGCCAGTAGTGGCGGCGTTGATGTATGGATCTTCGCCCCTGTACAGCCTAACAGGGCGTCTCTCATCCAACATGTCCAAGAACTCTCTCTTAGGTACCGTCTCGGCGTCGAGCCCTTAGAATTTCAGCCAGCCGGCCTGCGCCAGGGATAACCTTTTGATATCCACTTCCTCAGAGGTCGATTTCTCCATCTCGGTGCTGCTATCCGACCATGAAACATCTACGTTCTAGGAGGTGGAAAGGTCACTCATCTTTTCGTAAGCTTCTCAGGAAGTTACCTAATCGGGCTATGAAAAATCGAGAAACTGAAGTCCTTGGGTTGTCAACTATAGCTTGGCAGTTGGAACTCAGAAGTTGCGAAGTGTGGTCTTGGTCGCACGTGAAAATGACAAGGAACAGAGCCCTATTTATACCCTCTTTAGGCGCAAAACTCGAGCACAGAAAACGAAGAGGCACGATGATTACGCTTATTAGAGAAACACCCAATCGCATTTCGACACGTGTCCCTCTAAGCTTCATCGCATGACCCTCCATATCCTGTTGCCTCAGGATGCCGCTTGAGCTCCATCCGAAACTGACCTCACCCTCTCGGCATAGTCTGCCTGGCAGAGCATCGACCAGGTGAACTAGGGGGCTATTGTTGGGGGTGAGCTTGGCACCACTGTTGATGAGCTTTACCCTAGGTGGTTGGCAAACCTGCTTGGTAGGAGCTGTGGGAAAAATAATACGCAGCGAAATTTTAAAAATTTTATATCAGAGTATTTTTCAAAACACAAGTTTGACATGCTATATGCATAAATTAACCAGATCTTACTAACCTTTGATTGCCAAAGAACCCTCGTAAAACGTGAAGAGAAGTAACGTTTCAGAAGAGCCTCAACCAACTAGCCTTCTTTACTATTCTCTATCCACGACAGGAGTGAGTGTGGGCTCACACGTACAGCTCTTCCACCAGGCGACTCTCCTTCCAACCAATCGAGAGAACCCAAAGCAAGTGTTCATGATTTGTGAACAAAAGCTCTCAGAGAGTTTTCGATTCTCACCAGTAGAGTATCAATTTTTATCTCTCAATTGATTTGAGTAACTCTTAAGACTTACTCCCTATTTATAGAGGACGGGTCCAGGGTCAGTCCTTATCAGATCAGGTATCGAAATTCGAATCAGAATCAAATTCGGATCAATATTTCATAAGATCTGCGTAAAAACACAGTGATCTTATCCTTCACTCATCGCTAGGCCAATCAGAATGACCGGTAGGCCGAACAGCCCCATCGGCAGGCCGAACTGCAGCGTAAATATCTCCGCGAATCTTTTATTTTTCACCCGAGATTCTATAGGATAAAGTCTCAGTTTTAATTCAAATAACCCAATAGAGAAGTTATCTGATCAAAATAACTTTATCTAGATAATCTCTAAGAAAATAAATGAATTCTCAATAATTCTATAAGTTTATCTTGATCTAATTTATCCAAAATTAAATCAACCGATAAATAGACAAGAATTATCTGATCATAATAATTCAACAAGTTTATCTTGAATCAATTTTATCACAAAATTAATTCAACCGATAAACAGACATGAATTATCTAATTCTTTCAAATTTTAACCAATCTGATAAATCCAACATAAGTTACCAATTATTGAAAAAGCACGCCATAACGTTACAGGATGTTGTGAGCTAGCAAATGGCACCAAATGAACCTACATAGTTCAAGCTCCTGATAATTATGAAACCCAATATCCCAGATATACATTTCATAATTATCAACTCCAACGCTACTTCACTAAAATCTTGGAGTTGCACTCTCGAACTACATAGAATTACGAAGCCCGTATAGCTAAGTTTGCATGACATATCATAGTGTATCGTATCCCCATATGATTATCTATAATTTGCTTAAGGACAAGTTCTATCTTACCTTCCTGATTATTTTTATCTTATGTTCCATTATCTCACTATCGAAAAACTTACCATCCAAAGACAGTATACCATTCGGTTACGCCTACGTATCCAAATGGTTGAGCGCTTTAATTTTTCAATTATAGGATAACGTATATACAAGGATATCATTACTCCTAAAGAGGAGCTATAGATTGCATATCTATGAATAACAGGTCTACGCTATCTAGAGTCATGCCTCCAACGTACTGGCATGCATACCACTATTAAGATGTAGGTGTCACCCTTTGGTACATCAAAAGACACAAGTCAAGACAACGGGCCCACTATTCATCTCAAGATTAAGATACAATACAAATGATTGTCTAAAGTGAATCGATTTTTCGAGACAGAATTATTAATCCAAATCAATTCACTTTATGTCCCGATCCAACACATCGTCACCTATGACAACATGCCAATGTTTCTATTAACGGAGTCCACCTCCGATGGCGAAGACAAACCATCTCCCAATTGGAATATAGACAACATAACAATCTTTACATGAATAAAGCGCCCAACTTTATTCCCTTGATTGTGGATCTTATGATTTAGAATATCACCTTAAGAATCATGTATTCCACATAATCTGTCCATCATATGCCCAATTCTTAAGGTTTAGACCTACAGTCTCAGACTATTGTTTGCTTATCATACATTCAACAAATATGAACGTAAAATGGACAAGATTTGGTATATAAATAATGAATAAATTCTTTATTGATAAAAATGTCTCCAAAAACTTATTATATTTTTACTCCTTAGGGCATACATCTCTAACAATCTTCCACTTGCACTAAGTGAGTAAATATGACAAATCTCGCATCCCCATAGCTTCCACATGCCTCTCAAAGACTCTCCCAGTAAAGTGTCTTCGTAAATGGATTAGCTAAATTGTCCTCTGACGTGATCTTGCACACCGTGACATGCCCGCCCTAAACTGAAGTCCTTTATCACATGATATTTTTGATAATATGCTTACTCTTCTTGTGAAATCTTGGTTCCTTAGCATTAGCTACCGCCATACTATTATCATAGTACAGTGATACCACCTTATCCATATTAGGAACTACCTCAAGATTCCCAAGGAACTTGCGGAGCCACATTGCTTTTTTTGAAGCATCACTAGCTGCCACATACTCGGCCTCCATCGTTGAATCTAAAGTGCAATCTTGCTTCACACTTCTCTAACAGATGGCACCGCCGCCTAGAGTAAACACAAAACCCGAAGTCGATTTCCTAGAATCTAAACAGGATTGAAAATCTGAGTCAGTGTATACTAGAGGAGTTAAGTCCTCACCCGAATACACAAGTATATACCCTCGAGTCCTTCTCAGGTACTTGAAAATATGCTTAACTGTAACCCAATGGTTCGGTCCTAGATCCGCCTGAAATCAACCTACAATCCCAACTACATAACAAATATCTGGTCGTGTGCAAAGCATGGCATACATGAGACTACCCACTGCCGAAGCATAAGGCACCTTCTTCATGTATTCTCTTTCTTCATAAGACTTTGGAGAGTCTTTCTTAGAAAGAGTAATTCCAGACCTAGATGGTTGCCTACCTTTCTTAGAATCCTGTATTGCAAACCTCTTGAGAATTTTATCTATGTAGCCGGCCTGGGACAAAGCTATCATTTTGTTCTTCCTATCGTGAAAGATCTGGATACCAAGAACAAAATGAGCCTCACCCAAGTCCTTCATGTCAAACAGCTTGGTCAATAATAATTTGACCGATGACAATGCCTCAAAGTCACTGTTAATTAGTAGAATGTCATCTACAAATAGCAGTAAAAAAATCACATTCTCATTCTTAATGTGTTTGTAAACACATGGTTCATCCACATTTTGTGAGAACCCATAAGTCTTGATCACTTGATCAAATCTTATGTTCCAAGAACAAGAAGCCTGCTTAAGTCCATAAATTGACTTTAGCAGCCTATAAACCTTCCCCTCTTGATCTGTGACTTTGAACCTATCCGGTTGTTCCATATGGATGGACTCATCAAGATAGCCATTCAGAAAAGCCGTCTTGACATCCATCTATCAAATCTCATAGTCGAGAGCGGCAGCTATGGACAAGAGAATACAGATGGACTTAAGCGTGGCTACAGGCGAAAAGGTTTCCTCATAATCGATTCCTTCCTTTTGTGTATAACCCTTAGCTACCAGTCTAGTCTTAAAGGTTTCGACCTTTCCATCCACTCCTCTTTTTCTCTTGTAGATCCACTTGCACCCTATGGGGTTTACCCCTTCAGGAAGTTCTACAAGCTCCCAGACCTGATTAGTCTCCATAGACTTTATCTCAATGTTCATAGCCTCTATCTAGAGTTTTGAATCAATATCCTCCATAGCTTCTGCAGTAAGTGTAAGGATCCCTATCATGTTCATCCGGTTCAGCCAAAAAGACCTTCCCATTGAACATATACCTCTCAGTTTGACGCCCGATCCTCCCACTATGCCGAAGCCCCTAAGGTCGTTGTTTAGGTTTGTTTCGGTTTTTCTACATTGATCGGAATGGTTTTATTCTGAACCTCTAGAGTTATCGGATCACTCATTAACTCCTCAAGCACCACTTTGCTTCGAGGTTTAAAGTCGTCCATGTAACTCTCCTCTAGGAAAGTTGCATTAATTGAAACCATGACTTTATTTGCCTTTGGGTTATAAAAATAACCCCCTTTAGTCCCTTTTGGATATCCTACAAACACGCAAACTTCTGAACGTGATTCCAACTTATTCGGATCCTTAAACAGGACATGAGCCAGACATCCCCATACGCGAATATGGTTTAAGGATGTCTTCCTACCCGTCCATAACTCGTGAGGAGTTTTAGGGACCGATTTTGAAGGCACATTGTTTAAAAGATAACTATGCGGTTTGTACTGCATATCCCCAAAAGGATAAAGGCAATGATGAATAACTCAGTCGTGGACCTAATCATGTCCAATAAAGTCCAATTCCTTCTCTCCGCTACGCCATTCTGTTGTGGAGTGCCCGGCGCAGTCAAATGGGATAAAATCCCATTCTCTAATAAGTGTTTCAAGAACTCATCAGAAAGGTATTTCCCACCTCGATTAGATTTAAGTGCCTTTATGGGTCTACCCAATTGCTTTTCCACTTCAGCCTGAAACTCCCTGAACTTGTCAAAAGTTTCATTTTTGTGGTGCATCAGGTACACATACCTATATCTTGAGTAATCGTCAATAAAAGTGACGAAGTACTTATACCCTCCTCGTGCCCGGATGTTCATTGGTCCGCAAACATCACTATGCACAAGTTCTAGAACCCCTTCGGCCCTATTGCCCTTAGACCCGAATGGTCTTTTGGTCATTTTACCCTCCAAACAAGATTCACATTGAGGTATAGATTCCACATTTAAGTGACTTAAAGGTCCATCCCTTACCAACCTTTGAATCCTATTCAGGTTAATATGACCAAGGAGCAAATGCCAAAGAAAAGTCTTATTAGAGTGAGAAGTTTTAAGTCTTTTAGAGTTATTATCATTCATCTCAGCATTAAGCAATAAGTCCATCTTAGGTTTGATAAAATATAGATTATTTTGCATCCATCTAGAACAGATAAAAGATTTGTTTTTACGAATCACTACTTTATCATTAAAAGAAACCAAATAGAAGTCTTTAAATAAACAAGCTATATAAATTAAATTCCTTTTAAATTTAGAAACATAAAAACAATCTTGCAAAAATAAATTCCTATAATTATCAAAATAAAGATAGACTTCTCCCACTGCTTCCGTTGAGACCAAGGATCCATCACCCATCCGAAGCGTGGAGTCTTCATGCAGCAGACTTCTCGTTTCTTTGAACCCCCACAGAGAAACACAAACATGATTAGTTACACCAGAATCTATGACCCAAATGTCACTGGATTCCTTAACCAAACAAGTTTCTAAATATAAAAATCACACCTACCTCCTTTGGAAAGGAAGTCCTTGCAATGCTTCTTTATATGCCCGACCTTTCCATAGAAGAAGCACTTAAGCTTCTTCAGGTTCTTCTTCTTCTTCTTCTTGCTCTTGGTGGTAGCAGGAATAGAAGACTTCCCATTTTTGGCCCGTTGCTTCTTTCCATTCCTAGAGTTAAGATTGGAACCAAAAGCAGCTACCATGTTGGCCTCTCCACCCGCAAGAGACTCCTTGATCAGCAGTTCAAACTTCTATAACTGTTTCATTAATTCTGTCAATGTCATATCCCGTCTATTGCTTAAATTAAAAGTAGCTCTAAACAGAATATATTCCTTTGATAGAGTCTCAAAGACCATAGTCATCTGAGTTTCAGCATCGATGTCAACTCTATTGGTTTGAGCCTCAGCGAGGTAACTCATGACCAACATCATGTGTTCCTTTATAGATGTCCTCGGTCTTTGCCTACAGTTAAGAAGTTTCCGAAGCGCCCCTTGCCGCTTTGTTATGGTCTGGCCTCCAAACATATTCTCAAGATTATCCAAGATCTGCTTTGTAGTCTCATAATCCTGATATTCAGCCTGCAGTACGTTATTCATGCTAGCTATAACATAGCAGCGGGCCTTATCATTAGCATCTTTTCAGCGATCATACGCTAGGAATTGCTCATTAGTTGAGTCTCCCGTAGGCTCGGGAGGACAAGGAGTTGTCAGTACATATTTCAGTTTCTCAAAGGACAGGACGATATCCAGGTTCTATTTCCAATCATTATAATTCTCTCTAATTAATAGGTTTTTGTCAAGTATCGATGATAAAGCGTGTTTAGACATTTTTAATCTACAATAAAAAATCATATACCAAACATAAGCAAACATATCATAATAATTTAGTAAGATAACACAATCATGTAAAAACATACAAATGTGTTTATGTGTCAAAACCTTGAAAATATCACAACCTTACAACGATAATTCCCAACTCATAATTCAACAAGCTCCTAGGGGAGTCATGCCAAATTCAATCAGGAACACGGATCCCCTCTTGATTAATATATGCCATCCAAGACCCGTATGATCCAACATATATTAATAATCGTTTCTTTGGCCATTAATTTTATTAATAGAGCTCCTACGGGAGGTTAATAATAAAATTAACGTGAGTGTATAACCATCATTTCAATATTTTATCCATGATTTTTAATCACCACCTAGGGGTGTGCAACCATAAATCATGTTAAAATACCTTATCCTTTCAGAGATCTAATCTGATACATGATAGAGATCCCTTCCTAGGGGTCGGGACCACTATGTTCTGCCTATGAACCAATGATGGAGGCCTTAGGTCTTCTCTTCGAAAACCTTCTCCTACTCAATGTTTTGAAATTAAGGTTTTATTTTAAGATCATGCATGAACAATTTTAATATGAGCGGCACTCCGTATTCTATATGACATGTTATCAATATACATGGTAAATTATATTATAATACAGACAAGCAAAGCAATCAAGCAAAACTATAAACAAAATAATAATAACCGTAATATTATGGCTCCACCCTAGAGAATAGAAAACTTAGATTACAAGAGAATAATCAAGACATATTATCAATTTTTCATCCTTGAATCCTCAAGTTGTATCCTTCTTCATGTAATTCCCATCTTCAAGTCTTCAATCCCATATGAATTGAATACTTCATATTTCTGGTCTTATCCAAATTTAATGTTTCTCAAAATTGTTCCAAAAACAAAATTAAAACTGCACCAAAAAAACTACACTTTTTCTAGAAATTTTTCAGCTCTCGATCGGCAGACTGATATGGGTGATCGGCCTGCCGGTCATGCAGGTTTGGTTTGCAGAAACTGGAAGTTCGGCCTGCCGCCAGAGCCTCTTGATTTCTGCCCCACTGACGGCTTGCTGAACCACATGTCTGGCCTGCCGATCTGCGACCATCGGCCTATCGAACTGTAAGGTTCAGCATGCCGACTGAGCAGAAATCTCCCATTCTAGAAAATACAATTTTAATGCAATTTATGAATTTTATTTTTAACAATTCAAAAACATAAAATTAGAGACTCAAGAAATACCTGAGAGCGCCATCATCATTCTTCTAGATCCGTCTTCTCCGAATAGTTATTTAATTACAAAATTCTTACAAATTTAAAAATAAATAATGATTCCTAGATGGAGATGATAGTCCGCTATATAATTACATGAAAAACCTAGATACACATTCTAACCTCTAAGGAACCATAACCGACATTAATTAATTAATTAATTAATAATTAAATAACTATTTAATCAACCATAACTAATTAATGAACATTCACCATATAATCCATGACAACATAAAAATATATAGAAACCTAGAGTGCCAACTCTCTATAAAATTCAATTCAAGTATAGGAAAGATTAAGATCACATAATTTATACATATAACATGATCACAAACTTGTAAATTTATGTAAAAACCATGGCTCTGATACCAATTGTTAGAAAAATAATACGCAGCGAAATTTTAAAAATTTTATATCAGAGTATTTTTTAAAACACAAGTTTGACATGTTATATGCATAAATTAACTAGATCTTACTAACCTTTGATTGCTGAAGAACCCTCGTAAAACATGAAGAGAAGTAACGTTTCAGAAGACCTCAACCAACTGGTATTCTTTGCTATTCTCTATCCACGACCGGAGTGAGTTGGGCTCACACGTATAGCTCTTTCACCAGGTGACTCTCCTTCCAACCAATCGAGAGAACCCAAAGCAAGTGTTCATGATTTGTGAACAAAAGCTCTCAGGAAGTTTTTAGATTCTCACCAGTAGAGTATCACTCTTTATCTCTCAATTGATCTAAGTAACTCTTAAGACTTACTTCCTATTTATAGAGGTTGGGTCCATGGTCAGTCATTATCAGATTAGGTCTCAAAATTCAAATCAGAATCAAATTCAGATTAATATCTGATAAGATTCGCTTAAAAACAGGTGATCTTATCCTTCGTTCATCAGCAGGCCGATCAAAATGATCGGTAGGCCAAACAGCCCCATCGGTAGGCCGAACACGTAGATTGGTAGGTTGAACTGCTGAATAAATATCTCTACGAATCTTTTATTTCCACTTAAGATTCTATAAGATAAAGTCTCAGTTTTAATTCAAATAACCCAATAGAGAAGTTATCTGATCAAAATAACTTTATCTAGATAATCTCTAAGAAAATAAATGAATTCCCAATAATTCTACAAGTTTATCTTGATCTAATTTATCTAAAATTAAATCAACCGATAAACCAACAAGAATTATTCGATCCTAATAATTCAACAAGTTTATCTTGAATCAATTTTATCACAAAATCAATTCAACCGATAAACATACATGAATTATCTAATTCTTCCAAATTTTAACCAATCTGATAAATCCGACATAAGTTACCAATTACTGGAAAAGCACGCCGTATCGTTATAGGATGTTGTGAGCTAGCAAAGGGGACCAAATGAACCTACATAGTTCAACCTTCCGATAATTACAAAACCTAATATCCCAGATATACCTTTCATAATTATCAACTCCAACGCTACTCCACTAAAAGCTTGGAGCTGCACTCTCGAACTACATAGAATTACGAAGCCCGTATAGCTAAGTTTCCATAACATATCATAGTGTATTGTATCTCCATATGATTATCCATAATCAGCTTAAGGACAAGTTTTGTCTTACCTTCCTGATTATTTTTATCTTACGTTCCATTATCTCACCAGTAGAAAACTTACCATCCAAAGATAGTATACCATTCGGTTACACCTATGTATCCAAATGGTTGAGCGCTTCAATTTTTCAATTACAAGATAACGCATATAAAAGGATATCATTACTCCTAAAGAGAAGCTATGGATTCCATATCTATGAATAATAGGTCTATGCTATCTAGAGTCATGCCTCCAACGTACCGGCATACATACCACTATTAAGATGTGGGTGTCATCCTTTGGCATATCAAAAGACACAAGTCAAGACAACGGGCCCACTATTCATCTTAGGATTAAGATGCAATACAAATGATTGTCTAAAGTGAGTCGATTTACCGAGACAGAATTATTAATGTAAATCAATTCACTTTATGTCCCGATCCAACATATCGTCACCTACGATAACGTGTCAATGTTTCTATTCACAGAGTCCACCTCCGATGGCCAAGACAAACCATCTCCCAATTGGGATATAGATAACATAACAAACTTTACATAAATAAAGTGCCCAATTTTATTCTCTCGATTGCGGATCTTATGATTTAGACTATCACCTTAAGAATCATGTCTTCCGCATAATCTATCCATCATATGCCCAATCCTTAAGGTTTAGACCGATAGTCTTAGACTATTGTTTGCGTATCATACATTCAACAAATATGAACGTAAAGAAGACAAGATTTGGTATATAAAATAATGAATAAATTCTTTATTGATAAAAATGTCTCCAAAAACTTATTATATTTTTACTCCTTAGGGCATACATGTCTAACAGGAGCTACTAAGAGCGAATAACCAATCCCAATAAGCTTGGATCATTCTCTGAGGTGCTTTTCAGGGCCCTCCGGGTCGCGGCAAGAGTAGTCACCTCCTTAGATCAGACACCAGCTTAGGTTGGATTTCTTTAACTCGCAAACAGGCTGCTACTCGCCATCACTGGCCAACAATGGCGGACAACTTTTCGTCGGATGGGAACTGATCCATCGACGGAGGGCATGACACTTGTTTTTTGCCTTTCGATATGCCTTGATGTGACACGTGGGTCGTGGATAAAATCCACCTAACACCCGGTTTGAGTGGCAACCTATAAATAGAGTGCATTTATTGCATTCAGGCAAGAGTGCTCCTTCCCACTTAACTAGCTCTTGTTTTTTGTCGAGCAACACCTACCTTGAGCATCAGAGAGCCCTTGTTTGTTACCTAACCAGTTTCCTCTTCGCCTTTGAAGCATCCCTTCTCTTGTTGTAGGTACGTTCGAACAGGCAAAATCGAACAGGGAAGAGCTGTCCACCTTACGTAGCCGTACGTGGTGTTGATTCGTCGCCAGATTACGGTAAGCATCAACAATACCATTGTAAAGGAGTAATATAAGAAAATTTATAGCCCATTTGGATTGCCAATTTGACCCGTAAGCATTGTATCAATTCAAATTTTAAAAGAAAAATATGAGTACAAAATTAATTTGAACTGGAATGAGTTAGACCTATCTTACGTTTTCAAAACACTATTGGACATCCACACTAATGTTATAGCTTTACAAATATCAAGTTGAATTAATATCATATTAATCTTCATATTTCTTCATGTTACCTTTTTTAATTAATTTATTTATTTTTAAGGGATAATTTATTTTATTTAAGACATTTTACACTTAACGGGCGTTATATTCTAGCTAAAATAATAATAGTAGTAGTAAATTTCAGTTAGAAAGAAAAGAAAAAATAATAATATTAAGGGGAGAATAAGAGAAATGTTATTTTTGAAATTTTTTGAAGTAAATATCAGATTTTGAAACTCCTTGTAGTAAATGTCAAATTTGTAATGTAAACGAGTTATTTACTATGTAAATAAGAAATATTTACATTATAAACAATGAGGCAAGTATATTATCTGTACCATAAATAAATTTAATGCAAATAAGAATTATTTAAAGTATAAACAAAAGGGTAAATAAATTATTTACACCATAAATATGAAATTTACTATAAATATTTTTAAAACTTAACATTTAGTACAATTAGTTTTGAAAAAGTAACATTTCGTACTAATTTTGAATAAGGGGGAATACAAAAAAAGGGGGCCAAAAAATATCTCCTACCTTTTTCTTTTTCATCAAAATTTCCACTCGGGACAAGAAAAACTACAAGCAGTAGCTATGAGAGAGAGTTGAACTGAGAGAAGAAGGAGGAGAAGTAGAAGAAAGAGAAGAAGAGCTCTAGGACTCTCTTTTAGAGTGTGAGCGCCGTCCTCTAAGTTAGCACTAAGACTTGGCCATGTGAAGGGGGAGGTAGGGTTAAGATGGGGCAGATCTATGGGGGAGTAGGGGCAGAGGAACCTCTGTATCTGTGGCTACCGATGGGTGGGTGGCCGATGGTTTTTTGGGCTGACGAGCTCAGGTGGGAAAGCTTATGGAGGAAGGAGGGAGAGGCATCATGCAGAGAGAAGGTTGTTGGTGGCGATCTAGATTTGGTGGGAATGGGAGGGTGAGGGCTACGGTGGCCTAAATTTTGCGACGATGGAGATCTTGGGTGGTTTGGCCTTCGGTGTACCTGTCTTGAGTTCGGATTCAAATGGGTCGGTGGGTAAAGGTGGGAGTCATCGAGGTTCAGGCCAACCCACAAACAACTACAGGCGAAAGTGTGACGACCCACCTTTTTGGGCAGTCACTTAACTTTCTTAAACATTATTTCTTAAAAATTAATCTTACTTATTTAGTAAGAAAATAATTTTTTTTTCCTTCTTTCTTTAACATCCTTTAAAACTTCCTTTAAAACTTTTTTTAAAACTGATGCGACTTCTGTCACAATTTAAGTTGAGTCACTGCTCAACACTTGACTTTAAAACCATTTCAAATCGTTTCTTAAAACTTATTAAGAAACATTTACTAAAACATAGCTTAAAACTTAACTTTATAATTATATAAAACATTTCATAAAATACATCTTAAAACTTTGAAAACATTTCTTAATACTTTGACTTTCTTAAAACTTTGACTTTCTTGAACTTTGAAAACACTATATCAAATAGTAAGAAAACATTTTCTTTGTATAGAAAAAACTTACTATGGTGGTATCCATACCCAAATCTTCACATCTGTCCTCTGTAACATCAAGCTCCTTAAATAAGTCCTACTGATCACCCTTAGGACTACCTACAGCATGAAGAAACTTTTAATGGGCTTTCGCTCAGTAAGTTCAAACATAATCTCACAAATCATTTAAACATGTTTTAAAAACTTTTCTCTTAAAACGTTTTTCATAAACATTTTTGAAAATGCTTTTCATAAATGTTTTTCATAAAACATTTCTGAAACATTTTGCATAAACATTTTTCATAAAACATTTCTTGAACATTTTTCATAAAATGTCATTTATGAACCTCTTTTTTTTTTTTTTTTTTGTAAACATCAAAATGTTTTTCATAAACATTTAACATAAAGCATTCCTCAGAATGTTTTTCATAGCGTATAAATATTTCATAACAAGGAAAACAAGCAAAATCAAAATGCATGTTTTTATTTATGCTCAATTATGAACTTTCAATTATGAGCGTCTTATGAACATTCTTTTTTTACTTTAACTTTCTATTTTTGTTTCTTAACTTTCCTTATCTTACTTTGGTGTTCGTACCAACATCATTAATCATGGTATCAAAAACATAATACTTCCTTTGTGGAAGACTTGAGACCATCGAACACCGAGGTCATGCACCTCACATCAAAGAGGTCAAAACTTTAACTTTACTTGTATACCTCACGTCAAGGAAGTTGGTATGAAATTTTTTTTTTTATATTTACTTTACCTTCTTATTAACTTTAGTGAGCATATCAAATGCAATCACGTCATATGCAAACACATGTCCAAATCATAACTTATACTATAAAACTTATTACATAACAAATGCAACATAAAACTTATAATTTAGTAAGAAAAATACTGAAATAATTTTTTTTTCCTTTCTTCTTTAACATCCTTTAAAACTTCCTTAAAACTTTCTTTAAAACTGATGCAACTTCTGTCATAATTTAAGTTGAGTCGCTGCTCAACACTTGACTTTAAAACCATTTCAAATCGTTTCTTAAAACTTATTAAGAAATATCTACTGAAACATAGCTTAAAACTTAACTTTATAATTATATAAAATATTTCATAAAATACATCTTAAAACTTTAAAAACATTTCTTAATACTTTGACTTTCTCAGAACTTTGACTTTCTTGAACTTTGAAACACTATATAAAATGGTAGGAAAATATTTTCTTTGTACAATGAAAACTTACTGTGGTGGTATCCATACTCAAATCTTCACTTTGTCGTCCGTAGCATCAAGCTACTTAAACAAGTCCTACTGGTCACTCGTAAAACTACCTACAGCATGAAGAAACTTTTAATGGGCTTTTGCTTAGTAAGTTCAAACATAATCTCACAAATCATTTAAACATGCTTTAAAAAATTTTGTCTTAAAACGTTTTTCTTAAACGTTTTTCATAAACATTTCTAAAACATTTTTTGAAAACATTTTTCATAAAACATTTTTTGAACGTTTTTCATAAAATGTCATTTATGAACCTCTTTTTTTTTTTTTTGTAAACATCAAAATGTTTTTCATAAACATTTAACATAAAACATTCCTCAGAATGTTTTTCATAGCATATAAATATTTCATAACAAGGAAAACAAGCAAAATCAAAATGCATGTTTTCATTTATGCTCAATTATGAACTTTCAATTATGAGCGTCTTATGAACACTCTTTTTTTATTTTAACTTTCTATTTTTGTTTCTTAACTTTCCTTATCTTACTTTAGTGTTTGTACCAACATCATTAATCATGATATCATAAACATAATACTTCCTTTGTGGAAGACTTGAGACCATCGAACACCGAGGTCATGCACCTCACATCAAAGAGGTCAAAACTTTAACTTTACTTGTATACCTCATGTCAAAGAAGTTGGTATGAAACTTTTTTTTTATATTTACTTTACTTTCTTATTAACTTTAGTGAGCATATCAAATGCAATCACGTCATATGCAAACACATGTGCAAATCATAACTTATACTATAAAACTTATTACATAACAAATGCAACATAAAACTTATAATTTAGTAAGAAAAATACTGAAATAATTTTTTTTCCTTTCTTCTTTAACATCCTTTAAAACTTCCTTTAAAACTGGTGCGACTTCTGTCATAATTTTAAGTTGAGTCACTGCTCAACACTTGACTTTAAAACCCTTTCAAATCGTTTCTTAAAACTTATTAAGAAACATTTACTAAAACATAGTTTAAAACTTAACTTTATAATTATATAAAATATTTCGTAAAATACATCTTAAAACTTTAAAAACATTTCTTAATACTTTGACTTTCTCAAAACTTTGACTTTCTTGAACTTTGAAAACACTATATAAAATAGTAGGAAAACATTTTCTTTGTATAATGGAAACTTACTGTGATGGTATCCATGCTCAAATCTTCACTCTACCCTCCGTAGCATTAAGCTACTTAAACAAGTCCTACTGGTCACTCGTAGAACTACCTACAGCATGAAGAAACTTTTAATGGGCTTTCGCTTAGTAAGTTCAAACATAATCTCAAAAATCATTTAAACATGTTTTAAAAACTTTTCTCTTAAAACGTTTTTCTTAAACGTTTTTCATAAACATTTCTGAAAACCTTTTTCATAAACATTTCTAAAACATTTTCTGTAAACATTTTTCATAAAACATTTCTTGAACGTTTTTCATAAAATGTCATTTATGAACCTCTTTTTTTTTTTTTTTTGTAAACATCAAAATGTTTTTCATAAACATTTAACATAAAACATTCCTCAGAATGTTTTTAATAGCATAAATATTCCATAACAAGAAAAACAAGCAAAATCAAAATGCATGTTTTTATTTATGCTTAATTATGAACTTTCAATTATGAGCGTTTTATGAACATTCTTTTCTTACTTTAACTTTCTATCTTTGTTCCTTAACTTTCCTTATCTTACTTTAATATTCATACCAACATCATTAATCATGAGATTATAAATTAATACTTCCTTTGTGGAAGACTTGAGACCATCGAGCACTGAGGTCATGTACCTCATATTAAGGAGGTCAAAACTTTAACTTTACTCATACCTCACGTCAAGGAGGTTGGTATGAAACTTTCTTTTATATTTACTTTACATTCTTATTAACTTTAGTAAGCATATCAAATGCAATCACGTCATATGGAAACACATGTGTAAATCATAACTTGTACTGTAAAACTTATTGTATAACAATGCAACATAAAACTTATAATTTAAACTGTAAAACATTATGCATTAACAAAATGCAAAAATACTTTAAACTTAATTATTGCAAATGCATTGCAAACTTTTACTTAATTTTTAAAACTTTATGCATAACAAGTAACAAGATACTTTAAAAATAACTTGTATTACATTTTACAAACACATTTGTTAACATATAAAATGCATTTGAAAATCATTTACTTCATGCTGTAGGTGAGATTTAAACTTACCTGGTTCTAGCTCTAACGTTCCCTTTTCCTTTCATTAGTTGGCTTCTGTGTCCTGATCATACGACACCCGACTAATTAGTTAACTTTTCTTATTATTAATCTACTCAATTGATAACATAACTTAAACATTAAACATTCATTCATTTTTACTTAACTTGGTATACTATCGATTTACCCTTCTCTTTACTTTGTACCCATTGCTTTTAACTTTGTAACCCACCAGGTTATTGTACCTTTTACTTAACTCTATAACCTATTGGGTTATTACTCTTTTTACTTAACTCTGTAACCCATCGGGTTATCGTATTCTTTGCTTGACTTTGTAACCTACCAGGTTACCTTTCCTTTACTTAAATATTCCTTATTAAATTTCTCATCTCATGCGATGGTTTCATTATTTGACGTATTATGGAATATTTTTCATCTAATATCATTTTGTTAATTCAGAGTGTTCGACTTTGCTTTAGCCGCTTCCTTAAAAATGACGATTTTACCTTTAACGAGTTTTTCGTTAACTTCGTAACTTTTTAAACTTTTTGCCTAACTTTTCCTTCCAATTCTTACATATTATAGAAAAATTCCCGCTAAGGGGTGTTATTCCAACACCGGTCGTTTCGGGTCTGTTTTGGCCTTTTTTTATAAAATGACCATTTTGCCCTTGATGGGTCTTAGAAACTTTTGAAACCCGTTAAAACATAACTTTCAATTCTTTATGTCTCTTAACATTAAGGAAACAAAAACAATGGCTTTCCTTTAATTAAATATGTTTTGTCAAAACTTTACAGTTTTGACCCATAATGCAAAAATCTTAACATTTTTGTCCTTAACATTTTTCTTTCCTCTCTACTTGAATAAACTTTGAATCCCTTAAAACTTAGCATCTATGATTACTCACTGCCTACGATAGTATAGGAATCCAACATTCTCTAGTGAAAACTCAGTTTTCACACAATTTTATGGTTTTGGCATGAAATACAAAAATATTTACATTTTTGTCCTCGGAACAAAAAAATGACAACTTTATACCAAAACGTTCAGTTTTTTTCCAAGGAACAAAACTTTCCAAAGTTCCATGGCCAGATTCAAAGCATATCAAAATGTTTTCATTTCTTGAAACTTTATGCTCAAAATTTCGTAAAATTCATTGCTCCTAAACGAGCAGAATCTTAATAAATTGTCCATGTTGTCCTAACTGTTTCGATGAGTTTTACAACTTTTGTGTTTCAACTTTCATTAAATTTCAATGTTTAGGTTGACTTTTGGCTGATTTTTAAATCTATCGAGAATTAGCAAAACTTTGCAATTTAGTCATTTTGAAATTTTGCAAAACTTTGCCCACAAAAATTGTTTCCCTCATTGTGTTGGCAGATCCTATGCCATATTTGAAACATAAATTGGCCTCTAAAGCCCTCAAAATCTTATTCCTTTGAAACTAGTTAAACTTTACAAAGTTTAACCATTTTCCTTTTTAACCTCAAAACCCTTACTTTCCTTCTTTCCATCATCATCACCATCATCATAGAACATAAATCAATCATGCCATAATGTCCATATTACATGCCATAGCTTAAACATTTCATCAAACACATGGTATGCATAAAAACATAAACTTTAGCTTAACTTCAAGGACTAGAATTTTACCTAATCCTTGCTAGGGCTTGTCCTTCCTTTTCATTGCTTGAAATCCTTCAAAGTCCCATTGACAACAATCCATAACTAACCCATGAAAACCCTATCCAATTCATGAGCCAAACCTAATGAAAAACATAAAAACCCATAATAAAAGTTTGGATTTTTACCTCCACAATTGCTTGTCCTTGATTGTCCACACTTAGACTTCCTTCAAACATGATTTGGAGGCTTGGAAATCATTAAAATTTGAGAGGGAATGGCCTTAGGGAGCGACGGTTTTCTTTGGGAGGAAATGGGAAAATTTTATAAAACCAAACTTTTTTAAATTTTCAACAAGTCCTTGTCTATTTATAGACACCATTCCAAGGACTTGTTTGCAAAGGAAAATTTGCCCAATACATGTGGCACAATCTCCACCCTTGGAGTATTCCCCATTTTTCTTTTCTTTCTTTCTTTTTTTTTTCTTTTCTTTTTGCTAACTAATCACCCTAATTATTATTAGGGTTAACTTGGCCCTTTATGGTTGGGCCACATTAGTTGACATGGTGGCTCAATCAAAACTCTCAAGGTGTCCCCTTGATGGGTCCAACAAAACTTTTTACACAGTCTAAGTTTATACTGATAGTATTTTTTTCTATATTGCCGGTATTCTTCTCGATACATTTCATGAGGTTCCACAACTTCCATACTTATTTACATCTATCACATAATGTAACTCCAATATTATCTAAATTTATACAGTCTCAACTTATACTGATAGTATTTTTCTTATACTGTCGATATGTTTGTTATACTACTACAACAGTCCTTATTTTTTCATATTCTCCAAACAGTATTATTCCTATACTGCTTTAACTTAAAAAGTCTAATTTATGTATTGCTTAGCCTTAAACAGCCAAATTCTTACACTGCATTACTTTTGCAGTGTAATTTTTATACTATGTAACTTTATCAGTGTACTTCCTTACATTGCATTATTCTAAACTATATAATTTTTCATATTATTATATAATATTTTTCCTTAAACTGTACTTTTGTTTTAGCATTTCTTGCAATATATTTTGCAACAATTAAGCTTTTCAGCTTATTTTCATATCATTCTTTCTTTATTTAAGGCTATGACATGATTTTTACCTTTAAAATCCCATTTTTGACCTTTATGAAATTTATCATAAAAATTAGATTAAACTATAATCATTGTGACACATATTTTCACTTAACTTAATCTTTAATTTATTGTATTTTTAATGTATTGAAAATGCTTGGGGTGTCACAGGAAACGGCGGCGGTGGCAACATTAAAAATGTTTGGGGTGTCATAGGAAGCAACGGCGGTGGCAACAGCAGAGAAATACACCCTACCTAGCTTTCACCCTTATGTTTTTGCCTTTGTTTGTGTTGTATTTTTGTTCTTGTTATTTTCAGTGTGTAATAAAGGAGGTATTCTCCCTACCTTCTATTGTTAGTAAGTCTCCCTCGCCTAGTAAGGGCAGCCGGGGTGCAAATGTCAAGTTAGAATGTCATCTAGGCCTAGGCCTTGTTGTTTGTACCTCGACTTGAAAAGTTTGTCTAAATTCCTGCCAGGGATTTATGTGCGGCTTTTTCAAAGCCTATTTGTTTGGCCAAAATAAAATAGATAATCAGTCTATTTTTAGGAGGAGTCTTTTTTATTAAGTTAGGACGTGGTTGTATTATCTGAAACTATTGTTGTGCTTTGGATTTGTGCCGTATTTCTAACCCTTTCGGGACTGCTTCTTCTTTTTTCTTCTTCTTCTTCTTCTTCTTCTTTTTTTTTTCAAGCTTTCATAGCTGATTATTAATCTTAAGAGAAGAGGGAGTCTACCTAGTATGGAGATATAGGTGCTCCCATCCGTTTAGGCTCCAGTTGCCATGGCTGCCTTTCCGGCGTCGTCAGCCTCGCTGAAGTTGGAGCTCCATCCACCTCCTTTTCGAAGCCGCTTCTCTATCCCGACCATTTCTTTCTTCTCTTCTTCTTCTTCTCACACTCGTTTAGCGCCTCTTCTCTGTAGCACCAGCGACAATAACATAAGTATCTCCGATCGCCGCCTTCTCAAACTGCCGTCTACGGCGAACTCCGACTCTTCCTCTTCCAATCTGATTCGGTTCGCCGCTTCCGCCGTCTTCTTCTTCGGTATCCTCGGAGCTCGCGCCTGTTCCGCTGCTTCCGCCCATGTTCCGGCTTCTATTGTTCAAGAAGACCACACATCTCTAGGTGCTTATTCTAATTTCTCTTTTCTGTTATTGTCTTATTATATGCAACTTCTTTGACGCTTCTTGTTTGTTTGTTTGTTTGTTTTTTTTTTGTTTTGGAGAAAAAAGGAGTTCAGAATTATTAGAAATGGTAGGAGAAGGAGATAGCAGAAGTCATGTTCTTGTAGCACTTTCTGAAATCAAATTGAGTTTAAGAATTGATGTGCTTGTTCGTTGTTGCTGAAATTCGATCCATTACGACTACTTGGGAATGAATTTGGTGTTTGAAACAGAAACACAAGCAAAACAGTTATATTTTAATTTGATTGGAGAGTTATCTGTGCCAAGTTTTAACGGGTTTGTACCAGAAAATTTTCTCATTATGCTTTGTTCGTTGATCTGTGCATCTTTTAAAACAGATGATCAATACGAGACAAAACTTGACACTGCTGCGGCAAAGTTGGAAGAAGCTTTCGAGACTTGGAAATCCAAAACATATGCTTTGACTGTGCCTTTGAGAATTGTTGCTCTACGCGGCTCTGTACCTCCTTCATGGGTAAAGGTCAGTGGTATAAACTACATTATATACATACATAAATATATACACACACACACACACACATATATATATTTTTATGACTATTAGCTCGTTCTGTAACGTGTTCCTTTCTTTTTTCAAGTAAAGAAAGTTGGAAATAGTTCCGTACTTGACTGAAGTTGATTTTGTTGTTGTTATTTTTTTTTTCTCCTAGTAAGCATGCTGTTTATGTAAAATGCATATTGCTCATCATTTGAAATTCTTCGTGACATGAAGGACTTTATGCAATCTCAAGGAAAGAGATTAAAGTTTAAATTAAAGCTTCAAGGAAGTCTTGAGGGCATCTTTTCCGATCTCTCAATATCCTTCGACAAAGGCAATGTTGGGCCATCTTCTGTTGTGGCAGCTGATATGATTAGTGTTGGTGACTCCTGGCTCAGTTATGCTATTAAAAGGGCTATGATTCAGTCCATAGAAGGGGCGGAAAATCAAGACTGGTTTAAAGCCTTGAGTTCCAGTTGGAAAGTAAGAAAACAATTATTTTTTTTCCCCTATGTTTCTCTTGTTTCCTTGGTAGCATGTTCAATTGAGTAATTTGCTGACATCTTGATTCTTGAGCGATGGTTGTTATGCTTATTTTATGTCTATTTCCTTTTTATGGAATGTTTTGAAACATTAAGCCCGATAATCTTGGGAATACTGGAGATGTCTATTTCATTTTTACTTTTTTTTGGGTGAAAATTTTATTCATAAAATGGAATAGAATTGTACCCTTCTATAATATTGATTTTACTGTGGACTTTAGAGTACTGCTTTTCTTTTCTGATTTTCTTATCTTTAGCCAAGTATTTGTTTTCAGGAAGGATGTAGATGACAGCCATTTTAAGTTATCTGCCAGTTAAATTTGATGTGTTATCTTATTTTTGACAGTTCCAGTCTTGCAAGCTTTAGCTTATAGACTTGACTGTGACATGTTTTATTGGTAACCTTTCATTCATAAATTTCGAATTTTAAGATTTTACTAAATGAATCTCAGGTGTATCTACGCAGGAACAATGAAGGGGATATAGATCCTGATGGTAAAATATGGGCTGCTCCATATCGGTGGGGTTGCATGGTGATAGCATACAAGAAAAGTAAATTTCAAAAGCATAACCTGGCTCCTGTAGAGGTAACCTGTCTCAAAAATCATTCAATGATGTTTGAATATTTAAGAACAACAAAATTTTAAATCTGTCGTTCACTTTTTTCATAAGTAAAATATTACTAAAGGCTCCCGTTCCACAAGATGCAAGTTAAAAATGTAAACTTTAAAACAAACTGCAAATTGAAAACTAAGAAATAGAGGCAGCTTCCGTGAACCATTGAAGTAATCTTATGTTATGTTAAGATTTGTGGATTAAGCAAAAAAGATTTGAATATCGTTGTTGATTCAGGTTTCAATTTCTTAATTTCCTTTTTTGTTTTGTTACACACTCATCTGCAAATGAGCTTTTAAAATACCTATAATGCCAATTTCATTCTGAAAATTTGAAGAATACACTGTGCCTGTTGATAAAAATATACTCGAAGCTCCTTTTTTCTGCTTACATTTTGAGGTTTTCTGATTATACTTATGTGGGCAGAGATGGAAACCTAGTTGGGACACGATTAATGGTGTCAATGATCAGTTAGAATAGTCCCTCTTGTAGTCAATTAAGGTTAAATTGGATGTCTCTGTTGCTACAATGGATGTAGTCTTGGTTTATCTCAAGAAAGGATTTAGCTGGATTTTTACCACTTCTTTATTAAGAGCATGATCTTCTATACGATATTCTAAGATGGTAAATTCTACTGCAGGACTGGAAAGATCTCTGGCGACCTGAACTTACGGGGAAAATATCAATGGTTGACTCTCCCAGAGAGGTTGTTGGTGCAGTTTTGAAGTCTATGGGAGCATCGTATAACATAAGCGACATTGATTCACAAGTGGATGGTGGGAGAGACGCTGTCCAGCGAAAACTCAAATCGCTTGCAAATCAGGTTGAGATTATGTTTAAATACTTGTTTATGCACTTGATCTGTGCCTTTGTGGGCCTAAATGCAGTTGTATGATACAGCACTTAATATTATGTTTGCAACATAGCGACCGTGGGGTGCACACATTTTGTGTTCAACTTTTTTTAAATCTTTTTTTACGACCTTTTCTCCTAATTTTATAAGAAACCACCCTTTCTCTTAATTTTAACACCATTATGCACTCGTTGAGTTAGAGATAGGAAAAGAGAAGGAGCGGATTTTTGGTTGAACAAATTAAGGTAAAATTGCAATTTGTTTTCTTAAATATTTTCCTGTATAACTATCATTTGAATATTGGTGAACAGCCTATGAAGGATTTAGACCGTGAGAGAGGAGAAAGACCGAAGATTTTACACTGTTGGGCTTTAGAAGGGTTGTGAGAGTTTTAGTTTTTGTACCCTGTTTTGTCTTCATCACTGAAAGCCTTGAAAGTAGTCTCCACACCGTTCAATTTTTGCTTGAAATTTAAATATTCATTTTCCACTGCCGATGAATTCTAGATTTATTCAGTCGTTAGTTTGTCAAAAGCTCATTACGAACAATTTCTTGCATTGTCCCGATTAGTTAGAAAATAGTGGTCCTTGCAAAATGATGCCTGATTTTATGCAGGTACGATTATTTGACAACATGAACTATCTAAAAGCATTTGGAGTTGGAGATGTTTGGGTTGCTGTTGGATGGAGCAGTGATGTGCTTCCTATTGCCAAGCGCATGTCTAATGTTGCAGTAGTTGTTCCAAAGTCTGGAGCTAGCCTATGGGCAGATCTATGGGTATGTCCTGCACATCATACTTATCAGTTGACCTTCCTTTCCACAATCTTTATATAAGAATTATAGTGCGGGGTGATGCAAAAATAGCCTGCCAGTGGGGCTATGTTTTTTACCGTCAAATCTACATCTAGTTCTATCAGTTTCTATATATATATATATATATATTGATGGAATTTGGACAGGATCTTACACTTGAAATGTGCACTACCGGTATAGTAACCCTGCCGTTGAAAGCTCCATCTTTGCAATCCTTAAGAGAGACATATCGGTTATATTATGCGAGGACGGCATTTGAAACATCCGTCTCGCAGCAAAGGCACATTTTTTAACCATTCAAAAAAAAAAAAAAAAAAGAAAAGAGGTTGGGGGGGATAACTGAACATTTTTTCATGAATTTTATAGCATCTTCTTTCATTGTGAAAATATATGTTCTTTTCCCAGGCAATCCCTGCTGCATCGCAGCTGAAAACAAATAGAATCGGGGGACGCATTCGAGGACCTTCTCCACTCATCCATCAGTGGGTCGAGTTCTGCTTGCAAGCTGCAAGAGCAGTTCCATTTAAGCAAGAGGTAATCCCTGGTTCATCACCTTCAGCCCTTGAAAGTACTATTGTTGAAGAGCCCAAGGTGCTCAAAGGCAAGCCAAAACTGTGCACGAACCTTATTGCTGGGGTACCTCCACCTGATATTTTGGCTAGATGCGAGTTTTTGGAGCCATTGTCGGACTCGACATTGACAGAGTACCAATGGCTAATTTCTGGTATTAAGAAATCTGACCATGGTCTGATCAACAAAGTGTGTCGTCATATCTCGTCCTTAATTCAAACTTTTCCGCTGAAGCTGAATTTGAAGACAACATGATTTTGAATGTAAATTTTAGGGTGCACATTTATAGCTTCAGATTGCATATTTATGATTAATTCATACCTGTTTTCCGGTCAAATGATGATGATGACGATGACGATGATGATGAAAGGGGCAAAAAAAGAGAGGAAAAAAAGCATTTTCCCCACACGCCAACGCTCTCTCATGATTGTATTAACGTTTTAATATATGACTGCAATTTCCCTGTTCAAAACAATATATTCTTCAATGTCCACATAAACTAGCAACGTGTCACTGAACAATTTGATGCCACATGTAACTTTCTTTTGCCATGTCTAAATTCCCGACCCTAGGAATTTCTCCTACCCCTATGTATTTTTTGCGTCGAGTATACGGGCTTCAAAATGTCTAGGTAAATCTGCTCACTTAGATATACATGTGTAGGCAAAACTCTTTCTTCGAGTACTTCTATTACCATATATTTAAAAATTGTGTAGTACCACCAAAAAAGTTGCGTAGGAAAGGCAGATGTTTACACATAAAAATGTACGAGTAAGACCCAAATTCTCAGGGCATGTTTGCATTGTATTATATTGTATTAGTATTATACAATACATTGTTTAGTTTTGCATCGTATTAACATGTTATATTACACTATAAAATGTTTGTTTACTACCGTATTATATTGTATTAGTATTTAAACTTTAAATATAGTAAATTTGAGTCATGGTTTCGGCGTCAAAATTCAAGTTTGGGATCGGGATAAGGATTTGAGATTGGAGTCGGGGTCAAGATTTGGGATTGAGGTTGAGGTCGGGGACGGGATTTGGGATCATCGTCATGATTCAGACTCGAGATTGAGGATGGGATTCAGGACCAAGGTTACGGTTGAGATTCGGGGCCAGGGTTGGGGTCGGGAATAGGATTTGGGATCGGGGTTAGGATTCAAGGTCAGGGTTGAGAATCAAAATTGATGTTTTGGTCGGGATTCATGATTTGAGATTGGGGTTGAGGTCGGGATTCAAGATTCAAGACCAGGGTGGTCAGGGTCGGGATTCAGGCCGAGGTAGGAGTCAAGATTCGTGACTAGTATCAGGGTTAGGACCAGTGTCGGGGTCGTAATTTTGGGCTGGGGTCAGGGTTAGGATTTGAGACCAAGATCGAGGCTGGGGACAAGATTTAGGACCAGAATCGAGGATGAGATTAGGACTGGTGTTAGGATCGGGATTTAAAATTGGGGCTAGGGTCGAGGTCAAAATTTCAAGATCGGTATAAGAGTTGGTGTCGGGGTCAGGGAAGGGATTTGGGACTTAGCTCAGGGTCGAGATTTGGGATTGCTGTCGTGGTCAGGATTTAGCACTAGGTCTGGGTTGAGATTTAGTGAACCCAACCACTACCCCGACCCTGGCCCTGAATCCTTACCTCAACCTCAGACCTGGTCCCAAATCTAGACCCTAAACTCGATTCTAATTCCTGACCTTGACTTTGACTCTGGTCTCAAATCCCGACCTCGACCCTAGTCACGAATCCCGACATGGAATCTCAACACTGACCTCAAATCCTGACTGTGACTCTAGTCTCAAATTTTGACTTTGACCCCGACCCTGACCTTGGTCTCAAATCCTGGCCTCGAATCCTGACCCCGACCTTGACCTTTGTCCCCAATCTTGATTTTGACCCCAGTTCTAAATCCTAACCTAGAATCCTGACCCCAACACCATCGGCACTAGTCCCAAATCTTTACCTTGACCTTAGTCCCTAATCTCGACCCCGACCCTGGGCCTCAAATCCCGGTCTCGACCCTGAAATTGGTCCCGAATCTCAACCTCGACCCCTGTCTCTAATCTCAATCTCGGCCTACCCTGATCCCGAATCTTGACCCTAGTCTCAAATACCGACATCAACCTTGAATCCCAACTGTGACCCCAGTCTCGAATCCCAACTTCAACTCGACTCTAGACCCTAGTCTTGAATCCTAACCCTGACACTGGTCCCAAATCCTGACCCCAAACCGCGGTCTTGAATCTTATTCTAAAATTTCAACTTTTATGTTAATTTTTAATATATTTCAAATATTTGATTGGTTTATTAACACACACTTTTGGTTTAATTTATACAATACGGTCTAATATGGAGGTTCTTAGTCGTATTTGATATCATGACTTGAGTTGTATTAATTTTTGATTTCATATTAAATAGTATAATACATGGATATCACCAAACATAATATTATTTTTAAATAATATAATACAGAGTGCTAATACAACGTGCCAAACATTGCCTATGGTGTTGACAATAAGTATTCTTAATTACCTTATATTACTCTCTATGTTTATCTGCAAGAAGAGAAACTCGACGCTTATGTAATTGTTCGAAAAGGGTTGGAGATTGTGGTTCAAGATCTTTGGATAAATTGACAAAGCTTTATTATTTGCAAAATGTTGTGACTGCTGACCCTGAAAAGAAAAATATCTATGCTATTAATCTCAAAATGGAAGAGGTTTTAAGTTGCACAAATAAAATGGGATTTAGATCATGCACTCTTTTTCTCTCTACTAATTTCCACCGAGAGTTTTTTTTTTCTTTTGTCTTTTTTCTTTGTTTTTTCTTTTTTGTCTTTTGTCTCTTTTTTTTCTTTTCTCTTTTGTCTTTTCTCTCTCTCTCTCTCTCTCTCTCTCTCTCTCTCTCTCTCTCTCTCTCTCTCTCTCTCTCTCTCTCTCTCTCTCTCTCTCTCTCTTTTCCCCTTTTCTCTTGTTGAGGGTTTTAACGGGATCTCTCTTAACTTTTATCTAGAGAATAGATCCTTTTCCATTTCCTTATTTTTGTTTGCCCTTTGTATAAGGTTGTTTGTTGTCTTTATTGTTTTCTTGTTTTCTTAGCCTTTATTGTTGGATTCTTAAATTTGCGACGTGTTCAATACAAGACGAATTGCTTAATGGATGTCAATTAGCAGCATTTGATAAGTTTCTTAGATATCATTTTCCTCGTCTCTCATTTTTTTATTACGTATAGACAAACAATAAATAAGGAAATTAAAAAGTAAAAATGAAAGCAAAATATTAAAAGGAAATTGGAATGGGTGGCCTTTTGTGACACTTGTTATTTATTTAACGGGTATTATGGTAATTAATTATTAGTGTACCAATTAAAATTTGTTTCATCTCAAATTTATTTCATTCTATTCATTTCTACCTATTTTTAAATTTTCTAATATTTTTAAATACCTATTTAGTATATTTACTTAAACGCCCTTGAAACTTCTTATTATTTACGAAAATGTTATTTTGACATTATGTGACTAAAAGTCTCCTGAGGAGACTCACTTATTCACCTGCCTCAATTATTTCCCTCTCCTTATCTCTTTCACGTCTCTCTTTCTTTCTTTCTCTGCATTTCTCTCTTTTCTTTCTTTTTATTTTTCTTCTTTTCTTCTTTCTTCCACGATGAGATTAATAGAGAGAAACAAAGGAAAAGCTCAAACATTCTTCAAGATTTTTAAGATCTTTTCTCATAAATCTTCACAAACAACTTCTCAGAAGCTCAAGGATCAAAGAGACTTAAACGTTTTCATGATCAAATTACAGTTTTAAGCTAAGTTTTGAGGTTAGATTTCTAAAAATAGTTTTTATGCTTAGAAAGCCGTTAAGAAACTAAGGATTTGAGTAAAATGTTTAGAATTCGGATTATGGGCTCTTTGTGAAAAATTTCCAAGTGAAAAATGATAGGTCATTTTTTCCGAAAACTACGTGTCATTTTCTTAAAAACGACATGTCATTTTCTTTTTAAAAAAATTAAAGGTGGATTTTATGCTTCAGGTAGGGTTTGAACCCCCAACCTCAAGGATGACTGAAGGAGACCAAATCACTTGGACAAGGATAGTTATTTGACAATTTATATTTCAGAAATAACAAATATTTTTCTATAAAGTTTGTAATTTCAAATAATTTTATTTTAATAAATATCAAACTTTTTAATTATTTTATTTATAAATATTTTAAAATAGTATTATTTATTTTAAAAATTCATTTTAACATATTTTGTACTAAAATAAAATTCATATATTTTTATTTTATTGTTATTTTAATAAAACTAAGTTGAAAAAATTGATATTCACAATTTTAGTACATTAATGATTATGGCATACTAGTAAAAAAAAATAGTAGATTGACATAATCATAAATTAGGATTTAAGTTAAATATGGTTATTTTATACGTTTTAGGATAACGACATATTTGAAGCTTACGTGGTGAATTTGATTTTGTAAGCTAGAAATTATTAGTGGATATATTGCAAAGAAATAGGGAATCTATTACTCATCTTTTGTGATATTTTTATAGAATTAAAATTGGTTGTTTTTATTGCAAGATATATATGTATACTAAACTGCTATTAAATGAGTATCACGTATAAGAAAATGATGTGAACTCATTATGTATTGTACAACGAGAAATATATTGATTTGACATATGTTGTTGTAAATTGAAAAGCATGGTTAGGAATATTAACTCTATAAATAATGAATGATTATAGAGGAATGATAAGACGTGAAGAAGGCAGTGGTTACATCTTTGCACACGAATACCCTAAAAGGTAAAATAGGGGGGAGGCGACGGTGCTCCTTTAGGTCGAAAGTCCCAAAACATACTGTACAAGAATCGACTTGGTGAGGATCCAAGGCTTGATGTCCCCTCATCGGAATACCCTTGGAATGTTTGGAGGGTGGTCAAGAGTGCCATTTTGGGTTTCGTTGAGTTAAGTGATATGATATTCTATTGCACGGTGGATACAAGTGAGTATAATTGATCCTGAATAAATATGTGTATATATATATGTATTGAACTTAGTAACAATGATCATAAGATATCCACCAGAATTGAACATGATAATATTGATGAATAATGATTATGAACTAACCATGCAGGTTTTAATATGGTACTGGTAAAAACTAAAGGTGAGTAATGTTTTCCCTACTGAGCATGTTGTCGCTCATTCCCTTGTATTTATATCTTTTCAGGACTCACAAAGTGTGAGGTGGCTACGAGAAAATAGTTGACAAAGCTGTGTAGTTATATAACGTTTAATTTGCTTTATTTGCCAATAATATCCATCATGATAATGTAAGCATCGCATGTTATTTTTTTGTGACTATATTAAGATTTGTTGAGGGTTGGAATAATGATGATGACATTTTTGTATAATTAAATTTATGGTGCTACATTAAACTGTGGTTTATATTTTTATTTTGTTTTGAGAGTTTTTAATTAAGTCATGGGCAAATTTCTTTTGTTGTTTTATTTATATTTTCTAATCTTTATTTTATTTATTAAAACCTGTTAACCCCCACTTAGGGGCGTTACACTTTTTTAATGGCTTCTTTAAAATAAATGACTATAACCTTTTTAAATTAAACAAATGACCATTTATCATTGATAAATTGGGTTTATTTAATAAACTCCTCGAGTTTATCAGTGTTAAACTTGATAAACTCGAGTTTATCACTTATCAGATAAACTCAAGTTTATCACTGATAAACAACCATTTATCTAATTTAAAAAAGCTATGATCATTTATTTTAAAAGTACTTTTAAAAAGATCATTTACCTCTATATCCCAATATTAAAACAAAGGAAATTAAATTTTCAGATTAATTTGTCTCAACTTATAAACCTGCCACATATTTCTGTATATCCAAAGAAGGAATCGGGAAATTAATGAAAAAATAAAAAACAAAAGCGAGGGATCACAAACAAAGGAAATTAATTCCTAAAGAAAATAAAGGAAATTAAACCTGGTCTACAATTTGTTTCAATTTATAATCTTCAACAAATTTCTGTATTACACGGTGAAATGAGGGAGATTTTTGTTACCTTTTCATGCATACATAGAACCAACTTCAAAAATAAACAACATATCTCAGCAACATTTGGGGAAATAAATGAAATTAAAGAAAGCAAAATATGCATGCAAAAAAGTAATTCATGTACGAAGTACAGACATTAATAGTATGAAGGGTCGAAATAAAAGGGTTCCGTCATGTACTGCACAGCTTTATCGCTTCCCTGCTCATGACCATGCAGTTTTTCTACAACTGCGTCGCGGCAATTAATAGGTGCTAGAAGGGCTTCACGACGTCCGGGGTAATAGTGCAGGTGGCTGCAGAAGTTCCTCTAACGGCTATCCTACAATCATCACACTGATTTAGATGAAAGAGAGAAGTTTGTAGGGTTTTTTAAGTGATCTCAAAAAATCCCGTTGTGTCTGTCAAAGCATCACCAATGATAGTTCTTTCCGCATCACACGTCAATGCCACGTTTATTTTGGCGGGAAACGACGGCTCGTTTCGAATCATCGGAGGAAGGGGACAACTTAAAACCCCAGTAAAACTCACTCGGTGTATGCTAATAGTATCTGGGATTATGCTTCGATCAACAATGTCGCCTTCTAAGAGGCTACAATGGGCCATAGAGCTCATGCAGATGATCTGCAAAAGGCATAGGAACATTGATCGGTAACCCATAATGAAATATGGTAACAAAATATAATTTAGATGTGTTTTTATGGAATTTGACTTAGAGCAAAGGAGTTTTCAAGCTCTTTTCTTGCTTGCAAAGTTTGGTAACAAAACCCTTATACATAGGTTACGAATTCTGCCTCATTTGGTTTCGTTCTTAAAATTTTAAAAAATATTTTTGCATATTTTTCGATGAAAATTTTTAAAAACACTCTCAACAAAATTTTCAAAAAATCCAAATTTTTCAAAACAAAAATATTTTCATCTATTTGAAAACAATAGCAAACGGCCCGAAGTATTCCAATTTTCTTGGCTATAAGTCCATATTGTTTAGTATTTTACTTTACACCTAGCAACAGTTGTCTTAATCATCCAAATGCCAATTAGTTCCTTCCATGTTCTAAACCAGCAAATGCTATTAACGGAAAACACAAGAGAAGATATTAAGGAACGATAACGGAAAAAAAAACGCAAATCCACTACATATGTTAGTGATAGAGATAGAATTGATCATATTCGGACCAAATGGAGATATTTTCGTGATTTTTTTTTTCCCTCCTGATATGAATTGACATAAACACTTGCTATCGTGATATGTCAAATTGTTTATTTAGCGTGCATGGCTTCATTTCCTTATACTTGTGTATGTTTATATAAGCCATATATACGGTTTGCAAGTCACAATCTGACAATGTGAATCACGATTGATAACATTAAAATAGTATTATTGTATGACCAAAAAAAAAAAAAAAGTCGAAATAATTCAATGAAGAATGGCCAAGAATGTTGCGGCACATAATAATACCAGCAGGCATGAGGTCGTGCACACAGTACGTTTTTTCGTGCTACATAACATATATTCATTTAGGAAAAATTTATAATTTAATTGAAAGAAATTAATAATAGTTGCTTATAACTTTGCTAGCCAGCTCAAGATTGATAAAGAAAATGCGTTGCTTTGTTAGCATGTGTTAACCTCCATTTCCGTGTCCAAACATTTAAGGGTATTTTCTATATTTTAGCTGGTCGCAATATTAGAATTTTAAATTCATGTCAATCCTCTATTCTTATAGTCAATCACTGATTTAGACCTTAGAATTGAAAATTTTATTTTTGCAGTTTATAGATGATCTTATAACAAAAAATGAAACAGTGTAACAAGTTGAAAGAAACAAAGAATAAGTCACAAAAATAGTATTTTTCAAATAAAATTGCACTAAATTTATCAATTAGTATTTCACTATAAGTTTATTTATTAGCGACGAGGGTAAATTTGTCATTTTAAATATCAAAATCAATTGTTGGCATAAAAAAGGTACAAATTTGATAAGGATTTAAAATTCGAAAATATAATTTTGAAATAGAGGGTTACTTTTTTGAAACTCAAAATATATGGTATAAAATTATAAATATCCCTTTAAAATATATTACAAGTAGAAAAAAAAAACATTGGAAAGATATATTTGTTGCATATAGTTGCACTTCTACAGGTGTTTTTTCCATCAGGCAGTGCTCATAAGAGCAAACGACCAAAAACAACAGGAGAAAAATTAAGGAATAGCGTTTCAACTAAAGGATGAACAACTGAAAAATATGAGAAAAATGAAAGAATAGCGCTTCAACTAAAGGATGAACAACTGAAAAATATGACGTGTAAGAGGAAAAATAAGCATGTGAATAAAATCTAAACCATTACAATTAATCTAATTGAAAGGAAAACTAATTTGAACCATTTACTTGGTTTTGAACAAAAGGTTATTTTGAGATTTAAATTATCTAAGTGAAGTAAATAATTAAAACAACCTATTAGGGTTATATATAAAGAAGAAATAAATTTTAAAAGACTAAAAAAAAATGTGTTTAGACATAGACACAACTGAGAAAATTTATTTTAAAAGTCAAAGTAGAGAAAAATTTATTTTCTTGAAAAACATTAGGAGAAAAAAGAAAAAGCATAATCAAAAGGTTTATTAAGAATTAACAGCGTAGTTTTTAATATACATGTGTGTGTGTATATCATAAGCCTAAGAGCAACTCCAAGACTGCTAGCAAAATGTTGTATTTAGCCAAAATGACCAAGGATGTGGCATTTTCCAACTTTTGAAGGAGTCCAAATTTTAAGCAAAATTAACTTCTAGCTATCCTACTAGCCAAATGTATCAAGTTTGTAAGGCTAACCATTTTTTGATTATTTTAAGATTGATTTTGTTGGATGTATGCCCTAAGGAGTAAAAATGTAACATGTTTTTAGAGACATTTTTATCAATAAAGAATTAATTCATTATTTAGATACCAAATCTTGTCTTCTTTACGTTCATATTTATTGAATGTATGTTAAGTAAATAATAGTCTAAGATTGTCGGTCTAAACCTTTAAGAATTAGGTATATGATTGACAGATTATGCGGAAGACACGATTCTTAAGGTGACGGTCTAAATCATAAGATCTGCAATCGAGGGAATAAAGTTGGGCGTATTATTCATGCAAAGATTGTTATGTTGTCTATATCCCTAACGGGAGATGGTTTGTCTTGACCATCGGAGGTGGACTCCTCGAATAGAAACATTAGCACATTGTCATAGGTGACGATGTGTTGGATCAAGACATAAAGTGAATTGATTTGGATTAATAATTATATCTCGGTAAATCGTTTCACTTTAGACAATCATATGTATTGTATCTTAATCCTTAGATGAATAATGGGCCCGTTGTCTTGACTTATGTCTTTTGATGTACCAAAGGGTGACATCCACATTTTATGGTGGTACGCATGCCGGTATGTTGGAGGGATGACTCTTGATAGCGTGACCTGTTATTCATAGATATGGAATCCATAGCTTTTCTTTAGAATAGTTGATATCCTCTTATATGCATTATCCTGTAATTGAAAATCTACAACACTCAACCCTTTGGATACATAGGTATAACCAAATGGTATATCATCTTTAATTGGTAAGTTTTCAATGGTGAGATAATAGAATGTAAAATAAAAATAATCAGAAAGGTAAGATAGAACTTGTCCTTAAGCCTATTATGGATAATCCTATGGGGATACGATGCATTATGATATATCATGGAAACTTAGCTATATGGGCTTTGTAATTCTATATAGTTCGAGAGTGCAGCTCTAAACTTTTAGTGGAGTAGCATTAGAGTTGATAATTATGAAATGTATATATAGGATATTGGGTTTCATAATTATCGAGAGCTTGAACTATATAGATCCATCAGGTCCCCTTTGCTAGCTCATAAAAATCTTGTAACAATATGGCGTATTTTTTCAATAATTGGTGACTTGTGTCAAATTAGCAGATTGGCTAAAAATTCGATAGGATTAGATAATTCATATCTGTTTATCGGTTGAATTAATGTTGTGAGTTCGGCTTGCCAACCTAGCAATAAAAAGATCACATGTTTTCCCATGGATTTTATTGGATTTGATCATAATTTGATTCTGATTCAAATTTTCGAGGCCTTATTTGATAAGGACTGACTCCTTGGCCCAACCTCTATATAAAGGGGAATGAGACTCATTGTTATTTAGATCATTTGAGAAATCTAGAGTGAGACTCTGTGACTCCTTGGAGAGCTATTGTTCACAAATCATGAACTATAGCTTTGGGTTTTTTCTTAATTGGTTAGAAGGAGAGCTACTTGGTGGAAGAGCTAAATGACATGTACCCACATGTACTCTGATCATGGATAGAGAATAGCAAAAAAGACCAGTTGGTTGAGGTCTTTCTAGAATGCACATCTCTTCACAGATTGCAGGAGCTTTTCGGCATAAACAAGGTTAGTAAGATCTGGTTAATTTATGCATATAGCATGTCAAACTTGTGTTTCGAAAAAAACTCTAGTATAAAAAAATTTTAAATTCCGTTGTATACTATTTTTTCAACAATTGGTATCAAAGCCAAGGTTTTTATATAAATTTGTAAGTTTGTAATCATGTTATACGTGTAAATTATATGATCTTGATCTCTTCTATGCTTGAATTTAATTTTTTAGAAAGTTAACATAGAATTTAATTTTTTAGAAAGTTAACAGAATTTAATTTTTATATATTTTTATGTTGTCATGGATTATATGGTGAATGTTTATTAATTAATTACAGTTGATTAAATTATTATTTAATTAATTATTAATTAATTAATTTATGCCGGTTATGGTTCTTTAGAGGTTAGAATGTGTATCTAGATTTTTTATGTGATTAGCTAGCAGACTATCATCTCCGTTTAGGAATTATTATTTAATTTTAAATTTGTAAGAATTTTGTAATTAAATAATTATTCTGAGAAGACGGATCTAGAAGATGGATGATAATGTTTCCAACTATTTCATAAGTCTCTAATTTTATGTTTTGAATTGTTGAAAATAAAATTGATAAATTGCATTAAAAATTATATTTTTTGAAAAACATGATATCTGCTCAGTTGACATGCCAAACCCTCCAGTTTGGCAAGCCAATGGTCGTAAAATCGACAGGGTGGACTTTGGGTTTGGTAGGCCGTCGCGGGGCAAAAATCTGGTGGCTCTGGCAGCATGCCAAACTCTTTAGTTAGGCAGACCAATATGTCATGACCGGCAAGCTGATCTGAAAAGATCGACAGATCGAAGGATCATGACCGGCTGGCCGATCAAACAGATCGGCATGCCGATAGAGAGCTGTAATATTTTAACAAAAGGTTTGTTTTTTGATGCAGTTTTGATTTTATTTTTGGGACAATTTTGAGAAACATTAAATTTGGATGTGACTAGAAATATGGAGTATTCGATCTATGCAGGATTGAAGACTTAAAGGTGGACATTACATGAAGAAGGATACAATTTGAAGATTCAAGGATGAAGAATCCATAATATGTTTCGATTTATCTCTTGTAATCTTTATTTTCTATTCTCTACGGTGGAACCATAATGTTATGGCTATTTATTATTATTTTGCTTGTAGCTTTGCATGATTGTTTTCCTTGTCTACATTATAATATGATTTGCTATGTATATTGATAACATGTCATATAGAATAGGGAGTGCCGCTCATTAGAAATTGTTCATGCATGTTTATAAAATAAAACCTTGATTACAAAAGAATGAGTGGGAGAAGGTTTTTGAAGAGAGGACCTACGGCCTCTATCGTTGGTCTATAGGTAGCATATGGTGGTTCCGACCTCTAGGAAGAGATTTTATCATTGCACACCCTTAGGTGGTGATTATAAATCATGGATAAAATATTGAAACGATGGTTATACACTCATGTTAATTTTATTATTAACCTCTCTTAGGAGTTCAGTTAATAAAATTAATGGCCAAAGAAATGATTATTAATATACACGGGATCATACAGGTCTTAGATGGCATATATTAATCAGGAGGGGATCCGTGTTCGTGATTGAATTTGTCAAAACTCCCCTAGGAGCTTGTTGAATTCTGAGTTGGGAATTATCGTTGTAAGGTTGTGATATTTTTAAGGTTTTGACACATAAACACATTTGTATGTTTTACATGATTGTGTTACCTTACTAAATTATTATGATATGTTTGCTTATGTTTGGTATATGATTCTTTATTGTAGATTAAACGCTTTATCTTTAATACTTGACAAAAACAAATTAACCGGAGAGAATTATAATGATTGGAAACAAGACCTAAACATCGTCCTATTTTTGATAAACCCAAATTTGTGCTAACAACTCCTTGTCCTCTCGAGCCTATAGGAGATTCCACTAATTAGCAAATCCAAGTGTATGATCGTTGGAAAGATGCTAATGATCAAGCCTACTGCTATGTTATGGCCAACATGAATAACGTGTTGCAGGCTCAACATGAGGATTATGAGATTGCTAAGTAGATCTTGGATAATCTTAAAGATATGTTTGGAGGCCAGGTCTTAACAAAGCGGCAAGGGTGCTTTGCAAACTTCTTAACTACAAACGAAGATCGGGGACATCAGTAAAGGAGCATATGATGTTGGTCATGGGTTACTTCATTGAGGCTCAGACCAATGGAGCTAACATCGATGCTGAAACTCAAATGACTATGGTCTTTGAGACTCTGTCTAAGGAATTCATTCCATTTAGAGCAACTTTTAATTTAAGCAATAGACGGGATATGACCTTAATAGGTTGATGAAATAGTTATAGAAATTCAAGCTGTTGATCAGGGAGTCTCCTGCTGGTGGCGAGGCCAACTTGGTGGCTGCTTCTGGTTCCAATTCCAACCCTAGGAATGGAAAGAAGCAACGGGCCAAGAATGGGAAGTCTTTTGTTCCTGTAAATGGCAAGAACAAGAAGAAAAAGAAAAAGAACCTGAAGAAACTTAAGTGTTTCTTCTGCGGGAAGGTCGGGCACATTAAGAAGAATTGTAAGGACTTCTTTTCCCGATGAGGTAGGTGTGATCTTCTGTATTTAGAAACTTGTTTGGTTGAAGAATCCAGTGACATTTGAGTCATAGATTCCAGAGCAACTAATCATATTTGTGTTTCTTTGTAGGGGTTTAAAGAAATGAGAAATATGCTACATGAAGACTTCATGCTTCGGATGGGCGATGGATCCTTGGTCTTAGCTGAAGCAGTGGGAGACGTCCATTTGTATTTTTATAATTATAGGATTTTAATTTTGCGAGATTGTTTTTATGTTCCTAAATTTAAAAGGAATTTAATTTATGTCACTTGTTTATTTAAAGACTCCTACCTGATTTCTTTTAATAATAAAGTGGTGATTCGTAAAAACAAATATTTTATCTGTTTTGAATAGATGCAAAATAATCTATATTTTATCAAACCTAAGATGGACTTACTGCTTACTGTTGAGATGAATGATAATAATTCTAAAAGACTTAAAACTTCTCACTCTAATAAGATTTATCTTTGGCATTTGTGACTTGGTCATATCAACCTAAATAGGATTCAAAGGTTGGTAAGGGATCGACCTTTAAGTTATTTAAAGGTGGAATCTATACTACAATGTGAATCTTGTTTGGAGGATAAAATGATCAAAAGACCATTCGGGTCTAAGGGCGATAGGACCAAATGGGTTTTAAAACTTGTGCATAGTGATGTTTGCAAACCAATAAACATCCTAGCACAGGGTACGAGTACTTTATCACTTTATTGACGATTACTCAAGGTATGAGTATGTGCACCTGATGCACCACAAAAGTGAAACTTTTGACATGTTTAGGGAGTTTCGGGCTGAAGTGGAAAAATAATTGGGTAGACCCATAAAGGCACTTCGATCCGATCGAGGTAGTGAATACCTTTCTGATGAGTTCTTGGGACGTTTATTAAAGAATGAGATTTTATCCCATTTGACTGCGCCAGGCCCTCCACAGCAGAATGGGATAGTGCAGAGAAGAAATAGGACTTTGCTGGTCATGGTCAGGTCCATGATGAATTATTCATCATTGTCTTTGTCCTTTTGGGGATATGCACTGCAAACCACATGTTATCTTTTAAACAACGTGCCTTCAAAATCGGTTCCTAAAACTCCTTACAAGTCGTGGACAGACAGGAAGACATCCTTAAACCATATTCGCATATGGGGATGTCCAGCTCATGTCTTGTTTAAGGATGTGAAAAGTTAAAAGCACATTTAGAAGTTTGCATGTTTGTAGGATATCCAAAAGGGACTAATGGGGTTATTTCTATAACCCAAAGGAAAACAAAGTCATGGTTTCAACTAATGCAACTTTCCTTAAAGAGAGTTACATGGACGACTTTAAGCCTCGAAGCAAAATGGTGCTCGATGAGTTGAGGAGTGATTTAATCACTTCAGAGGTTTCGGTAGAAACCACTCCAATTAGTGTAGAAAAACCAAACAAACTCGAATAACAACCTAAGGGGCTTTGGCGTAGTAGGAGGATCGGGCGTCAACCCGAGAGGTATATGTTCAATGGTGAGGCCTTCTTGGCTGAAATAGATGAACATGAAAAGGATCCTTATACTTATGCAGAGGCTGTGAAGGATGTTGACTCGAAACTCTAGATAGAGGCCATGAACATTGAGATGAAGTTTATGGAGACTAATCGGGTCTGGGAGCTTGTGAATCATCCCGAAAGAGTAAAACCTATAGGGTGTAAGTGGATCTACAAAAGGAAGAGAGGAGCAGATGAAAAGGTCGAAACCTTTAAGGCTAGACTAGTAGCTAAGGGATACACATAAAAGGAAGGAATCGATTACGAGGAAACCTTTTCGCCTGTAGCCATACTTAAGTCCATTTGGATTCTCTTGTTTATAGCTACCGCACTCGACTATGAGATCTGGCAAATGAATGTCAACATGGCTTTTCTAAATGGCTTTATTGATGAGTCTATTTATATGAAGCAACCAGATGAGTTCAAGGTCAAGGGTTAGGAGAGTAAGGTTTGTAAGCTGCTGAAGTCAATCTATGGACTAAAGCATGCTTCCGGCTCTTGGAACATAAGATTTGATCAAGTAATCAAGACTTATTGGTTCGCACAAAATGTGGACGAACCATATGTGTACAAACACATTAAAGATAGAAAGGTGGTTTTTCTACTACTCTATGTAGATGACATTCTACTAATTGACAATGACATTGGTGTGTTGTCATTGGTCAAATTATGGTTGACCAAGCAGTTTGATATAAAGGACTCAGGTGAGGCTAATTTTGTTCTAGGTATCCAGATATTTCGTGATAGGAAGAACAAAATAATAGTTTTGTCTCAGGCCGGCTACATAGATAAGATAATCAGGAGGTTTGCAATGCAGGATTCTAAAAAAGGTGGGCAACCATCTAGGTCTAGAATTACTCTTTCTAAAAAAGACTCTTCAAAGTCTGAGGAAGAAAGAGAATACATGAAGAAGGAGCATAACGCTTCGGCAGTGGATAGTCTCATGTATGCCATACTTTGTACACGATCGGATATTTGTTCTGCGGTCGGGATTGTAAGTCGATTTCAAGCGGATCCAGGACCGAACTATTGGGTTGCGATCAAGCATATTTTCAAGTAACTAAGAATGACTCAAGGGTATATGCTTGTGTATTCGGGTAAGGACTTAACTCCTCTAGGATACACTGATTCAGATTTCCAATCCTGTCTAGATTCGAGGAGATCAACTTTTGGGTTTGTGTTTACTCTGGGCTGTGGTGCCATCAGTTGGAGAAGTGTGAAGGAAAATTGCACTTCGGATTCAACGATAGAGGCCAAGTATATGGTAGCTAGTGATGCTTCAAAAGAAGCAATGTGGCTCCGCAAGTTCCTTAGGGATCTTGAGGTAGTTCCTGGTATGGATAAGGCAGTATCATTGTACTATGATAACAGTGCGACTGTAGCTAATACTAAGGAACCAAGATTTCATAATAAGAGTAAGCATATTGATCGAAAGTATCATGTGATAAAGGACTTCGTAGAAGACGAGCATATCGCTGTGTGTGAAATTGCGTTAGAGGACAATGTAGCTGATCCATTCACGAAGACACTTACTAGAAGAGTCTTCAAGAGGCATGTAGAAGCTATGGGGATGCAAGATTTATCATATTTACTCATTTAGTGCAAGTATGAGATTGTTGGACATGTATGCTCTAAGGAGTAAAAATGTAATATGTTTTTAGAGACATTTTTATCAATAAAGAATTTATTTATTATTCATATACCAAATTTTATCCTCTTTACATTTGTATTTGTTGAATGTATGTTAAGCAAATAATAGTCCGAGATTATCGGTCTAAACCTTCAAGAATTGGGCATATGATGGACAGATTATACGAAAGACACGATTTTTAAGGTGACGGTCTAAATCATAAGATCCGCAATGGAGGGAATAAAGTTGGGCGCGTTATTCATGCAAAGATTGTTATGTTGTCTATATCCATAACGGGAGATGGTTTGTCTTGGCCATCGGAGGTGGACTCTGCGAATAAAAACATTGGCACATTGTCATAGGTGACGATGTGTTGGATCAGGACATAAAGTGAATTGATTTGGATTAATAATTTTGTCTTGGCAAATTGATTCACTTTACAGAATCATATGTATTGTATCTTAATCCTGAGATGAATAATGGGCCCGTTGTCTTAACTTATGTCTATTGATATACCAAAAAGTGACATCCATATTTTATAGTGGTATGCATGCCAGTATATTGGAGGGATGACTCTTGATAGCGTGGACTTGTTATTCATAGATATGGAATTTATAGGTCATCTTTAGGAGTAGTTGATATTCTTTTATATGCGTTATCCTATAATTGAAAAACTAGAACGCTCGACCATTTAGATACATAGGTTTAACTGAATGGTATGCCGTCTTTGGATGGTAAGTTTTTCGATGGTGAGATAATGGAATGTAAGATAAAAATAACCGAGAAGGTAAGACAAAACTTGTCCTTAAGCCGAATATGGATAATCCTATAGAGATACGATGCATTATGATATGTCATGAAAACTTAGCTATATGGGCTTCGTAATTCTATATAGTTTGAGAGTGCAGCTCTAAGCTTTTAGTGGAGTAGCATTAGAGTTGATAATTATGAAATGTATATATGGGATATTGGGTTTCATAATTATCGGGAGCTTGAACTATATAGGTCCATCAGGTTCCCTTTGCTAGCTCATAAAAATCCTGTAACGATATGGTGTGTTTTTTCAATAATTGGTGACTTGTGTCAAATTATCAGATTGGCTAAAAATTCGACAAGATCAGATAATTCAATGTTTGTTAATCGATTGAAGTAATTTTGTGAATAAATTAGTTCAAGATAAACTTGTTGAATCATCGGAATCAGATAATTCATGTCTATTTATCGATTGGATTAATTTTAAATAAATTAATTAAAGATAAACTTGTTGAATTATCAGGAATATTTATTTCTTAAAGATTATCTAGATATGACTGTTTTAATCAAATAACTTCTCTATTGGGTTATTTAAATTAAAACTAAGGCTCCATTCCAAGAATCTCGGGTGCGAAATAAAGATTGCAGGGATCATTTATCGTAAGTTTGGTCTGCCAATGGAGCAAGTTCGGCAAGCCGATCAGGTAGTTTGGCCTACCAACCGAGCAATAAAAAGATCACGTGTTTTCACATGGATTTTATCATATATTGATTCTGATTCAAATTTTTGAGTCCTTATCTAATAAGGATTGATTCATAGGCCCAACCTCTACATAAAGGGGACTAAGACTCGTTGTTATTTAGATCAATTGAGAAATCTAGAGTGATACTCTGTGCTCCCTGGAGTGCTATTGTTCATAAATCACGAATTATAGCTTTCGGTTTTTTCTCAATTGGTTGGAAGGAGAGCTACCTGGTGCAAGAGCTAAACGACGTGCACCCATACGCACTCCGATCATGGATAGAGAATAGCAAAGAAGACCAGTTGGTTGAGGTCCTTCTAGAACGCACATCTCTTCATAGACTGTAGGAGCTTTTTAGTATAAACAAGGTTAGTAAGATCTAGTTAATTTATGCATATAGCGTGTCAAACTTGTGTTTTGAAAAATACTTTGGTATAAAAAAAATTTAAATTCTGCTGCGTACTATTTTTTCAATAGATTTGACATAAAAAAAATTGATACCATTTTGTGAAAAATTCAAAATTGCATAATATATATATATATATATATATATATATATTTGATAAAGGAGAAGGGAGAAATAGTACTATTTTCAAGTAGGGCAGGTGACTCGAACCCTCGACTTATGATTGGAGCAGAAGACTTACAACCCATTAGGCTACCCTCCCTTGTCAATTATTATTTATATTTTAAATACAAAAAAATATTAAAACAATCATGTTAGCTAAAATAGGGAGTATGATTGGAGTGAGTTACCCCAAAGTTGCTTTTTAGCTATTTAAATATTGAAGAGTTGCCTTGGAGTTGTTTAACATATATTAGAGGCAATCTAAATTGTTCTATGACGAAGGTTACTCGTTAGCTAAGTAATATGTATGCTTAAGCGTGTGCATCACAAAATAAGCATTTTAATTATGTACGATTAAATTTCTATCAACTGTTGAGAATTGTCATGTCTTCCATCAACACATTATGCTAATTGCTAAAGTATGAATTTTTAAGAAACCAATGTAGGGAACTTCGTCGGTGGAAATTCTCATCAGTAGTATAGGTTTTGAAACCGTTAGATCTGTTTAAAATCATTTTCTCTATACGCTGATGGCTGAAAAAAAGATATCCACTAGTGAATATCTTTTTCGTTTCCCAGAAATTGTTGTTATGTATATATACTAGTTAATAAGTGTCATGTCCTCGGTCAACATGATTATATATTTTTCGACATAAGAAATAGAGGGATGAACAACCAATAAATGAAGACAAGGCTTCAAAGAGCAGATAGTGACGAAATGAGAGGAAATGAAGAGATGAAAAGTAGAGGAATTATTTTTTGAATGCAATAAGGTGGAAATAATTAGGGCTATAGAGAAAGAAAAAATATATGACCCTAATAAAATGAAGTAGTTTTAATGAAATTAGGGTTTCTTCTGATTTTACCACGTCAGCAAGGAAGTGGCGGGAAAAAAAATTGAACACCAAAACAACGTCATTTTAGACCTTGCCATGTGAAAAAAAAAATAATAAAAGGCTAATGTCATACACCTCGTGTAATTTTTTTGCCGGTCCACATTCACAACTGTTTACACACGCATAAAAATGTATAGGTAAAACACATATTCTCTTGTAGTGTTCATAATAAGATTTCTTAATTATTTCGTATTATTCTTTACATTGATCGACTTCGAGGTAAAACACTATGACTTGTGCAATTCATACAACCATGCATGAAAAATGGGCGAAAAGTGAGGAATTTGCCTTAAAGTCTTGCGGGCCTCCATCGATTGTCGTTTCCTGTTTTGGATTGTATGTTTTATATTGCATTTGATTTTTATTACTTGTTATTTTTTATTTTATTGAATGTTGTTTTTTTCTATTTGGGTAATTAAAGTTTTAATTAAAATCTAGTATAAAATTCCTTAAAAAAACCTAGCATAAAAAAATATCTCTAAAAAAGAGTCCCGAACCAATTTGACCAGAATGTTCTAAACGGTCCAATCTGGTCCTAAATTAGCCCAAATTGCCAAACCGGTCCTATCTCAAAAATCTGGCGGTTCAGGATCGGATCAGATCATGTACAGCCCAAGGCATGGTGATCTAACAACTGACGTAGACTTTCATTTTGAGGAGAATTAAACTCTCTGCATCACACGTCAACGCCACGTTTATACCGGAAGGTAATGACGGTTCATTTCGGGCCATTGGAGGGAAGGGGCATCTTAGAACACCAATAAAACTCACTTGGTGTATTCCAGCAATATCTGGAATGATGTTTCGATCAAGCAAATTTTCTCTTAACAAGCTGCAATGGGCCATAGAGCTCGCGCAGATGATCAGCAAAACGCATTGGAACATTGACCGATACCCCATCATGAAATTTTGTATCGTAAGATAATTTAGGTTCGATTTTATAAAATTCGAATTGAACAAAGGAGTTTTCAAGCTCTTTTTTTCCTTGCATAGTTTGGGAACAAGACCCCCTATATGTAGGTTACGAAGTATTCCACTTTTCTTGGCTATATCTTAATTTAAAACTAGCAAATAAGTGTCTTAATCATCAAAGTACCCAATTAGCTCATTCCATGCTCTAAGCCAGCAAATGCTATTGACACAAGAGAAGATATTTAGGATGGATAGGGGAAAAAAAAACGCAAATCCTCTATGTATGCTAGTGATAGAGATAGAATCGATCATGTTCGGACCAAATGGAGATACTTTCCTGATTTGAGTTTTTTTTTTCTCCTGATTTGAATTGACATAAATACTTGCTATCATGATACGTCAGATTGTTTAATTAGCGTGTGTGGCTTCATTTCTTTATACTTGTATTTGTTTATAAGCCGTATATCGTATAAAAAAAGTCTATAAGCCGTATATGCGGTTTGCAAGTCACAATCTCACAATGTGAATCAGGATCTGGTAATACTGTAACTTTATCCCAAAAAGACAAAAAATTATTGAAATAATGATTGAGCAAATGATTGCGGCGCATAATAATACCAACAAGCATGAGGTCGTGCCTACAGCACTTCTTTTCATGCTGCATAATATACACGAGTTATTTTTTTACTCGTACAGGTAAAAAAAAAAATACTCGTGTCAAACTTAATAAAGGAGAACTTTTAGAGGGAGAACTAGAAAGAGAAAGGCCAAGAGAGACAGAGTGCTGAGACCGGTGGGCCAGCACATTATCGGTCTATTGGTCTCTAATCTTTGTCTAGATGGTTGTCGCCAGCCGATCTTTTGTGCCGGGGTTCATGCCGTCAAGGGAGAGGAGTTTCGCTCGGGACGGACTTCGGGCACGTAACTAGGTGAGGGACCTTTTTTGTTGCCAATCTGGGTTCAAGACCGAGGTGGGAGGAGCCACTGTCGTCTGTGGCGTTGTGGGAGGCTTGGATCTCTGGGACCAAGCTAGGTTAGGTGTTTGTGGGAGTGGGTTTGACTACTTGGGTCTACCGTGAGTTGGGTAGATTTGGCCATCGTCCACCGATTGCTGGTGTTGAGGGGCCTTCCCATGGTTGGAGTTGGGTTCGTGCCGCCGGGGGATGATGGGCTACGATGATTCTGGTCTTGCCAGGAGGATGGCTGAGGAGGGGCCATGGGTGCTCTCCAATGAGCAGGTGGCCAGAGTTGGATGGCTGAGGCTTTTGAGTGGCTGGCGTTGAGGGACCTCGGATTCAAGGATCGCGGTGGAGGCTACATTCTAGATTTGTGTTTTGTGTTTATTGGAATAAGGGTAGTGGTTTCCCCACCGGTCCTCTTTGTTGTGTTTGTTGTTTTTGTGATGTTGTTTATGACTATTCTATGGGAAAGTTGACAGGTTTTTTGGAGAGTTGTTAGATTTGTGGCCTGGGTGGTGCTTGACGTTGCGGGCTAGGTGTGGCTTAAAGGATGATTTCCCCATACCTTTTAGTTTGTTGGATGGTGTCCTAAGTTGGGATTGGTTTTTTTCTATGGTCGTTGAGGCCACTGTTAGTAGGAGTTTAGCTCCGTCTAGGGTTAAGGATTTGTTTAACTCCATCAATCGGTACACAGATTCTTGGATAGGTTCTTTGGATCTACTTGTAAACCCTATTCTTGATCTTTGGACCAATTGTTGTCCTTAACCTTTTTCGACTCGTTTTAATAAATTCTTTTTTCAAGGTCTTACCCTTTTAAAATATATATATATATATATATATATATATATACATACATACATACATACATGAGTATTCATTTATTCAAACAAAATTATTAATTAATTCAAAGAAAGTAATAATACTTGCTTATAACTTTGTTCACTAGCTCAAGATTGATAACAGGAATTGTGTTGCTCTGTTGGCATGTGTTAACTTCCATTTCTGTGTCCAAACATTTAAGTGTTATTTTTCTATATTTCAGATTCGCAAGTTTATATTTTGAATTTTATTTTGTCATGTCAATCGTATACCTTCTTATGGTCAATAACTGATTTGAAATTTAAAATTGACAAATATACCTTTGGAATTTATAAATGATCTTATGTCAAAAAGTGAATCAGTAGTAATATGTTTAAAGAAACAAGGAAAAACTTATTAGTATTTTCCAAGCTAAGTTGTGCTAATTTGTCAGTTAGTGTATCAGTACAGGTCTTCTACAAGCCATAAAACGTAAATTTGTCAATCCAACTTGAAAATTAATTGTTGACCTACAAAAGGGTTTAAATTTGATAAGGATGATATAATTTTGATAACATCCAAAATAGAAGGATACGTTTATCATGAACTCAAAATGTAATCATAAATACTCTTTTAAAAGACATTACAAGTTGAAAAAAATTGGGAAGATATATTTGTTGCGTCTATTTGTTGCATATAGTTGCACATCTACATGTGTCTTTGCCATCAGGCAGTACTCATAAGAGCAAACAACCAAAAGCAACAGGAGAAAGTGAACGAATAGTGGTTAAAAGTTGAACAACTGAAAAATAGGAGGTGCAAGAGAAAAAATAAGCATGGGGATAAAATCTAAACCCTTTCAATTAATCTAATTACAAGGACAACTAATTTGAACCATTGAATTGGTTTTCACCCGAAGGTTGTTTTGAGATTTAAATTTATCTAAGCGAAGTAAATAGTTAAAAATACTTACTAGGGTCATATTTAAAGAGGAAACAAATTATAGAAGACTGTTAAAAAGTGTTTTAAGGAGAGACATTTGAGAAAATTTGTTTTAGAAGTCAAAGTGGGGAAAATTTATTTTCTTGAAAAATATTTGGAGAGGAGAAATAGTATAATCAAGAGGCTTACTTAAAATTAATAGGATAATATTTTAAAGAGGCTAGTAAATAGCATATTATTAATAAACCACATTCACCCTAAAATAAAATACCAAAAATACCCTCAAATTCATTCTTCACCCATTCTCTCTCTCCATTGCCACCCAGGATATGAATAAAACAACTGCATTTACAGAAACATCCCCATTTAAGTTTAGGGAATTTAGACGAATATATAAATATATATACTTCAAGAAAAATCTCTATTTTCTTTTTTCAATATATATATATATATATATATATATATATATATCAATATGGTCATTTTCCGGAGATGTCACCGGAAATATCAAAGGTATTTTCATTAAGCAAACCAATCAGCCATACCACTCCTTTCCTTAGCATGTGCCATAAGTGATGCATACTGAAATGTAATCGAAAGCCACGAAATAAAACACTAGTACCACATGGAGACACGTGGTAATTGTGAAAATGGTTAGATGATTTGAATAAGTTAATAATTGTGAACGAAAAGGCAAAACCTTATGCAAAATTTCAGATACACACATCATTTAGTCATGGTCCATTAGGAAAAGCAAGCAATATTATTAGTAACTTCAGTATTAGTAAGGAGGGTTCTTTCTTTTATTTCTCATATTTTCCAAGCAAACAGAATATTTTAGTTTGCAAAACGACGTCTAAGTTCAATCGCTGGTGTTTTTCATATGGGCAGGAACCTGCCCCATGGCTACCTTCCAAGCTCCATGATAGAACATTGGCTTCATTAATGGCACAATCTCCCCAGGGTGATCTTCCCAGTATTTCTCCTGCACAATACCAGATAAAAAGTATTTAACATCACAAAAATTAGAATATTGCTTATAATTAAAGTTCTGGAAAGCCAAATTATGACAGGTAGGCGAGTAAGCACTGCAAAAAATAATGTCTTTTATACCAATGCTTAGAAATGTCAAAAACATATTTTCACACAAAATCAAAGAAATTTAACAAGCATAAGTTTGGAAGGTCGTATATAAGTGACCTTCACAATTTCTATATAATGGCATGAACTAGCACGTCTGCTGTTGGCATACTAAGGTTGCTAGGACAGTAAGTATCTGAAAAACTATTATGACCTAAACAATGGGCACGACATCTGTGAGCTGCGAGTTTTTTCCCCTGATATAGAAGACAACAGAAAGGATTGGGCATAAGCGCGGGACAAGGTGAGATTGATAACACTAAAATAACCTAGCCGAGTAAAAATTCTTTTTCTCATAGTTACCCTCCATTTTAGAGCCATGACGAGGCAACAATCCAAAACCATTGCTTTAAGCAAACATGGTAAAAAAATCTATGGTTCCATTAAAAAGTGCAATAAGACCCAAAGCAGCAATAGAAATACTGGATCCAAGCTTCCTTTCTTTTGGGAACATGGTTCCAATATGGAAAGGACAATGTCCTTTGCAAATCTTTGCACTCTCGTCTCAGATTACTCCGATTCTTCTTATTATAACAACTTTTTTACGGACTTTTTTTTCAACAAAATACAACTTATGAATGCGTATTCATTCTAAAGGTGAGGTTTAAAAATGAGAAAGCTCCATGATTTCTATTACAGTTCAAAATGAATATTTAAGTTAAATGCTTTTTTGCTAATTTTCTTTGCAACTTTGCTCTAGTTTCAAGCAAGTAAACGAAAAGTAGTGCTTCTTAGTATAACTAGATACAAAGAAGCCTATCAATTACCAGCAAGCTTAAGGGATTTACAAATCCAAGAAATCTATAAAGGTCATTGTATACTCTTGCCTAACCACTCCTAAACACAATCAACTCCAATGAAGGAAAGCTTAAAACCAAAAGGCAGCATAAGAATTTAAACTCACAGAGAACCTTTTTGGTCTAATTAAACACTTAGCAACCAAATCCTAAGTAATGATTCAGAGAAACAAGATTGAAAAGCAGAAGGCAATAACCCAAAAAAAAAAAAAAAAAACCTTGTAAAGTTGCTCAGTGATGGCCGCCCCAACAACCCCTGTGTAGAAAGCAGCAACATAGATAGTAACCAGAGGTGTGAATGATTTGGGCCGCACATATGGCTCAACCATGTTCCAGATGAGAGCTCTTTCCCACTTCGTCCACAAATAATCAGCATATTTCCTCCACAAGTAGCTAGACGCTTTTTCCATTTCTTGCTCTTTTGCTCGGCTACAGATAAGCATTTCACAAAATCACTTTGAAGAAAGAATCATGAGTTTAGAAAAGTAGGAAGATCATCTAAATCCCAAAAAAGTCAATTGAAGAAACAACAAGTGAACCCCAGTCTAATCAAGAGACAAGCTACATTTCTTTTGAGATTGCTTTATATTCATCGCATGAAAATATTTTTATACAAATTAAGAATTATGGTAGACATATATAAACTCTCTACTTTTTATCCCAACTGACATAGAAAGTAAATTGCCATGCTCGATCAGTGAACTTTTTAGATATCACTTTTTATTGTAGCAATTCACCAACTGAAATTCGGCAATCCACTTGCTAGCCATCATAAGAGTTGGTATGCCCAGCCTTGAAAACCTTAAAGAATGCTTTGAGTAATTTGTGGTAAATACTTGGGCTATATGCTCCCTTGCAATGTCAAAGACTTGTCACCACCGACCAATCAGGGTAGCTACTCTCTTTGACCAAGAAAAGAACTTGATCAAATGAAACTAAAGCCCAAGATAATATAAACACAATATTTGATTTATATCCCAAATTTCAGCTCCTCTCTTAATTTATGACTAAAGGAATGAGCTCAAAGTATGCATCTATAATATGCTGACCAAAAAATTAAAATATTTTCTAAGGTTTTTTCCCACCAGGGGGAAAAAATGTCTCAACTGCAAAAGTAATTATAAACAGGCAAAGTATTCATTCTACAAAGCAAAAAACTACCACCCCAAAAATCAAAACATTGAGCAAACAAGAAATCTGAAGTCTATTTTGTATTCAATGTTCCATTGAGGCAATTCCTCCAACATATGGTCATCATACAAAAGGAATTGTGCATAATTCATTAAAAAAAAAAAAAAAGTATCAAAGTCATCAAGCGGATAAAATACTTGGTACTTTCGCGCGAAAAAAGAAAAAATTGGAAACATGTATGTATACATTCAGACGAAAGAAAGGATCTTTGGTTGTGCATTCCATAAGAAAAAGGTCAGTACCAGAGCCAGCTTTTAAAAGAGTGAAGAACCACCTTTCGCAATTTCTGTTCGTTTCTCTCCAGGAATTCCTTGGAGGCAAGGCAACCACTAGGGTTTCCGAGGTTGGGTGGGACCTGATCGGAGAGGGCGTTGAAACGTAAAGAGAGCTTCTGCAACAGACAGAAATTCCCCAATCGGAAGCGACGTAGTCGGAGAGTCCCGCGCTGGGAAGAAGCAGCTCGGGAACTACACCGAAATCACAGGTCACGCCGATATGTTAGCCCGGAGAGTTCGACCGCCAAGGCAATTATCGAGTTTTCGGCCTTTCCTCGCTAGCACCGCTGCTCGCTTTATGTTTGCACCGTGTCTAATATAAAATTTTTAAATCTGGTTCAAACCCTAGGATCATCTTGAGTTCAACGTTAAATTGACGTGCTAATGATAAATTTAATATTTATGTGTAAAAAAATAAATTTTAATATAATATTATTTTTAATATTAAATTTGTTATATATTATATATCATTTTAAAGGTTAAATTTGTCATAATAAACTTTAAAAATAACAAATTTGGTATTTAATTTTTATTGATAGATAAATTGATTTTTTTGCTTTAATAATTATAGAATTTTTATTTTTTACTTGTTTTAATATTAAAAGTTTATTTTTATAAATTTTAAGATTTAATAATTATTGCAAAAGATAAATATGACATTTCAAAATAGCATTATGTATCGTAGCATAAAATAAAATAACATGTCAAACATATTATTTTTATTTTTTGACAAATATAACATTGACATTTGTATGGATACGGTCTAATGCAAATCTTCCCAATTCAAATCCTTAATTTAAGCAAAATTTAAAAAAAGTTTAAAAGACATATTATCAAAATTAAAAGTTTAATGGGCAATATACTAAAAGCTTACAATTTCAAGGGTAACAATGCCAAAATTTTTCCCTTTTTTTTTTGGTGTAAATTCTGAAGCGTTGCCCATGTTCTTCTTCCTAAAAAAAAGGTTGCAAAAGATTGGTTGAATAGCAGCCGTCTAATTTTGGAGTGATGAAATGCTAATTTATTTTGAAAAGATTAAAATAAGACTAAGGGAATCAATAACATTCCTTTTTTCAAAAATAATAATAAATGGTCTTCTTGGCTTTTTTCATTTGAATTATTTTCATAAATCCCCCGACCTATATATCCTATTTCACTTTACCTCCTTGATTTTTCAAAACTAATCAAAACACCTCCAAACTATAAAAAACCAGTCACTTTGATCACTTGGTCTAATTTCATCTATATCTCTGATGATATTGTTGATATGACATATAATTAAATACTCGTATAATTAAAAAATCTCATAGTTACGCATAAAATTTATCATAAAGATCGGATTTAAACAATAATCTTCGTGACACCAAAAATTGCTCCTTAAATTCTTAACATTAGCATAAAATTTAGCTCAAAAAACGTGTACTTAAATTAATTAACATAAATCCTTAATTATTGCATATTTAATGCACTAAATATTTCTGGTGTCACAACATTGAGGACAATGTGGTTTATGTGTGGGGGTGAAGGATTAGGATTTGTATTGTTTTTATTTAAAAAAAAAATGCTAGAATTTTAAATTCTTTTCAAAATTTTTCCATTTTTACTTTGAATTTTGTTTTAGTTTAGGTCGTTATTGAGTCATAGGATGCCTTCCGACTTCATTAATGGGAATTGTGCATTAATTTTTATAGCATTGATTGATAATGAGTATTGTTTTGGATTAATGTTATTGTTTTGTTAATATGTTTTATGATAATTATACTCATATTTTATGCACAATAGCCATGTTATTTGATAATGAGATTCACATGTTAGAAAAAGTTGATCTTTATATCCTCATTCTAACTTTCACTTTAATTTTGATATGTTAGGATTGAATGGTAGAACTCTTTCAGAAGTCTTTCGAGGCAAAGACTAATCGAGAATCACTTAAAAAAGGATTAAAGCACTAGACTTTCTAACACCAAGGCCAAATCAACCAGAGCTCCTATTGATGTCTCAAGAGGACATCGCCCTAGTAAGCCAATTTGAGCCTTTATGTAGACCCTTTTTATATGGCTAACCGCATCTTCTTACCTAGTTTGATTATACTCATATCCTTTACCCTTTTTCTAAAGATGAATTGGAGCATTAAAGACTTAATTTCATGCACAAGGGGATTTTGTGAGAATTTAGGTTAGGGATAGGAGACAAGTGTGAGAGAGAATATGAATCAAGGGAATCAAATCGAGAAAAAAGGAAGGGAAATCTTTGTAAGGATAGCTCAAGAAAAAAAGGGTCAAACATAAAAAATAAAAAAATAATAAAAATAAAAAAGAGAAAAAGAAAAGAAAAAGAAAATATCTTGAGCTTTCCTATGATGATTTTGTGTATACAAGGTAGGTTAGAATGATGCAAGGCCTACCATAGTGATATTTGGCCTATATAAGAATTTTGTAGGGTTTTGAGAGGTGTTCATTGAAGAATTTTACAATGTCTTTAACTCTGTGAAGTTTTTAGTGTTAGACATGTATGCTCTAAGGAGTAAAAATGTAATACGTTTTTGGAGACATTTTTATCAATAAAGAATTTATTCATTTATATATACCAAATATTGTCCTCTTTACGTTCATATTTGTTGAATGTATGATAAGCAAACAGTAGTCTGAGACTATCAGTCTAAACCTTAAGAGTTGGGCATATGATGGGATGATTATGCGGTAGACACGACTCTTAAGGTGATGGTCTAAAATATATGATCCGCAATCGAGGGAATAAAGTTGGGCGCTTTATTCATGTAAAGATTGTTATGTTGTCTATATCCCTTTTGGGAGATGGTTTGTCTTGGCCATCGGAGTTGGACTCCGTGAATAGAAACATTGGCGCGTTGTCATAGGTGACGATGTGTTGGATCGGGACATAAAGTGAATTGATTTGGATTAATAATTCTGTCTTGGCAAATCGATTCACTTTAGACAGTCGTTTGTATTGTATCTTAATCCTGAGATGAATAATGGGCCCGTTGTCTCGACTTGTGTCTTTTGATGTACCAATGGGTGACTCCCACATCTCTATAGTGGCATGCATGCCGGTACGTTGGAGGCATGACTCTTGATAGCGTAGACTTGTTATTCATAGATATGGAATCCATAGCTCCTCTTTAGGAGTAATGATATCCTCTTATATGCGTTGTCCTGTAATTGGAAAACTGGAGCGCTCAACCATTTGGATACATAGGTGTAACCGAATGGTATACTATCTTTGGATGGTAAGTTTTCTAATGGTGAGACAATGGAACGTAAGATAAAAATAATCGGGAAGGTAAGACAGAACTTGTCCTTAAGCCGATTATGGATGATCATATGGGGATGCGATACACTATGATATGTCATGGAGACTTAGCTACACGAGCTTCGTAATTCTGTAAAGTTCGAGAGTGCAGCTCCAAGCTTTTAGTGGAGTAGCGTTGGAGTTGATAATTGTGAAATGTATATCTGGGATATTGGGTTTCATAATTATCATGAGCTTGAACTTTATAGGTCCATTTTGGTCCCCTTTGCTAGCTCACAAAGTCCTGTAACGACACGGCGTGCTTTTCCAATAATTGGTGACTTATGTCGGATTTATCAGATTGGTTTAAAATTTATAAGAATCAAATAATTCATGTCTGTTTATCGGTTGAATTAATTATGTAAGAAATTAGTTCAAGATGAACTTGTTGAATTATGGCGTTCGGATAATTCTTGTCTGTTTATCGGTTGTTTTAATTTTGGACAATTAGAACAAGATAAACTTGTAGAATTATTTGAATTGATTTATTTTCTTAGAGATTATCTTGATAAAGTTTGTTTTGATCAGATATCTTTTCTATTGGGCTATTTGAATCAAAACTGAGACTTTATCCTTTAGAATCTCGGGTGGAAAATAAAAGATTCGCGGAGATTTTTTCTCGGCAGTTCGGCCTGCCGATCAGAAAGTTCGGCCTGCCGAACTGGCCAGTTCGGCCTGCCTATCTCACAGTTCGGCATGCCGACCGCGACAGCTAAGATTACGCGTTTTTCACGCGTATCTTATCAGATATTGATCCGAACTTGATTCTGTTTCGATTTTTGAGACCTAATCTGATATGGACTGACCCCAAGGACCAATAGGTATAAAAAGGGAGTGAGTCTAATGATTTACTCAGATCAATTTGAGAGATTAAGAGTGATACTCTTCTAGTGAGCATCTGAAAACTCCCTGAGAGCTTTTGTTCACAAATCACGAACACTAGCTTTGGGTTCTCTCTATTGGTTGGAAGGAGAGTCACCGGTGGAAGAGCTGTACGTGTGAGCCCACACTCACTCCGGTTGTGGATAGAGAATAGCAAAGAAGACCAGTTGGTTGAGGCTCTTCTGGAACGTTACTTCTCTACACAGGTCGCGGAGGTTCTTCAGCACACTGAGGTTAGTAAGATCTGTTTAATTTATACATATAACATGTCAAACTTGTGTTTTGGAAAATACTCTGATGAAAAATTTTTAAAATTCCGCTGCGCACTTTGTTTCCAACAATTGGTATCAGAGCCGAGGTTTTTACATAAATTTGCAAGTTTGTGATCATGTTATATGCATAAATTTTGTGATCTTAATCTCTCCTATGCTTGAATTAAATTTTATAGAGAGATGGCACTCTAGGTTTCTATATAATATATATGTTGTCATGGATTATATGGTGAATGTTTATTAATTAATTATGGTTGATTAAAATGTTGTTTAATTATTTATTAATTAATTAATACCGGTTATGGTTCCTTAGAGGTTAGAATGTGTATCTAGGTTTTTCATGTAATTAGATGGCGGACTATCATCTCCGTCTAGGAATTATTATTTAATTTGTAAGAATTTTGTAATTAAATAATTATTCGGAGAAGACGGAACGAGAAGTCGGATCTTGAAGATAGATGATGGCGCCTCCAGGTATTTCCTGAGTCTCTAATTTTATGTTTTTGAATTGTTGAAAATAAAATTGATGAATTGCATTAAAATTGTATTTTCTGGATTGAGTGTTTTCTGCTCGGTCGGCATGCCGGACCTCACAGTTCGGCAGGCCGAAGGTCACAGATCGGCAGGCCGGACGTACGGTCCGGCAGGCCGACAGTGGGGCAGAAATTTTGGTGCTCTGCCGGCAGGCCGAACCTTCATGTTCGGCAGGCCGAACCACCATGATCGGCAGACCGATCACCCAGATCGGCCTGCCGACCGAGAGCATGCCAGGCTGTCCAGAAAAGGTGCGATTTTTTCAGTGCAGTTTTAATTTTATTTTTGGGACGATTCTGAGAAACATTAAATTTGGATATGACCGGAAATATGAAGTGTTCGATTCATACGGGATTGAGGACTTGAAGATGGATATTACATGAAGAAGGATATAGCTTGAGGATTCAAGGATGAAGAATCGATAAATGTCTCGATTATTCTCTTGTAATCTTATTTTTTCTATTCTCTAGGGTGGAACCATAATATTACGGTTATTATTATTATGCTTGTAGCTTTGCTTGATTGCTTTGCTTGTCTGCATTATAATATGATTACCATGTATATTGATAACATGTCATATAGAATAGGGAGTGCCGCTCATATTAAAATTGTTCATGCATAATTTTAAAATAAAACCTTGACTTCAAAAGATTGAGTGGGAGAAGGTTTTCGAAGAGAGAACCTAAGGCCTCCATCGTTGGTCCATAGGAAGAACATGATGGTCCCAACCCCTAGGAAGGGATTTCTATTATGTACCAGATTGGATCTCTAAAAGGATAAGGTATTTTAGTATGATTTATGGTTGCACACCCCTAGGTGGTGATTATAAATCATGGATAAAATATTGAAACGGTGGTTATACACTCACGTTAATTTTATTATTAACCTCCCCTAGGAGCTCTGTTAATAAAATTAATGGCCAAAGAAACGATTATTAGTATATGCTGGATCATACGGGTCCTGGATGGCATATATTAATCAGGAGGGGATCCGTGTTCCTGATTGAATTTGGCATGACTCCCCTAGGAGCTTGTTGAATTCTGAGTTGGGAATTATCGTTGTAAGGTTGTGATATTTTCAAGGTTTTGACACATAAACACATTTGTATGATTTTACATGATTGTGTTATCTTACTAAATTATTAAATATGTTTGCTTATGTTTGGTATATGATTCTTTATTGTAGATTGAAAATGTCTAAAAACGCTTTATCATCGATACTTGACAAAAACCAATTAACCGGTGAGAACTATAATGATTGGAAACGGAACCTGGACATCGTCCTATCCTTTGAGAAACTGAAATATGTACTGACAACTCCTTGTCCTCCCGAGCCTACGGGAGACTCAAGTAATGAGCAATTCCAAGCGTACGACCGCTGGAAAGATGCTAATGATCAGGCCCGCTGCTATGTTATGGCTAGCATGAATAACGTGCTGCAGGCTCAACATCAGGATTATGAGACTGCGAAGCAGATCTTGGATAATCTTGAGGATATGTTTGGAGGCCAGGCCATAACAAAGCGGCAAGGGGCGCTTCGGAAACTCTTAAACTGTAGACAGAGACCGGGGACATCTGTAAAGGAGCACATGATGTTGGTCATGGGTTACCTCGCTGAGGCTCAAACCAATGGAGCCGACATCGATGCTGAAACTCAGATGACTATGGTCTTTGAGACTCTGTCTAAGGAATTTATTCCGTTTAGAGCTACTTTTAATTTGAGCAATAGACGGGATATGACCTTGACAGAACTGATGAAACAGTTACAGGAGTTTGAACTGCTGATCAGGGAGTCTCCTGCTGGTGGAGAGGCCAATATGGTAGCTGCTTCTGGTTCCAATCCTAACTCTGGGAATGGAAAGAAGCAACGGGCCAAGAGTGGTAAGTCTTCTATTCCTATTGCTACCAAGAGCAAGAAGAAAAAGAAGAAGAACCCAAAGAAGCTTAAGTGCTTCTTCTGTGGTAAGGTCGGGCATATAAAGAAGCATTGCAAGGACTTCCTTTCCAAGGGAGGTAGGTGTGATCTTCTATATTTAGAAACTTGTTTGGTTGAGGAATCCAGTGACATTTGGGTCATAGATTCCGGTGCAACTAATCATGTTTGTGTTTCTCTGCAGGGATTCAAAGAAACGAGAAGTCTACTTCGTGAAGACTTAACGCTTCGGATGGGCGATGGATCCTTGGTCTCAGCGGAAGCAGTGGGAGATGTCCATCTTTGTTTTGATAATTATAGGAGTTTAATTTTGCGAGATTGTTTTTATGTTCCTAAATTTAAAAGGAATTTAATTTCTGTATCTTCTTTATTTAAAGACTCCTACGTGGTATCTTTTAATGAAAAAGTGGTGATTCGTAAAAACAAATCTTTTATCTGTTCTGGATGGATGCAAAATAATCTATATTTTATCAAACCTAAGATGGACTTATTGCTTAATGCTGAGATAAATGATAATGACTCAAAAAGACTTAAAACTTCTCACTCTAATAAGACTTATCTTTGGCATTTGCGCCTTGGCCATATTAACCTGAATAGGATTCAAAGGTTGGTAAGGGATGGACCTTTAAGTCACTTAAAGGTGGAATCTATACCTCAATGTGAGTCTTGTTTGGAGGGTAAAATGACCAAAAGACCATACGGGTCTAAGGGCAATAGGGCCGAAGGGGTTCTAGAACTTGTGCATAGTGATGTTTGCGGACCGATGAACATCCGGGCACGAGGAGGGTATGAGTACTTCGTCACTTTTATTGACGATTACTCAAGATATGGGTATGTGTACCTAATGCACCACAAAAGCGAAACTTATGATAAGTTCAGGGAGTTTCGGGCTGAAGTGGAAAAGCAATTGGGTAGACCCATAAAGGCACTTCGATCTGATCGAGGTGGGGAATACCTTTCTGATGAGTTCTTGGGACACTTGTTAGAGAATGGGATTTTATCCCATTTGACTGCGCCGGGCACTCCGCAGCAGAATGGCGTAGCGGAGAGAAGGAATAGGACTTTGTTGGACATGATTCGGTCCATGATGAGTTATTCATCATTGCCTTTATCCTTTTGGGGATATGCACTACAAACCGCATGTTATCTTTTGAACAATGTGCCTTCAAAATCGGTCCCTAAAACTCCTCACGAGTTGTGGACAAGACGGAAGACATCCTTAAACCATATTCGCATATGGGGATGTCCAGCTCATGTCCTGTTTAAGGATCCGAATAAGTTGGAAGCACGTTCAGAAGTTTGCGTGTTTGTAGGATATCCAAAAGGGACTAAAGGGGGTTATTTTTATAACCCAAAGGAAAATAAAGTCGTGGTTTCAACTAATGCAACTTTCCTTGAGGAGAGTTACATGAACGACTTTAAACCTCAAAGCAAAGTGGTGCTTGAGGAGTTGAGGGGTAATCCGTTTACTCCGGAGGTTCCGAACGAAACCATTCCGATCGGTGTAGAAAAACCAAACAAACCTGAACAACAACCACAGGGGCTTCGGCGTAGTGGGAGGATCGGGCGTCAACCTGAGAGGTATATGTTCAATGGGGAGGTCTTTTTGGCTGAACCGGATGAACATGACAGGGATCCTTATACTTACGCAGAAGCTATGGAGGATGTTGATTCAAGACTCTGGACAGAGGCCATGAACATTGAGATGAAGTCTATGGAGACTAATCGGGTCTGGGAGCTTGTGGATCTTCCCGAAGGGGTAAAACCCATAGGGTGTAAGTGGATCTACAAGAGGAAAAGAGGAGTGGATGGAAAGGTCGAAACCTTTAAGGCTAGACTGGTAGCTAAGGGTTATACGCAAAAGGAAGGAATCGATTATGAGGAAACCTTTTCGCCTGTAGCCATGCTTAAGTCCATCCGGATTCTCTTGTCCATAGCTGCCGCTCTCGACTACGAGATTTGGCAGATGGATGTCAAGACGGCTTTTCTAAATGGCTATCTTGATGAGTCCATTTATATGGAACAACCAGACGGGTTCAAGGTCGCGGGTCAAGAGGGTAAGGTTTGTAAGTTGCTAAAGTCTATTTATGGACTTAAGCAGGCTTCTCGTTCTTGGAACATAAGATTTGATCAAGTGATCAAGACTTATGGGTTCTCACAAAATGTGGATGAACCATGTGTTTACAAACACATTAAGAATGGGAAGGTGGTTTTTCTACTACTCTATGTAGATGACATTCTGCTAATTGGCAATGACGTTGGGGCGTTGTCATCGGTCAAATTATGGTTGACCAAGCAGTTTGACATGAAGGACTTGGGTGAGGCTAATTTTGTTCTCGGTATCCAGATCTTGCGGGATAGGAAGAACAAAATGATAGCTTTGTCACAGGCCAGCTACATAGATAAAATTCTCAGGAGGTTTGCAATGCAGGATTCCAAGAAAGGTGGGCAACCATCTAGGTCTGGAATTACTCTTTCTAAGAAAGACTCTCCAAAGTCTTATGAAGAAAGAGAATACATGAAGAAGGTGCCTTATGCTTCGGCAGTGGGTAGTCTCATGTATGCCATGCTTTGCACTCGACCGGATATTAGCTATGCGGTCGGGATTGTGAGTCGATTTCAGGCGGATCCAGGACCGAACCATTGGGTTGCGGTAAAGCATATTTTCAAGTACCTGAGAAGGACTCGAGGGTATATGCTTGTGTATTCGGGTGAGGATTTAACTCCTCTAGGATACACTGATTCGGATTTTCAATCCTGCCTGGATTCTAGGAAATCGACTTCAGGGTTTGTGTTTACTCTGGGTGGCGGTGCCATCAGTTGGAGAAGTGCGAAGCAAGATTGCACTTCGGATTCAACGATGGAGGCCGAGTATGTGGCGGCTAGTGATGCTTCGAAAGAAGCAGTGTGGCTCCGCAAGTTCCTTGGAGATCTTGAGGTAGTTCCTGGTATGGATAAAGCGGTATCACTGTACTGTGATAACAGTGCGGCGGTAGCTAATGCTAAGGAACCAAGATTTCACAAGAAGAGTAAGCATATTGATCGGAAGTATCATGTGATAAAGGACTTCGTTGAGAGCGGGCATGTCACGGTGTGCAAGATCGCGTCAGAGGACAATTTAGCTGATCCATTTACGAAGACACTTTCTGGGAGAGTCTTCGAAAGGCATGTGGAAGCTATGGGGATGCGAAATTTGCAGTATTTACTCACTTAGTGCAAGTGGGAGATTGTTAGACATGTATGCTCTAAGGAGTAAAAATGTAATACGTTTTTGGAGACATTTTTATCAATAAAGAATTTATTCATTTATATATACCAAATATTGTCCTCTTTACGTTCATATTTGTTGAATGTATGATAAGCAAACAGTAGTCTGAGACTATCAGTCTAAACCTTAAGAGTTGGGCATATGATGGGATGATTATGCGGTAGACACGACTCTTAAGGTGATGGTCTAAAATATATGATCCGCAATCGAGGGAATAAAGTTGGGCGCTTTATTCATGTAAAGATTGTTATGTTGTCTATATCCCTTTTGGGAGATGGTTTGTCTTGGCCATCGGAGTTGGACTCCGTGAATAGAAACATTGGCGCGTTGTCATAGGTGACGATGTGTTGGATCGGGACATAAAGTGAATTGATTTGGATTAATAATTCTGTCTTGGCAAATCGATTCACTTTAGACAGTCGTTTGTATTGTATCTTAATCCTGAGATGAATAATGGGCCCGTTGTCTCGACTTGTGTCTTTTGATGTACCAATGGGTGACTCCCACATCTCTATAGTGGCATGCATGCCGGTACGTTGGAGGCATGACTCTTGATAGCGTAGACTTGTTATTCATAGATATGGAATCCATAGCTCCTCTTTAGGAGTAATGATATCCTCTTATATGCGTTGTCCTGTAATTGGAAAACTGGAGCGCTCAACCATTTGGATACATAGGTGTAACCGAATGGTATACTATCTTTGGATGGTAAGTTTTCTAATGGTGAGACAATGGAACGTAAGATAAAAATAATCGGGAAGGTAAGACAGAACTTGTCCTTAAGCCGATTATGGATGATCATATGGGGATGCGATACACTATGATATGTCATGGAGACTTAGCTACACGAGCTTCGTAATTCTATAAAGTTCGAGAGTGCAGCTCCAAGCTTTTAGTGGAGTAGCGTCGGAGTTGATAATTGTGAAATGTATATCTGGGATATTGGGTTTCATAATTATCATGAGCTTGAACTTTATAGGTCCATTTTGGTCCCCTTTGCTAGCTCACTAAAGTCCTGTAACGACACGGCGTGCTTTTCCAATAATTGGTGACTTATGTCGGATTTATCAGATTGGTTTAAAATTTATAAGAATCAAATAATTCATGTCTGTTTATCGGTTGAATTAATTATGTAAGAAATTAGTTCAAGATGAACTTGTTGAATTATGGCGTTCGGATAATTCTTGTCTGTTTATCGGTTGTTTTAATTTTGGACAATTAGAACAAGATAAACTTGTAGAATTATTTGAATTGATTTATTTTCTTAGAGATTATCTTGATAAAGTTTGTTTTGATCAGATATCTTTTCTATTGGGCTATTTGAATCAAAACTGAGACTTTATCCTTTAGAATCTCGGGTGGAAAATAAAAGATTCGCGGAGATTTTTTCTCGGCAGTTCGGCCTGCCGATCAGAAAGTTCGGCCTGCCGAACTGGCCAGTTCGGCCTGCCTATCTCACAGTTCGGCATGCCGACCGCGACAGCTAAGATTACGCGTTTTTCACGCGTATCTTATCAGATATTGATCCGAACTTGATTCTGTTTCGATTTTTGAGACCTAATCTGATATGGACTGACCCCAAGGACCAATAGGTATAAAAAGGGAGTGAGTCTAATGATTTACTCAGATCAATTTGAGAGATTAAGAGTGATACTCTTCTAGTGAGCATCTGAAAACTCCCTGAGAGCTTTTGTTCACAAATCACGAACACTAGCTTTGGGTTCTCTCTATTGGTTGGAAGGAAAGTCACCGGTGGAAGAGCTGTACGTGTGAGCCCACACTCACTCCGGTTGTGGATAGAGAATAGCAAAGAAGACCAGTTGGTTGAGGCTCTTCTGGAACGTTACTTCTCTACACAGGTCGTGGAGGTTCTTCAGCACACTGAGGTTAGTAAGATCTGTTTAATTTATACATATAACATGTCAAACTTGTGTTTTGGAAAATACTCTGATGAAAAATTTTTAAAATTCCGCTGCGCACTTTGTTTCCAACATTTAGAACCTTTGTTATATCCGTATCCTTTCTTTCTTTTATCCATTACCCATTAGCCCCGATACAACCCGTATCGAAGACTTTTTTTAATTTCAAGTGGTGCCTTTGACGTAGTGGAGATTTGTATCAAAGGGGGAGCCTATGACATTTCTTCCTTTCAATTAAGATTGGGTGATTGTTTCTATGAGGACTAGAAAAGTTTATCTTTTTCAAAGCTTGTGTCGTCTCAATGTCAGTAACAATGGTTAATTTACACATACATGAGTATAATTATTATAGGATATATAAGCTTGATAATGGCTAATTGATTTAACACAATGTTGATATCTAGTCAATAACTCTTATTGTTCTTTGAGGTAAAAGGTTGAAAGGTTATTTTTGTTTTTCTATTTTTTTTTTTTGTTTTTAATCTTAGGTTTGCTCGAGGATGAGCAAAGGTTAAGTGCAAGGGAATTTGATGAGTGCTAAATTGGATATAATTTTATAATTAATTTTCCATGCTTCATTGCTTAATTCTTTAGTATTTGTGTTTTAATTGTGGTTTTTGTGTCTTATAGTTGTTTAAAAGTAAAGAGATGAAAATGGGATCAAAATTAAAGATTTTGAGTTAAAGAAGTTCTTATATTCATTTTAGAAGATGCAGGGGGCCAAAGTTGGAATTAAGAAATTAAAAAATGAAATTAGCCAATTCAAGCAAAAAGAGACCTCAACCCCGCGAGGAAAAGGCTCGTAACCATGCCACAACATAGAGGCCAAATGCAGACGCGAGCATCATGTTGGAAACAAAGTGCGCAGCGGAATTTTTAAAATTTTTCATCAGAGTATTTTCCAAAACACAAGTTTGACGTGTTATATGTATAAATTAAACAGATCTTACTAACCTCAGTGTGCCGAAGAACCTCCGCGACCTGTGTAGACAAGTAACGTTCCAGAAGAGCCTCAACCAACTGGTCTTCTTTGCTATTCTCTATCCACAACCGGAGTGAGTGTGGGCTCACACGTACAGCTCTTCCACCGGTGACTCTCCTTCCAACCAATAGAGAGAACCCAAAGCTAGTGTTCGTGATTTGTGAACAAAAGCTCTCAGGAAGTTTTCAGATGCTCACTAGAAGAGTATCACTCTTAATCTCTCAAATTGATCTGAGTAAATCATTAGACTCACTCCCTTTTTATACCTATTGGTCCTTGGGGTCAGTCCATATCAGATTAGGTCTCAAAAATCGAAACAGAATCAAGTTCGGATCAATATCTGATAAGATACGCGTGAAAAACGCGTAATCTTAACTGTCGCGGTCGGCATGCCGAACTGTGTGATAGGCAGGCCGAACTGGCCAGTTCGGCAGGCCGAACTTTCTGATAGGCAGGCCGAACTGCCGAGAAAAAATCTCCGCGAATCTTTTATTTTCCACCCGAGATTCTAAAGGATAAAGTCTCAGTTTTGATTCAAATAGCCCAATAGAAAAGATATCTGATCAAAACAAACTTTATCAAGATAATCTCTAAGAAAATAAATCAATTCACAATAATTCTACAAGTTTATCTTGTTCTAATTGTCCAAAATTAAAACAACCGATAAACAGACAAGAATTATCCGAACGCTATAATTCAACAAGTTCATCTTGAACTAATTTCTTACATAATTAATTCAACCGATAAACAGACATGAATTATTTGATTCTTATAAATTTTAAACCAATCTGATAAATCCGACATAAGTCACCAATTATTGGAAAAGCACGCCGTGTCGTTACAGGATTTTGTGAGCTAGCAAAGGGGACCAAAATGGACCTATAAAGTTCAAGCTCATGATAATTATGAAACCCAATATCCCAGATATACATTTCACAATTATCAACTCCAACGCTACTCCACTAAAAGCTTGGAGCTGCACTCTCGAACTTTATAGAATTACGAAGCTCGTGTAGCTAAGTCTCCATGACATATCATAGTGTATCGCATCCCCATATGATCATCCATAACCGGCTTAAGGACAAGTTCTGTCTTACCTTCCCGATTATTTTTATCTTACGTTCCATTGTCTCACCATTAGAAAACTTACCATCCAAAGATAGTATACCATTCGGTTACACCTATGTATCCAAATGGTTGAGCGCTCTAGTTTTCCAATTACAGGACAACGCATATAAGAGGATATCATTACTCCTAAAGAGGAGCTATGGATTCCATATCTATGAATAACAAGTCTACGCTACCAAGAGTCATGCCTCCAACGTACCGGCATGCATGCCACTATAGAGATGTGGGAGTCACCCATTGGTACATCAAAAGACATAAGTCGAGATAACGGGCCCATTATTCATCTCAGGATTAAGATACAATACAAATGATTGTCTAAAGTGAATCGATTTGCCAAGACAGAATTATTAATCCAAATCAATTCACTTTATGTCCCGATCCAACACATCGTCACCTATGACAACGCGCTAATGTTTCTATTCACGGAGTCCAACTCCGATGGCCAAGACAAACCATCTCCCAAAAGGGATATAGACAACATAACAATCTTTACATGAATAAAGCGCCCAACTTTATTCCCTCGATTGCGGATCATATATTTTAGACCATCACCTTAAGAGTCGTGTCTACCGCATAATCATCCCATCATATGCCCAACTCTTAAGGTTTAGACTGACAGTCTCAGACTACTGTTTGCTTATCATACATTCAACAAATATGAACGTAAAGAGGACAATATTTGGTATATATAAATGAATAAATTCTTTATTGATAAAAATGTCTCCAAAAATGTATTACATTTTTACTCCTTAGAGCATACATGTCTAACAATCTCCCACTTGCACTAAGTGAGTAAATACTGCAAATTTCGCATCCCCATAGCTTCCACATGCCTTTCGAAGACTCTCCCAGAAAGTGTCTTCGTAAATGGATCAGCTAAATTGTCCTCTGACGCGATCTTACACACCGTGACATGCCCGCTCTCAACGAAGTCCTTTATCACATGATACTTCCGATCAATATGCTTACTCTTCTTGTGAAATCTTGGTTCCTTAGCATTAGCTACCGCCGCACTGTTATCACAGTACAGTGATACCGCTTTATCCACACCAGGAACTACCTCAAGATCCCCAAGGAACTTGCGGAGCCACACTGCTTCTTTCGAAGCATCACTAGCCGCCACATACTCGGCCTCCATTGTTGAATCCGAAGTGCAATCTTGCTTCGCACTTCTCCAACTGATGGCACCGCCACCCAGAGTAAACACAAACCCCGATGTCGATTTCCTAGAATCCAGGCAGGATTGAAAATCCGAATCAGTGTATCCTAGAGGAGTTAAATCCTCACCCGAATACACAAGCATATACCCTCGAGTCCTTCTTAGGTACTTGAAAATATGCTTTACCGCAACCCAATGGTTCGGTCCTGGATCCGCTTGAAATCGACTCACAATCCCGACCGCATAGCTAATATCCGGTTGAGTGCAAAGCATGGCATACATGAGACTACCCACTGCCGAAGCATAAGGTACCTTCTTCATGTATTCTCTTTCTTCATAAGACTTTGGAGAGTCTTTCTTAGAAAGAGTAATTCCAGACCTAGATGGTTGCCCACCTTTCTTGGAATCCTGCATTGCAAACCTCCTGAGAATTTTATCTATGTAGCCGGCCTGTGACAAAGTTATCATTTTGTTCTTCCTATCCCGAAAGATCTGGATACCGAGAACAAAATTAGCCTCACCCAAGTCCTTCATGTCAAACTGCTTGGTCAACCATAATTTGACCGATGACAACGCCCCAACGTCATTGCCAATTAGCAGAATGTCATCTACATAGAGTAGTAGAAAAACCACCTTCCCATTCTTAATGTGTTTGTAAACACATGGCTCATCCACATTTTGTGAGAACCCATAAGTCTTGATCATATGATCAAATCTTATGTTCCAAGAACGAGAAGCCTGCTTAAGTCCATAAATAGACTTTAGCAACTTACAAACCTTACCCTCTTGACCCGTGACCTTGAACCCGTCTGGTTGTTCCATATAAATGGACTCATCAAGATAGCCATTCAGAAAAGCCGTCTTGACATCCATCTGCCAAATCTCGTAGTCGAGAGCGGCAGCTATGGATAAGAGAATCCGGATGGACTTAAGCATGGCTACAGGCGAAAAGGTTTCCTCATAGTCGATTCCTTCCTTTTGCGTATAACCCTTAGCTACCAGTCTAGCCTTAAAGGTTTCGACCTTTCCATCCACTCCTCTTTTCCTCTTGTAGATCCACTTACTCCCTATGGGTTTTACCCCTTCGGGAAGATCCACAAGCTCCCAGACCCGATTAGTCTCCATAGACTTCATCTCAATGTTCATGGCCTCTGTCCAGAGTCTTGAATCAACATCCTCCATAGCTTCTGCGTAAGTATAAGGATCCCTGTCATGTTCATCCGGTTCAGCCAAAAAGACCTCCCCATTGAACATATACCTCTCAGGTTGACGCCCGATCCTCCCACTACGCCGAAGCCCCTGAGGTTGTTGTTCAGGTTTGTTTGGTTTTTCTACACCGATCAGAATGGTTTCGTTCGGAACCTCCGGAGTAAACGGATCACCCCTCAACTCCTCAAGCACCACTTTGCTTTGAGGTTTAAAGTCGTTCATGTAACTCTCCTCAAGGAAAGTTACATTAGTTGAAACCACGACTTTATTTTCCTTTGGGTTATAAAAATAACCCCCTTTAGTCCCTTTTGGATATCCTACAAACACGCAAACTTCTGAACGTGCTTCCAACTTATTCGGATCCTTAAACAGGACATGAGCTGGACATCCCCATATGCGAATATGGTTTAAGGATGTCTTCCGTCTTGTCCACAACTCGTGAGGAGTTTTAGGGACCGATTTTGAAGGTACATTGTTCAAAAGATAACATGCGGTTTGTAGTGTATATCCCCAAAAGGATAAAGGCAATGATGAATAACTCATCATGGACCGAATCATGTCCAACAAAGTCCTATTCCTTCTCTCTGCTACGCCATTCTGCTACGGAGTGCCCGGCGCAGTCAAATGGGATAAAATCCCATTCTCTAACAAGTGTCCCAAGAACTCATCAGAAAGGTATTCCCCACCTCGATCAGATCGAAGTGCCTTTATGGGTCTACCCAATTGCTTTTCCACTTCAGCCCGAAACTCCCTGAACTTATCATAAGTTTCGCTTTTGTGGTGCATTAGGTACACATACCCATATCTTGAGTAATCGTCAATAAAAGTAACGAAGTACTCATACCCTCCTCGTGCCCGGATGTTCATCGGTCCGCAAACATCACTATGCACAAGTTCTAGAACCCCTTCGGCCCTATTGCCCTTAGACCCGTATGGTCTTTTGGTCATTTTACCCTCCAAATAAGACTCACATTGAGGTATAGATTCCACCTTTAAGTGACTTAAAGGTCCATCCCTTACCAACCTTTGAATCCTATTTAGGTTAATATGGCCAAGGCGCAAATGCCAAAGATAAGTCTTATTAGAGTGAGAAGTTTTAAGTCTTTTTGAGTCATTATCATTTATCTCAGCATTAAGCAATAGGTCCATCTTAGGTTTGATAAAATATAGATTATTTTGCATCCATCCAGAACAGATAAAAGATTTGTTTTTACGAATCATCACTTTTTCATTAAAAGATACCACGTAGGAGTCTTTAAATAAAGAAGATACAGAAATTAAATTCCTTTTAAATTTAGGAACATAAAAACAATCTCGCAAAATTAAACTCCTATAATTATCAAAATAAAGATGGACATCTCCCACTGCTTCCGCTGAGACCAAGGATCCATCGCCCATCCGAAGCGTTAAGTCTTCACGAAGTAGACTTCTCGTTTCTTTGAATCCCTGCAGAGAAACACAAACATGATTAGTTGCACCGGAATCTATGACCCAAATGTCATTGGATTCCTCAACCAAACAAGTTTCTAAATATAGAAGATCACACCTACCTCCCTTGGAAAGGAAGTCCTTGCAATGCTTCTTTATATGCCCGACCTTACCACAAAAGAAGCACTTAAGCTTCTTTGGGTTCTTCTTCTTCTTCTTCTTGCTCTTGGTAGCAATAGGAATAGAAGACTTCCCACTTTTGGCCCGTTGCTTCTTTCCATTCCCAGAGTTAGGATTGGAACCAGAAGCAGCTACCATATTGGCCTCTCCACCAGCAGGAGACTCCCTGATCAGCAGTTCAAACTCTTGTAACTGTTTAATCAGTTCTGTCAAGGTCATATCCCGTCTATTGCTTAGATTAAAAGTAGCTCTAAACGGAATAAATTCCTTAGACAGAGTCTCAAAGACCATAGTCATCTGAGTTTCAGCATCGATGTCGGCTCCATTGGTTTGAGCCTCAGCGAGGTAACCCATGACCAACATCATGTGCTCCTTTACAGATGTCCCCGGTCTCTGTCTACAGTTTAAGAGTTTTCGAAGCGCCCCTTGCCGCTTTGTTATGGCCTGGCCTCCAAACATGTCCTCAAGATTATCCAAGATCTGCTTCGCAGTCTCATAATCCTGATGTTGAGCCTGCAGCACGTTATTCATGCTAGCCATAACATAGCAGCGGGCCTGATCATTAGCATCTTTCCAGCGGTCGTACGCTTGGAATTGCTCATTACTTGAGTCTCCCGTGGGCTCGGGAGGACAAGGAGTTGTCAGAACATATTTCAGTTTCTCAAAGGAAAGGACGATGTCCAGGTTCCGTTTCCAATCATTATAGTTCTCATCGGTTAATTGGTTTTTGTCAAGTATCGATGATAAAACATTTTTAGACATTTTCAATCTACAATAAAGAATCATATACCAAACATAAGCAAACATATATAATAATTTAGTAAGATAACACAATCATGTAAAATCATACAAATGTGTTTATGTGTCAAAACCTTGAAAATATCACAACCTTACAACGATAATTCCCAACTCAGAATTCAACAAGCTCCTAGAGGAGTCATGCCAAATTCAATCAGGAACACGGATCCCCTCCTGATTAATATATGCCATCCAGGACCCGTATGATCCAGCATATACTAATAATCGTTTCTTTGGCCATTAATTTTATTAACAGAGCTCCTAGGGGAGGTTAATAATAAAATTAACGTGAGTGTATAACCACCGTTTTAATATTTTATCCATGATTTATAATCACCACCTAGGGGTGTGCAACCATAAATCATACTAAAATACCTTATCCTTTCAGAGATCCAATCTGGTACATGATAGAAATCCCTTCCTAGGGGTTGGGACCATCATGTTCTTCCTATGGACCAACGATGGAGGCCTTAGGTTCTCTCTTTGAAAACCTTCTCCCACTCAATCTTTTGAAGTCAAGGTTTTATTTTGAAATTATGCATGAACAAATTTAATATGAGCGGCACTCCCTATTCTATATGACATGTTATCAATATACATGGTAAATCATATTATAATGCAGACAAGCAAAGCAATCAAGCAAAGCTACAAGCATAATAATAATAATAACCGTAATATTATGGTTCCACCCTAGAGAATAGAAAAACTAAGATTACAAGAGAATAATCGAGACATTTATCGATTCTTCATCCTTGAATCCTCAAGTTGTATCCTTCTTCATGTAATATCCATCTTCAAGTCCTCAATCCCGTATGAATCGAACACTTCATATTTCCGGTCATATCCAAATTTAATGTTTCTCAGAATCGTCCCAAAAATAAAATTAAAACTGCACTGGAAAAATCGCACCTTTTCTGGACACCTGGCAGCTCTCGGTCGGCAGGCCGATCTAGGTGATCGGTCTGCCGATCATGGTGGTTCGGCCTGCCGAACATGAAGGTTCGGCCTGCCGGCAGAGCACCAAAATTTCTGCCCCACTGTCGGCCTGCCGGACCGTACGTCCGGCCTGCCGATCTGTGACCTTCGGCCTGTCGAACTGTGAGGTCCGGCATGCCGACCGAGCAGAAAACCCTCAATCCAGAAAATACAATTTTAATGCAATTCATCAATTTTATTTTCAACAATTCAAAAAACATAAAATTAGAGACTCAGGAAATACCTGGAGGCGCCATCATCAATCTTTAAGTTCCGACTTCTCGTTCCGTCTTCTCCGAATAATTATTTAATTACAAAATTCTTACAAATTAAAAATTAAATAATAATTCCTAGACGGAGATGATAGTCCGCCATCTAATTACATGAAAAACCTAGATACACATTCTAACCTCTAAGGAACCATAACCGGTATTAATTAATTAATAAATAATTAAACAACAATTTAATCAACCATAATTCATTAATAAACATTCACCATATAATCCATGACAACATATATATTATATAGAAACCTAGAGTGCCATCTCGCTATAAAATTTAATTCAAGCATAGGAGAGATTAAGATCACAAAATTTATGCATATAACATGATCACAAACTTGCAAATTTATGTAAAAACCTCGGCTCTGATACCAATTGTTGGAAACAAAGTGCGCAGCGGAATTTTTAAAATTTTTCATCAAAGTATTTTCCAAAACACAAGTTTGACATGTTATATGTATAAATTAAACAGATCTTACTAACCTCAGTGTGCCGAAGAACCTCCGCGACCTGTGTAGAGAAGTAACGTTCCAGAAGAGCCTCAACCAACTGGTCTTCTTTGCTATTCTCTATCCACAACCGGAGTGAGTGTGGGCTCACACGTACAGCTCTTCTACCGGTGACTCTCCTTCCAACCAATAGAGAGAACCCAAAGCTAGTGTTCGTGATTTGTGAACAAAAGCTCTCAGGGAGTTTTCAGATGCTCACTAGAAGAGTATCACTCTTAATCTCTCAAATTGATCTGAGTAAATCATTAGACTCACTCCCTTTTTATACCTATTGGTCCTTGGGGTCAGTCCATATCAGATTAGGTCTCAAAAATCGAAACAGAATCAAGTTCGGATCAATATCTGATAAGATACGCGTGAAAAACGCGTAATCTTAACTGTCGCGGTCGGCATGCCGAACTGTGTGATAGGCAGGCTGAACTGACCAGTTCGGCAGGCCGAACTGCCGAGAAAAAATCTCCGCGAATCTTTTATTTTCCACCCGAGATTCTAAAGGATAAAGTCTCAGTTTTGATTCAAATAGCCCAATAGAAAAGATATCTGATCAAAACAAACTTTATCAAGATAATCTCTAAGAAAATAAATTAATTCACAATAATTCTACAAGTTTATCTTGTTCTAATTGTCCAAAATTAAAACAACCGATAAACAGACAAGAATTATCCGAACGCTATAATTCAACAAGTTCATCTTGAACTAATTTCTTACATAATTAATTCAACCGATAAACAGACATGAATTATTTGATTCTTATAAATTTTAAACCAATCTGATAAATCCGACATAAGTCACCAATTATTGGAAAAGCACGCCGTGTCGTTACAGGATTTTGTGAGCTAGCAAAGGGGACCAAAATAGACCTATAAAGTTCAAGCTCATGATAATTATGAAACCCAATATCCCAGATATACATTTCACAATTATCAACTCCAACGCTACTCCACTAAAAGCTTGGAGCTGCACTCTCGAACTTTATAGAATTACGAAGCTCGTGTAGCTAAGTCTCCATGACATATCATAGTGTATCGCATCCCCATATGATCATCCATAACCGGCTTAAGGACAAGTTCTGTCTTACCTTCCCGATTATTTTTATCTTACGTTCCATTGTCTCACCATTAGAAAACTTACCATCCAAAGATAGTATACCATTCGGTTACACCTATGTATCCAAATGGTTGAGCGCTCCAGTTTTCCAATTACAGGACAACGCATATAAGAGGATATCATTACTCCTAAAGAGGAGCTATGGATTCCATATCTATGAATAACAAGTCTACGCTACCAAGAGTCATGCCTCCAACGTACAGGCATGCATGCCACTATAGAGATGTGGGAGTCACCCATTGGTACATCAAAAGACATAAGTCGAGACAACGGGCCCATTATTCATCTCAGGATTAAGATACAATACAAATGATTGTCTAAAGTGAATCGATTTGCCAAGACAGAATTATTAATCCAAATCAATTCACTTTATGTCCCGATCCAACACATCGTCACCTATGACAACGCGCCAATGTTTCTATTTACGGAGTCCAACTCCGATGGCTAAGACAAACCATCTCCCAAAAGGGATATAGACAACATAACAATCTTTACATGAATAAAGCGCCCAACTTTATTCCCTCGATTGCGGATCATATATTTTAGACCATCACCTTAAGAGTCGTGTCTACCGCATAATCATCCCATCATATGCCCAACTCTTAAGGTTTAGACTGACAGTCTCAGACTACTGTTTGCTTATCATACATTCAACAAATATGAACGTAAAGAGGACAATTTTTGGTATATATAAATGAATAAATTCTTTATTGATAAAAATGTCTCTAAAAACGTATTACATTTTTACTCCTTAGAGCATACATGTCTAACACATCACACCATGGTGGGATTGGTACCTGAGAAGCAACTAAGCCCTCTTATACGAGTGGTCAAAGGTTTGAATCCTAAGAGACGCGCTCCCTTTGCAGGAGGGAAATCCACGCAGAGGCTCCCTGAGTAGCCTCTCTAGCAATACGTTCGAGGGACCCACCAGGCTCCGGCTGAGGAACCCAATCCCTTAACATAGAAACGCGTGTTTGGGTGAGGTACTCGACCTCGGGTTAGGTCCAAGGGTGGATCCCCTATGTATTGTTGGTCTGAGAGGGCCCCTGCTTGAGGAGAGACCCAGCTTGGATTTTTGTTTTGTCTCCAATGAAGGATTTTTGTTTTGTCTCCAATGAAGGAGCATGTCCCCTAGAAGTCGAACCCATTTCCTCTTAAATAAGAGGGTCTTAAGGTCTATCCCAGGTACCAATCCCACCAATTGGGTTCCCCGACCAGAGCCTGGCGGATCCTTCAAACGTATTGTCGGAAAGACTGCTCGGGGAGCCTCTACACTGATTTGTCTCCTGCGAGGAAAGCGCGTCCCCTGGGATTTGAACCTATGACCACTCCTTTAAGAGGGCCTAAGGTTGTATCCCAGGTACCAATCCAACCAATTGGATGGATTGATACCTAGGATAGGCCTTAAGACTCTCTTATACGAGAGGAAAAAGGTTCGACTCTTGGGCGATGCGCTCCCCCCGCGAGAGGTAAATCCGTGCAGAGGCTCCCCAAGTAGCCTCTTCAACAACACATTCGAGGGACCCGCCAGGCTCCAGCCGGGGAACCTAATCCCTCAACAATAATCACAAAATCATTTATATTAAAAATGCCTAAATATACTTTTATTATATTGGCCTATATCTAAAGAGAGAAAGCAAGAGAAAGAAAGAAAGAAAGAACAAGCTTGCTTTAATTATGGGCATTTTGGTCAATATATAAAAATATTACTTATGCCACTACAGCATATTTTCAAATAGTTTTTAAACATGTGACATAAATCAATCCAATTACAGAATGAGTGGAATATATAATAAATATCTCAAACTAATTCCAACTGCAATTTTATCCAACTTACCTATATAATTGAGGGAAAATAATAATTAGAAAGGGAAAGCAAAATAAAAATAAAATTCAATTAAACTAAAATGCAATTAAAAGACTCAAAAAGTAACAAAATATTAAGTTGAAAATAACCAATTTACAAGTATGAAACTAGTTATCATTGCACACAAGGAAGCATGCCCCATGCATCTTGCTATGTTAGCCTTCGAAATTTACCTAAAAAGAGCCTAAACTTACCCGTTTTCAACCCTCAATTGCCAAACTTATAAACACCACTTAGAAACACAAAAAGAAATTAGTTTTTCATAGTTTTCCTTTAGTTTTTTAGGTTTAGGGGGTGAAAAACATGAAGAAGAAAAAGAGGAAAGCTCTGGTGCAGGCTATAGAAAACCGTCTGCGTAAACAGATTTTCAAGGCCATAATTGTTCTTTTCCTTATCTTTCTTTCTTTTCTTTTTCAATTATGGTATTCTAGTTTATTTTTGGTTGAAGGGAATTTCAAAACCCTGGACATGACTTTATAATTAATTTGTAGAATTGTTTTTCAATTTCTAATTGAGACTGCTTATGTTCTTCCATAATTATTGTTCATGATTACATTCTTGTTTTGTTTAAGTGCGCAACTAAGTAGGAGTTGAATTTAATCTATTGCTAGATCAGAATGCTTAATTCATAATTGTCTTATATTCTAATCACTAGTAGCGAATTGTGGTCATTGACTATGGTCAAGATTTTGTACGATTGCATGTAAAATATAACCTAGGTTAAATGATCTGAGGTTGTGTGTTTGTTGCCTTAATAAACCTATCTTTCTCAACTTAATGCTTCTATTAGATTAGATCTAGAGGGCTTGTGCTAGGTTGTTTAATAGAAAGGGATTTAATAGAGCGCTTGTCTTATTAAATCTATACAGTAAGGACAGATTGGGATAGTAGAGCTTGTTGTTATCTACAGTTGGTAGTTTTAATGGAGAATTATGAATAATTTTGGGATTAATTTGATAGTTATTGTTAATGGTGGTGAATTCTCCTTTAACTTACTTATTATTATTGTTTTGTGTTATTTAATTGTTATTTAGTTAATTAATTTCAAACCCCCATTCCATATTTTATTTTATTGTGTCTTAGATTTTAGTGTTAATAACTAATTCATTAGACCCAATCCTCTGCGGAAACGATCATTACTAATCACTACACTTAATAACAACAACATTTTAAGTAAGGTTAATTTGGTGCTCCCTCCAAAACATACCAAATTGTCATACTTCTACTCTATGATAATAGCTCAGTTTTCTAACTGAGTTTGTTGCGGCTCATAGACAGGCATCTTGGAGTTAGAGTTCTAGACTTGAGAATTGTTTCACTTCTTTCCATCTTGTTGGCTCGCCCCTTGGTTGTTGTTCGCAATTGTTTGTCTGAACGTCAAACTCTTCACCTCCTCTTGGTTAGAAACACCACGAGCTCTCTCCAAAAACTCCTTATACGTCTTAGCCCTTTTGAGGTCGAGATCATCCAAAATGGGATGTTTGTTCACATCTTGCTCAACACTTCTATAAGAGCGGTGTCTTTAGAAATATTCTCTATTAAGACTACCTCTCAAGTAAACCTCATCAGCTAATCCTCCAAGGACTTGTTCAGTCCTTGAGTCAAGAAATTGAGCCTTTCCTTTGAAGAGGGGATAGTTCTAACACCAACAAATTGATTCAAAAATGCCATTTAAGTGATGCTTTTTGGCTTCAATGTCTTAAACCAAATCTTGCTAGGCTAGTCAATGTTTGAATAAAGGCTTAGCACATAACTTCTCTTGGTACTCCATAGAGCACCATGTAAGACAGATTTGGATGTGGTTATTCGAATCTGTCAACCCCTAATAAAGAGACATTTAGGGCTACTTAAACCTCTCTGGTAAGGGTACGCTCATGATCTCCAATGTGAAGGGATGAAGGTAAGTGATTTCTTTACCTCGATGGATGTCAAGCTCAATCTCCAAGTCTTTGACTCGTTCAACTAAGTGCCTTATCTCACCCACTAAGAGATTTAATACAGCTTGAACCTGCTAGTTCAACTGTTGCTGTTGTTGTTGCTGTTGTTGGTTTGCCTATGAGTTATTGGCAGGCTAATTGACTGTTGGGAGGTCGACAAGTTAGGATTTTGTCCTAATGAAACAGCCCTCCTGGTGCAAAGTTGATCTCTAAGATCGCTCCATTTTGTACTGAGGCATTAGTCCTCGCTTGTTATCTTGGCCATAGAGATGGGAGGCCTACAGGGTTCTGCCTTGGTAGATTACCTCCTTGATTTTGGGCTTATACAGCTTTCTACCTTCTCTCTTGGCTACCTATTGAATTGACCCGTCTATTTCCTCCAGCTATTTCGTCGGTTCCTTCAAGGTCCACCTATTGGCCTTTGTTATTTTGGTTACCAACTGCGTTCCCTTGGTCTGCCAAGTCATCACCTGCATTGTTTTCGTTTCGGCCCTGTATTTGGTCCAAGGCCAACGAGATTCTCTTTAGCATCCTACTCATGTGCTCCATCTTTTGCTCCAAGAGTGTGGTCCTTAAGGGTTGTCTCCCTCTTCCTCGATTCGACGTCACGTGCTCCTCCAACAACAGGGGGATTGTTTCTATGGTTAACCGTGTTTTCACTGGTATCAATATTACCAGTGCAGTTTATGCATGTAGTCACCGTGATGGTAGGCTAGTTAGAGTTGTTGGTGGCTCTGAAAAAGATTTAAAATCTGGCCCTCTTTCTAGCACTAATTGTTGATTGTAGAATTTCATCAAATAAACTCTCAAGGAAATAATTCTCACCACGATATTTACTCACTCACATTACGCGCAAAATAAAGCAAGAAATGATAAAGATGCATTGAATTATAGTGGTTCTATTGATATAAGTTACGTCCACTTTAGAAATAGATTTCACTCATTTTAGAGAGGATACTCGTGCAATGCTCTTGATAGACTTAGGGATTTTTCATGGGTTTCAACCCCTATTTATAGCCTCTTAATTAATAGAAAAAAGAAAAAATAATAATTCTCAAATTACATCTCTTTTCTATAATAATCTAGATTTTATTCCTTTTATCTCACTATTGACATTTCCTTCTAAAATCATGTAGCTGATTTGAAGCCCCTACTTTATAAGAAATATGGTAACTTTTTAATTTAGACTCGTCCATAATCATTCATTGAATCTAGTCATTTTATTATGTTAACGCAACACTGAATGGTCTTATCTTGCCGCTTTAACAGCTTTGATAAGATCACGCGTTATATAATCTCGACCTCCAAACTTGTGCACTGTTTTGGGCTTTAACTAACCTCGACGCTGGCTCAATAAACCGGCTGAGATTACTCACAACACTAATGCTCATCCATCGACTTTGTTGACCGAGTCTGACAAATATCTTGCAGTCATCTCGTGGATGACTTCGGTAATCGCCAACTCTGGCAACGATAACCATAATAATTGACCGTCACTCATTGAGTTTGGCGGATGACGAGTGTCATACATTGGAAAACTTTGTTTACCGGTACGGATGAGTATATCCAAGTATTTGATTAGATGACGGATGAGAAGCTAAGGGTATTTTAGTAAGCATCGAAATATAAAAAGAGAAACGAATGGATTAGTTTGAGAGTATGCAACGAGAGTTTTGAATCTTTATATCACTCACTGAAGAGCATTTTTGTCCTTTTTTTTTTTTTGAAATCAATTCTTGTTTTTGTCATTGTGTGACAGTTCGTCTATGAAAAGTTAAATTTTAGGTCGCACCTGCAGATGAGCATCTGAAAAGTTAAATTTTAGGTCGCACCTGCAAATGAGCATCTGAACATTATCTTTCTTCACTCTCTTTTTTTAGAAGTCCCGTTTGGTTTGGTTTTGTTATCAAAATTTTTAAAAATATATTTTACACATTTTTTAAGATAAAAATTTTAAAAACACTCTCAACATAATTCTCAAAAAAATTCTTATTTTTTAAAACAAAAATATTTTCACTTATTTTAAAAACAATACCAAACTACAACCTTTAACATCATAAGTAGGAGAAAAAAGAATGCTATTAATTATTACGTGGGAATTCTTATCGTAGGAATTGTTGTTTTTGTTTTAGATTAAGTTTTCAACCATCTAATTTATGATTGAAAACAATTATGTATTAAATGTTGTAAATTTTTAATATTGATATTTACAAATCAAATCATTAAAAATTTAATCCAACTATTAAAACAATAATTCTTATAAATAGAAAAGATAAGCCCACTATGGAGGTGCCCTTATCATGCATAGTGTTGCATAGTTGGTTTTTTTTTTTTAAATGGAATGGAAGCGTAGTTTTTTGTTTTTGGGTATAGAATGCATACTCTTTTTAGCATACTCTTACTTATCTTATAATCGTAATAGAACAAACTTTTCGCTGGCCTAACTTCATAAAGGCTGAAAAGCGGATCCAAAGGGCAACATTCGTGAACCACTCAAAACTCTTCCCTCTTTCTCTTTCAAGTCTCCCGCCCAGCCAAACAAAATATCTAACCTTTCCTCATTACTTTGCGTTCCTCAACTGCCCAACTCAACAAAGCATCAGCTTTCCACCGCTTTCACATTGATTCTTGCTCCTTACTCCTCTCTCTCTCTCTCTCTCTATCTCTCTCTCTCTCTCTCATATTCATTGCAAAAAGGTCCAACGAAAGCCTTTCTGTGTGTATTAATTATGTCTCCAAGTGGATTCAATTTACTGACCTGCCCATATTGTCTATATGCTTTCTTTTAGGCACGCCACAGATCTTCAGATTCAACAATAATCGTGGAGTGGTCCAAGGGGATTCTCGCAACGAATATTTTAAAACAAACCAAAAAAAAGCCAACATGATCAGATTCTCGATTTTTTAATGATGAAACCGTTGGAACAGTTCCAAGATGTAAAGCAGCGTTGGGGTAAAAAAAAAAATGAAATCAGTTTTAAATCTCATTAAGTGACCTTAAAGTTGCACATTCATCCAATAGATAGGAGTGCTATAAACCTTCGATTCAATAAATTTGTTTTATTGGAGTCACCTTGGTTGCTGTTACATGCATGCTTCGATAATGACGAGATTTTTCTTTTCTTTCTTTTTTTTATAATGAAAATTGCATCCAAAATTAGAAAATTACAAAAGCTAAGACAGACGAAAGGAAAAAAAAAAAAAAAAAAAACCACGATGTATAAAGTGACTCAATCCTGACCATAAACCAGAAGCGAGTAATAATTGTACAAAATAAAAAACCGAATAGGTATACAATTAATCAATCATAAACATGGCTCTTTTAAATATACTATTATAGAAGTTGGATGACTTTGATTGAACAAGATTGAAAGACTATCACAACATTGTCGAGGACTATTCGTGGATAGCCAAAAAGACTACAACGAAAGGAAAGGAGAACACCTATGTTGTATAAGTAAACAAAATACAAAAAAAAAAAAAAAAAAAAAAAAAACTGCTCCTAAATAGCGTAGACATTATTAGTTTTATTTAATAAACACAAAGCATAAAATTAGATAAGACCCAACATACAACAACAAAGACACCGATGATGAGCAGGCCACCTTTGAGTGAGGTTCAGGACTACATGAACCTGTCGAAAAGTTGGGAGGAAAGCTGGAACGGATCCTTGTTGCTACCCACCTCTACTAATCAAAGAAAGTGGCACCATCATGGCACCCACTCTCGGTGGAGACCGAAAGAATGCTGACACAAGTTTAACCAAAACCTCCATCCCACAAAGCAAGGAGACGCGTCTCTCCAAGGATAGTTATGTCACACCACTAGGCCACCACTGGAAAACGCCACGCAACCTATGAGGGAACCACCTCCCACACCCCACCCCACCCCACCTAGAAAAAATCTTATCATGTTGTTGACCAACACCCTCAAGAGGGCTGGGAGTTCAGAAAATCGTCTAAAAAGACTTCGGACTATGGCTGTCGACCTCCCCATGAGAGGCCCGCGCCGCTATGCGCAATGAGAAAAGAACAAAACCCTGGCGTATGGCATATTATGGGTTTAAAATTTGAATAAGATTACAATTTGTAAATATTCTATGCATGGCTCAAAATGATAACATTAAGTAATATATATATAGAAAAAATTGTGACAAAATGCTAAAATTCTTCACCAGTGGAGAACAATAACACAATAACAATCATGAGATTTTAATCAAATGGTTGTTTTTAAAACGATGAGCTCGTATTTGCAAAAATAAGATTAAGAAATCCAACAACACTTCTCCCTCTTCTTTCTTCCCCTTCCTTAACTCGTATAAACCCTAAAAAGAAAAAATTACTGACTCGAGAAATCTTCCCATAGCCGTTGCTGGCCTCCGACGATGGCGATGATAGAGAAGAGAACCACTCTCCAATCGGCAATGTGCCATCACGCCTGAACTATGAACCCACCCACATCTCTGGTGGCGGCGCAAATAAACCACCCCATGGTGGTGTGATCTCTAGGACGTTCGTACGTCGCCGTCGTCAGCAGATCTTCTTCTATACATGTCGTCATTGTCGGAAGCTCTGCAACCTCCCTGCGTTACAATCGACAACTCTGCCTCCTCCGTTCTAAACCAAAGCCTCATGGACCCCTTTTTTTCTTTTTCTCTCTCTTTCTTCCAATTTCATTTTCGTTACAAATTGGTTGTTTTTTTTTTTTTACTTTTTCGGTGTTCAAGTCAAACATTGAATCAGAAGTTAGATTTGATTTTTTTTTTTTTTTTTGGCATATGGGTTGTTTCTGATATGTATGATTCGAAGTCAAAATTCGGCGAAAGGAAGAGCTCCGGCTTGACCATAGTGAACGGTTGTCGAGCGGGTTGGCGAAGAGGTCGGTGGCAGATCTGGGTGGTGCTGAGATCGCATATGCCACTAGAGACATAGATTTTGGCTCTGAAACGCCTTTTTTTCCCCCTTTCCCACTCCTATTTGGTAGGCGAGAAAGTGCAAGAATATTTTTCGGTCTCAAACGTTTAGCCACTGACAATTTATTAGTCGATCGATTTAACGATTAGAGCTTGGATAATAGTAGGCCTATTTGATTCGTAGTTTGAATTATAGTTTAAATTATTTTATTATAGTATTTTTTTTTATAAAAATTTAAATCTTTATTCAAATACTTTATTCAAATATTCGAACCAAATCGTCCTCCATCGATGGAGAATAAAACCATTTTTCGTTATATACATTTGTTTATAATAAATTTGTCCATAATTATAGAGTACAAAATATGACATTATTATAATAATAATTATGTAGTTATGGTTGAGCCTTGTGTGTTTTCATATGTTTTGTTTTTTTTTTTTTTAGTGTTTTTCATTTATGGAACCCGGTGTATACTACTTTTTCTTGAGATTCATTCAAATTTTATTAATAAAACCGTTGGCATCGTATTTATTATAATAGAGATACATGTGTGTGGATTAATTTGTAAAGGCTTTCCACGTTTTAAAATATATTCCCTCTTTGAAGAATGAAGAAAAGATGGGGTTGACTTGGAAACAATTCACTAGAAAAACAAAACAAAAGTAGGAAAAGTCATAACTTTCCATTGTGCCTTTGTCTAATGCTTTTTAAGAGAGCCTTTCATCAATTTACCCGGAAGTGTAATGTTGGAGCATCCTATCTGCCATTCTTGTGAAAAAAGTCAACTTCCAAATAAAAAGTTCAACTTTTGTTGGGAGCTTGGATCTTTTAGATTTTTTTTAATGTATAAATGACACAATTTCCTTGAACTCTATGGTACAATGTAGTTTTGGCTTGTCGCTGACATTAAAACAATGTCAAAGTGGAAAAAAAAAAATGTAAACTAAACTAAACTAGAAGAACCTAATAAATATCTTACCGTCAAAACAATACAATACCAATTTTTTTTTTTTTTTTTTGGGTACAAGACAAAAATATTCTCATAAGAAATAGTCAAATTAACACGTACTTTTAACCCTTTTTTCCTTTCTTGTTTTTTCTCCAATAAATAATCCATACTATGTTTTTCCTCCATAAATCCTTCATCTATCCCCTTTTTTTCTTTTGTTCCTTCCACTTTTCACCTCCACCACCCAAACTATACAGGAATATAAAAAATATTTCGGCGAGGATGGAAGGTTTTAGTGTCGCCGGCGATAGTTTATCGTGGGAGGATAGATCGATTGTCCTTACCAAGGAAGAAAATATTCTATTTTCACTCCACATTTTTTAGAATTTTCTAAGTTTTCTTATAACGTTCTTTCAAGTTTGAGAAATTTGATTGGGTGGTCCTTGATTACCCAACCTAAGATATTTAGCCACACTTTCTTTTTTTTTTTTAATTTAGGGATATGGCCCAGTGTTACATAAGTCAAGCACCAACAATTTATCTACTTTTGGGTGGGTGATCACGGCGGCTTGATCGGCGAGGAGACAATAAGCGGCAGTGACAACTGGTTGCAGTGAGAGAGGAGAGAAAACGTGAGGGTTTGGCTTTTTTTTTGTTAGGGTTTTATCACTAATATATTGTGGGTTATCATAATTTACTAAGGGTAATAACGGACATACTGGGCTTTTTAATGCCGTATATTGCTGCTTATTACTGATGAAACTAGAGTTTTACAACAGTGTTTCATCGTTGATTGATAATTAAGAGAAGTGACCATTCTTTAATTTAAAAATAGTGTGGTTATTTATTTTAAAAAGACCCTTTTACAAAAGTCATTTGTTTTTATATTCTTAAGTTTAAATATATTTCTTGATAAATTTAATTAAAATTAGATTGATTAGACAAGGTTTATGCTACATAGACTAATTTGAGTTAGTTGTCAACATTTCACATCAGAGAGGAAGAATTTTTAAACGATTGTTAAACACAAACATAAAATAGTTGATAGTGTTTTCAAAATAGGTGAAAATGGTTTTGTTTTAAAAAATAAAAAAAATTAGGAATTATATTGAGA